>CM075694.1:33993080-35243080 GCA_037954015.1 Psophocarpus tetragonolobus
CAACAATCATAATGTCACATGTCACAAGTAATACTGTAAATACGACTCTTACAATCAAGTCAATAAAAGTCAATAAAGAGTATATATGAATATATTAGATGCATATCCATAGTTTCTATTTATAGATTTTTGTTCTATACAATAGGTTATAACTGTTATTGGCTATTAATGTCTTTGAGTACCATATATATATATATACATAATCATTGTTCTTTAACTTAAGCATTTAAATAGGCAAAGAAGCAGAGAGAGGGTTGAACTAGATTGGTGTTGATCCAAAATATTTATATTATTTACACTATTATTTCCCTTCGTTATTTTATTTATGTATAATTTATATTCTGAAATACTAAAATATAAAATTTTCATTACATCACACTCAATATTACAACAAACATCATAATAATTTCAAAGTTCAAAGTAATATATAACATGCTACACACAATTCCATCTTGCCCAACGAACCTCGTCGCTTGGCACTGCTGAGATCATGTATCAGTCTGTCCCAGTAATAGAGACTCCGCTCATCAAGACATGCCGCTGGACGCAAATCCTCAATAATTCAACCTGAGACAACTTTACATTGAGCGAGACCTGTTGTGGGGCGCAAAGCTGCAACTTAATCATAACTTAGGCTAAAGCTCGCTGACCAAGACCTGTTACCCGACAAAGCCCTGCAGATAGTAGAACCTCTACAACATAATACTCAAACTTTTTCCCTGCTATTCAATTACAATAAACATATTTTTTACCACTTAACACACTCATAACATATTGCCTACACAAATACATTACATTTCTTTTCACAGTAAAAGAAAAAAAAACTAATACTTAATTTACACTATGCAGATGTATAACATGACATTTCTTTGTTAAAATATAACTATTAGATAATTCAACCTAACCTAACTCCAGTCATTATAACATACTTAAAACATAGGTTACAATCACAGTCAATCCATACACTCAATATTCTCAAGATAGTCTAACTGTCTATATCTATACATATGTTAAATTTAAACTAGTTCTATTACAAAACAAGTAACTTCCACTACTGCCTCTGATCCTCAGTCAATCCTGCTAGTTCTGATCTCTCTCATCATCACTTATATTTGCTCCCCTATAAAGCACGATCATCACAGTCATAAAGAATACACACACAATGCAAGAGTAAGCTCATGCACTATAAATCAATATTAACTTTAACATAACACCAAATTACATTCATATCCAATCTTAATCGCAATAATGATAACTTAATCAAACATTAATTAAATATCACAATCAATCAAATTAAACGCACTTATATTCCCCTTAATACAAGCTTTTTACACAACAACATGTCCAGACGCAACATAGTCTCGAATATCTACATTGAGTTTGGACACTGAGGCGACTTAAGACTCATTCCAATTGGCAACATACGTCCAAGCTGCACAATGTTACCACCAATTTAAATTGTGATCCTGGTATCAGATATGCAAAGGGGTGCCTAAAGGATATTCTTAAACAACGATTGTGTGCCACAAGGTGTTAAGTAGACACTAGACATTAGTTTGGACGCATGTTGTCAATTCAAAGGCCACCAAGCAAGCCTCCCAAGAGAGACAGTGAGCAAAAGAATCAGTGCAGTGAAGAAGAAGAAATTTCAAAAAAATAAGAAAAGGGACAAAGAAGAAGAAAAAGGGTAGTTGGGGTGTATTTAGTAAATTTCACTTGTTATTTGCACCTATTATTTTCCTTATCAAATAAATTTTCGAAATCCTTCCAAAATTTGCTAAAACCTTCCGAAAAAAGAGAATAATAATTATTATCATCTCTCCATCCTTCTACCATCAATCAAATATAATCATATAGTATTAACAAATTAATAAATTCATTACACCTTAATTCAATTAATAATTTAAATAAAAACTTAAATTTAATTTCTTTCACTACATTAAATTTAAAATAAAAAAATATTTAATTCTCTATAATATTTATTTTTCTTCTATGAATAACGTATTAATTAAACTAGTCCTTACATTGAGTTAGAGGTAGTTGAGCTTATGGAGTGTACATAATCCCTAAGCTTGGAGTGAAGTTGGACGAGTAAGTTACGATGTGGCCTAAGTATAAGGATATAAATATGAACTTTTTATATTGTTTTTTTTAAATGAAACTTAGAAATATCTAGTATAAGTAATGGTTTAAAATACTTTGATTTATAATGGTCGCATTCAACCACGTCCAATTCTCTTTTACACATCTAATTTGTTTCACTAATATAAATAGCTTATTACAATACAATTATTCTAACTATCACTTATACATGTTTATGTAGTGTTTCTATGTCACTTTTAGCAATCACTTAGATTAATTCAATGAATCTAACACTCTAGATATATATATATATATATTCACTTCTTACTTTCATGACCAATAAATTTAATATACCTATTGAGAAATATATAAACATACAAAGGAATAGAATTACAATTAGAGATAGATCTTGTAATCAATAATTTACTTAACAATTTGGCTTTTGGAGCTCTGGTTTGATTCTTTTAAGAGTATAGGATTTTTCTTTCTTTTCTATTTGATACAATGAGTTCTCTTGTTTTTCACCAATCTTCTTTGCATTGAGTTCTTCATTTATAAATCTTTCAAAAAAATATATCCATAATGAAATTGGTCTTCCCTTTGTAGGAACCTTTACAATGTGTTGCCTAATGTTGGAGAAAGAGAAATAAAAAGTACATACAACTATAAAACATTTACTCCACTTTTTGTATGAAATGACAGATTTGCTTGATCTTATAAGAAATATGATGTCTATTTTAGGGTTAATTTTATTCTTCGTCATCGTATACAATGATCATAAAATCTACATAAACTAATAAGGTGGGAGTAAGGATGTAGACCAATATAACTCATTTAATATTTCCTCAAAATCCACATTTTATATAGGTCTAAGAAGTTTGATTCGCTAGATAAATACTCTTATTTTTCAAGTTCATATCCATCTACGAAACTCGCATGTAAGAAGATCAACTTGAAAACTTCAATTAGAAATGTGAAAAGAAAAACATTTGCTAAAAAATAAATAATATATTAAAATAAGATCATTTTTTTTCTGTCACTTTTAGATTATGAAAAGTGAACAAAGAAACAAACAAATATGTGAAAAGGATTTATCACCTCTCTAGACATGTCTTTTGGATAAGGTGCTTATTGAATTAAATATGTGATCAAAAGTATTATTCATCCATATGGCAATATGAATTATGTGTTTTACAATATATGTATAAATAAATTGTTGAGTAGACGTTTTATCATTATTGATTGGAATGGAGTTGTTAATACCCCAACATTTGTTGTAATTTTACAAGTTACGTATAGTTGTATGGTGTTGGACTCTTGCAAAAAGAATATAACATTCCCTCAAAAAAACAGAGACATATACGACATGTTTTATATAGTTGACAGGATTAAGATTTCTTTCCATAAAATAAAGAATTAAGATGATTTTTTGGAAATAATTTTTTGCTAACTCTAATAAGCTAGTTATTTCTTTGCCCAGTGGTGTGTCATAGAAAACTTAATTAAGGATACATATTATACATATACCTCTAAGTTTTATACGTTATTTCACACGTACTTTTATATTTTTCAAACTTTACGTTCAATACCACTTTCACCTCTATTGTTATACCATTACAAAGTTTGAAAAAAAATTATTATATTCACACAAAATACAAATGTAATAATACAAAAAATAAACGAGATTAACATTTCATATACATATTCAATAGATGGAAATCTCCATTCTTCAACAAAATAATACGAAACCATCGAATAGAATGGCAAATATAAGCTCTCTTTTTTGTGAAAGTGAGAAAAGTAATTTTGTCTTTTAAATTTATTAAAAATAACATTATCAGCACGTGATCCAATTTATTAACAGATTTAACAACATTTGAGAAGGAGAGATATAACTGCAAAGTGTAAAGTACGTAAAAGTAATAAGAGTTTATATAGTTTAAAAAAAAAAAAGAAAAAGGGTGTATCTAGAATTAATCTGAATCCGAGGAAGTGCATCCATAATTACCTCTTATTTAAAATTCAAACCATCGAACATGCATAACTTTATGAATTTCATTAAATACTCCATTTATTTTAATAAGAAACTACAAATATATTTTGTTTTAATGTAATCAACATATTCAAGTTGAGGAAAGGTCCTAAATTATAACCTCACTGCTTACAAAAGTTAACATTACTACTAAAGCTAACATTTAACCTATAAAGAAAATTCAAGTTGAAAGATACGTGTTTAAGTTGATTAAGGAAGACACGAGGTAAGAAAAGATTGGGAATTCGTTTCTCACAGCAATAAAAAAAACTAACATTAATAACAATATTATCATAACATTTAACCTATAAAAGAAATCAACATATCCAAGTTCTATATTAAAGCACATGAAGAAAACAATAATTGCGAAATCAACCCTTTCTATGACCATTTGTAGCTTGAACTGATAACGAATAGTTAATTTATTAATTAAATCAAAATCTAAAAGTAATTAATTTATAATTATGTCTATTAACTATAAATGATAAAATTATGATTGGTTGAGAGGTAGGACTACAAGTAACGTAGTGACCTGAAACTATGAAATAATTTCTAGTGAAATGGACGAAAATAAGATCAAACATCATGGTTAGCAATTTCACTAGCTAGCTTTTTGTTTTGTTGTTAATGAATTTAGTTTCAATCAAAGTGGTTATATTTTTACATTTGCAAGGGAAATCTTGGCTAATATCTCATAAAAATAAACTTTTAAAATCTTAAGTATTAGATTTGTATAAATTTTGTTCATAAAAAAATGTATAAATCTTTTGCATCTATATATTATTACTGATTCTTATCCATTGTGAAATTTCATCTTGACATTTCCAATAAGTAAATTCTTGTTTAACTTATTCTTGACAACTAGAAGTAGTAATACTTTATTTTTAAAAAAATAAAATTATGTAAGATAGTCCTTATAATAATTTTACATTTTTTTTATTTGGTACCTACAAAATGGGATTTGTTAGTAACTATTTTTAATTTTAAATTTAAATTCAAAATTATATTTTATTTATTTGTAAGAGAATTAAAAGTTGTTATTAGTGAGATGAAAATAAACAATTACGAAATTGACCGTTAAAAATCTCCCCGCTTAAAACAACAGTTGCATGCTCTTCTCTTACGTATATAAATTATTGCACCCATTAGCAATACATAATACACAGAAAACATTCTCTCTTAACCGTACACTTGATTGAAATGCATGTTTTTTTGTTAAAGAAAAAATTAAGAAGTAGTTCTCTTTAAGATGATGTCATGAATATGATTAGGTTTCTTTTAACTAAGACTGAAAATTCATGAAAACTTTTCTCGATTGGAACAACTAGTGAAATTTTGGCTTATTATGGAAGGATTTGTGAATTGTTATTTTCTATGATTTCTAAAAATGCTTGTGGCTTTTATCATATTCTCTTCATTGTATGATTTTGCTTGAAGTTCCAAACATATATATGGAGATTTTTTATCACTTGCTTGTGTGTTTTTTATTGAGGTTAGATAAACATAATTTTTCTCAAAGAAATATGCAAAAATATGATTTCCATTCAAATGCATATCTTGTTGAGAGTTATGGAAATAAAAGAAAACCTTAAATCAATAGATACAAGATTATAATATGTATAGTCAATTAAATATAAAAAGATAGAGGAAAGAGAATCTGTGTACCTCAGATATATTGAATTGAAGCTCTTAAGATCTTCAAAAACAAAAACCCTATGAATGATTAATACCAATCCATTATTATTTCCAACATTCTCCCACTTGGATGATATTAATCAATAATACAAACATAAATCATTAAGCTAGAATGACAATTATAGACAAATCTTATATTAGACAATAAGAAATTTGAGCTACAAAATAATATCCGATAGGGATATATATCATGCAAATTAACAAATATTTCTCATAAAGTATATAGAATAATGTAGTTCAATAAAATGATACTACATGGTCTCAAGCATCCAAAAATGCTAAGAGATATGTTACTAAAATGATATTACTTCACACATATCTCATAACAGAGTTTTAGACTCCCACTAATCTAAGACATCAAAACTTAACCAAACCATATGAGTTATAAAACTCTAAAGTTAAGTATTTGATCAGTGAATAAAAAAGTGTTTAATTAATATAATTTTTTTTTTACTTGAGTCCGAAAAATTATATAGGTGAGAAAGCATAATTTACATGCATCTAATTATTCATCATTGCCTAATAACATATGTAATTATATATAAGCTACATAAATGCTCTATAATATTTGACATTTAACTAATCCGAGTTTCAAAAATGAGTGACTATGTAAGAATCCAAATATAAGTAGGAAATCCATAAATTCCCTACTAAAACCTCATAGACACCTAATTTATATAAAATGACACTCAGATTATTGTGGCCACAAAATGTCAATTGAGGAAACACTTAGATAATTGGTCCAAACAAAAAAAAAATTCATAAATATTTCAATAGTGCAAATTGTACTCAATAGAAGTACTATCATAATAAGCACTTTTTTACAAAGTAGAAAATCATACCCGATAGGAGTATTGCATCTACAATATACTTATAGAATTTTGACCAAATAAAATGTGAAATTTTGGGTAAAGAAATGCACAATACTTAATTGCATACCAAAAGAATTAATGTGCAATGCCCAACAAAATGCTCTTAACATCCATTAAAGATGTCTATTAAGATACAATGAATTATGTATCTCAATTAAAATAGGACAAAAATAAATAGTCAAGTCCTATCAAGTATGTCATATCATAATTAAATATGCACAAGAATATATGACAATACAGATAGATAAGTCTCGAGACATGATACAAAATTATATACTTCTAAAATTTTGATCAATTAAAATATGAAATTTGGGTAAAAGAGATGCACAATGCATAATTGTATGCCAAAAGGATTCATGTGCAGTACCCAATAAAATGACCTTAACATCAGTTAAAGATGTCTACAAAGATACAATGGATTTTATGTATCTCAATAAAAATAGGACAAAAATAAATAGAGAAGCCTATAGAATATATCATAATTAAATGTGCACACGTTTATATGACAATAAAAAATATATAAGTTTCGAGAGATAATACAAGATTATATATACTCCCACTAATCCTTAATATACCAAAAAAATATTAGGATTATCATTAGGGTACACTAGTATTAAAAGTTCTAGTGATAGTGGGATGATGACTTTATAAGATAATAATAAAAGTGAATTAAAATTCACTATTATTCTACTTAAGGAATTAGAAAGTAGTAGAATAACAAATTATTAATGAGAGAAGTGATTAAAATAACAAGAATATGAAACCTACAAATTCATCCATAAGAATAAATAATTCTCACAAATGGTTTCATAATTAACCACATATTAATCAATCTTTACAAAAATATTGACTCCTATGAGGATCTTGAAAAAATAATTACATGACTGAGAAAATGGACCACTTGATAATTTTACGTAAAATATGAGATCATAAGCAAGTTCTCAAGTAATCATAAACAAAAATCAAGTGCTACAATAAACAATATTTACACATACTTAAGAATAAAACATGATTACATGCAGCGAAAGAATGAGACCTATTCTTGCATATATTAAGGATATAATAATAAATAGTCTCTAACTCTCATCATAATTTATAATGGACATAGGTTTATTTATATATCCCAAAATAAAGCCTCTAGCTTTTACAAGAATACCATTAACAATATTATAAAATATGGTATGGAGAAATTAATCTCTTAAAATTTGGGATTCCTATATTGTCCTTACAAGAATTGCATACTAATATTGCAAATCAATAGAGAGTTTATTATACAAGAAAATATTTTACAAGAGACCAATACAGAATCCTTAATATAGATCCCAACAATGTGATCACAAATAATGTGATAAGAAAAAATAATTTTATCAAGAACATTTGTTTTTGCACACGTATGATTAATTGGAAATTTAAGGTAAAAATCTTATATCACGACAATTTATTTTATAAGATATTAATTAAAATTCTAATATACAAAATCTTTCCACTTTATAAAGAAAAAATAAGTTGACATAACAAAAAAATACCCAGAGTGCTAAATAAAATTCAATTATTTCTTTATCAATATATATATATATATAGAAAATTTGCACCACAAGAAATGCAACATTTTTTTTTTGTTTTGAAGGAAAAAATGTCAAATTAAAGGTTATAAGTCGCTATGGAACAAAAGAAAATGAGAGTGTAAATTTTGGTTCCATATAAATATAACTAAACATGATCAAATGAGGGAAATAAACTGAATATTACAAAAATAGGGAAACATTATGTAATTCTAAAAGTTTAATTAAAAGAGAATCCCTAAGAAAATTACAATGACTGTAACTTATATCAATAAAATCCTAATACTGATAGGATATAAAAAAATCATTAACATAAGCCAAGAAAAGTACATTGTATAACACCAAATTACATTAATAACAGTACACCGATAGAGTATAGTTATCATCAATGCAATAAAAAATAATTATATCACAAAATTCACGTAAATGCATCCAAAATAGTGAAATTATAATTATGTAAATGAAAAAAAGAAATTATGCATATTGTCCAATAAATTTGCATAATTTTAATCATATATATTATATGACCAACATACAAAATTCACATTATTATACCCATGATAGACAAGTAATAATAATGCAAATTAATAAATAAAATTATGCTCATAATAGAAGGACAATTAAAATTATGCATAATTAATAAAATAACCTAAAATCAATTTATAAATAATAATTTAATATTAAAGAGAGTACAGTATTATTGGAGAATACAAATACTATAAAGAATTATCACAATGAAAATATGTCAAAAATTCAAGATTATAATAGTAAAAAAAAATCAATTTAATCTTGAATTAATCAAATTTTTTTATACTCAAAAATACCAATAATATAAAAATATTAAATAAATATGGTATTTGAAAAAAAATAAGAATATAAAAAATTACCAACCTCATTCAATGTTTCTGAGAATGAATTTAACACACAAATCATCATACATGATCGTATCAAAACGACAAAGTTCTCCATTGACCAAATCACAAAAATATGGGTATAAAAACGAGTTCATGCAACCCCATTAACACTTTTCAAAGTAAAGTTAACACAAATATATTATGTTGCCCACACAAATGACTCATATTGGTCAAACATAAAAAAAGGAAAACCATTAATTAATTTTAAAAACAATTTACCCCATAATTATTTACAAGAAAACTAGGTTTTAAAGGGGTAGCACTTAAAAAGAAGTTTCAATATATAATTTACCCATGTAAGAGTAAGGGAATGAAACTTTAACATGTTATTTTAACAATAACAAGTAGCGTAAATCCTCATTTTTTTTGTGAAAAAGATAATAGTTAACTATATTATAAAATTTCACTAATAACACAAAAATCTTCAATTCAAATTTAATTTTCTAATAGAAAACAACCATAATTCCCTAATAGAAAACAACCATAATATGTATCTAATTTGGCTCTGATACCAATTGATGAAAATAAAAGAAAACCTTAAATCAATAGATACAAGATTATAGTATGTATAGCCAATTAAATATAAAAAGATAGAGGAAAGAGAATATGTGTCCCTTAGATATATTGAATTGAAGTTCTTGATCTTCAAAAACAAAAACCCTATGAATGATTGTAGATATATAAGTTCAATAAGAACTCTTGAGAGTTTTACTACCTACTTTTTAGGGGATTATTTTAGAGAATGTGTATTGTTGTTATAATTTGCTTAATGGGATGACAAATTTATAATCCCCAGACCCCTCAAATGGGCTTTTTATGATTGACTCAACCCATCACAGAGTCAATCTTACTATAATCTCATTCAAATAATCATAAAGATATTATAAGATATGATTATCACCATATCTTAAATTGTCAAATAATGATAAAATATAATTAATTAATATCAATCCACTATTATTTGCAACAGAGAATTCCAACAAGCCTTACTCAAAGCCATTTAAAAACATGCGTTAATAAAAGTAAGTTGAAACAAAGCCTCCTTTTCTAAAACTACGAACAATGTCTCAAATAACAAAAATAAGCCTGATTGCTTAAGGATAAAAATAAGGGGAATGAACCTTTTTGTTGGTTCATTTGTTAATGAACCTAGCTAAGAATTGTTTTCATTATTGCCATCCAAATGCTACGTTTGACTCCCCCATCTGACAAGTATCATGTGACTAATCCAAAGTTAGATTTTGTTTTTAACTCAAATTATTAGTTTATAGACTTGGGACTAATATTCATGTGTGTTGATAAAAAAAATGTTTTATTTATATCAGCAATCAAGCACACGAATTTGCAAATATACACTTGGGGTATATAATATGTTATATTTGTGTACTATGTATATATAACTTATTACTTAGTATATTTTAATCATATTAGTAAAAAATATAAAAAATAATATTTTATTAAACTTAGTTTAACTCCTATTGGACTCTAAACTCTAAATTCATGTTTTTATTATTAAATAACTGAACCAATTTTAAAAATTAACATTGTTAGTAAAAAATTCAAACTCTTAAAATAACTTCCGCTGTCCAAGCTATTTAAAATCTATTTAAGTTATATGTCTAGCAATACGAGAGTACTAAATCATTACTTTTGTACAGCAAAATTGCTGACATATTTTTTAATGAAAGATCAAATCTCTTACTAATCCGTCACAAACGGTGTTAGTGAGAAATTTGCAAGAGATTAGAAGGTAATGGTCTCTCACTAAATGCTAATTTCTTATAGCAACCGTTGAAACTACGTACACTAATAATCACTGTGAATTATTTTTTTTTTCGGGTTAAGAGTGATAGCAATTAAGTAATTGATACACCTAATCATATTAAAAAGGTGAGTAAGCGAGTAATGCAAAGTTAGTAATTTAATTAATTCGTAAAAGACCTATTCACCATCCCCATTGCACAACATATTACATAGCACTGAAGATGAAAAGTCACTCAAGTAGATGGTGCTTAGAAGGGAATACTAGTTCGCCGTAGTACCTTGTTACTTACCTATCTGTCCAGTTTACACAACAATAAGGACTAAGGAGAGAGAATCATGAGGTGGGATTTTAATTTTTCAATATTATTATTATTATTATTATTATTATTATTATTATATTCCAGATCTTGTACGATGAACAGCCCCCCTAGCTAGCTACGTGATGAGTAATTATGTGTATCCAAACATGGACCACAAAGGTGACATATATATTCACAGACAGGGGTCACTGATATAAGCCAGTGCACAACAAGTCAACAACTATGTCAAAGTGAGAAGTAAACAGGGTACTAGAGGGGAAAAGGAATCATGTTTGGTTAATTAATGGGTGAGGAAATTATTTTGGTTGGGACCAATCTTTACAAAATCATGTACATGTTTTACACACAAAATTATATATCATTTTATTTAATTTTATACATATTAGAAAAGCTAATAGTTAAATAAATTAAAGATAATATTATATTAAAAAATTAAACTGATATTTATTAAGAGTATTTGTGGAAGTTATTTATATTAAAACTTCTAATCATCTATTAATCAATAAGTTTATGTGTTAAAAACATTTTGCATGCATTGTCAATTAATTAAAAACTAATTTTAGTATGATTTTAATAATTAATATATATGGTTAATAAAATTACTTATTGTATACAATATAGTTTGTATTTGGATGAATTTTACATTGTCAGATATATGAGATATCTAGAGTTAATTATAATATATATATATAATTATAGTTTGTTTTCACTTCTTTGTTTCCGCCCCTTTAACAAACCTAATCTCTAATATAACTAGAAAAAAATTTAGGAGAACATATAGCCATAAGAAAATAATCATCTTGTGTTGTATGGATTATTTTCTTTTTATACACATTATACTTATTTTTGTTTATGTTTTTAAAGCCTTTAACATTTATATGAATTATAAACTGGCACCATACATGAATGAAGAGATTCATTACACCAATAAAAATAGCATTTATGTAAATAAGAAGAAAAAACAGAAAAGACATTTAAAACAAAACAAAATACATGAATGCTGGGACTTTGATTTTGACCGATGGTTTTTGTTCTTCGACCAATGAAATGGGAACTCTCGTTTGTATGAGAAGATAAACTACAAGTCGTTTTCACTACTTTTTTTGTCCCTGCCAAAGCCTGAAAGGTATACAATTTAACGACGGGGATAACGGCTGAGATTTGTCACTCAATACAAGAATAAATAAAAGGTCAAACGAATCCTACATGCAAGAATTCAAAGAGAAAGAAAAAAAAAAGTATGATTTTGCAAACGGAGCATAAATGTAATGAGCATTATTTTGCTGAAACAGAAATGTTATCAATACATTAGGTGTTTAGTCTAAAGTGTTTGGTCATTAACCTTAATACAATTTAGTTTTAATAAGACTAAATCTCGATTATTAGACGAAAATCAAACTTAAAGTTGTATTACTTAATTTTTGATTGATTAAGCAAGACTCAACAAGTAAAATTAAATATATACTAATACTACAACCTTAAAGTCCTAAACATAGTAACCTTTTATTTTACTATTTCCATAAACCCTAGTAGAGCTCCCTAGTTCCCCTTCCCCACAAAGAGTAGAAGTTTCTAGTCTTCCGCAGTTTTGTCTCACACTGAGAAACCCCATGATTGTTGCTTTCTCTGTGCATGCCTCCGCCGTCGTCGTGCACATCTCAAGCATCCATTGAGCCAAGGTACCGATTTCTTAAGATTTTGATTCGTCTTTCTCTCTATTAGCAGCCATTTCTTTTCTTCCACTATCTATGTTCTTTTCAACATTTTTATGTCATTGTTCTTCTAGTTTGGTGTTGCTTATTGAAATTATTAGTTAATGGTGCTATATTGTTATTGAAAAAGTCGAATCTTATTTTAAAATTTTTAATTCTTATGTCGAAGATGCATTTGGTCTGTTTAGGTTAGCTCATCTTGTAATCACAATCTTACATAACCACTCCAAGCTGCTGCTCCTTTTTTCTCATTATTGAACCCTTATTGAAGCTTTTTGCAGTTTTCTGTGGTGTTGGTATGCTATAATGATATATATAATTAATTCTTACTTTTGATTTGTTAGAGGATATATTGTGTATTCTTCTCCTTGTTGTTTAAGTGTGTTGTGTGGTATATTATATGGAGTATATATGGTGTTTAAGGTGATACTTTAAACTAGAAATAGATTAAACTTAACCATAAATCATAATTTATTGAAATAAATTGTTCTCCTTTCACCTCCGAACTCTATTCTCCTTTCAAATTTTTTGTTCAAGATTTTTTATAAGTGACTTTTTGCTTGAGTTAGTTGATTCTCACTCATGTGAGAAGAGTACTTCGACTTGTATAAAGCTCATCTTGCTCAAGCTCTATTTTCTCGCTTAAGCGAGAGTGCCCTTGAAACAATATTCCTCTCTGGACAATTCTCGCTCAAGCGAGAATGTCCATGAAGCACTACCCTCCTCTAGACCATTCTCGCTCAAGCAAGAAAATCTAGCTTGAGTAAGAATGTGGCAGAATCTTTTCTTTCTCTTTTTTCTCGATATTACCTGAGATTTACAAAAAGGGATGATATTTATTTTCTCACTAAAAATATCGAGCGGGGGGGGGGGGGGGGGGGGTGGGGAGTGGGGAGAGTAAACCTGCCCTGTTGCCATACCTAACGACTAGGAACCAGAGGCCAACGAGGGAGCGGGAACTAGGACAACGATTGGAAAACCTGAAGTGGTGGACGAATCCAGCCTAACTGAGGTCCTTAGGTTGTTGAGGAAACAAGTAGAGTTGAGAAGTGAGACAATTGAGATCAAAATCGAAACCCAACAAAAAGAAGCGATGAGTCTGACCATGTAGGGGAAGACTCCCATGGAAAGGAGTTAGCAGCACTTACATGAAGTTGACCTATTTTGAGCCAGTCTACGACCCCATCGAGGAGTTGACTTTCCCACAGCCAATGATGAACCAAGAACCCCCATTTTTTATCTCATAAGTTGTTAATGTGCACCCTCACCAAACCTATGGCGCAAAAAAGAAGAAAAATGGGAGCCAAAAGACTCAAAACTGCCAAAGAAGAGGTTGAGAAGCTCATGGTCGTAGAATTTATAAGAGAGGTGAAGTATACCACTTGGCTAACCAATGTGGTGATGGTCAAGAAGCAGAATGGAAAATGGAGGATGTGCATAAATAATACTGATCTTAACAAAGTGTGCCTCAAATATGCATATCCATTGCCCATCATTGATATGCTGGTAGATGGAGGAGCGGGCCACGGAGCCCTCAGTTTTTTAGATGCCTTCTCGGGTTACAATCAGATTCGGATGCACCCCCTAGATGAAGAAAAGACAACATTTATCATCAAAGACGTTACATACTGCTACAGGATTATGTCTTTCGGCTTAAAGAACACAGAGTCACATATCATAGGCTCATGGACAAAGTTTTCCACTAGCAGATTGGAGGGTTAAGCAAACGTTGCTCCCCTTCCTTGAGGGGGTGACTTCGGTTGAGTTTGAGGCATCACCCCGAGAGAAAGAAGATTGAGAAGGAATATAACTAGAAAAAGAAGAGAAAGACATTTTAGAGGAGCATACCTGACAGAAAAGGAAAAATGAAAAAACTGAGGATCTCTGGGTACTCAAATACTTCAGCTCAGAGGGAAGAGAATTTGGTAAAGGGAAGTTGAAGATGGTCCCCCTATTTATAACTAGTAAGCTCAGGGGAACCAATATGATCCCCTCCGTCCAAACGCTTAAATCAACGATCAAGATGCACGCGTCTTTTTCGCTTCACATACCACCATCACATCCCACAGCAACGTGAGCAAGACTTTCATAATTTTTCCAAACTCTATCCCTCTTTGAGAGCTTCAATCCTCGCTTCGCCATGATCAAAACTAGGGGAAAGCGTATAGAATAAGGAGTATTCGGCTGAAACAAGAATATTTGGCCAATACATTAGGTGCTTGGTCTAAATTGTTCGACCATCAACTCAAACACAACTTAGCCTTAACAAGGAAAACAGGTGATAAAAAATTAAGAGATTAATTAGCCTAAATCTCGGTTACTAGCTTAAAATCAAGCTTAAAATTGTATTACCTAATTTTTGACTGATTAGGCAAGGTCCAACAGGTAAAATCTCAATTCACCACTATAAATAGGTAACGTATATCGAAGTAATAAATAAGGTATTTTCTAAAAAGTATTGTTCATTTACTTTGTGTCGAACTCTACCTAACTTGAGCGTTGACATGCTTCTTATAAGTCTTCCCCCTGTTCAGAATGAGCCCTTGAAGACTGAATCCAGTACACAAGAACCAAGTACATGCTTAGAACAAATATACAGGTACAGTAACAATTAATACAACATAACAAAACACTCATTTCACATAAATTAAAAATAAATATATATAAGACTCAACATATCACCTGGGTTAATTAACTCATGTATTTAATGTATATGAGATAGATCTTAAAGATTAAAAGGTATTAAGATTACAATAAAAACTCTTATAAAATAGCATCCAATAGAAAAACACGACATCTCTAATACTCCCATAAGCTCATTTCACATTATGCTTCTAAAGAGATATTTTTTCATCAAACACGATCTTGTCTCAACAAAAACTATTACTTATCTTATAAACTATTAAAAATTTTAAACTTTTCAAAATTCCAAATCAACATCAACAAAAACAATTTAACTTTCAGTTAAGGAAACATTGAATGAAACAACTATATACACCACTTGTGTAACTTGGACAATGAGGTAAATGATAATAGGATCACGTCCTATTTTTTATCATTTTTGCTAAAACTTCCATTTTATAATTTGAAGAACTAAAGTGTTTTTTCAATTTAGAAAAAAAAAGGATTTATCCTAAATTTTAGAGAAAAATATAATTAAGTAAAAAATAATTGCAAACTCATTTGTGTATATAATAGGAGTTTAATTCGTATAGTTTAAAAAGTTTTATACTAACATTCAATCACAATACTTAATTTATGATAAGTTTGTTAATTTTACTAATTAATATTTTAGAGGTGCTATAAATAAAATATGTAATTAAATGTAATGTGACATTCTTTTATACTTTCCGTACATACTAATTAAACTCATATTTTATTAAAAATAATGTGTTTTATGGTGTAATTATTTAAATTTAATGTGAAGTGTCCAATTATATGCTTCAAAGTTCAGAGAAAAGGATTATTATATTAGAATATTCCAAATTCCAACCACAGCTTTATATATTCTCCTAAATTTTTATACCCATTTCTTTGTATTTTTCATTATTTCTTATGTGTGGGTCTCGTATCACAATTTATATTAATTGTTCTTTTTAATGCATAATAATCGTTATATTTAATTTTTAAAAGTATAATTTCCAAATTAAAAATAGTTTTTTCTTTCTTTTTCTTATATTCTATTTAAACATGCTCATTTCTTAAATCCTAAGTATATGTTGACACACATTTATAATTTTCTATGTAAGGTTTTAGTGTTTAGGAAAATAACCAGATACACTTATTAAAATTAAGGTTTAATTATTTTTTAGTAACTATAATTATAAATTTTTCTTTTTATTCCTATAATTTGAAATATCACATTTTAATTTTATAATTAATTGAAATTTTTAACCCTTTAATCATCACCATATAAAGTCACCTAATACTTATAGTTCCAGCTCTTAATATATGTACAACATTAAAACTGACATTATAAAATTAAAACTAATTATGTAAAATTGGAATTGGTTAGAAAAGAGTATCAGTACTTAATTATTGAACGATTCAAGTAGGCATGGGACAGGGTGAGGATATGAGTTTAACTAGATGCAAGTACAAGAATGTAAAGAAAATAGATATAAATTTTAGAACAAATTACATATTTATCTCCTCAAGTTTAGTTTATTTTTTTTAGTTTTTTAACATTATTTTTACAGTCTTTAAAGGTATTAGCATAAGATTTTGAAAGAGTGATAAAATAATATTTTCAAATATACAAAAATACAATAATAATGAATACATAAAAATAGGAAGATGTATAAGTAATTTTAGAGAATTACATTCATAATTTATTTTAAATTTTAATATCTCATTATTGCAGAGTATTTTTTAAATATTTATTATATTAACTTTTGTAACTTTAACCTACTTATATGTCTTTAAATAAATTATATATCAACTCATTAATTATATTTTAATTTAAACAACGTATAAAAATAGTAAATAAAAAATATTTAAAATAAAAATTTAAGAATTAAATTTAGTTAAATATATTTTAAAATTTATTGTATGATTAATGTTGAAACAGATACCAGTAGGAGTATAACACGAGTAATTATATATACATACACATGCTTGTTGTTGATAATACTAATCATAATCGTATTTATATTTTGTAAAAATGAATAATAGTCATTAAAATCATACCAAGTTAAAGATAATACCCATAGAGATAAAGATCAAGAGTTTTATTGGTGTTAAGCTTAACCTTAGGTTTCTATACGTTTTTCCACTATTACAACAACATTGCTTCCTACAAAAGAGTTTTGTAACTATTTTAAAAATTTTGGATATAACATCAAGTAGTTTAGACGATGAATTGATTAAAAATTGTCAATATTAGAGACAAATATAAAAACAAGATGATATATACAAACTACGGAAATTTAAAAATATTATAATCATAATTAACAATGAACAAAGTTAATTAAACCTAAAGTTAAGATGAAATAACTATTAATATATAATGTTTTAAATATCGTGGTCATCTCGATAGGACAAGTCCAATAGGAAGCTAGAGGCCTAGTTTCATAAACAGCTACCTAGTTACAGAGTCACGGAATTTAAGTTTTTTTAGTAAGATAAAATTGAAGTTGTTATCCTCCTAAAAATATGTAACTCTCAGGAATCACGTGAGGTGTGCTTGGTTTTAAAAAATAAAAAATAAATTAAATGGAATATAGAAGTGTAAATGTTACAAAATTTTTGTCATTTCTAATTTCTTTCTTTTAAAACAATCAAAGGTCACTTTGATTAATTTTAATATATTTTGAAGCTATGAATTAAATAGGTATCCATTCTAGTATTACAGTAACTTTTTGACTGATATGTGGGCTAGATGTGACAGATTGTGTTGACCGAGTAGATTATTTTGTGAAAATAACAGGGCTTTTGAAGGTGAAGTTCGAGAATGGAACAATAATTAATGGTGTTGGAACTTTAAATAGCGTCGTCCATTAATATATTGGGGAGAAAGTTTATGTGCAGATTTTCTGTGATTAATAAATTCAGATTCTTCCTGCCCAGTTAAAAAAGATACATGACGAATGGCATTAGGGTAAGAGTGAAGAATCAGCATATATACCATTTTTATTTACGTGGCATGGTATTAATGCTACTTTGTAGTGGTTGTAATTCCTCTTCATATAAGAGAAAATCTCATCTGATATGTGGTATCTATTTATACAAAGGTGACTCTCACATTCTCTGCAACTTTTTCTTTTTTTTTTACTGGAGAGAATTTTTCCTTTATAACATGATATGAGCAATGTTGGATGCACTCTCTTAATCACTTTTTTAAAAATAATTATAATTGATTGAAGTTTAATAAAAATGTTAATTTTAATGATTAGTAAAGTGACCATATTGTTTGAATTTTAAATAATTTATTATTAAAAATTAATTGATAGAAATTAATAATATATATATATATATTAATAATTTAGAATAAAAGATTTGTAAATATAAATATTTTTTTTAAAAAAATATGTATAAGTATGACAATAATTTAAGATATAAGATAGGTGAAATCAATTATGAAGAGAAGAAAATAAAAAATAAATAAGAAGAATAAATAATTATTTTTTAAAAAATATATAATAAAAAATAAAATAAAATTATATTTATTTTTTTTAAATTATATGAAAAATATAAAATTAATTTTTATTTTAAAAAAATATTTATAATATTTAATATAAAAACTATTTATTTTTTATTTTACCAAAATAATTATTATTCAAATGACAATAGAAAATAAAATTAAAAATAAATATTAATATCAAGTAACTAAAAAAGCACAAGATTTATATATGAATTTTATAGTAACATGTCACATAATAATTTTGTAGGCTAGACAAATTTATATGTATACTTGATTATATTTTTAAAGTAGGAGAAAAATATACGAATAAAATATTCCTATTATTATTATTAATAATAATAAATTAGCATTAATTTTTTTAATAAAATATTGTTAGTATTTCTGATTTTAGTAAATACTGAACACGTGGTTACTAACACAGAATTGTTTCATTTTAACAATGTAGATGTAAATGATGCTCTATTTAAGTATCGTTAGTGCTAGGATTAATAAAATGTACTATTTATTATTAACTTTCTAAATATTTAAAATAATTTATTTTAAAACGAATATATAATTTATTTTGACAAGCACCCTAATGCGTGTTCCAAAGATATGCGTGTTTTGGCATGGGTCTGCAATAATTTGAGTGGTATCCATCAAACTTTAAATTACTAATATAAATGCATGTAGTCATAGAAAATGACATGCGTTCCACTATAAGGAGTAATAGAGAGCCCCACATACTATGATTCTATATGCATATGCTCCCAAAGAGGTTAAGGTGAAAAAGTCACTGTAGCGTGAACCTAATTCACTTTTAATTATTTATTTTAGTAAATTCTTTTTCTTATCCCCCACCTTCTCTCTTTTTCCCAACAAGGTTGGTGAAAATTCATAAAAGTTCACTTTAATAATTAAGTACCCATTAACCTCCATCTGTGTATATCATAGAAAAATGTGTTCAAAACATGCATATAGTTGCATACCATTGTTCCTCTCACTCTATTGCTCATATACTGCGCACTATTCTCCTAACATTTTTTTTTTCATCTATCAAAATGCAGTACTAAATATTTAACAGCCACTTTAAACACACTTTTTTTATAAGTCAATGTATATTAATAATAGTAAAACTATCGTAAAGCACAAAATATACTTTTCAATGAGAATATAAAAGTTTACGGTTCAAACTTAAAATAAAAATCTCTCGGGTACATACTTTAAACACACACTTTAATTCTAGTTAAGTTTAATTCAACTTGATTTTACACACGGTTGAAGTACTAACCTTCAATCCTTAAGAAGATTTGGTACTAATTTGCAATATAATCCTTACATATTCATTTGAAAATATAAAATCAATCGATTTGTTTCTTATTTCTTGCATAACTAACTTTAGCTTTGGTACTTTACACCACATATTTATCTCTTCTTATCATAGACTTGAAGCATACATAGGAAACGTATATGTGTAGCGTGTGTATGATGAGAATAAGACAGAGAATTTCAACTTGAGGATAATTTAATTACCAATGCTAAATGTGCATTTGTGAGGAGACCAGGAGAGTAGTATGTATAAATTTATCCTTGTTTCAGATTCTCTTAATTAATGTCGTAATTTTATATAGGATAGAATATTTAACTCTGTTTCAAGATTTTGATAAGAATTATATATTTATCTAAACAATAAACTAATAACCTATATATTTATAAAAACAAATAGAGAAAACTACTCTTTTAAGATAGGTTACAATATTACTAGTGCATTGTTGATATATCCATTTCTTAATAATTTCAACTATCAAGGATCCACACATTTTTAACTTATTAAACATACACTCTGATAAAAAAAAGAAAAAAAAAAAAGACTAGATACCCAATATCAACCAATCTCAAAATAGATCTCTCTTACTATACATAAACATATCATTTAATTAATAATTTTAAATTTCAAAAGTGATGTTCATGCAGTAAAACAATTTTATTTTATTAACTAATCATAAATAATTGTTAATATAGTTTTAATATAATATTTATTATTATTAATAGAGTTTAATTTCTATGCATTGATAATGTAAAAAAATTTTACACTAACATTTAATTAGAATTCTTTATTTATATGATTTTTAAAATATTAATTGATAAAATCAACAAAATTATTATTTATAAAAAATTAAATGTTAATATAAAATTTTTTACATTCACAATGCATATATAAGTGATTTTCTCTTATTAATAATAAATTACAATAAGATGAAAATGTCAAAGATTTTATACATTTATCAATTTTCTAATAAAGACTACATTAAAAATTTGAAAAAATATGTTTTTAGTCTTGTATTTTAATCAATTTTAGTTTTAACCTCTATATTTTCAAATCAATGTATTTGGTTCGTATAATTTAAAGGAAAAAGAAAATAGAGTTAAAATTATTAACAAAAATATACTTTCTAATGAGTAATAACTATAAAAACCACCACAAAATATAAACACATCTTCATACAAATGCTAAATTCAAATATGTATGTCACATGTACATGTTTTGTAGTCATTTATAGTTGTCAAAAAGTGTACTTCAATTACCAAACTTAACTCAATGCATATGTTCTTATTCAAGTCGCTTTATTTTTTAAAATATCAGGACCAAATACATTAATACCAAGATTGAACAAAAGCAGACAAACTTAAAACATTTTTTATTAAAAAATTAATACAACATAGTTGAGTTTGTTTAATTTTTTAAAAAAAAAGCTTATTTAAACATAATAAGCACTTAATCTATTTTTTAAATGTTTTAACAAAAACTTAAAAAAAAACTAAAAATTATTTATTTTAAAAAACTACCTGGAATGACTTTTCAAATCAAACTACGTTGAAACTAAAATTGAGAAGTGTTTCTAATTATAAAAAAGTTTTTTAAAATTATATCCAAACATAAAATGTCTATACTTTATTAAAATCACTTGTAACCACTCTTGTAACCATGGTCAGCATGAACCTGCTTCATCATAACACTGAGAAAGACAACCCACAAGTCATTGTCATGCAAAAAGGCCCTAAGCCCTTGGACACCAAAACATTCAACACACACATTTTCTTCCTCCAAAACAAAACAGCCAACACTTGAAACAACCACTGTCTCATCCATCCCAAACAATCACCATCAATTTACACATATAGAATACTCTCCCTACACTCCAAACCTCCCTGTGATCATTGTCAAAGCCCTTTCATTTTCAACTAGGAACAGTCCCCCATCAATGTTTTTTTGTTTTTCAGCCAAAAAACTATTATTGATATAAATAAATAAAAGGATAGGTACAAGTAATCCCCAAGACCAAAAGTTTTACAACACAGGCCAAGGTAGCCACTCCCTCAGCAATTTTCCATCACAAAATGGGACCAAGACATATTGCATTATTGCAATTCCATTAGTGCAACTTCGTACTTTAAAATAAGAAAAAACATTCAAGTACCATATTTTCAAATTAATATTACATCGCAAATCAGTTAATATCACCAACACTGTTAAAGAAAACTAAATTCACATAACTTTTTAAAGATTGTGGCCAAAATATCAATTTAAAAATTAAAAACTAAAATCAAATTTAAATAAAATTTGAGGAACCTTTATTATTATTATTTATAGAAGTTATGAAAAATAAGCTATGAGTAATTAATTTATAGAAAGACAAGACCATATATAGTAAAAGCTCACATTCAAATGCAAATGTGTGTTTTGAACTGCCATAAGGCTGTTGTGTGCATCATCACTCTCAGTCTTTATATTACTCATTGCTCAGTCGCTTGTTTCTTTTGCTTCCGTGAGGTTTATTCTCACGTGCTTTCTGAATTCTATCTTCATTTATCTTTTCTCACTTTCTCTCTCGTCGATCTTATGCAGAAAGTTAAATATTAGCATTTAAAGAATTTAATATATTTTTATATGCAGATTGAAAACTAATATTAAATTATAATATCATCATATTATTGTTAATTTTTATTAACAAATATTTTTAATATACCCTTTTGAATTCCGATACTACATTTCGTCACAACTTTACAATAATTAACAATGTTAATCACAACAATTAATTGGTGTCATTAATAAATGATTCTTGTTCTTGTTGCCTGATTTGAAAGATAATAACGCTGCAGGGAGAGAAGTATGTGCTACAATTAGATTACTTTACATGATGACTGATGGATTATTATTGTACAAGTTTATGTCAATAAATCAGGTTTGATTTTGATATTGATTGAAGTTACTCACAAGCAGCTTTCTAGGTTGCCCTAATTGAGTTTGTGGGTGTCAGATCAAGTGAAACATTAAAGGATGAAACTTGATATTAAAGAGTTTAATTACAATAATTTACGTAGATATATTATGTAATTAATTGAATTAAATTCATCTAATAACGTTTTATAAATTTGGAAGGGAATTATTTTTTATATAATGTACATGATAAAATACTACTGATTAATTAATTGTTTATCGATTAAAATTTATAATGGTTTTGGCTACACAGAGATAAATCTTCATTTTTCTCAAGTTTGACGTCATTTTTTTTCTGGTAAAATTAACTTTTTATTCTTCCATTTTTTATTGTTTTAAATTTTTATTTTGTTTTAGTTTTATAACTTTCACACGCCTAATAAAAATAGTTATTTTTATTAATTTAGTCTAACTTCATTAATAAATTCGGCGTACATCTAATTTGCTGTTCTAAAATCATCGTTTTCTTTCCCCGATCACAGTTAAAAGCCTCTCTCTCATGGCACTAAAGAATCCTTCTTATCTAACATCATCATTCACAATTTGGAAATAAGAGGCAAGGTTAGTGAGGCGTTTGTTTGAGGGTTCCAATTATTTAGGGTCTGAATTTTTTATATGTATTAAATAAATATTATTTATTATTAATTAAAATTTTTAGGTGATAAATTTTAGGCTTACATGCCTATTTAGACTTATAGGTTTATTAAAATCTTGCTGAATAGTTTGATTCATATAAGACTTGTAAAAAGACCAACAAATCTACATAGCTAATTAAGGAGTTATGTAACTAAAAAATAGGCATTTAAAATTATTATGAATAATTGAGAAATTAATTACGGTAGCTTTTTAAATTTTTATTAAATTATATAATTTTATTCATTTATTATACTAACATTTCTTCCACTTTTAAAACGTTACTAATTATCAGCATGTATATTTGAGAAAATTACAATAATATTTTTTTAAAACTTTATACTAACCCGTCTTATTTTATGGTAAAGAAATTATTGAAAAGGTGTGTAATTATACAAAACTTAATTATTTGTTGTAGAAAATATTTAAATATAATTCACACGTACCAATAAAATGAATAATATTATTGACTATATTAAATTTTTAAAAATTTTACTAAAGTATCAATTTGTTCGTATTAATATTCATTAATTTATTATAAGTTATGTAAAAGTGTTAATTAGTGATAATAAACAAAATACTTAGAATATTTAATATAGATAATTACAAAAATAAAAATTAAATGTCACATAAAAATTGTAAAATGCTTTGAGAAAAGATCATACATTCTTTTAAAATAATATTTTATAATAAGGACTAGAGAGAGCATTATCCTTAAGTATAACTTATACTACCTTCACTATATTAATTGTCATGTGATAAAAAAATCTCAAAATAATTATCATTTTAACATTTTAATGAAATAATTATTATACTTTTTTATTATTGTTACTAAAAATACTCTTTTTATTTATATACTTAATAAACTCTAAATTATGCAAAACCATTACACTCCCAATTATCATTTTCATTGGAGGTTTTCAACTTTAAAAAATGAAAGATGGAAGACAAGAAGGATAGAGGTGCAACATTACTTCCAATGGGAGGAAAATAAGTTTTTAAACTTAAAGTTTGTTACAAGGGAGAGAATTTTTTATAAAAACTTAGGAAAAGACTCCTAAAAAACAGGATTCTCAAAACACTTTACTAAGAAATAAATATTCAAAGAAGTCTTCTACTCAAAGAGAGGATGTGTATTGTGTAATGCACGGGAAGAAATTGAGCAGCATTTATTTGTTAATTGTATGATATCTTCTCAGGTTTGGTATAAATTATGCATCTGCTCGGAAGAGCATTTGTTTGTTAACAAGGATTCAATTTTTGGATCTAGTTTGTGGCACCAAACCAGTAGAGAGCGACTGACTGTTTGTACAGTTTAAAAGATTGTGACATTTGAAAAGTAAGAAATACAAAGATATTCAAAAGTCAATAGATAAAGATAGATGAATTGAAGTCATTTAGACAATATGATTGAGTTTGGGAGAGTGGTATCCCGCAACAAAACTCACTTCTCATTCTTATTTGAATGGGTAACGAATCCTTTATCGTGTATTATGCTTTAGATGTAAAACAAATATCACATGTTGTTGTACTTTCATAAAATAGACCTTGTGCTTTCTACTTTTTACTCTTTTAATAAAATTATTAGCTTTTATATGTATATATATTATTCAGACCTGAAAAAAACACTATTTTTATTAAAAAATTATTTAAGTTTATCTGCGTTACTAATGGAATCCCAAAAATAATTCTATTTTTTCAGTACATTTCGTTAGTTTCAGCATGAGTTCTGTCCAATCTTTTCCAACCCTAACCCCTACTATTCTTTTAATAGTTATATAAGTTTTTAACCCTCAACTTTTTAAAATTTGAATTTTATTCTCTAAACTTTATTTTAATAGTTCAAGATCTCTAAGCTTTTTTAAATTCTGATGCGTAATTTGTCCCTAGATGTAAAAATTTTAACTGGTCAACATTCCAAAACCTTTTAAAAAATCAATTTTTAGTTCCTAAACTTATTAAAAAGAGCAATTTTTAAGTTCCTAGCAGATTTCAGAGACAAAAAGCCAAATTTTTAAAAAATTTAAAATTAAAGGTCTAAGAACTTTAATCGATGAAACTAAAATTTAAGGACCGAAAATCAGATTTTGAAAAAAAATTAACAAACTTGAATCCTCTTCCCGTTAAACTAATTAAAGTTTAAGATCTAAAAATAAAATTTTGAAATTGATAACAAAAAAGTTAGGTAACCTTATTTGAATAGCATAGCATAGACAGATTAATTAATTTTACTGTAAATGCACAAGGTACCCATCTCCACACGTCCTGATTCACTTCCACCAGTTGCACTTGGCCAATCTCTTCCAAGAACAATTGCAATATGCTCTTTTCAACTAAAGCAAACCCTCCTCCATACAAACTCTATATTCCCACCTAATGTGTAACAATTTTCCGTACAACATTATTTCTTTCTTCTAGTGTCTCTATCCATGTTAATTTCACGGGCATATAAAGTGAGTCTTTTAAGAAATGTGGAAAGTAAGAAAGGCTCATTAACAAAATTTAACAGTACTAAACACGTTAACATTTAGTTGATAAAAAAAAATTATATTAATTTCACGTAAAAAAATGTACAAGTGATTCCCTGTTACTCCACTAGGAGTTATTCTTTTGTTTTCCTAAGATTGCCAAATTTGATCCATGGAAAAATATATAGATATATAATCAAATTAAGTATACAAGTCATGACTCATGGCCTCCTTTTTAAAGTTTGGCACTTATCCATTCTTGCTTTACCATATTCTTTCCTTTTGTTTATGTGACTTTTGTGAACATGCTATCCACATAGTAGTTGATTGATGATTGATAAACAACACAAAAGAAAAAGTTACCGTACTTCCAACGAAGTCAAACATATGGTCATATGCACATAAAAAAAAAAAATATACATGAATGATAAAAGTTAACATTTAAGAAAACGTGAATTTGGTTTGTAAATTTTAGTTAGCCCAAAAGTGAAAATTTCCAACTCCATTTGTTAGTAAATATCTATGAGTTTTTTTAAGAGCTATTAGTTTTTTTAAAAAAGTTAAATAATTTTTCTAAAAAAATTTTTATTTTCAACTACTTTTTAATTTTATTTTTATATATTTAACCTTTATTAATTAATGTATTGTTCTCGATTAATTTTTTTCCATTACATAATACAATCTCTCTTTCCTTCATTCCTATCTATTTTATTAATGTAATTATAGTAATTTATAATATAAATATATAATTATAAACAATTATAACTAAAATATGTAATTTAAAATTTATATATTTAGTTATAGAAATTATAATTTAAATATTAATTATAGTAATTTATTATTTAAATATGTAATTACTTAAATTTATATTTTAAATATGTTATTACAGAAATTTATAATTTAAATATATAAATAATTTATATTATTTAAAATTTTATAATTACTTTAAATACTCCATTAATGATCTAATGATTAATAATATCATTTTACAATTAATTAGTTAATCAATTAGTTTTATCAAAATTTACAACTAACTTTTCAACTTTTAACTTTTTAATTTGTTTTTTAAATTTCAGTTAATTTTTCAGTTAATTTTCTAAATATAGCCTAACATTATGACAATGCTTGAAGAAATCATTATGTGATTCATATATCACTAATGAACTAGCTACCTGTGCTTGGATGAAGTTCTCAAGAAATACTTCATGAGTTCATGTAGTCAGTTTGCACAGGTAATTCAAACAGGTCAAATATTATGTAAAGATTGATGAAGACTGCAATAATTTTATACATCATGTAATATTTTTTACACATATGAGATCATTTTGTACTTGACTGAAATTTTTAAAATAGGAACAACTCAAATCTAAATAAAAATTCAATTGAAAATAATTTTTCTAATCAAAAGATATATAAGTTTTAGATTTCTTGTCATATGTACTAGGAGGCATGAAAATGGGAAAGGACAAGGATGAGTATGACATTTTCATTCTCACCTCTGCTGAAACTCATTCTCATTCTTGTTCCTACACTTGGTGAGTATGAGATTTATGTCCTTATTTCCGTTGGGTATTGGGTATATCCATACCCATCCTATACTCACAGAAAAAATTTATAATAATATTTTAGTAAAAAATAATTTTTTTAAATATAATGATATTAATTCAAAAGTTATCTAATAAATGCAAAGTTTGTAATTTGTTAATTAAATGTTAAACCTTTTTCTTTTTTAAGACAAATAAATATTTTAGTCATTAAAACAAGAGCGGGATGAAGCGTATACAAAGTGGATATCTATATATACTCATCCCTGGCTTAATAAATCGGGTATTTCCAATACTCATACCTGTGTTCAGTCAAACCGAGAATTCTCCGTTAATTTCGGAACAGATTTGAGGATTACACAAGGTTTATTTGCCATCTGTATATAGTAGCGGCTTTCTCCTTATGGTAAGATACTTGAACATAATTCACTCAAATTAATAAAAAAAAAAATTCAATTAAAAAGTTAATGTCCTTGATTTTCTTATTTTTTAAACAAATGATATTAATGTGTCAATTTTACTCTTACTATAGTATTATTGTAAAAAAAAACAAATATTTTAAGTATTTAATAAGAATAACGAGTAAAAACAAAAATTAAATACTACATAAAAATTGTAAAATACTATAAAGATGACCAATTCTTTGTATTAACTAATGCTAATCCACTTTGTATCCTATATATGTAATATGAGCTGTGTTTATTTGTTATTAGCTCATCTAGTCGGATCAAATTAATCTATTTTGTCTAAATTTATAAATTTAAAACAAAAATAAATGAAATACTATCAAGACAAAAAGAATGTTAGATTAATTTGGATTTAAATTTCTTTTACCCGACCTTACTCATCAACCTCATTTCTATTTAGTTAAAAAAAATTGACTCAGCTCAAGGTTATTAAAATCGAGAGTTTATGTAAACTCGTGAGAGTGTAGTAAACTTAACTCGTAAACTCGACTCGTAAAATTGTAAGAGTTTACTTCATTAAAAATATGACTATAAATTATATAATAATTGAAATTTTTCAATACATAATAAATTCAAATCCACATAATAAATTTAAATTACTCCAAATAAGTAGAAATTAAAGTAGAAATACTTAAAATTTCAAAACTTTTTTAGACATAAGAACAAATTATATTCCAAACACTTAAAATTAGCGTCAACATAGAAAAACATAACCTAAGAAGTTTGTTCACGAGTTTACTCCGATTTTATCGAGTTTACTCCGATTTTACGAGTTTACTCCGATTTTACTGAGTTTACTCCGAGTTTACTACTTTTCCGATTTTACTGCGATTTAACTCGTCTGGGACTTGTAAACTCGTAAACTCGTACGATTTTACAAGTTAACTCGCGATTTTGATAACCATGATCAGCCCTACTCTTCCCTTAACCAAGTCAATTTTCCTTGGAAATCAAATTAATTAAAAAAAATAATAAAAAAGACCTTGTACTTGTGATGCAAATTTGAAGTGAGAAAAGTGTAAGAAAAGGATGCGTGGTTACCCATGTCCCAAAATAGTGAAAAGCTACGAACCCTATAACATAACACATTGGCCCTACAACACCAAGACCACTACTATTCCTCTTTTCTTATTCCCTTTATTCAGGTATTCTCTTGGCTGTCTTTATGTGTC
The DNA here is from genome assembly GCA_037954015.1 of Psophocarpus tetragonolobus. Lineage (NCBI taxonomy): Eukaryota > Viridiplantae > Streptophyta > Magnoliopsida > Fabales > Fabaceae > Psophocarpus > Psophocarpus tetragonolobus. Next base: position 34,022,718 of record CM075694.1, read on the forward strand.
TCCACCACATGAATGGGTCACCCCTTCTCTTCTCTTAGTAGACCAACACATAGCCAGAAACACAAAAAGTGACCCATAATATCGAAAAATTATTATATTGCTTGGACTATCAGGTCAGATTCCAGATTGTTAAATGTGTATGGAAGGAAGTTTTATACTGTACAAGAATAACAAGAGAATATAAGAGTGAGGTAAATTATCCTAATATAATGAATTTAAGTTTATGTTATCAAAGTATGCTTATTATAATATAATGAATTTAAGTTTATGGTATCAAAGTATGCTAATTAAAAACACTTTAAATTTGTATTTAATTTTTTTTTATTTTGTTTTAGAATGTTACGAGACTTAGTTAAGGTATTTATTTTGGACAATACGAATGTACTGACTTCAAAAGAGGATATTCTATGTAGTTTTTACATAATATTTTCTTTAGTTGTTATTAGGCAATTGTCATGATTTTTTCTTCAATTTTAAAATTTTTATATTATGTTTTGTTATATAATATACTAATTAAATAGATGAAGTGATGGTAGAAACCCTTTATTTAGTGCAGGCTGTCTGACAGATACACGATGCCTACCCAGTGCATGTCGTGTGACTAGTACACACTGCATTTCTGGTGCAAGCAGTCTGGGTCGTGTATGATTTCTCTTTTGTAAAAAATTGTAATTAATTAAAACAAAACAACAAACAACAAACAACTGAAGTCATTACAAGTAACCAAAAGGAAGAGATGGAAGTAAAAGCAACTTGGTGGCTTCGATATCTGAACCTCTCAAATTTTGTTGTCGGCGTTGCTGTTAGTGTTTGTCCATCTCACAATAACTTTTGCTTGTGTGGTACACGTTAGTGAAATGTTCAGGAGATATTCGTATATTGCTCTTCACTCAACTTTTCTTTTCTTAAAGATGTTGTCCTCGTTACCACTCTACATGCAACACACTGATATGCTATATATGTAGATTTATTTATATATAGATGGAAATTGTTTCAAAACAATATTTTCTCTTTACAAAGAAAATTTTATTATTATATTCTCAGAAGTACTTTATCTCTCGAGCATGTATGACATGAATCTTATATTCTCATCATTACAATGTTGACTGATATATATTCTTTTACAAAGAAAACGAATTCCCATTTATAATCTATCTCCCATCCATACAATTATAATATATATATATATATATGAAAAAAACTCATATATTATTCGATCATAACTTTTTCATATATGACAACTTGATTAATTTTATTAATTAATATTTAAAAATCATATAAATAAAGAAACATAAAAATATAAAATTTCTTTATACTTATAAGTATTAAATTCTCTCTATATATAAAAGTTAATATTAGATCAATAAAATCATTTTTGAGCATCTATATATAACCAGCGCAGTGATTCCATTTTTACAGATTTAAATAATTCGTTATTAAAAATTAGTTGGTAAATTAATAATTAAGATAATTATTGTTATAGTTTTCAATGTTACTATTTAAATTCATTAATACAATACTGTAACCATAATTTAATCTAAAAATAAATAATATATATATATATATATATATATATATATATTTGAGATAGGTTTTATAATACTTTATATTATATTCTATATTATTCTTACAGGAAGCTCTCGGACTCATTTTTTTATAAGATTCAATTCTCTTCGTGAAGGTATAAAAAAAATTATTTTTCGAATTGTTCATATGGAATGGAAGTGATTAATACTACTTTATTCAAGAATTTTTAAATCCACTTTGCATTGGGGGAATCAATTTATGTATATATAAGATACATCTTATCCAAAATTATGGTCCCAGGATTTTAGTGTGTCCTTACATGGGCATGCAGTTGTAACCAATACACTAAATTCAATTACTATTCTTTTCACTTGATTTTAATTTGGTCAGCTTTCATTATAACTGTAACTATATATGGAAATCAAAGGCTGTATCTTTCTTTGCGTGTTTTGTGCTTATACTTATATGGTGATTCATCAATATTTCTCTTACGAGTTATCCTGGTAGTTTAGTTGAGTATATATATATATATATATATATTGCCAAGCCTCTTTACGAAGTAACACATTTGTATACATGTTATACATTTTTATCATTCTCCTTTGTATAGGCATTTGTACACGTTCTACATCTGTATATGTGGAAGTGATTCACACCGATATAACGTGAGAATAAGAGTTTTACGTTACTCTTAATCATAATTTTTTGTTCACATAATTTTTAAAATATTAATTGATAAAGTTAATAAATTTATCATAAATAAAAAATTATAAATGAATAAAAGTATGAAAATTTTTTACACTATAATATATAAGTATTTTTCTGATAATTTAAACTCTATATATTTGTGGTTTGGTGCCGTAGGTATATGTAGTTTGCCATAGCAGGCCAATGTATATGGATCTACGATTTGCAATCTAATTTTTTGAAGTTGCCCATGAAGGAAAAACATTTCAGGGCAATTAGCCTTTTCATAATTCTATTAGATTAATTAATATGATATATAGAATGGACTTAAGTTGGTTTCTGATGAGGGAACCCTTTAAAAATTCAGCTGGTATTGTACTATAAATTTTCGAAGGTTTTTCTTCATTTTATAATTTGATTACCACTTTAACTTTTTTTTTAAGTAAACCACACTTTAACTCTATACTATGAAATTAAGTCTTCGATCTATTATTTTATACATGCTTACTTAAAAAAGAGTGTAATAACTTTGTCAAAACTCAACATTTCTACCTGAGGCCTGCGTGCCTAGCTTGCACGTTAGCAGCTATCAAATATCCAAGGGTTCCAAGCCAAAAATTAGACTATTTAATTAAGGACAATTAATTATTTCCACATAATTATGTAACTTTTGCGGATTAATCTTTTGTTTGAGAGAGAAATAAACGGTAAGTAGTGATACAGTTCAACTTTTCATTATTTGTGAGCTTAGAATAATAATCGACAATCTAGTTATAATAAAAACGAATAATACTCCATGCAACCATGTAGGATACATTTAGTTAACTGTTCAAGGTGTGGGAATATCTATAACTTATTAATAAGGGTTTGGTAAATTATTTGGCTACAAGAAAAAATTATAGTGAAATTAATTTTATTAGAAACTGTAAAATGTGGGATAATTAATAAGAAAACAAAAAATAAATTGGTCATTAATAAATTAAAATTAAAGCATTTTCATCTCTCTAGTCTGCTCCTAATTAACCCCACTTGTTGTCTACCTTTTCAAACAAGCCCTGGTTTTCTCATGACTGAGTCTGAATTTGATGAATTTTGCTAACTAACTACACATGCAGCAGGGTTCAATTTACTTGACACAAATTTTTTATGTGACCCAATTCCATGTAGAAGCTTCAATTCGCGTCAAAATGTATAGAACATGCATAATTCTTCATGCTATTCAATAGTATTGAAGGATAACTTTATTTTGTGCTAGTTTCCAGTTCTCATATATCTGTGAATGTGTCATGCTTGTGAGATTAAGATCTATGAGCAGTGGAACAAGAAATTGATCACTTTAGTCAATTCAATATCTCTTCATATTAGAATCAAATGTGTTAACTTTCGCCTTTCATTTCTATTTTTTTCCATCAAAATTTCATTGCTTTATTCCTCTTTTCCCGTACCATATAACAATGAGTTGTTTTGCACCAGGAGGAGATCCTCTCAATTGTTTAAAAAAACTTGACAATCTCAAGTTTAAAATCTCACATTCATTTTTAAATCTTATTTTATAATATATATATATATATATATATAAAAATATTCACTTCCTCCAATAGTAAGTTTAAAAAACCTACTTTATACTCTAATTATTCATTCTCTTAAAATCTAACAGTTAAAATCGATTATTCACTACAATCATTAGATTTTAAAAAAATAAATGATTAAAATAAAAAGTAAATCTCTTAAACTTTAAATGAATTTATATATATATATATATATATAGTTTAATACCATCTCAATTATTTGTTTATGTATTAGAGTTGTTTATGTATAGTTGGTACTTCCTTAAACTTATAAGCTGAATGTTTTTCCATTCGGTTAAAAGAAAAAAGTTACCAAAAGTTAGGTTGAATGAAAAGTTATATGGAGTTGTTGTTTTTATTATGTTGAACTTAACTTGATTTTTCATCTATAATCCAAACACACTATGTCATTAGAGAATCCATTTTTTCCTTTGCACCAATAGTTTCACCCATTTGATTTTAATTAAAAGAACAAAAATTTATGAAAACTACACGTGAGTATAATTCAAAATCATAATAAAAAACAAACAGTCTTGGATATTTCAAATAAAATATTGGCTTACATGAGTTTTTTTTTTCCTAAAATTTTATAAAAAATCACTTTTGTTCTTTGAAATTCAAAAATATTTTTAATCTCTAAAATTATTTTGTTCTTTATAAGTTTCAAAGAGGGTATTTAACTGTGTCGGATGTGGAATAGAAAAATATTGAGGTCAGAATTGCAGAAAAAAGTAATTCACGAGTAAAAAAATATACTCTTTATCAACAATTTATTTTAACAACCTTAATTAAAGAAAAAAACTAAAAGTAAATCAGGAACTAAAATAAATATTTTTTAATTTCAAGAACTAAAAATTATTCTCAGCCTAAAATATTTCAGTTTAAAAATTATGTTTGAAATCATATTACTAAATGCTGGACACTAAGCCCCTTATGATACTATATGCTTGACACTAGGCCCAAGCCCAAAGCATGTGTAGCCACATAACTCCGACAAGTAACACGGGAGACCTCTTTCTTATGCTTCAGCTACCTGACAGTTCGTGTCTTCCAAATTCCAGCTTTTGGATGAATTATATTGGTGTTTTTCAAAATGTAGACAAGGAAAAGCCATGAAAGTTTTCAACTTTCAAGCAGTAGCTTCTACTGCATACAGGAGCTTCAGCAGCAAGAGGGTTACAAAACCCTCAGCTTGGGCTCTTACCAACCTTAAAACCAAGAACAAGAACACCATAGTGGATCAGTGCAGCAACCCCATGTCCGAAGTTAAATTGAGTGAAGAGCAAAAGCATGTTCTGTCAGCCATTTCTCCGGGAAGATCCTTTTGCTTGAAGAAATAATCAAGCTCCTGAATAGATTGGATACCCCATCTGGGGTTTATGTCACTGCATCAACTGGGGTTGCTGCTTGTGCTATAAAGGGCCAAACTTTGCACTCTTTTGCTGGCATTGCCACTGATGATGAGCCCCTGCATTTTCTGGAGAGGGTTTTGGCCAACAAGGGCGCCTGCAAGAGGTGGAGAAAAGTTAAGGCTTTGGTCAGTCTTGTTGGCCAAAACCTGGGGAGGGTTTCAGCTTGTTGTTAGTGGTGATTTATTTCAATTGCCACCAGTGATTAGTGACAACGATTATTATTCTCAAGAGGTGGTGTATGCATTTGAGGCTGAGTGTTGGAATAGAAGCTTTGATTTGCAGGTGGAGCTGACAAGGTTGTTTAGGCAATCAGATTATAGACTTACCAGGTTGCTTGGGGGAATCAGTAGAGGGGAGAGTGATCCCCAAGATTTGCAGTTCCTAGAGCACTTGTGTTTGGAGTGTGGTAATGATCCTTCTGTTGTGCAGATTTTCCCTTTGAATAAGGATGTTGAGAGAGTGAATGAGGAGAGTCTGAGAAGTTTGTAAAAGGATGTTGTTGTCTATAGGGCTGTCGATAGTGGTAAAGGTAATTAGGAGGGGCATCTTAGGTATTGTATAGCATCTCATGAAATTTCTCTTTGTGAAGATGCAAGAGTTATGCTGGTTAAGAATTTAGACACTGAACATGGATTGGTAAATGGAATCACTGGTGTAGTCGTGGGGGTTTCAGGGTCGTTGGGGGAAGATCTTGTTAGCATATGTAATGATAAAGTGTTGCCTGTTATCAAACTTGATGGAGGGAAATTTGTGACAGTTAAGCCAGCAACATGGCATGTAATGGATCTACCTGAAGTTGTTGCTTGCAGGAAGCAGATACCTCTTATATTGGCATGGGCTATGAGCATTAACAAGTGCCAAGGAATGACCCTTGAGAGAATTCACACTGACTTGTCTAGAGCATTTGGTCGTGGCATGGTGTATGTAGTACTTTCCCGGGTTTCAAGCTTGGAGGGACTTCATCTATCTGCTTTCAATAGAGCAAAGATTAAAGTGGACCATAGGGTTTCAAGGTTCTATGTGAGTTTGGCTTCTGGAAAGAGTAAGGATAGTATGTAGTTGATAAGAGGAACAAGAGAAAAGGTGGCCTAAGAAGTACCAATGGTGTCTCTAGAAAATTGAGAATGGAAGAACAAAGAACTGAACTTGGTTTTGCAAAAGGAAAATGGAGAAGTTTGATGAAAACTGTGATTCAAATGTAATTCTTCTTCTTGTTGCATGTGACTTATTAGGGTTTTTGAACTTGTAATTCTTTTTTTTTTATTATTTCTTGACATTTTTTTGAGTAATCTCGTGTGTTCATTCTGGCACCCCAATATAAATTATAATAGACTTATGCAAGACTTAGATGAGTAGTGTAGTCACTATTATCTCTATTATATTGATCTTGAAGCTGATCATCGATATTGATTGGTGTAAAGAGTATATCATATTATTTTATAACATAACGTAGTCACTATTTTTATTAATCTGATAATTGAAATTGTTCATCAATATCTTTAGTATATAATTTTTTATATTTCCTGGAAAAAGGGCATGATTAGTGTTAAGTGTAATAGCATTGAAGTTCGCTTTCTGCGTAGAGCATATAAAGCAGATAAACACATTTAAACTCTCTATAAGCAGTAATATTTTACTATGATAGAGATTAGACAGCATTGAGGTTACAGCTTTTGGATATTGAAGACGGTTTGATAAAAATGCTAGCTATGAAAGGGCCTTAGATTTTGTTTCGAAAATGTAAGAAATTTAAAATAAAATTTGAAATTTGACTTTATTTTTTAAATGTTTTATTTGGATAATATAATTTAAATTTATTAAATTTTAATTTTTTATTTAGATAGAATATTTCAATTTTTACTAAAAATAAAAATTTATTTATTTAATAATATTTTGGAAAAAAAATTGTTCTTTTAAAAAATAATATAAAATTTCATTTAAAAAATAAATTTTTAGTTTCTAAAAAAAGTCATGTTTTTTACAAAAATAAATAAAAAAATTGCAAAAAGTAAATCTTTCATAATTAGTTTTATTTTTTTTAAAATATAATATTTTTACATAAATAAATGACAAATAAATTCATGACAAAATTTATTTTATTTTCTTAATAGATTTATTTTTATAAATTTTACTTAATAATTTATTTTATATTATAATTATTTTATTAATTTATATAAATATTATAATTTTTAAAAATAAAATATAATATTGTCACATTTTTTCTACTAAATTGATGGGTAGGACAGAACATGCCAAAACGGATTGATATGCTAAAAACATTAACTTAATCCACAAAAATAATGGTGGGCTAATGGGCTGGCTCGCTTCGTCTATCTTGTTTTATTACCTAGTCGATGTTTAGTAAAAAATAATGTCAATCATTTTTAATAAAAGAAAAGTAAGTTTAAGAAATTTTAAATTTTTACTTTTTTAAAAAAATTTGAAATTTTATCATTTTAACTAATGAAAATATTTTCTAACTAATGAAAATATTTTCTAAAATGCCTAGAAGTTCTAATTCTTTTAAAATTTGTCATCCAATCAAGGTCTTTCATCATACAGCATTTTAAATTCTAAAATAAAATAAATTTTTCTCTTAAAATTGTCCGTCCAAATGCACAAATATTTATTTTCTCTAGCTCAAAGTCTGATTTTCTTTCGTTGTTAAGACTGCACCTATATTTTTTTTATAAAATCATCGGTGAAAAACTAATTTTCAAATTATTTCTTACTGTATTTCAATTTTTAATATATTTTTATGTGAGTGTAGAGTATTTAATTTGATCTGTAATTACTATAGGAACATTTATAAAATTTAGAACAAATGTTTAAATTCTTCGATCATATATATATATATAGCCATTGATGTAGTACTAATATCTGACAATATAAAATGTTCGTCTTTTTTTATGATTACATGTGGATTTCTTCTCCATGAATTTTCATATATATATATATATATATATAGCCATTGATGTAGTACTTGCAAGAATCTTTAAAGAATTTCTTCTTGGGTTCTAAATGTTGTTCTGCTTTCTCTGTACCCTTTTTCTTTTTTCCTTTATATCTCTTAGTACCTTTAGTACCTGAATTAGAAGTAACAAACTGAATGCTATTAGTCTTATTCTTCTTCATTGACTCCTCCTCTTGGGTGATTATTGCAATCAATTCATCCACTCCATAATCATGCTTTTGAATGTTATATGAAGTCTTCATGATGTCAAACTGAGAAGGCAGAGATTCCAGGATGCAATAAATTAAGGTGTCTTCACCAACCTCAACCTTAAGAAACTTCAACTTATTATAGAAATGCACTAACTTCATAATGTGTTCACGTATACCGGTGACACCATCATATTTGGTCTTTTCAAATAAGGAAAGGTATTGACTTTTCTGTTCCTTATCAAAAGTTGTAAATTTTTCACCGATTGCTTTCAGAAAAACATTGGCATCATCAAGATCTGGAATGTTCTGTCTGATAGATTTCTTCATGGTGAATTTAATCACCTTCAGGCACACTCTGTTAGAGTGTTCCCATTTCTCATGAGAAATTCGTTGAGCTTCAGAAGACTCATCCGTAAGAGGCGCAGGCCTAGTCGTCCTCAATGCTAGGTGCAGATTGCCAATGGTCAGGTAGAGATCTAACGATTCTTTCCAGTCCTCATAGTTTGCTCTATTTATAGTTTTGACAGAATTAGAGAAAAAAACTGAACATCACAATAAACGAAAAAAGGTGATTTAAAAGTTCAGTTTAAAATAAATCCCTAAGCAAATTACAATACATTATAACTTAAATTAATAAATCCTAGCACCGATAGGGTATAAAAAAACATTAACATAAGTCAAGAGAAATGCATTGTACAACAACAAATTATACTAATAATAACACACCGATAGGGTATAATTATCACTAATATAATGAATCAATATTTATTTCATAATTTTACACAAATGCATCCACGATAGGTGAAATTACAATTATGTAAATTAATAGCATAAATCATGCTTATTTTATATAATTTTAATCATATTAAAATATGACAAACAAAATTCACATCATCATGCCCACGATAGGCAGGTCATCACAATGCAAATTAATAGAAAAACTATGTTGTAAGTGATAATTCAATATTCAAAATTTGAGAGTAATATGCCAAAAAAAAATAAATTTGAAGTTAATTCTCAAATTAAATAAATTCTGATATTAAGAAATTTCAAAAAAAAAATTATTTAATAATTTTAATATTTGCGCTTCGGTCCTTTAAATTTATCCCTTTAAATTATTCTGATGCTAAATCCACCACGCTTCCACTGGCTGCTCCACCTCCTGCCTCCTTCTGATCTGCCTCTTTCGGTCTCGCCTCTCTCTCCGATCCGACTCCAACACGAGTCTGACTCCGGCGTCCCAAAAACGGATCTCTCGAAGGCCAGCGCCTTTAATTTGTGGGACGAGGAAGAAGGCGAAGGAGTGCCGGTGGAGCGGGCAGCCCTGGAGGCACCGAAATCCCCAAAAAACAGACGGGATCTGGATGATTCGAAGGCGACGGAGTGCCGCTGGAGCGGGTGGCCCTGGAGGCGCCGAAATCCCCGAAAATCTGACGGGATCTGGGACGTTCGAAACGCGATGGAAGCGGCTCAAAGGTGACGGAGACAGTGACCATCGGTACCGCCTCTCTTCGATCTCTGCCCTTCTCAGGTTTCGATTCAGATCTATGCCCCTCTCAGGTTCGATGCACGAAACGACGATGCATAGCATAGACCCCAAGAAGATCTGCATGATGGGCTCGTAGTGCGTCGAGAGCGCGTGGAAGGAGCGGTACGGTAGGGACGAGATCAGGTGCAGGTGTTCGATCACCGGCAGGGCCGCTGGTCCCGGCGGACAACTCGGCTGCCGCCGCGTTTTAGTCTGTATGAAGCGGATGCAGATGGTGGAGACCAGCAAGATCACACAATCTAGGATAACTTTACTGAACTCCATTCGGTCTCTCCCTCTCTCAATATGTGTGTATGTTAATGTTAATTAAACATAGGGTTTGTTCAATTGACAACCATACAATGTATCTAGTATGACTCTGATACCAATTGATGAAAGTATAAAATAAATTTGAATTATACTACACTAGACACAAGTTATAGCATGCCAATTATCAATATTCTATTGATTAAAATGGGAATGTATGTGTACTTGAACTAGCGTTCATGTCCATGAGTTCTATTGAAAAGATCTCTAGGAGGTTCTTCTGGCCACCTTCTAAGGGGTTATTGTAGAGAAATAATGCTTATATGTAAATTTGCTGAATGGGATGGCAAATTTATAACCCCCCAGGGTAGGCAGGGAGCTCTCTTAATTGGGTTTTCAATCTGATTGACCTAATCCATCACAGAGTCAATCTCACTGTAATCCTAGTTCAAATAACCATATTGATACGATAAGATATAATAGTAATCATATCTTATATTGTCGGTTAAAGATAAATAATCATATTGATATGATAAGATACAATAATAATCATATCTTATATTGTCGGTTAATTATAATAAATATTGAGTGATACTAATCCACAATTATTTTCAACATTTGATTGTTCCGATGATCATGAAACCCAGCTGTAAAAATGAATTTAACCCGGTGTATAAGTCTCCGGCCAAAGCAAACTGAATTTTATAAAAAAAAATTAAATAAAAATGAGTTTTTTTTTAATCTATTTGATACGACAATGTAAATAAATTTAAGTTAGGACAGTTCAGTGGGTCATAAATTGGTCCAAATACATATATCCATCCATTGACATTTTCTTTTAATACTCCCCATTTGCTATTTTTACCCCCCAAAGTTTATATTTTTTTACAAATTTCTAATATCCCTTATCATTTGATTTTAAATTTTTGAATTTATTTTTTTATTGTCTTGTCTTGTTATTCTTTATCTTGCTACTCTTTTGTGTCAAATACCAATTGTCACATTCTGCTCTATTATAAATTCCTAATCATTCTTATAAGTCTTTAGGGTATTATTCGTTGATTTAAACGCTATTTAAAAAGGAAAACACAATTTTATTCAGGTTTGATTTTCTTGATTTAAAATTTATGCTTTAGGATTTATGATTTAGGGTTTGTCTGTGTTTTTTATTCATACTAACCTCGATTTTCACCAGTATGTTGCATTGTTTCTGATCCATTAATCCGGAACTCACAATAATAATACGCATTTGATCCACTTCCAGATTAGTTGATCTAGAATGTACATAATGCATTCCGGATACGGAATGCATTATGTACATTCTGGATCATGTTGTCCGAAACATATTTATTGAATCTTATTTGCCTCTCGGATCATGTGGTATGGAACATACTAGCTGAATCTCATTTGCCTTTCGGATATATTGTTTGGAACGTACTTGTTGAATCTCATTTGCCTTCCAGATCATGTTGTCCGAAACATACTTGCTGAATCTCATTTGCCTTCTGGATCATATTGTCCGAAACATACTTGCTGAGAGGTGCTCGAAGAGGTGACCGGAAAGGTGCTCAAAGTGGTGACCAAAGAGGTGCTCAAAGCGGTGACTGAAAAGGTGCTCGAAGCGGTGACCAGAGAGGTGGTCGAAGCAGCGATTGGACAGGTGCGGTGGTGGCGCGAGCAGCTGCTGTGATGTGCTTCATCTGCCAAGTATGGTAAGAAAAAGGAAGGGTATTTTTGGTTTTGAAAAAAATTGTAATGCCTAAGGGTGCGAATAGAATATAGGGGGTATTAAAAGCAATTGCCCCATCCATTTTTGGAGTATGAAGTTAATCACAATTAATAAAATAATAGTTAAAATCATATTAATTATAATATAATGATTTATGACAATAAAAATTAATGTAAATTATTGTTATATTTAAATAAAGATTTAAATTAGACTTAGGATAATACTTAAGTATAAATAAGTATAAAATTTAATAAAATATAAAAATATTCCCTTAAAAAAAAGCAATATTCATTAAGAATAACAAGTTTACAATTAAAAAAAATGATAAATTCTTGTAATATAAAAGCATGTAACACTTGTGTCATTCATTCAATATTTGTAATGGAAACAGTCAATTAAAATTTAAAACCTCTATTTATAGAAGAGATAAAATTACGAGAGGCTTTAATACTCCTATCGCCACTTTCTCGATTCCGAACCTCTCCGCAGTTTCGGTCTTTCCTCTCGCAAATGTTTTGCTGATCCATGAAGCAACTGATGTAATTCAAATGCTGCTCATAGAAGATGCTGTCAATTTGGTACTCTAAATTTTCTATTATTATATGATTTGCTTCATTTCTGTTAGTTGTGAAAGAAACTCATTTCTGTTTCATACCCATCTTTTCTCCGTATAAATTTGTGCAATAATCCACAAATAGGTGTGTGAGAAGATAAAAAAAGATGAGATTTTTCACCCTAGGAATAGTTTTTGCTTCGGGTAGAAATTTGGGCACGAAGGGTTTTTCTTCAAAACCCTCATATGGATCTTACATGGAGTACAAGGACAAGACAGCCAAAGAAAAAAAACAACGTAGGCCTAAGATTCACTGGACAGAGGAGCAGAAGAGTGTGTTGTCTGCTGTGGAACAGGGAAGTAGTGTGTTCATCACAGGTTCTGCTGGGACTGGAAAAACCACGTTGGTCTTTGAGATTGTGAAGTTGCTTAAGAAATTGCATACCCGATCTAGGGTTTATGTCACTGCCTCTACTGGGGCTGCTGCATTTGCGATAAGGGGACAAACTTTGCACTCATTTTCTGGGATCGATATTGAAAACAATTATGATCCTCAAAATTTGTTGGATGTGGTTATAAAGAAGACGGGGGCAACCAGGAATTGGAAAAAGGTTAAGGCATTGGTCATAGATGAAATTAGCATGGTGGATGCAAAGCTATTTGATGGGCTAGAGTTCATTGCCAGAAATTTGAAGGATGTAGATGAGACATGGGGAGGAATTCAGCTGGTTGTGGTTGGGGATTTCTGCCAGTTGTCCCCGTTTGGTGAGAATTCAGAGGATGGTAAGAAGTTCAAGAAGGGTAAGAAGTCAAAGGTTAGTAAGAAGTCAAAGCGTGTGAGTTATGCTTTTGAAGCTGCTTGTTGGAATGATAGTTTTGATTTACAGATAGAGCTTACTAAGATCTTCAGGCAGTCTGATTTGCGGTTTATTAAGTTGCTTCAGGCTATAAGGAGAGGGGAGAGTGATCACCCCAACTTGGCATTACTTGAGGAGTGTTGCTCCAAGACTGAGTGTGATCCCTCCGCAGTGCAGCTCTTCCCATTTAACAAAACTGTTAAGCGTGTGAATGAGGAGAAGCTTAAAAGCTTGCAAAAGGATGTTGTTGTTTATAGAGCCATTGATAGTGGTGACAAGTCTAGGAAGCAGCAGTTCGAGAAAGGGATAGCTCCTGAAGTGGTTACCATTTGTGAAGGTGCAAGAGTTATGTTGGTCAAGAATTTGAATACTTGGCAAGGGTTGGTGAATGGAGCAACAGGTACAATAGTAGGGTTTGATGAAACTGTGGATGACATATTCTCTGGTAACCGGTTGCCAATAGTCCAATTTGATTCGGGAAAACTTTTGACCATTAAACCAGTAGAGTGGCATGTAATGGATGGAGATAGAACTGTTGCTACACGGGAGCAGATACCTATTATTCTGGCATGGGCTCTGAGCATCCACAAGTGCCAGGGTATGACCCTTGACAAAGCTAAAATTAACTTGTCAGGAGCATTTGCCTACGGAATGGCTTATACCGCACTTTCTCGTGTTAAACGCTTGGAGGATCTTGATTTATCTGGTTTTAAGCCCTCATTGATTAAAACAAACAGTATGGTTTCACAGTTCTATATAAATTTGGCTTCACAACGTAATAGCAAAGATTTGGACAACAGTTGCATTGAGAGTAAAAATACGTCAAGTAGCATAACTTGTGATTCAGAAAAGGCCAGCACTGAGGACAAGAATGACATGTTTTCGCTCAAGCGCTGGTTAGCAAATCGTCAAAGGTTCTTGGAGATGGGTTTTAATTAATGTTCCCTATCCTTTGGTACTTTGGTGAAATTTTCATGATAGTATATCTATACAAATTCAATTAGTGAGTGAAGTATTGCTTCCCGTCAGTAGAAGCTGAAGTTACCCTGGCAGGATTTGTGGGAGAAATAACTGTCTTTTCCCACTTCAAGTGAGGAGAAAGCTTAGCAATGCAGGACCTTATATTCTTTTTGGTCTAGTGAAGCTTATCATTACCAGGTATTTTAGTGTGATAGCCTGTTAGGTATCATTGATGTAATGATGTCTTCGTTTGTAAGTAAATTAGAAGTTTTACAATTTACTAGCATTGGATTTAATAGAACTTTGATATGTTTTATGCTCAACTCTACGATGAGAAAAGGAAAAGCAAAATAATGAAAGTTAACTATTGATACAATACTAGGATGCAAACTTAATGCATTATGTTAAATCAAAAGTCTCAATCTAGTGGTGCTATCATTTGATCATAATCCATCAAATGGACCTTGAAATAATGTTGTTCTCTAATGTTCTTTTAATAGAGAGTACTCTCAGCATTTATATATTACCAATTAAGTTATAGACATGGCACACACTAGTCTTGTTGAGTGTGTTATTTTTATAGCTATGCTAAAACATCACACTATACAAATTTCCTAACAGGTTTGCAAGGGTATGTGTTCTTGAATCCTGTTAGACCTAGAAAGAGTATACTTAGATTGAGAGTATCAAGTTTAACGAGTGTGAGTTCGTTACCCTTTTTTGGGAGCGAATGGATGTATATATAGGTATTTTTGTAGAGTGGGTATCTCTGGAAGCCTGGAATATGTGTATGCCTGTATGATTAGGCAGTTGAGATTTTGGATATATTGTCGGTATAGATAAAGTGTGAGTAGATTCGAGAAATGGTATTAAGGAAGATAAGGTGCGCCAGCGACGGTCATGGAGTGGTTATATCTTTAAGGGGCTGCAGAGGGGGTTAAAGATAAGGGGGTTGGTTGGCTTGGAGATTACCCTGGTTACAACATGAAAACAACTTGATCCAATCTATAAAGTAAACCTGACAAATTTAATCCTCTAGATTATACTGTATCAACGGTATTATCTCTCTTTCTTAGTTTTTTCTATTCTCTATGTTCATTGTTCAATTACAAAAATTAGAATCCCTTTTTCAATGAATATATATTGGGGGGGTTTTTTTCTTACATTGAATGAATGCACAGAAAATATATCCATTCCTATCTACATTCAATTTTCTTGCAATATTCATCAAACCTTATGCAAATTGTTTTGCCTACTATAATGTGTCTCCAAATTGTGAATATCGAGGTTCAAGATTATTTAACTATGCAATTTTCAAAACTTTATAGTTTTTTTGTAATTTTTTTCATTTTTTTTTGTTCTATCCTTTAATGGTGCATTTTTTATTGTTATAGAAATTGTTTATTTTTGGTTTTATTTTTTTAAGACTTGTTTTAACTATTTTCTTTACTTTTCTGATATTTAATATTTAACATTTTCATGATGATATTATTTTATCATTTTTACATAATCTAAATATTAAATTATAAAAATGATTAAATAAGAGTTTTGCAGAAGAAGAAAATAGGAAAATTACTATGTTATGAAAATAAAGTTTAATATTCCATTTTTGCTCTATAAATTTAATTTTATCAATTTTTTTGTTTTTAGAGGTACTTATCATATTATTATTTTTATTTTAGAATTTTATTTTCTATTTTATTATTTTTATTATATAGGATAATATCGTATAATTTTGATTTTTTTGTATATTTTATAAAAATTTATAAATTTAATATTTTAAATATTTTAAAAATATATTAACTATTTTTATACGTTACTTATTATTTTCATTTCTTTAAAAAATACCTAAAAGTTTCCATTATTAAATTTTACATAACTTATTATCGTCACAAGAATTGTTTCATCCTAAAATATTTTATAATAATCTCGTTTTTTTTAATTCATAGCACATCGATGAATCTTATGTAGTAAATAATATTTTAATACAAATAAAATTGAATTATAATAATTATATTAGTAAATCTCGTAAATAAAAACATATATTAAAAATTGAAAAACAGTTAAGTTGTTAACATATGCATTTAATTATTGTTATTAATTTAAATTTATTTTCACTTATATAAGACAAAAAAATACATTAGATTAAAACAATTTAAATTTGTAATTGGATAGTATATTATATATAATACCTTTTTTTTCCAAAATGTAAAATATAAAGAATATTTACACGGTGTTAATTATATTGAATTATAATTTATATATAATATTACTCACATTTTTGCTCATATATTCAGGTTAATTATCAATTATATTAATTATTAAATTTATGACAACGTTATATATTGACTCTTTTTCTTCAAAAAGATTATCAATTATTTTATTTTTTAAGCCATATACAATATAATTATATTTAATATAGTAGTTTTTTTAGGGTTCAATACAGTAGTTAAGATCATTAAAACATTTGTATATTTTGCTTAAACTAATCAATCAAATAACTAAATCTTAAATATATTTTTATTATATAATATGGTAACTAATTATTAAATTTATGGAATAACTTTAAAATTTACAATATTTTTATTATCATAATATTAAATTTATAAAATAATCACAAAATGTATTAAAATGATAACGTTTCTTTAAATACTAAGTTAATGTAATTAATTAATGGCACATTATTCTTTCATGAGTTTAATTTTTATGTACGGATAATGTAAGAGGATTTTATACTATCAATGCCTAAGTTATTTTATTTTTTTATAACAAAAAAAATACTAATATAATCATATGAACAAGAAAATATGAAACTTATATTAATTATTTATAGTTTTTATTATTATTTTATAAATAATTTATGATGAATCTGTATAATCTATAGTTTATAATATATATATATATATATATATATATATATATATAATTCATGATTTTGATGCACACATTTGATTTTTAGTTTTTTTAATAACTATTCTGTTTGAAAATTAAAAAAAAAAACAAACTCTCAAAACATGTATAAGTCTCACTTTCTAGAATAAATTTAGTTATTTTATTAATAGTGAGACACATAGTGTCTCATTGCTCTTATTATGTTATAATGATAATGATAATAAATTATTTTTTAAAATTATCTATACCATTATATAAAGGGAATATACTACCTTGATGTCCACAATTATTAATACTAAAATCACCCTTTATTTAACTTTCAAATTCAATTTATCAAAATACTTAAAACAAAAATGTTAGCTTTAGAAGGAGAATTGAATAAAGTTATGTTTAAAAACCTTTTCAAAAACAACTTTGTTAAACAAATCAATTTAGAAGTTTTTTATAAGATCATGTTAGTAAAACAACTTCTTATAAACAAGTTTTCTTATAAAACTATTCAAGTTATTATAAGTCAATTATAGTTTAGAAAATGTTGTAATAGAAAATTAGAAAGATCATTGTTTTATACTAGTTTAGAAAATGTTTGATACTAAGTCATTTTTTACTTTTACCAAGTATTCGTTTACAATTAGCTACTTCTCACTCAATACAAAGAAAGTATAAAGATTTATATAAGGGTAACTCTCAAAAAAATATATCTAAGCTACACTCATGGTGAATAGCTTTATTGAGTGAAGGATAGGAAAGATAAGCTCAATAGAAGGTTGCTTTGATGAGGCTTTTAATAACTCAAAATGAGTGTTCATAGATAGAGATTGCAGTAGAAAAGAAATAATGAGAAAGTAAAAAATGATGTTATTCAATTCACTTCAATTCTATATTATATATGCTTTTTTTCCTTCAGCATCTATTTATAGTTTTCAAAATATGATTGTTATCTTGAATTAAATGCACTTTGAAAGCTTAACACTAACTTGTCACCTTTTTCTAATATTGAATTTTACTTATCACCTTCTTGTACAAACTTGCTCTTAGTGGCTTTGCAATTTGAGAATGTGTTAGAGATGTTTTTTCGAGGTGGAATTTCATGACTTTGTTATTCATTGTAGTTGTTTTGTCCATTTGCATACTAAATGTCACAATTCAATGATGATTTACCAGGTATAAGTGAACTAATTATTAGTTTTAAATGATTAGAGCAGATGATGAGTTTTTTTATCATTTTTCATCATGCTCTATGTTTCATCCATTATCAAGCTTAAAATAGAGTCTTCTACTCAAAACTTGGTATTCAACTCTGATTGAATTAACTTTAAAGTTAAGTGTTTTCATATTTCATCTTGATTAATCAGTACCTTCATTCCAATGGTCGTGAATAATCTAATCATGATTTTATTCTACGAATAATTCATTTTCTAGAGGTACATGAGTAGAAAGTTTATCTTCTTATGGTTAGATAGGTATAAGACGATGGCATCTTCAGAAGATGATTTCTAAGATGAAATTATCTTTCCTTGAGAAAATGATTCTCAAATATAGTTAATGTAAGCTCCTTTAAAAAACGTTGACTTTGTTTAGCACATCCCTTAAGATGATCTAGTTTTGTTTGGTCAGATTCTCTCAATTAGATAGTCTCTCAAAGAGCTAGAAACTTGGTTCTTCAGCCTTCAACAAAAACATCATATTTCATATGCCCAACCAAGGTACAAGTAACTTATGGTCTCCTGATCTTCAACAAATGCTTCATTTATCCTAATTGTAGTGCATCTTTTGATCCTTCGCTTGTGACTAACTGACTACAGTCTTCTAGTCTCTCCACTTCTTGATCTAGCAATAGTTAGCTTATGTTCAGATGAGCTTCTAACCGACATCTTCCCAAGTTCTAATAACACACTTCTCTTCTAATAGCACCTTCTTGTCATTATATGAACTTCTTATCTTCTGATAACACTGGTAAATTTCCTTTTGAGTTTCTCATATTCTTATATGATGATCCTCTTAGTTTCGGTAATGCTTACAAGTACCTTTTATTTGTATACATTCTGTATACAAGTACATTTTTTTAAAATAATTATCTAAATAAGTCTGTTTTAAAATAATTTATCAAGATGAGTTTGTTTTTAGGTTTGACTTGGTCAAACCACAATTCGTATTTGCAATTTTATTGTCATGTGAGTTGTATAACCACATGACTTCCAAGTTGACAGAAATGCTCTCCTAAAACCGGAATTCATGGTTACATTTTAATAAAAGTCAAGGACAATCTTTTTTGGATCACACTAATTGCAGAAATACCCCTTAAAACCTCACTTTAATAACATATAAAAAAATATTGCATTTAAAGCACCACAAAATGGTAAACCGTGGTTACTGTTTATATGCTCTTTATGCCATTTTTTTATGGTTATCTTAAAAATAATGTTTTATAAATCTTAATTCAATTAATAAATTAATTATTGATTATACTTATTTTAAATTAAAAGATTAAAATATTCTTGTATCGCCTCGCCAAACATTGTTACTAAATAAAAACTAATAAGTGAAAACATAAACCTTGAATATGGAATAACACAACACCTTTAGCGTAGTCTTAAAATTATACTATCATTTTTTGAGAAAAAAAAATCAAACTCATGGCTATTATGTCTAATATTTATACTTAAATATTTTTAATAGTTTTTTTGTTTTAAAACTTTATTATACATGCAATACAACTTTAATATTAATTAAAACGTCATATTTTTTTTAGATAATTAATATATTTTATTTATGGATATCCTTGGACCAATAACTAGAGACTAGTTTTTTTTCTAGACACATGACAAAAAAGTGAACGTTTCATAGTATCCTTGAAGACTCTCTAAAGACTACATAAACTGCAATCATAGTTTGCGGTTTGTGGTTATTACTAAAATACAATCGTGGATTACGATTTCAAGCTACTACTACTTGCATTGTTTTAAGAAGATTGTCTTTGATTTTCATTAAAATAAATTACGAATTACAATTTTAAGAACATTTCTGTCAATAAGGAAACTACGTGACCATACAACTTATATGACACAAAAACTACAAATGAGAAGTGTGATTTCACTAAGTCAAACCTAAAAATAGTCTTACTTTAGTAATTTTTTTTAAGACAGACTCATTTAAGTAATTATTTATAAAAAAAACTCACTTAGGTCAATCATCGTCATTTTACAAGTAAAACGTTAGATAATTAATCTTAATTTATTTGTAATCATCAAAATCATGTTATTCAAACCTTCTATCCCATTATCTCACAACTGTAAAAAAACACATACAACTACAATCCAAGTTGAAATAGTGCAAAAATTATGATAATGTTATATACTATATCAAATTTCAATATAATTAATTGACATAGTGTAACAGAAATACAAATACATAAAAAGGGTGACAATGCCTGTATTTTTTGTAATAATATATAAAGGAAAATTATCTTTTTTTCTGTACAAAATTGGATTCCAATTTTATCCTCAATAGTTTTTTTATAACTACCTATTTGAAAATAAAAAAAAAAACATCACTCTTAAAACATGTATAATTAAAATACATAATTATCTCACTATCCAATTTTTTTTTAATTATTCTATTAATAGTGAGGCATAAAGTTCTTCATTGGTTCTTGCTATTTTATAATGATAATGATAGTCAATAATTTTCTATACGATAATATAAAGAGCATACATTGTTTTGGTGTCCATAAATATTATTACTAAAGTTATCCTTTATTAAACTTCCAAATTTAATTTATCAAAATACTCCTCATCCATCTACCTGAGTACCTCTCTTCTCATATGCACCCTGTCATCAAATATCTCATAAAACATGCAAAATACATATACAACTACAATTTAAGTTGAAATAGTGTAAAATATTATGAAAATATTATATATTATATCAAATTTCAACATAATTAATAGACATAGTGAATAGAAACGCAAATACACAAACATGATTGCGCCTGTACTTTTGCTAGTAATATATACAATTTACCATTTTTGTGTACACATTTGGCTTCCAGTATTATCCTCAATATTTTTTAATAACTACCTGTTTGAAAATTTTAAAAAAAAGACACCACTCTCAAAACATGTATAACCAAAATACATAATTGTTTCACTATCTAATTTTTTAAATATTTATTAATAATAAGGTACAAAGTGACTCATTTACCTTTAATACATCATAATGATTGTAATTTTTTTAACAATGTAGATAGATATCATGTTACAATATTGTAGGGGATGCTAAACTAATTTAGATGAGTAAATATATCTCTTTTAAAAATTTAAAAGTTTTTAAAAATATTTTCACAAGATTGAGACACTCTTCTGTTTATAGACATTCTATAAGATTTTTTTTGTTCTAATATGTTGGAGAGTTTATAACAACTTACATTCTTGTTTAACCAATTGAGCTAAACTCATTAACATTATATAAAAATTTAATTACAAGTTAAATTAAACAAACAATATTTAACATCATCATTTTTTATATTATATTTGGAATAGTGATTAGTTAAAATCAGACTAGATTAAAGACATGAAAATCTTGTACAATCCTGTTACAAGAAGCCTAAGACACCCTATTTCACTTATCAATACCTACAAAAATTCAATGAAAACTGTTTGAAGAATGAATTCACCAGACATATAGATCAAACCTTTAAGTACAAAAATATGCCATGAAGGAATAAATTATTTTTTAGCCTTGTTATGAAACCATAAAAATCTTGTTAAAAACCTTCTCTCAACTTGAAAAAAAAAATATGAAAAATTGTAATTAATTTATATGAATTGTTTTGTGCGAGCGATAAGTAAATAGACTTTCCAAATATAATTGATTTAATATGTTGCATAGAGATGCAATAGATCAAATCCTTAAAACAGTTTCTTTCAAATGTGAAGGTCTATTTAATCTGTTACAACATCTAGAGATCGATTAAGTTAATTCAAAGGCTCCTGGGTTTATGTTTAGCAACACAATTAAAATAGCTATGTAATTTATTACAAAACCTTATAACCTATTTCTTCGCTATGATTTTTTTGGGAATAGATGTCTTGATAGTCAATATTTTTTTATATTATACAAATACCTAAAGGACTTAATTATTTTCTATACATGAAAAAGATGAAGAAGATGAGAAAGAAGGAGGAGAAAACCAAATATATAGGAAATAAAAATATATATAATAACATATCAAAATTATACGGTACTGAATCTGGCATAGCCGGTTAGACGTCTTCGTATAATCTTGATAGAAAATTAAATCTATACAAATGACAATATAACATGACAAGTTTATAAGCTACTGAATCTGGCAGAGCCGGTTAGACATCTAATTATAAACTTGATGGAAAGTAAATTTAATTAACATATGATAAGTCTTTAAATGATCATCACATCTTTAAATATTTATTGCTTAAGGCATTCGAAGATACCTTACGAGAAAACTAATCCATGCGTAAAATAAAATAAGTGCAAGATTTAAAGGAAAATACTTACAAAGGGGAAGGAGAGGGGAGGGATTGCAGAAAACTTCTTATTTATTGATGGAGAAATTTTTACAAGTATCAGAGAGAGGGTTTAGAGAGAGAGGGAGTGTAGAGAGGGAGTGGAGAGGGATACTGCAAGCAGCAGTAACATATGTTTGTGTTTGAGCATGAGACTCAAATTGTAAGACAGTTTTTATTTTTTCTTTATCGATTGTTTCCAACCGAACTACCATTTCAGAATCTAATGGGAAATTTGTTGTGTATTTATAAAAATTTTATGACCGAAAATGTCACAATTTGTACTGAATTGAAGAGTAACATTATTAACTTTTTCATCATTTATCATAATTTCTCCAGACATAGTTCTAGTTTTTTGTATGTGTTTACTTTTTATTATGTTGTGTTGCGGAGTTATAGTTTTACATATAACTGTTTCTGAGCATCATGTGTCCAGTAATGTCTGTATAATTTTTTCTGTTGACGGAATATTGTTTATTTTTGAAAATATTATTTTAACTAATACTTTTAAAGTAATTAGTTATTATTTATTACAGACTAATGGGATACATTCCATTGTTCCCATCATAGTATTTTGTATAGGTGAGTGACTTGATTCTGGGAAATCTATTTTAGTTTTCCCTTTTATAGTTTTTTCTAAAAGAATAACTTTTTCTTCTAGATGATTTATACGAGTTTCTAACACTAAAACTCTAGTATTTATTATATCTTTGTTATACAATTTATTCGTATTTTCTTTATTTTCGAAAGAGGGTATTTCTTGTTCTTGTATATGTAGGTGTTTTTCCACATATTTAATACAAAAATTTTTACAACAAAGTGGACAATGTGCCCTTTTAGATATGTGAAAATACCTTTCACAGTATGTATGTACAAGGAATTGATTCTATACCTGAATAAAATTGTATTTTGTGAGAACAGAGATTTATATTTATGGTTTTCATTAGACAATATCCTAGATTATCTAATATTTTTCCCATTTCATTATATTTTTCCCCCATTGAGAAATTATTGTCATCATTGGGATATAAATGACTGTATTCATTATTTGTAAATTCATTTATTCAATCATAATTTTTGTAAACCTTTTATGTGTTTATTTCATCTGTGTATTCTGTTATACTAATAATAGATAATATTTCAGAGTCAGTAGAAACCTCTTCATCAATAGGAAGAAGATTCATATGACATGATTTTATTAATTTTGCCTCTTTTGTATAAAGATTGACAATGTTTGGACAATCTCTTGAGAAATGTCCTGGTTGACTACAAGTAAAACACTTTAGCTTTTGTTTGTAGGTTTTGTTATCTCTGAATTTCCTAACATGTCTATTAGGATTTAAAGTATGTTTTCTGGCTTTATAAGCCCTTATGGTATATGTTTTTCTTGGATATCTTGGTCCTAAGAATTTTTGTGTATTATTGTATCTAGGTTTGTTTCTAGATATATTTTTTTCTGTTTTTAAACCTATTTTGTGCATATTGTTGGGGTGTGTATATTTGTTTACATATCCCAGCATCAGAATGCTTAAGCTGTTTTTGTATAGCAATATGGGAGTAAATGTCTTCCATTATTTTCATAATGTGTTGTATTCGTATAGAGAGGTTATTAAGCATGGGAGTAACCTCATCATTTTCCCAATTTTCTCTAATTTTTTGTCCCAGTTTTCTTGGTAGTTTTAGAAACATTTTATCTCTTATATTAACATCATGAAAGCAACCAGCTATAGATGCATACAAGAGATAATCTTGACAGTATTATTTTATTTTACCAAAATATTCAACAGACAATCTTTCGAGATGTCCTAAATAAATTTGTTGCCTAATTGTGTTGCCATCATTGGCCGATTGTAAAGTAAATAATCTTTGTATAAGGGAACAGAAATTGTAAATGTTTGGACCTGGTTCAATAACCAGTGTGTTTAGATCATTAGGGAAATTCTTCTTGAAAGATTCCCATCCAGATCTAACAATATCGCCTAAGTATGTTTCTCCTTTAGCGATCATTTCTTGAGAAGATAGTACATCTTTCTCATGATGTATGCCATAATCTCGGATTACAGCAGCTGTCCATTGTTCTATGTATGTTGGAAGGAGTTGGGGATCTATACCTCCTATGTTTAGAAGTAAGTTTGGGATTTGGAAGTTTGATTCAACTGGTAATCTTTTACCATGTGATATGTATTTATTGTCACTGAGGACAATATTTTGTACAATTTATTTGGGAAGGAATCCTTGAGTTTGATCCTATTTTTGTGTTTTGATGTATGTCTACTAAGTCTTCGAGTCTTCTGACGTTAGTAGTTCTTCTTCTGTTTAGAAATCTATCCAAAATTCTTGGGTGTTGTATGAGATCTTGTCTCCTAGTTTGGTGTTCTCTTAATCTTCGAGAAGTTCCTGGAAACCTCTCAGTTGTTTCATTTCTATTGGTTGTACTATCCATAGAAATATCTTGTAATTGTGTTTATGAACTGTTATTAGGTCTTAAATTCATATTTTAACTAACAATTTTGTCTTTGTTAGAGGTGTTTTCCTCCTTTTTATACTGATTCTTAGTACTAGATTCAGCTATGTCTGTTTTTGCTATTACTTTGACAAATTTATGAGTGTTTTTACATATTGCCCTAGTTTATATATTTGTTCCTAAAGATAGTCTAGAAACTTTACTAACTAGATCATTTATATCTTCAAATATATTTTCGTTTTTGTTTGAATTTATAAGATTAGATAGTTTTCTAGAAACTTCTTCTAGTAAAGCTATTATTGTGTTATTTTGTCCTATTATAACTGTATGAACAGAATCTGTATCAGTAGTAAGTTTTGTATATCCCATTGGAGGGGATTTTGTTAGAGATTCCACAGCTGCAAGAGCTGATTTGTAGTCATTTCTTTTAAAAGGTTGTATATTAGTCATTTATTTGTAAAAGTTTGTTTATAAAGTAGTAAGAATGTGAGGTAAAAAAAATAAAAAACAAAACAGATGAAGCAGGCAAAAGAGCAGGTAAAGCAGTAAAGTATATACAGATGAGAAAAGATGAAAAAATGAAAATGAAAATGAAAATGATCATGATCGCTAGTTCTTCATCTTCTTATACAAATACCTAAAGGACTTAATTATTTTCTATACATGAAAAAAAAAAGAGGAAAATGTTAAATAAAAATACAATAATAAATGAATAAATCAACTTAAAATCATAAGAAAAAAGTTATTATGTAAGTATCATTTATCATTAATTAATATCAATTATTAAAATTTTATATAAGGTATTTATAAATACAAACATATTCATCCAGATAATATTTTCTAAAAAATATTAATATAAATTTAAATAATAAATGTGTAAATACAAACTTATTTAAATATAAATATTCATAATCATATTATATATACATATTTATTTATATACATATATAATAACATTATGAATATTCATTTATATTTAAACCCTAAACTTTATACATTTATATAGATACACATTAAGAGTTTAATTAGTATGCACCTTAAGTATGAAAAAATTTTACTGACAGTCAATTACAACTCTTCGTTTATAGTCAGTTGTTGATTTTATCAATAGATACTTTAAAAGTTATATAAACGAAGATTTATATAATTAGTGCATATTAATTAAATTCATATATTAACATAATATTTATAAAAAAAATAAACAAACAAATAAAAAGATAATAAAAAGGCTCAATATCCTCACTCTAGTAGAAGTGTAAAATTGGAAAGAGAAAGATTACAAATTGCAAAGGGGTGTGTGTATAGGATTTGGCTTGTCTCCGATGGGAACACCTTTTGTGCATCTCCCGCGCCAGCAAAAACGACACTGCATTGATTTTGTATGTTTTTATTTTTTTTAAAAATAAATTATTTAAGTTATTCTGTTAAACTCTCTTTAACATGGATTTTGTACGTTGTTAAAATCTCTTTTACTTTTTTTTTAATTAAATTTACTTAAATTATTCTCATACTCATCCTTTTTACTTCTTTTCACTAAAATCAAATTTTAAATCTCTTTTTACTTTTTTATTTCTTTTAAATTTTATCTTTCTCAAATTAAAATTTATTTAAGTTATTCTCACACTCATCCTTTTTACTTCTTTTCACTAAAATCAAATTTTATCTTTCTCAAATTAAAATCCCTCTTACTTTTTTCTTTCTTTAAATTAATCTTTCTCAAATCAAAATTTATTTAAGTTATTATCTCACTCATCCTTTTACTTTTTTTCTTTTAATTAAATTTATTTAAGTTAAGCAAATGAAGTATGGTACATGATGGGAGAATTGAATTACTTTCTTGGATTTCAAGTAAAGCAAATGAAGCATGACACATTTATGCATCAATCAAAGTATTGTAAAGAATTGCTCAAAAAGTTTGAAATAGACAAATGTAAGGAATTTGCAACACCGATGTCTACTGGTTGTTATTTAGATTCAGATGAGAAAGGGAAACATTTTGATGAAACTAAACACAAAGGTATAATCGAATCCTTAATTTATCTTACAGTTAGCTGACCTCATATAATGTTTAGTGTGTGTATGTGTGCAAGATTTCAATCCAAACCAAAGAAATCACACTTCACAATAGCCAAGAGGATTCTTAAATACCTCAAAGACACACTAGACATTGGTTTGTGGTATCCCAAAGGAGCAGAACCTGTTTTTGTAAGGTACTCTAACTCATATTTTGCAGGGTGTAAACTAGAAATGAAAAACACAAGTGACACTTGTCATCTTTTTTGAAATGGTTTAGTGTCTTGGTATATAAAGAAACAAGCCTGTGTTACCTTGTCAACTACTGAGGCTGAGTATATTGCAGCTAGAAGTTGTTGTACCCAAAGTTTGTGGCTTAAACAACAACTTTCAAATTATGATTTACATTTAGAGAGCATTCCTCTAAGATGTAATAACATTAGTGTCATTAACCTCACTAGAAACCCCATTTTGCATTCTAGAACTAAATACATAGAGATAAGACATTGTTTTATAATAGATCATATAGAAAAAGGTGATTATGATATTCAGTTTGTTGAGACTACTTCACAACTTGCTAATATATTCACAAAACCCTTATCTAGAAATAAATTTTATCATCTTAGGAATGAGCTTGGTATTTTGAGTGAGTCATCTCTCTTTTAACCAGCTCTCATTAGGCATAAGACCTCATGCATTCGAGCATAACATGCATTCATGCATTTGGTATTGATTGAATTGCCTTAAATATGTCTCAACTATGTTGTTGTGTCTTTTTTGCAAATCTCTCTGTTTTAATTTAATTGATTACTAGAAATTGTAACCGATTGTAGTTGCTCAGTTTTTTAATATGCTTGGTAGTGCTTCTATTTTAATTGATGACACTATGACTTAACTAATTAGAAGAATTCATTTCTATTAGAAACTAGATTCTAAGGACGATTTAACTAATTACGGATTATGGTAACCAATTACATGAATAAGTTTTTAGGTAGTTTGGTATTGAAGCTCTGTTTCATTTCAATTGGTGCAACTCTTAGCTTTTCACCTTCAAACCTTCAAAATTTATGAACCTAAACCCCTTCACCAACATAAATATCAAACCATCAACTATCTCTCACAGCTCTGAAATCAGGAATAAAAAATCACTCACTCTCTCTCAACCTATTCAACCTCAACTTGGGAAAATGTTTTCACCACCAACCTTTGAGCGCCCTGAGATAATTAAGCACAAAGCATCCAAGAATGTGCAACTCCAACCTTAAAAGAAAGTATCTGGTAAGAGAAAGGAACCAGTAGGTACATCCAAGGGAAAAGGACCAATGCCTGAGAAAACTCCATGGTTCAGTTCAGAAAGGCTACTGCAATCTTATCAACTGACCTATAATAACAAGAAACTAGTACCTCTTAGATTTTGAAACTTACAATGGCTTAAAGATCAAAAGTTTACTTTTCCAGATGTTCTAGAGAGACAAAGGCTAAAAACCCTAGTAGAAATAAGTGGTATATTATTTCTTGAGTTAGTGAAAGTATTTTATACTACTACTTATGTGAATGGAGACACTGGAAATTTATGTGCATCTGCCAAGAGAGTTAACTTTGAAGTAACTGATGAAAATTGACTGACGTTGATTAATATGCAAGATGTTGGTTTTCACGCTAATGAAAATGGTATAGAGAAGCAAGGATTAGACTTCAACAAAACTGCCACCTATAGAAGTTTGATGAAAAATCCACAAGAAGCATTGAAGGAAAAATTTGGTGTGAGTCAATTGAATGATAAAATTTTAGCCTAGATTATTGCATGGATCATCACCCCAAGAGGAAGCAACCATGCCCAACTCACTGAAGATGATTTGATTTTGATATACACAATGCAAAGGAATTTGAAAGTGAATTGGATTTTTGTGATCAAGAATACAATGATGAAAACAAAGAGGTTGACTGAGTACAAATGTCCCTATGCAGTACTCATCTCAAAAATGCTAAAACATTTTAGAGTTGATGTCATAGATGAAATTTCACTTTGTCAAGACTAAAGGAGAATTCAAGAAGCAACTGAAACAAATTAGATTCTCAAAAGATGGACAAGGTGGTTGGATAGAGAAAAATCAAGTGGAAAATGAAGAAGGTCAAACTCAAAAAGAAGAAGAAAAACCTCTTTCAAATTTGAGCAGATGGTAATTGGCAAGTTAGATGCCTTAGAAGCAAAGCATCAACAAAATTATGAAGACTTGAAAGGTTGTCTTGAAGTAATTTCTTATCGTGTTGATCATCTTGGTGCCACAAATCCAAGAAATTGATTAAGACACTCAAGAATCCAAGCCTCACATCATTATGTCTTAGTTTAATTCTACTATTTTTGTTTTGTTTGTGTTTGCATTATCAATTGTTATCATTTTTCTTGTTATGTGCAATGTTTGTGTTCTATCATGTAATGTGCTCTTAATATGAATGATATTTCAATTTACATGATCTAATTTTGTGCTTATTTGTTTAGTCTATTATTCAACTTATTTTGGTTTTACAATGCCAAAAGGGGGAGAAAAATAAAGCTATTAATCTTTGTAGTTTGATTTTGTTTACTCTGATTATGATGCCTAACCTATATGTTTCAAGTGTTTTATCTAGAAACAGGTTCAACAACATCTATAGAGCTTTGATTTTGTTTGGCTTTGGCAAAACCAAAAATGGAGAGATTGTTGAAGCATAGATCATTTCCTTAGTGATTAGTTTTGATTTTGCTATTTTGCAAGCCAAACACGTTTCAAAGGCATGACTTTGTATTGTTTGTTTAGAATAAACATGCATGAATGTGTTTTATCCAACTCAAGTAATACGTAAAATATCACTGCTTAAGGGTAAATGTATCTTACACAGTAGTAATAGTTGACCTAAGTCTAAATATTGTACTCAAGGGACCAGATCTTGTTCTCAATTAATCAATTTAAAGATAAAGAGTAATTGAAAGTAAATATGAGATTTGGTGAGTGAACCACAACAGTTAAGAATCAAAGTAGTAAATAGTAAAACAAGAGAGAATATTGATTTTAGAATGCAATGGATTTAGACCTAGGGTTATGATTTCACTACAATGTTTTTGCCCCCTATTACTAAGAAATCTTATTCTTTACCATTCATTGATTACCGATAAATTACCGCAATTTGTTGTAATAAGTTTGATCATGCACACCACACTATAATCCTTATTTATCATCCCCAATGGCCATAGTAGATTCCAGATTAGGACCGGTTCCTTTTTACCCAATCGGTGGTTTGCCCGACAACTTGGCCAATTCTATTGGGATAACTATTTGCTTCACAGATCAATCATTCAAATATCAATGGTCATGAATATTCAAACAATTAAGATCTTAATAAATAGAATACAATAACCTACTTACTTCCCAGCTCGATTGTTTAAACATCAATTATCATGATTATTCAAACAATTAAGATGCAACTAATATTTAAATATCAATGATCATAACTATTCGAATAATTAGGATGTATAAATGTAGCACATAGAATTAAATTCATCATTGGATGACGTTAAACAATCATGCAAAGTATAAGGGGGAATTACAAAGAGTTATATTACAATCCTAGAAAAAGGAGCTTAGCCCAACATGGCTAATGCAAAGTCAAGCATTCCTTCAATAACATAGTACATAAAAATAAATCAATAATTACTGTATGGAACATTTTGAATTGCCTCAAACCCAAAACTTCCTCGCCATTTTTCACCTCTTAGGTCACAAACTTAACTCTTCTTCTAAGCTAGAGCAAGTGCCCTTTTGTATATGCTTTTCTCCTATTTATAAGAGGGTTTGAGTTTTTTTTTGTCTTTCTCGAGGATACTGAGCTGAATCTTCAATAATTGTTTTGAAAATGCCCGATTTTGCCCCATTTTCTTCATGTTTCTTAAGTATTTGTCTATAGTGAAAATGAACACTAGAAAGTAAGTTTTTTCAATAAATATGCAATTCTTTCCTTAGAACAGATATTAATCATGATAAAGATAAAGTAAAAATTTGGTTTATCATCAAGATTTTTGAATGACTGTTGATTAGTTCAAAGCCAGTTTTATAGTTAAAAGCAAGTTCTATATCGAAATAATTGATTACCAAGTTTAGTAATATATTATTTGATAAAAAAACTTCACTTGAGATTGAACAAAATGCTAGTTTTTAAAAATCTGATTGTGATAATCAATTATAGCCTTTTTGTAACAGGTTATGGATTTTTGTAACAGATTACAACAATTATAAAAATGAACAAGAACTGAAGAAAGGAACAAAATAATCAACTACATCTTTCTTTCATCGTTACATAGTTCTCATTTTTTATTTCAATAGCTATTTGTAGCACTTTAATCGATTGCCTTGTTTTTTAATCGATTAAACTCATTAAAATGAATTTTCTTTATGCTGAACAAGTATAAACTCTTGTGCATCTTTCTTTGTTTTCTATTATTGACAAATTGTATTAATCATTTGATTTGAAAGTTTGGTTAATCTTTAGACTGAATGGAAAAAAAGTTTTTTATTCTGGGATTGAGGTTTAACCCTTAACTTTATTGATAAATATTTAACTATTTTATTATTTTTATTAGTTTCTCTTGATTTATTTTCTATTGCTTTTACCGATACAATATGGTTGATCATTGTGCTTGTAATCATAAATGATGAGGGAAAGATCGAAATGTGAACTTAATTATTTGAACCTTAGGGAAGGAACTTAGGAATTAAATCACGAAAATAAAATAGGTTTAACCCTTTGAGAACTCAAAGAATTAGTAAAGAACTTAATTTGTTTATTGAACATATCTACCATGAAAACATGGGCTAATTCAATTAAATACACATTTGTACCTTGAAAGAGGATGAAAGTTACGTTAGGTTAATTCATCTTTATAGAGAACTAATAAGACTATAAAAGGTAATTAAAATTGAATCAATAGACAATCATAGTGTGATACCCGCAATCCTAAAAGTTTTCTAAAATTTGAGTTTCAAATCTTTGAGTTATCTCTTCCTTTATTTTATCAAATATTTGTTGTTTTTCAAATATATAAAAATTTTTAAAATATTCCTTTTATATTAATTACGATTTTCTTATCTTTGGATTTTATATTATGTGAAACTATCATCTTTATTTCGATTTAGAATTAATTTAATTTTTGTTTTTTTTATTCTTATTTATTATAGAACTTTAATAATTTTTTATTAATTTAAATTACTTATAAAATTAATTAAAATGATATACAATTTTTTTTCTAAACACACAATTCCTGTGGAAGAACATTTTATATATTTTTACTTGATGACATCATACACTTAAGGTTTTCATACATCAATCAACAATATAATAAATTAAGATATTATTGTTGGTCCCGAGGGGATCTAGAAAGGAGACTTGAATAGATTCCAAAAGGTTTTTTACAAATTTTCCTTTTCTAAAATATCAGAGTTTTCAAAAATCACCCTTTTATAAATTTCCAAAATCTATTGCAGAATTTTCAAAAACTAATTTCAAATAAAACTTGAAATAATGTTTGAGAGTCAACTTTTTTCAAGATTCAATGTTCAACCAAGACTAATGATAATTCCTCAACAATATGTTCTAATTCAATATTTATCCAACTTACAATATAAAATTCAATATTCAATATTTCACAACAAAAGATTAACCAATACAATATTGCAATTTTACCAATACAAAGATTTTAATCAATTGCAGTAAAAGCAATACAATTAATAAAAAATTAAAGAGTAAAGGATAAAAAAAATTGCACAAGTTGTTTTATACTAGTTCAGTCAACAAGACCTACATCCAGTTTTCAGATAAGTCTTTCACTAATTTGCTTTCCACTAGAAATCACATACATGCACACCACACATAAATATTTTTACAGAAAGATTCAAACAACTCACAAAAAGATAGGCTCATTCATGCACCCTGCAAGAGTTTGCTACACCATAACACTCTGTCACTCATAAACGCCTCACTCACAACACCTCATTGTGAGATTTCACAATGCCAAACATATGCAAAAACACAAAGAAATGGGTAAAGAATGATATCAACTGATTGTTATGAATATCCAATACACTAAAACACAATTATTTGATCTTTCTCTTCCAATCAATAATTCTTGAATCTCAAATGATAGATTTATGGTTTTTTTTGTTTCAAAGGGTTTCTTTTTTGTAAAACACTTTTTCTCTCTTAAAAACCTAAAGACTCTTTCGTTCTTTATGAAAAAATCTGATTGAAAATGGTTTTATATGAATAGCAGACCAAGGTAGACGATTACCACACGTAACCACTTAATTACCTGGCAGTTTTCCAAAAACAACCTAGAAATGCATGTTCTCTATGATAATCAATTAATGCTTTCAAGTAATCGATTATTTCCGAGAACTTGCAATTGAGAAACAAAATTTTCTGCAGGTAATCGTTTAAAAATGGTAATCAATTAACATTCGATAAATTAAGTTTTTATGAGTTTCTTACTTTATCTAGCTCAGGTAATCTATTATTAACTTAAGTAATCTATTATTCATGGGGTAATTTAACTCTTAACTTAGTAATTTTGATTCCTTTGCTATCCAAACAATAAAATATCATAAACATCAAGAATCAATAATGAAATTAATAAAAATCAACACTCAAATTAACTCATACACACACTCATGCCTATCTAAACAATCAATACAAGTATCACACCTCTTAAATATGTTTGGTACCATAAAATAAATTAATAAGATAAAAATCAAACTAAAACAACTAAAAGCTTGAGATGTTTCACCAATGATACTTTCCAAGCTTCAATCTCAACAATTGTGTCCCCACAATTATCTTTTAAACCAAGATATCATCTCCCCATAATTACATTTTAATCCAATATATTCGCCAATTATCTTTTATCCAAGATATCCTCCGAATTATCTTTTATTTGATTAATCTTCTCTGTTACCATTTACAAGAAAAATATTATCTTTTTCCCAATATCAGGGCCCAAGAACAAATTACTTCAGTTATAAATAGACACACCCAATACAGTATTTATTCACTTCTGAATTTTCCAACTATTATTTCATTAACTTGAGAATCAGAGTCCTATTTGTAGGTACCGCTACGTGAACATTCTTGGTGGACTTCCTAGAGAATTGCCCATCCTTTCTTTGGTAAGTACATATATTTATATTTATTGTCTAAAATTAGAAATTCCAAGTGTATATCTCTCAAACTATTTAGTTGGTGAAAAACTAATTTTGCTTATATTTTATGACTCTTACTGGTCTAAGAAAATTTTATACATATATGTCACTCATATTTGTGACTGTTGCTTATCTATGAAAAATTTACATATAAAAGAAATCTAAAATAATGTATATAGTGAATAATATTAGATAAACATTAATCAAATATGATTTTTTTTTTGTTTACTGATTATATATAGACTATTTTTTTTTGTATCTAAATAGATTTATTATCTTTAATAATTTGAGTAATGCGCCTTCCACAAATGATATTAATATTATGGTGCATACTATAACTAAATTAAAGAAAATTTATTTAAAATGTTTTGTGTTGGATTTGGGATCATGGGTGTATATTTCCCACCTTTTATTTAGATATCAATGTTTATGATGTCTATTGCTAGCCTTAGATTATAAAAATATATTTAATAAAATAATTTAAAAATATTTATTATAAATTATGTTTTATTATATAAAATCATAAATTACAAGTATATATCTTTCAAACTATTGAGTTGGTCAAAGACTAATTTTGCTCAAGTTTTGTGTCTATTATTGGTATAAAAAGAATTTACACATATATATATATATATATATATATATATATCATATCTAAAATAATTTTTAGTAATTATTTTTTGTAAAAGATATTATGGTTAGTCTTGTAAATAAATTTAAGCAAATTTATTTTATATCTATGGTGGTGTTGAGTAATATTATCTTTCATAAATTATGTGTATTTAAATTTAAAATTATTATTAAATAATAAATTATAACATTGAAAATATGTTACAAAATACAAAAGGAAAATAAAAGTAAAAAGAAAAAAATATTATTAAATATTAATTTATGGTATTAAGAAAAATATTTTTAAAAAAATATAATAAAACAAACATATTAAGAAAATATTTTTTAAAAAAATAAAAATATAATTAAAAAAAGCTATCATTAAAAAAAGTTGTCAACATATGAAAGAAAGTTTTGTTAGACTATATACAACATATCATTTTTTAGAAAAATAAAACAAAAAATTATGTGTTTGACACATGATCAAACTAAACATTCTTTTAATGTATGTGATGGATAAGCTTTTACACATATGTAAGATAACTATTTTTTTCATGGGTTATAATGACCTAATAAGGCACTAGTTTATATATGGGAGGGGATTTAGTTACTAAAAAAATAAGTATAAAAGATGTTCTTACTTGTTATAGTATTGTTTGATCTGAAAAGTTGTTTCAAGAAAACATGTTTATTATTTATTTTCAAGATGACTATTTAGTTTCAAGAAAATTTTGCTTATTATTTATTTATTCGATCTGAAAATATGTTTCCTCTCACAAGTTTATCCATTACTATATGAAATTATGAATGAATTGCACATTAACTTTTAACTTACCGTAGATAAGTATTTACATTAACTTTTATAAAAATTTACCTAGCTTGTAATATTTCATAAAATATGTATTGTTTAAGATATCTTTATATAAGATGGGTATAAAATTTGAGATACTTACATATTAATGGAACGATATATGAGATACTTTCATTTTGTTGGGGTTTGCTAGAACCAAACTCCTGAATTATCTTTTGATATATTATTACTATCTTTTGATATATTATAATGAGGTTAGAATCAGGTTTCTCAACTATCTTTTGTGATATTTTATCATATTTTTAAATATATTATGATTAGATTATAATGAGGTTCTTCAAATTTGAAGATTATATTTTGTTTCTTATCTAAAATTATAAATTTATTTATCTTATTTTAGTATTATAAAAATGTTAATACATTTGACGGTGATGATTAATTAAAGTTTGTAGGAAATAGTCTCTAAATTAATATATTTGATGACTCTAGTTGAACATCCCTCTATCAATATTGAACTCGAATGGTGTCCTGAAGCGGTGATGAAATGGTATAACCTTCTCACATGGCAATGCACATTAAACAAGGACCTTGCTTTACAAGCCAAGAAGCATCGTCGTTGTTTGGGTTGGAACTTTTGGCATGTTGACAAGAAAGGAAGGTGGGACTTCATTACACATCACCCATCAGTGGTAAAAATTACATTTCTCTCGTAAGTGCATGCAAAGGCTGCATAGGAGAAAGAGGCTGCAATGAAAATCCTCAAATTGTTCAAGAAAACAACATTGATCGACAATACCCTTCACTTTCTGCTCCAAAAAAATCAAGAAAGTACACAACCAAAAGGGGGTATGTAAGAGGAAAAGAAGGGTTGATGATGATGATGAGGGGGAAACCTCTAGTTGTGTGCATGGAAAAGGTAAGTTTTTGCGTTAAATCAAAAGAATGAGGCATAAGGGTAAGGGAGAAAGTTCTTAGTCTTCACAACACCATTGTGGTCGTGCAATTGTTATCCCTTGGTTAATAGATAACAATGTGGTGGGTTTATACTCTGCAATATTCTGTCATGGTGCAAATAACCTGGTCAAGACAGGAAAGTTATGGCATAATGGAATTGCTTGTAATTGTTGTGGCATGCTTTTTTCTCCCACATGGTGCCACAAGCACAAACCAACTGCTAGCATTTTCTTGGAAGATGGAAGGTCATTGTTAGATTGTCAAAAACAAGCCTTGAATTCTCAACAAAACTTGAGTCCTCATCAAAATGATAGCATTTGTGCTGTTTGTAATTATGGTGGTGGTGAACTAGTGTTATGTGATGGATGTCCTTCTTTATTTCACCTCAATTGTTTAGGTTTAGAGCATGTTCCTGATGGTGATTGGTTTTGTACTACGTGTGTTGCAAAATATGCAAACAATTTAGATGCACACAAGACAAAGCTGAAAATATGGATGTTAGTAGTGTTCTAGTTTGTCATTAGTGTGAGGGAACATACCATATCACGTACTTAAAAGCTCTAGTATATACCAATATGGGAAAGGAAGAACACCATGTTGATAATGAGAATTGGTTTCGTAATGGTGATTATAAGAAGATGTTTTTCAGTTTGCAGAAGTTGGTGGGAAAAACGATTACTATTGGTACAAATGATCTAACTTAGAGGTTATTGAAGTCAGTGAAAAGTGATAGTAGCGGTGAATCTAATCTTATTGGAGATGGTCTGAGTCAAATCCGAAACAAGATGAGTTAAAAAAGATTACTGTTTTGATTCAGTTATTGATGATCTCTTTGGGAGAGAAATTATGGTTGATGTTGTTTTCAGTAGAAAACTCGATCGGTTGAACGTTTGTGGCTTTTATACAATGATCTTGGAGAAGGATAAATAGGTGGTTTCTGTTGTCACTATAAGGATATTTGGTGAAAGAGTTAGGGAAATACCATTTGTGGCCACAGTGTAGAAGACAAGGCATGTGTGACATCTTGATGAGAGAGATCGAGAAATAACTTACTTGTGTGGGAGAAGAGAGGCTGATTTTGCCTTCCTCGTGCGATGTAGTAGACACTTGGACAAAGTCATTTGACTTTGTAAGGATGACACATTTAGATAGGTCTCAGTTACTTGATTATGATTTTCTGAACTTCCATGATATAATCATGTGCCATAAATCATTGGTGAGGTGAAACAAATTGTTATATCAACTATGTATTTATACTATTGATAAAAAGAATTTTGCTTTTTATGTCCATTTTTACTTTGTATTTATTTGAAAATTAAAAAATAAACTACTTTGTCGAGGATTCAAATCCCAAACTTCTATCTTCCTAAACGTAAACTTTGTCATTAGATTAACCATATAACATTAAGAAAAAAATTATTTTAAAACATTTATATCCAATATCCATAATTAGTCTACTATCAATAATCTATAATATATATATATATATATTATCTATACTGTTAATAAATGAAATTCTTTTTTTGATGTTCACTTTTCAAAATACTATTCTACCCTTATATTTATCAGAAAATTAAAAAATAAACTATTTTGTCAAAGAGGGGATTCAAACCCACAACCTGTGCTCCCTAAACTTAAATCATATAATGTTGAGAAAAAAAATTACTTTAAAATGTTTATATTCAATATTCATAATTGTTCAATTATTAATAATTTATAATATATATATATATATATATTATCTATTATTAATAAATGAAATTCTCCTTTTGATGTCCACTTTTTCAAATACTTATTTTGCCCTTATACCTATTTGAAAATTAAAAAATAAACTATTTTGTCAAGTCAAAGGGAGATTCAAACCCACAACTCTACCTCCCTAAACATAAACTTTATCACTAGACCAATCATATATTAACCTTAAAAAAAATTTACTTTAAAAGTTTTATATCGAACATCTATAATTGTTCTATTATAAATAATCTATGATTTGTATATATATTATAATATATAATGAGAATATGACATTTTGATGTCCATATTTTATAACTGTTTGACCCTTCTAAACATTTAATGATTTCTCTCACGTTAATAAATGCATATCTTTAGAAGTTTACCTTACCACAAATAAGTCTTCCTTAAACATTATTCATATATGTATATTTTCGATCATAAATATTTTTAATAGAAATGTGAATACGCATGTGTGACAATATGTTTAATTCTATTAAAATTCTCTTTTCTTTCCCTTTTCTCAAATTTATTGCAAAACTTACATATTCGTTGATGATGTGACATGTTTCTATCATGTTAACATAAACAAAAAAAATACTAAACTAAAATTATTGTACACAAAATGATATGATGAATTATTTATATTCTATCATGTTGTTAAAAAAATATTAAATTAAAATTTTAAAATTGTTATAACATATCAAAATAGAAATTTAAATACACAGACTCGACAACGTTTATGTTTTTTATAGTCATCTCACTAATCTTTTTTACTTTTTTTTTACCAAAATTAAATTTTATCCTCTCAAATTAAAATCCACGTAATAACTAGTTATTAAATTAATTTATGATTATTTAAAATATTTTTTCTTAGAATAGAACAAAATAGAGGCATAAACAAGTTTAATTAATCAATTTAATAATTATAAAAAATATAGTTAAATATTTTATAAAATAATACTAAATTATATTAATAATTCTTATAAAATAACATATTGATAAATCTTTATATTATATAATTCTTCTTACCAGATTCGATAGAACATCGTGACCTCCCTCGTACATGCTGCCAATTCCCGAAGACAGGTAGGTACCCGCAAAAGGGACTCTGACGCTTAAATTAATATGAGTTGTGCTAAGCGGGGGTAAGAAGTGATTAGTAAGCGTAGGGTTAAGGAGTTCCTAGTTACCTTTTTGTGTTCATTAAAGTGTAAGGAAGATCCCTAGTTTTCTTTTTTAAGAATTTAGTGGACAAGTTACCTTTTTTAGGTTGGTAACCGGGTCATGGAGTATCGGGCTAAGGTGCTGAGTTCGGACCCGCCATGTGAGGAGGTCGGGTTGTGATTCTTCGTACTGAACACTTGATGCCTGATTCTGAGGACGAGGAGGGGAAAGTATGATAATAATTTAAAAATAATTAAGTGATAGTTTAATTTTCACATCTAATTTTTTTAAATCCTTTCATGAACAAAATTGTTTATCAAATAGCCTTTATCATCATTTGTTGAAGTTATAATAGTGTTAGATTTTTTAAAATTATATTAGATTAAAATTTTAACATTTTTGCTCAATGCATTTTTTATTTAATTAAAATAAATCAGTGTTGAACCACTTAATTAAAAAACAAAAAATTCCGTGTGAATTTGGGTGGGCATAGATAGAGAGAGAGGCATTTGTATTTGTGACTTTGTGTTGTGTCCCATACATAAACCCCACACACACCCAATTTTCTTTTTCTTCAGCCTCCACTCGCAACTCCTAAGTGTACGGACCCTAACTCCTTACTCTCTTCTTCTTCCTCTTCCTCGCATGTGCAATTAACCTTCCTTCCCTCAGATCCTTTTCTTTTGTACCCTATTCTCTTTTCCGCTTCAACTTTGCTTCTTCCACTTGTTAGTTGTTACAATCTTTTCCCACAACTTCAACAATCATTCATTCGTTTTGTTGTCTTTGCATGTCTACCCTTTTTTTATTCCAAGCTTGTGGGAACACTTTTTTGCTTTTCCTTTACGATGTGTGTATTGTGTGTAATGTTACTGCTTGTGGCAACTTTTTTTTTTTTTTTTGGGTCGTGTCCATGTGTGTTGTGGGTGTGGGGGTGACTCTAGGGAATAAATTAAGGGTGCCCTTTTATTAAGTTTTGATCTTTTACCTGGACTCTCTTGTTTTGGGGGTTTGCTTTGTGTTGGGGGCGTGCGTTTTGAACCCCCTTTGGATGTAGTTGGTTTGGGGAATGGAGAATGTGAGTTTTTTCATGAGATTGTTGTGTTTGAAGTGGGAACTTAAGAAGTCGATGATAGTGACAGTGATGTGATTGTAATGATTGTTTTTTTTGTTTTTTTTTTTTAATTTTTAGATTTGAAGGGGAAACAATGATTGTGTGGGTGAACCTTCATATTATAGGTTCTTTGTGTTTATAATTGGTTTCTTTTGTAGGGAGATTGGTATTAGTTAGCTGTATTAAGTTTCGAAAGTGAGAAGTTATATGGATTCATATTATTCATAAATCAGACTTTATTTTTCACCTTCATCAATCTTTGCAACACTATTTTTGTAGGATTTTGGTAATATAAAGTTGGCATAATGAAACGTAGAGCCTACTGCATTTTAATATAGTTCCTTTGCTAGTTGAGTATTACTGTTTCAGCTATTCTGCTCATAACTCTTCTGTTTAACTGTAGCAGGCCAATCATTGTGAAGAAAAGAAGTGAACAGACTGCTTCTGTTATGTTCTGAATTTCAACATATATATAACATATATATAACTAACGCTTTAATCCAAATGGAAACTGAAAAGTCTAACATTTCAAAGGCTGAAGAATTTAAACTCCTTGCCAATGAGGCATTCAATGGTAATTAGTACTCAAGCAATTCCTTTATATTGTGATTCATTAACTTTCTTCGATGTTGCAGTTAAATTTGTCGTAAACTTTATATGAATTATTGAGTTTTAATAAGGTCATAATTTTGTTGAGTTGCCACTGCTTTAACACATATCTTTGTTAATACTTGCGGATCTTGTGAGTTCCTTTTTCAGCTCGAAAATACAATCAAGCCATTGATCTATATACCCAAGCAATTGAGCTAAACAGTCAAAATGCAGTTTACTTTTCTAACCGAGCCTTTGCCCATCTTCGGCTGGAGGAATATGGTAGTGCAATACAAGATGCCACAAGTGCCATTGAAATTGATCCTAAGTATTCAAAGGTGCTCTGAATCCTAAAATATTAGAGGATTTCCTATATTTAGTTATATTTAATAATAGCCTGTCCTGATTATGGTTTATTGTTACAGGGTTATTACCGGCGAGGTGCTGCTCATCTTGGGCTGGGAAAATTCAAGGAAGCACTGAAAGATTTTCAGCAGGTATGAAGTGCAATTATAATGTTTGTTAC
Organism: Psophocarpus tetragonolobus; assembly: GCA_037954015.1. Classification (NCBI taxonomy): domain Eukaryota; kingdom Viridiplantae; phylum Streptophyta; class Magnoliopsida; order Fabales; family Fabaceae; genus Psophocarpus; species Psophocarpus tetragonolobus. The sequence goes on from CM075694.1 coordinate 34,064,612, forward strand.
TTTGTTGTTTTTAAAATATTGGAATGAAGGAGACTGGGTTGAAAATAACATGTTCATAAATTAATATAAATCAGTCACATGGAAAAACATTGGAGAACATTAATAGATTGATATTCATAGTCCTTTCATTAATCATGTAGATAAACAATACAAACAGAATTTGGAGATGCAAAAGGAAATTGTAGCAACACCTTCTCTAAAGTTACTTATCTAAAAGATTTTATGAAACTGTACTAACATTAGTACTTTAGAGAGGAGTTTGTGTGCCAAAAAAAGTATACTATAGGAACCGGAAGGAGTAGGTATTTTTCATTGAATATACACTTTGTTTGTTCCTGTCTGATATTAATGTCACATGTATAGAATATGGGATACAGATACTGTAAAGGATGGAAAAGAAAAGAAAAGCAAAAAAGAAACATGTTGCAGGCAGTGTTGTCAAGATTGAGATCCCATCTATCATTGAGAGTTGAGGGGAGGTAAACAAAGTAAATTGAGCGATTATAATATGGGTTATTAGGTCATACCTTGTATTGAAACATATTTAAATGAAATATTAAATAACATAAATATGCAAAATAACTTGAAAATCACAACTAGCTGCACTAGTCTCAGGTCCTCAGACCTGCTGGCATCATTTGGCCATGCTATTTTCACTTCCAGCCACTATCGAATGACCAACCACTTGCTCATCCAAACAGTGCCAAAACAAAACACTAACAAATAAATATGGTACTCACTTACGCGGCTTGGATGGGTATCTAAGAGGATGAGTTTGCAGCACTTACAGAGCAGATCTTATAATTTGCAGCATGCAGCACCAAACATCTTCAACCTGACGGCTCCTAATACATCCTACAGGATTAGGTATCTCAGCAGATCAGAGGGCAGAGATTGTGTAGAGAATTCCTGCCACTAAAATGAATCTGACAGTTGGAAAAATAAATGCAAGATGAAGCAGCTTAGCTTGGAACTCCTACCTGTATTTAAGTCTAGCTTCCTATTTTTTTACCTCCTGTTTGGTAAGCATGAGAGAAATGTGTGTAGATGGAAATAGGGAGGCTTGTTTAATATTAATGATTTTGAAGGGAAATAGGTTTAATAAGATAGGACCATTCAAATTTATCTTTTTGTCTCCCTCCTCATCAAACAGCACGACATTAATATAGTTGGTCTTCCATTCTCCATCTTGCAAATTCTCTCTGAAGTCTGAACTTACCCACATTTCTAACATTTCTATGTGTGCTTCCATCTTCAAATTCAGTATAGTAATTACTATTATCTGGAAGCAGAAATAGGTATTTTATACTGAATATACTTTGATCCTACCCTAATATCATTTATATCAATTCGAAAAATGGTTACAGCTACTCTAAAAGGAAGGAATAGAAAGAATAAGTAGACAAATGCACTCTACTTTGATAGACTTGCTTGCTTTCATCCCAAATCCACACTCAATTCTTGTTTGCCCTGTCCGGACACCCTTCCCTTTTATCATGTTATTAACAGAGGACATATGATAGCTCAGCAATTTCAATGAATATCGGACAAAAGTATGCACCGCTGAAAGTAGTAAATAACATGACATTCAGACATTATATTTATGTGAAAGTTAAAAAATAATATCCTTTCAAATTGCACCTGCAAATAACTAGTAAGTTGAATGTGAAGTTGGCCACTTAAAGCATCCATATTTTATAAAGAACAACAAATTGCCTTGTATTATCCTTCACTATAAAATTTACAAAATATATTCACGTAAGAAATGGTGGTTTGGCATATTTATGTCGACATTATTACAAAATTTACATTATTATAAATTCTCAAATTAAATTCGTTTATTAACCTGCTGGTTACATTGTAAATTCTTCTAGCATATACGGACTTTGGTCTTGTATATGAAAACATACTCAACTGTATATTTTAAATGGTTGTTATCTTTCTAATGTAAGCTGCAGATCTTGTCCAGGTTAGAGTTACTGAGTTAGGCAAATAGAGAGATTAGTAGCTGGGATAAAGTGGATAAAGGGGAGAAATTGAAGAGACAAATTAGTTATTTTGGGATATTAGTGCTTTCTTTTATTCTAATTCTTTTATGACCTTAAAAGTTATGTTATATTTGTTTATTTAATAAAACAATGGGCTTTGGCAAAATATAATTTTAGGACAAATTGAGGGTGTTGAAATACCTTAATCGTTCTCCTCACTATTAATAGATTTGTTGAGAATTAAATGTCGGTGTTGCTTTAGACTCACATTTTGTAATAGATTATTATCAAGGTTTTAAATTCTGGTTATGCTTTTGTTGCAGTTGTGGTAGTTGGTGGCTGATGTGGGCCAATGTGGTCTGCAATTGTAGCCCAATACTGTTTCAGGGGCCACTGCAACTTAAATGTTGCTCACTTGCAGCTGCATCATGTAATGCGCTCTGCAATTTTAACAATTGATTCTTACAATTTTCTCTCCTTTTTTGCGAGCTCTGTATAAATAGAAGTTGCTCTGTCAACTTGCTTGTTAACTAATATATAAACATTCTGCTTGGTAAATATTTGTTGAAATTGTAAGAATCTGAAAGTTTTCCTTCGCAAACCACATGCAACCTTATTGTAATGTTCTCTCACGAAAGTCACCTTGATTGGCTGAAGTTGACAGTTCTCCTTTAATATTATAGTGTTGTTGCAACTTCTGTTATAACATTGCCTTGTTTGGAATATCGTTTAGCTCAGCCTCCAGTTTTAGGTTTTTACCATCCTTCAAAATAACCCTGACAACTATCTTATTGTTCTGTAACATGCACTTGTTTCAATGTGCAAACGTTTTTTTAATTTACTTTTTTTGAATAGGTCAAGAAAATGTGTCCAAATGATCCTGATGCAACAAAGAAATTGAAGGAATGTGAAAAAGCAGTCATGAAACTTAAATTTGAAGAAGCAATTGCTGCACCAGAGTCTGAAAGGCGTTCAATAGCTGAATCCATAGATTTCCATACAATAGGTACTATTTTGAATATGGTTTCTTATGCTAGTATCTTTATTTTATCATATTTTCTGTTTGCCTACCTGCTCTCTTGTACACCTTTTCTTTTCTGGATTTTTTATATACTATTTTTTATTATTGCATGCAGTCATGCTGTTATATCTCTTAACTTCTGTTTATTTTGGATGCCTGGATTCTAAGGGTACTTTGGAACTATTGCAGCTTAATGCTTCAAATAATATATAAAATGCTCTTAAAAGACTAACTGTAGTTTTGTTTTTATTATTTGAAATTTACAATATGATGTGTCCTTGATGAATACCTATTGATCTTAAATTAGCATTCTTTTATATACAATTATACATGATAAGAATCTTGGGCACAACCATTTAATGATGTTTTTGATGGATTATCCATCTTTGAACACTATTATTTTCTTGTAGTGGATTGAATGGATTAATATGCTAATCCCTATCTTGTTTCATTTCATTGCCACTCTTTGTAGTAAGATATGCATTGGCTACTGTTACTGGTTCTTTGAATAAATGGTGATTAAGAGAGTGGTCTTGGGTAGTAATGCAAAAAGTTTAATGGATCATTTTTCTATGAATTTGGGAATTTAATTTTTAACTTCCCAAGTTCTTGATTTCTTAAGTCCTGTTCAAATTTGTTTTCAATCTTAATTTCTGATGTATTTCCTGTTGGAATTTGTTTTCAATCTTAATAAGAAAACATGAAGTACGATGTTGATTAGAGAACTAGGAGGGAAAAATAGCTTAACTACAATATCATCCCATCTTAGTATACAATGAAATGAATATTTACACATCAAGATAATGCACGTTGAATGCTGAAACTTTCTTCTACAACCACAGGAACTGTTAGTCAGAAAACTTTGGTGCATTGTGATGTGAAAGATTGTCTGTTTGTTTCTATTTTATTTCTTCAATGTTTCAAGAGTCAAGAATATCCTATCCATGCGATGAGTATCTTATCTTTCAAATAAGTATTGCTCATATATGATCTCATGTACTTCTGTATTTTCCTGTTACATGTTTATTTTTACCATTTACCTTCCTTTGACCATCCATTTTCTAGTTGGGAAAATGACCCAGAAGTTTGCCTCTTCAGTATGTTTTAACGTTGAGATTGTATAATGCTTTTAACCAAATAATGACATAGTTTAGGCCAACATACATTATTAGCACTGACTTACAATTTCATTTTGTATATTGATTAACCAAGCATCAAACTAATTTAACCAATAATATATCTATATTTTGGTACTTGGTTAACTGTAAGTAATTATTGGTTAAATTAATTTCATAGTTGATTAATAAATATATGAACTAGAAAGGAATACTTCTTGTCAAGTCAAACAAATGGATCATTTTCCCCTCCTAATTTCAACGCTACACTTGTACTTGGTGTTTCTTCCTTCCACCTCCTTTCTTTTCATTCTTAATTTAAAAGACTAAATAAAAATGAAATTTATCAAAAGTCCCTGATCTCATGTTTGAGAAACATGTCTTAGAAGTGACAAAAAGTTTAAAAAATAATCATGTTGTATAGGTGACCATAGCCTTTTCACCTCTTTTGTTGATGCATTTGATTTTTTCTCTCTCCCCCTACCCAAATCTTGTAGTGGATACTTTCAGGATTCTGTCCCATGCCTTAATCATCTTTTTTCCCTCTCAAATCCCTTTTCATAAATTCTAGGGATATTTTATACCTGTCTCTTTATTCATGTTTATAGCACGTTTCTATAAATCATCACTCTTTGTATATATTGTATCATTATAGGAAAGGGCCGCAATACTTCGGTGCCAACCGAAGTGGCCATAGCAGCAGTGACAGTAGCAGTTATGGCAGCAGCGGTGATGTTGTTCAGGACATCAAAGACCACAATAGTAGTTGCCATTGTGGTTGGTTTGCTGTTGCTGCTTGGGGCTTATTGGTGGAGTGGCCACAATACTACTGGTACATTTAGGAGTCTTTTGTCTGTCCTAGGTCTCACCTTAAAATTAATCAAGACCTAAAACTAATTAATCATAAAATGAACTTTAAAAACATTTTAGATTTTCAATTTTAATAGGATGAAATCATTATCAATAATGCATTTGAAAATAAATTGTTCTTTTCTGTGCAACATAATTCCTTATTGGCTATTTTATGGAGCAACTTAATCATGTGAAAAGCATCTTGTGTCTTTAAGATACTAGTTCCCTGGAATGTGATTATTTCCCTTGTTAGGTTTTTTGAGACCAATACTAACCAAGGCTTATCCTTTAGGGCAGATTTCAATCTGTTATGTTTTCCAATAAGGAATTAAGGATAGTAGGTGCTATGTATTTTTTAATTTACTTGTCTGAGTCTGTTTTATCTCAAACTTAAGAGGTGTAAGAAAGGAGGACAAGCCATACTATAAGCTGACTAATGAACAATATACACGTTTTTCTAAAATATGAAAGATTGTGGAGTATGTATATTTTTTTGGAAAAGGCCAAAATATATTCAGCATAATTGATAATCACAAGCTGTGAAAATCAAGAAAGATTTAGAGTACAACTAATGCAAAGTACCAAACTATCCTTCTTCCAATAAATTTACTTATACCCTACATAGACCGTTAATACTTTCCAACATCAAATTTACTTATTACAACCCACTTAAATAAACCAAAGGTTGTACATACCTATTATAGAAATAGAAAGTCACCTCCTTGAATTTTGCTTTGTTCCACCTCCAAGCTCTATGTTTAATGATTTCAAGCACAAAATCAGTACACCATTTACTATGTTTAAAGACCATGTTATTCCTCATGAGCCAAATTGACCACAGTGCCGCCAACCATACAATATTCCAACACATCTTACCTTTAGGTTTTCCTACCAATCTAGTGTGTTGATAAAAATGCCCTTGTATGTTCTCTTGCAAAGGTTGGTCAAAACCAAGCCAAACATAAAGTTTTTGCCATACCTTGTACATTATTGGGCACGTAAAAAAGAGATGGGATGAGGTTTCTGGATTTTCCCCACATAGTGTGCAAACAACATTCTCAGATTCTGATAGGATCTTTTATTTCAACAGTTGAACCTCTGTTTGGACCCATCCAAAGCTAACCTCCACCAAAATGACTACACTTTTAAAGGGGCCTTCATACTCCACAGATCTTTAAAGATAGGTGAGCCTCTTATCTGTGTCCTCGGCATAATGATGGAATAGGTATTACGTACAATATATTTAACTTGACTTTGATTATTCTCATAGAGTTCCTGCCTGCACTAGAGGTTCTTCCCAGCCAAACAAATTTCTCCTCCAATTCAAAGACCAATGCCAAATATTACCTTTCCACTCTCCCACTTCAGAGACACACAATTGTTGTTGAGTTGACACTAAGAACAATCTGGGGAATCTTTCTTTTAAGCTAGAGGCTCCATTCCAATGCTAGTGCCAGAACTTGATTGTGCTTCCATTGTCTAAGGACCTCTTAATATTGTTATTGACCCAACTCCCTTCAGTTTCATTTCCTGTTACCCTCCAAAGATTTAGCCACCATTGTGATCCATTACAAAAAGCTTCGTGTGACCAACCAGAGGTTATAGTTCTATACTTTGCCTCTAGAACCTGTGCCCAAAGTGATTCCTTCTCATGTAAGAGTCTCCATGGCTATTTTCCAAGCAATGATTTATTGAATGCCTCAATATTTTTAATACCTAAACCACCAATGATCTCTCCCTTTGCGTACGTTCTCCCAACTTACCCATGCAACCTTGCGTTCATAACCAAAGCCCCCCCATAAGAAGTTGCTTTGCAGCTTTCTAATGATGTTGCCAACCTTCTTAGGAAGCTTGAAGAAAGAGAGGTAAAATAGAGGGATTGCTTTGAGAGTCACCTCTAGCAAGTATATTCTTCCCCCAAATGATAAATTCATATTCCTCTATGTTGCTATCTTCCTTTTAATTCTATCAATCGCAGGCATCCATGTCCAAGTATAATGGGCACTCAGTCCATTAGGCATCTCTAGATAAGTAAAGGGAATTTGCACAGATTTACAGTTCAATATTCGCGCAAACTCCCCTGTGGTCCTTTCTCCCACATTTAAACCCTCGATTCTGCTCTTTGAAAAATTAACCTTCAATCTGGATGCTACTTCGAAACATCTAAGCACACTTTTCAATGCTAACATGTTACAGGTCTTCGGTTGTATGAAGAATAGGGTATCATTTGCAAATTGCTGCAATGAAATTTGTATTTCCCATTCCCTAAAGGCACACCTGAAATCAAACCAGTACTAACAGCATTTCTTAACAGCCCTTCAAGTCTTCTGCTACAGTAAGGAATAGAAAAGGGGCCATAGGATCACCCTGGCAAAGGCCCCTATGCATTTTGAACTCTTCTGTTGCACCACCGTTGACTAGCATTGACACTAATGATGATCTGAGGCACCCATTAATCCATATGTAATTCTGTAGATGCCTTTGGATTTGATCGAGATAATGTAATTTCCTGTTCTTCAACCCCCTCCCTCCCCTTCTTTTCATTGGATTGTTAATTTCAAGAACTATTAACAACACACATCTAATATGAAAGATCAATAACTGTTATTGTTGTATTACTTGTGGTCTATAAATGATAACTTTCTGATTTGTATTTTATTATTAAATTAATTTTAAGTTGTACTGTATCATTTTATTAACTGACGGACATCAACAATTTTTGGTGTTTCATTTTAATGCTAGATGTTGAGCCACAATATTCAGGAGCCAGAATAGACGGAGATGTTGTTACTTTGGATTTTGTGGAAAAAATGATGGAAGATTTCAAAAATCAGAAGTTCTTACATAAACGGTACTGAAGGAAATAATTTCATTGTATAGCTGTTTCTTGACAAGTTATTGAAGTGTCTTCGTCTGTCTTGTCCTGCTTCAATTATAGGTATGCATTCCAGATTGTATTGCAAACAAGAGAGATGTTGCAAGCTTTGCCTTCTCTTGTTGACATACATGTTCCTGATGGAAAACATTTCACTGTTTGTGGTGATGTGCATGGCCAGGTAATTACTTTATTATAATATTTGAATTGTTAATTACATTTTTTTTGGTCACAAGCTTGATTTTGAACTTAAGGGCAGCTAAAGTTGATAGTTGAGTTCGGAATATGTTAACCCAAAATGTTGCTTCTATCTTCAAAATAGACTCCTTAAAGGGAAGGGTCTTAGAAAAAGTGGCATTTGAGAAAAAAATTGTAGCTCATTTTTTTCTTGAAAAACCAGTCTCAACAAATGCTGTGAATTCTGTGAGTAACTTGAACAGTAACTAACAACCATGCAAGGAACAGTTTGGTTCCCACAAAAAAGGTCCTTCCATCATTGCTGGGCATGTGATTTATAAATTTGTCTTCATTCTCCAGGGTCATTTCTTATACATACTTGAATGTTATGTGAAAGCCTTTTTTTTAAAAAAAAAGTTCAATTGCATCATTTTGTTTGTCTTTTTTTTTTTTTACTTCATAACCTTGCAAATTCACTATGATTTTATTTCCCACAACTTCTGCAGTACTATGATCTTCTGAATATTTTTGAGCTGAATGGGCTTCCTTCAGAAGACAATCCGTATCTATTTAACGGTGACTTTGTGGATAGGGGATCTTTTTCTTTGGAAGTCATCCTTACTTTGTTTGCATTTAAGTGCATGTCTCCATCAGGTAAACCCTAGATCTTTATCAGTAAGTTTTGTTTAGCCATTTTTTGGAAACATTATGAATTTAAGAACCCTTAGACCACTTGCTTTGTTAAATTTTAAGATTTGTTAGAATCAAAACGGTTTTTTGTTTCATGATGTTATAAGTTGAAATTCATCATTATTTCTTATGACATTGAACCTCATAATTGCAGTAATTACTTTGTTGTTTCAAGTATAATGCAGTTTGTGTGATTGGACTTTATATAACATTATTTTTTTCATCACTGTATCCAGTTTCACTTTGGGAGAATGTTATTCTTATTTTTTCCTGGAATTTGGTAACTTGTTTTCATGCCATATGATTTTCAGCCATATATTTAGCCAGAGGAAATCACGAAAGCAAGAGCATGAACAAGATATATGGTTTTGAAGGCGAGGTCCGCTCGAAGTTGAATGAAACATTTGTCGAACTATTTGCCGAAGTATTCTGCTGTTTACCTTTGGCTCATGTGATAAATGAGAAAATTTTCATAGTTCACGGTGGTCTTTTTAGTGTTGATGGGGTCAAACTCTCTGACATCCGATCCATTAATCGATTTTGTGAGCCTCCTGAAGAAGGTTAGATCCATCCCTTTTTTCCCCTCTAATTGATCTCCCAGTTAATGGCACACACCTATATCCCTCTAAACTTTCCATTCTTGCACTTCATATACTAAATCCCTCTCGCCTTTTCACCCTTTGTATTGTAGTTTTAAGAACCTATGTTTGGTATGTGTAGGGTTGATGTGCGAAATCCTATGGAGTGATCCACAACCTCTCCCTGGAAGGGGCCCAAGCAAGCGTGGTGTAGGCCTTTCTTTTGGTGCAGATGTTACAAAAAGGTTTTTGCAGGAAAATAATTTAGGTATGTTTTGCATTAGTGTGATACGTTATTAACGTTTTTTCTGTTCTTTAATCAATATCTTCATGTAAAATTACCAATTTACAGATTTAGTTGTGCGATCTCACGAAGTAAAAGATGAGGGTTATGAGATTGAACATGATGGTAAACTCATAACAGTATTTTCTGCTCCAAATTACTGTGACCAGGTAACCATATCTCTTTTCCTAAATTCTTTTCTTGTTATATAAACTGTCCAGTGACACCACGTGTCAATAACTGGACAATGATGCTATATTTTCAGTTTATCTTTAGTGATTTATTTAGGCTCAGCCCTCAGATTTATATTATCAAGGTGAGTTCCAGGAGCGAGGTAATTAGGCATGTTGCCTGGTTAACCAGGATGTTTTTTCAGTCACACTAAGTGTGGATGAAAGTAGTATTTCACTGTCTTGCTTTTTACTTTGTTGTTTGCACAGCAGTGTGCATGGCATACTTATGTTAATAACTTTTCCTTTTTTTATGAATTATACTTTGATGTTGGTTTTATGAATTATGACTTTTCATGGCATGCTGCAGATGGGTAACAAAGGTGCCTTTATTCGATTTGAAGCGCCTGATTTGAAACCTAACATTGTCACTTTCTCAGCCGTGGTTAGTATCTTTTTATGTTTTCTAGTATGCTATATCATATCATATTTTGTCGTCTTAAAAATGATGATAATAATAGCAATAAAATAATATTTTCATTCTTTGTTTTATTTAACTAATATTTTGGTGCATCATAGTTCTGCATATCTTTAAATCTCTGTTGTTACATGGAGTTGACATACTTTCGTTGTGTCTGGTTTTGTTGAATTTGCAGCCACACCCTGATGTCAAACCAATGGCGTATGCAAACAACTTCCTCCGGATGTTCTCATAATTTATATAGCTGACTAAGAAGCCTAAAACTGCCAATGGTTTATGCTTTTTTGCAATGATTACTGTGTTATGCCCTAAGGGCAAGTTTAAGGTGGTGGCTATGGTACTTGTGGTACATGATCACTGTTGTTATGTATAATATTTTTGGTTTAACATTTTATTAAAATTCATTTTTTCTCCTCCCTAATGTTTACACCTTTTAGCTTGTGCCATTTGTCATTCGGTGAACAAGTGTAAGGAAATTTGTTTCTTCATTTTGTCAAAACTCTAGTCATGATGTTTCTTGGAAACTGATTACGTGAATCACTTTTGACATAGATTTAAGGCCGTTTACTTTGTGCTTGTGTCTAGCCATTGATTAGACCGACGTGCTTCAAGTTTAAATGTGATATTTGTTTATAAAATTGTAGGTAGTTTGTTTTTTACAAAATAGTTATATATTTGTTCTTTTATATTATTATTATTTCAATTCAGCTTGAGTTTTTTATTGATTGTTCATATATGGACACTAGGAATAAAAGATTTACAGAAGCACGGGATAATTTTATAGAACTTATGATCAAAAGATTCAAAACATAATGCCACATACGCGAAGGTCTTGTCCAAAACGATTGATTGGACTGTTCATGGGTAAATAAATCAATGTGAACTATGAGTATATGAAGAGAAACGCGGAATCACGATGCTTTCATGTTATCTCCTTGAACTTGCAATTTAATTCGTAAAATTGTGGAGTATATGATATCGGGTAGGTAAGGCCATTTGAGGTGGGTTTTCATTTAGTTTTGAAAATTTTAAAAATAAAAAATAGTTTTATTGTTTTTAGTTCTAATTTATTTTTGGTTTTAGTTTTTTAAAAATTATTGCAAATTGAAGATGGATAAAATGAGTCAATTGTTTTATCTATTTAATGGTCATGGTAGGTTATCTTGTGAAAATAGTGAGTATGTTAGTGTTGACAGATAAGGTAGTAGTAATGGTAGTGGTAAAGAAAACAATGGTGTGATGGTGTCAATAATGGTTGTAAATTGTGATGACAATATGGTGAATCCCTAAAGTGATTTTTGAAATATGTTAGACATGGTTATTAGATTTATGAAAGATATTTTAGTTTTTGAGATTTTTTTATGTTAGTTCTTAAAAAATACAAGATCAAAATGTTTATTTTCATTTGAATGAGACCTAAGTTTAGTTAACTTGCTCAAAACCTTTTTTTAATGTAAATGTAGTTGGATTGGTGGAGGCAATTATGGATCCAAAATTTTCTGTAGTGGGACAAAAAAATGTATCATATTTTTTTGATAAAAAAGTATTATAAAGTTCACATGAATTATTTAATTTTTATTTTTTACATTCACTTGAAAAATAGATATTTTAGGGGGCAATCCTATTTATTTATGGGTAAAAAAATATGGTTTTTGGGGGCCAAATTTTCCATTAATAGCGAGGTGCATTCACCATTGGTGGATTCATATACACCATTAAATTTGAATATGGTTTTTAATGTGCCTACATTCTAGTTTGCCTTTTGTTTGACAGTGAGGCGGTGGTTGGAGTTGGAGTGACTTTAGCCTCTTTGGCCCTACTCTAGATCATTTGTGTCCCTACTCCTGTTTCTCATCGAGTTAAAGAAAATTGACCCACCCTTCTCTCCGCACCCAAACAGGAAAAATATATAATGACAAATTACATAGAGTTGTAGGATTGACCATAGTGTTATGAACTTCATTTTGCCTTCATAATTAGTTATAATGCATCATTAGTAACAATGTTGTGGTCCTCATCATTCGTGATTGAATGATCCACAGAGATGTGAGTTTGTACATAGATGTGTGAGATTGTAAATATATATGGAATTTTGTTTGAAATAAAAGAGAAACCAAAGGCGGAGATAGAGATGAAGGGGACCAACATACCCATCCTCGCCTTTGTCCTCAAATTTTTTAAGAGAAAAAAACTCAAACTCAACAATGACCTTAGTCAATACAGGTTTTCCTTATCACAATTGGGGTGAGGACGAATGAGTAGCATAGGAACGAGGAGTGATTGTTATCCCTATTTTTGCATTTAAAAAGGCCTAAGATGATAAATTTTTTCTAAAAAATATATAAAGAAACTCAAAATGCTATATAATGATGTGAGTTTATAAAGTTGCCTTCAATGTTACAATGTAAAGTAAACTTAGAAGAAGGGGGTGAACAAGGATGTAAGACGACTTTCAACCCAACTACAAAGAGAAAGACAACGAAGTGGGATGATTTCCCAAACTTACCACTTTGATCAATGGGTACTGTAGAGAGAAGCTAACATGCAAAAAAGCGGGTGGAGTGAAGTAAGAAAAATATAACTTTGTCAAGTTACAAGCTTAGGTTCAATGAATGTTGAAAATTTATGTTCTATACTAACATCCTAGTCCATTATACTATAAAAAAAATCCTAGTTACTCTAAACATTGTTTGTACATCAATTACACTGAAGATACTTAATCTAACTTTGTTCTTCCTTCTACAATTTTTATCCAGAAATAGGAATTATTTTGTTTAATGTTGGTACAAGACATATTTTTTAATGCCTTAAATAATAAGGGTGTGTTTGGAAATTTGTTTGATTGGTGTCGAATAAAAAGCATTACATTTTTTAAAAGATAAATTTAAACACAAGTATTGGATTGACAAATTTAGATGTACAAAAGTAGTAACCAAAGACAATATAACTTAACAATAAACTAAACAACCCAATTGAATATTGGTCAGATGGCTACAAATGACTAATTGTCCAATGATTTAATAATCACTTACTACAACCTTGCACTTTACAGTTTAAAGGTGTACTCTTTATTAATTATATTGACTCTAAGTTTAATATTGCTACTAGAAATTTTGAATTATCTAATTTGTTTTAAAAACAAATTTTAAAGAGCTATAAACATCCTATGTTGACTCATAAGTTTAAAAATCTTATTAATTACTAGAAATTAATTGAGAAAAGCAATTTACTTTCATAGTTATTTCTAGTGAAAAATGTTATAAGGAAAAGTGGGGAGGAGGTTGAAGAAAACAGTACTAGATATTTTGTTTATATATGAAGTTATTGTTGATATTGTTAATAATTTTTTCATACCAATATATTTACGCATATCAAGCGGTCTTTGCTCTATTAATTTGTATTCAATTTAAAAAATATAAAATTAAATTGGAATAATCTAATAGATAAAAAAGTCACCTCTCTAAAGAACAAAGAAAATAAAATATATATATAAGGTCTCTAGTAAAAAATCAATATTAGTTTTTCATATATCCAAGTCCCATTACTCAAATGAAAAAATCCTAGAAATATTATTAATTAGATAACGTGTTCACAGAACAAGATAGAGAATTCTTCCACAAAAGTAATCAATCATACATAATTACTAATTAAATTGGAAATCATAGTTTTTTGTATGTCTCACTTATAGTTAATGAGTTTCATTTATAATTTTACAATCGTAAATTCATTTTAATAAATAATAAGGAATACATTGATATGATGGTTAGAAATGTGTTTATCACTTTTCATACACATAAATCTTGACATTGAAATTGCACATATAAAAGTTTCTCCCACAAATTTCTCTTCACTAATTTTCTTACATTTTTATAGAAGTTTTTTTTAAACCTTGTTTATCACACAAAAAAATAAGATCTTGTGGAACGTGAGACCTAGAATGTAATATCGATAACCATATATAATGTGTAGTTCCTTAAGCATTGTGTTTACTTAAATATGCATAATTCAACAATAAATATTGTGATATATGAATATTGTTTTTGTGGTTGATGTGGTTTACATGTTCCAAACATGTTATATAATCATTTATATAATTGATATTAACAAAATTTAGTAAAAAGGAATTAGGTTTCATGTAATTGCTAAATGCATCCAATTATTTTTTCAATAACATGACTTAAATATCTATTTTTTTCTTTTACTTTCTTTTTACATCTTCAAATATTCCTCTTATCTTTCATCTTGCATTCACTTCTTGTTGTTACATCTTTCTTTCTTTTCTATCATTGTGTAAAACTCTTTGTTTATCTTTTCTCTTCCACTTATAATTTCCTTTACTTCTGCAAAAGTTATTTTATTACTTATTTTAATTAGCATAATAAATTTCATAAACAAAAGAATATTTATACCTAATTTTTTCCCCTATTGCTCCAATAATTGATGCCTCTTGCTCAATATTTTCTTTGAGCTAATTTTTCACACATGATCGGAGTGCTCATGTTGCTCCAATATGTGTGTTATGTAATAAAGAAATTCTCAAAGTAAGTCTTCTAGTCTCATGTATATGTTATCATATGCTCTTTAATCTTGAACATCATAACCAATGACAATTTGTCTAACCACTATGAAAATAAAGGTAGAACATCCTGGTAGAGACTATTAATTTGAATAATTTACTTAGTGAACAAATATTCCTACGATAGAAATGAAAGGATATTTCAAGTAATAAAAATGTAAAAGAAAAACGAGTATGTAACAATTTGGAGGTACATTTATCAATTGACAATGATTACTAATGCCCCATATTGCTATTAAAACCTCAATCTATTTAGAAATTTCTTTTTGATGAAAATATTCCTAATGTTTATACTTCTATAACAAATTGAAAATAAGTTTTCCTTGTTATTTGGTTAAAATATGCAATAGAAACAAACTTCTATTGTATTATTTTGACTACATATATAATGGAGATTTGTTTTCATTGAGTAGAAGAATTATTGTTGTGCCATTAAGTACTTTATTTGTTTTAAGGGCTTTAATTAAAATAAATAATGATTTAATCACTTATTTAATATATAACTTGATAAATATAGAGAAGGCAAAAATATAGAAAAAATCAATTACAACTATCAAATGTACGCAACATGAGGTTCAACATATATAATTTTTCTTAAAGAAAATGGAAAACATGAAATAATTGACGAATTTTCCTCCTTTGATATGTGCATCCTAATGAAGTTCTTGTTTGTGCCTACCCCAATATTCTCTCTATATTGTTATAAGCGTCACTTCCAAGGGTCATTTTTCTCAAGTCAAGCATGATGTGAAGTTCATGAGTATTCTCAAACATTAGCTACAAGAAATATAAATAAGTACAATGCAACTATCTAATGCATATGACAAAAGATACAGAGATACTTATATGATAATTGTGTCGATTGTTTGCTTACAGTAAATTTTTACATTGGCATATATGTAGGGCTTTTAGGAGGATGTCCTTGTGTTAATGGGTGACATATGGATGAGAGTAAATATGAAATGTTTCTAAATAATAATTACTTTACACCTATATAACACATTCAAGATAAGTAATCCTCGAACCAAAACACTAATGATGTGAGAACACCATTGCTTATTAATTGTCTCAATAGATAGCACATGCCTTATAATTTAACAAGGGAATTGAAAAATTTGATGCAATCTTACTCAAGGACCACTTCAAAAGGATACTTGAAAATTTTTTCTTTCAAGAGAAGGTCTAGAAAGGATACAAGAAGAATGCACCAAATATGAAGATAGAAGCCTCAAACTCTTGTTAAGCTTGTGGGTACATAAAGTCTAATTCTTCTTTTTGTAAATAATAGATTTTTCATATAAATATTTGACTTGTTTTTTTCATTTATATACCAAAAAGAAGAAAAAATTTATCCAAATGACACATCTCTACATTATTTATCTAAATAACATTTTTTACTATTAATTATTTACCTCAATATATCATAAACCAATTTCTCGACGTGATTTTTTTTTATATAGAAAACTCATGAGAAATTGGTTGGTGGAACCAAATTCTTTTAGGCCTTTTTTTTCAAATATATTTTTTTGGTCAATTTTTTAAATTTATTTTTTATTTATGTAAATTATTTTAAATCATAATTTCAAAATTAACTTTTTTCAGTTAATTTATATTTTATTTTAGTTAATTTTTAGTAAATTTATTCTTTATTTATACATAATTTATTTTATTTCATTATAGGTTTTTTTTACATTGTGTATCTTTTTCTGTTGTTTTAATTTTTTTAAATACTTTGTAATTTATTTTTCGGTTTAAATTTTGTAAGTTAAATTTTTTAAACATTTTTTACCAAAATAATTCAAAATATTAGGTTTGAAAATCTTCATTTAAAAACTTTAAATTGAAAAATAAATTACAAAACATTTTTAAAAGTTTTAAAATAATGGAAAATATACACAATATAAAAATAAAACACATAAAAAAATAAAATAAAATAAAAATTAACGTAAAAGTATTTTAAAATTATAATTTTTAAAGTTAATTTGTATTTTATATGTGCTTTATTTTTATATTGTGTATCTTTTCCTTTATTTTACATTTTTTAAAAATATACCTTTTTAAAGTTAACATGCATACGAATTATACTTTCAAAATAAAACGATTTAAAATTTTTTTTAAGTTAATATGTGTTTCTTTTTTTTATGTGCTTTATTTTTATATTGTGTATTATTTTTGTTATTTTGATTTTTTTTAAATGCTTCAGAATTTTTACTTTTTCAATTTAAATTTTTTAAATTAAGATTTTCAAGCCTAATATTTTAAATTATTTTGGTAAAAAGAATTTAAAAATTTTAACTTAAAATTCATGATTTAAAATGACATACATAAATAAAAAATAAATTTTAAAAAATTGACTTACTTTTTTCAATATTTTTTTAATTTTATTTTAATTTATTTTAAATTTATTTGCTATGTATGTATGTTTTTCTAAAGTATGATTTAAAAACTTGTTTAGGTTAATTTGTATTTTAGTTTGTTTTTTTTATTATTTTATTTTTATGTTGTGTATCTTTGTCATTATTTTAATTTTCTTTTAAAATACTTTGTAATTTATTTGTCAGTTTAAAGTTTTTAAATTAATATTTTTAAATCTAATATTTAAAATTATTTTAAAATTATTTTGGTGAAAAGTGTTTGAAAAATTTAACATAAAAAATATAAACTGAAAAATAAATTACAAAACATTTAAAAAAAATTAAAACAACAAAAAAATATACAACGTAAAAATAAAATACATAATAAAATAAAATAAAATATAAATTAACTATTTTTTTTTCAAATTCATAATTTGAAACAATATACATAAATAAAAAATTAATTTTAAAAAATGATTAAAAAATTAGATTTGAATAAAAAAAATATAAGAAATTGATAAATTGATTGCCCAACAATAAATTTCTTATAGGTTTTTTACATAAAAAAAAAAATCATGTTGAGAAATTGGTTTCTTGGTAACCAATTTATCAACATGTTAAGAAAATAATGTGGGAGGTATGTTATTTGGATAATTTTTTTTTCTTTTTGGTATATAAAAGAAAAAAAAAAGCCTAAATATTTATATAGTTGACTTTTTGGTTTGACCCCTCAATTAAAGGGTCAACCTTATTTTGTAGGGTTTTAAGAAAAGGGTTAAATATGTTTACTCTAATGGGATCTAAGTTGAATTGTGAAGTACAAAGAGAATGAGTGAGGTTATTTTTAAGTCCCTCATCTACTCTTTATTATTCACAGACCCTCGTCATATGTGAGTCTAATTACTATTTTACCCTTATTTTTACTTGTGCACCCCTTTTCACATGGTTTACACAAACCATTTATCTAGACTCAAGAGGAGGGTAAGCACATGGAATAGCTTATTATGCATGTATCTTTTAACCATGGTAAGGTTTATAAGCTTGGTTAAAGAATCTTGCATCCAAAAATTCACTCCATTATATATAGCCATTTTATGACTAATCTAATCACCTTGAAAAGTTGAATGAACTTATGAGAGAGCCATCTTCTTTCCTTCATTTGCATGAAAGATAAAGTGACTCTTCTTCATGTCTTTCATCAAGGAACATCTCTTTATGGCAAACATTCACTTAACATCATCTTTAACATGTTGAAGTGACTCTTCCATGCTTCTTACCTCTTCATCTTCTCCATTGTTGAGCTCCATTTTTTTTTCTTTCTCTACTCATTTTATGTGTTATTTTCTTTACTTGAACCTATGATAAGGTGGATCCTAGGTCATAGAATCATGGTTTTATAAAAAATCCCTTAGACAAGGCAAAAAATATGTAACACACTCTGAGGCAAAAAGGCACAAAAGTGGATGTCAATCTCAAAGGAAGTCATAGAAATATAATATCTCATAAACTTGTCTCTATTTTGTTACTTCTTTATAAACAAAAAAAAAAAGTTTTATAAACCTAACTTGAAACACAATGAAAACTAAACTTGTAACATACTGAAAATATGTTTCCCTTGAATCACAAAACTAAAAAGAACAAATATTGTCAAGTGAGCTATAAAGTAAAAGAGAAGAGTCACGTAAGTAAAAAGAAAAGTAGAGGGAGCTAAAAAGAAACAAATTAAGAAAATAAGAGTGAGAAAAAAAAGGAGAGACTGTGCCAACAAGTGAGGGAGGGAGAGATGGTGGGGAAGATAATATCATAGAGGTTTAGGTTTAGGAATATTTTAATCTATCTATATCTCTTTTAAATGGGGTGTAATAATGAAATGAGAAAATTCCAATAGTAATACCCTTGTGAATTGCATATTCATAACCAACGGCCCACGTAAGGTTTAGGCCTTATAACAAGGCAATAGGTTCTAACTCGGGTCTTTTTCTACCCCCACTCCATAATAATCTAAAGGAAAAAAAAATCCTTGAGTTCCCTTCTAGATAAGTTCATTTGTGCAGCTTCATGAGTACGTTCGAAATGACTAATTTGAAAAAGGAAAAGGTTAGCAATGTTGTGACAGCTAGTTGGCAAAAACGAGGAATGTTAGGACAAAGAAGAGTATATGTGGTAGGCAAGGAATGCAGAAGGGAGAAAGCAGAGGAGTGGTGAAGACAAAGTGTAGGGATTGTTGGGGGAGAGGGCTTACAAAGTTTAGTGCACAAGGGGAGCGGGAAGGGACTACAGAAGGGGGACAAAGTGTAGTGTAGAAGTGGCTACGGAGGGAGTGGTAAGGGCGGGGGTGTGCAGGGTGGTGTACTCCAAATATTGTTTCTTATAAATATGGATTACATATTCTATAGCACCTCTATGCTAACTTTCATGAATCTAGAATAATAAAAATTGGATGCTTTTTACGAATTTAGATTACTTATTTTAAACTCTATCTAGAACACCTATTCAGACTCACTCCAAAACACCTATTTCATATTTTTAAAAAAACAACATCTAGATCATTTATTATATATGCATTAAAATTAACCATGGTATACTTAAGAATAAGTAATCCAAATTTGTCAAATTTAGATTACCTATTTTAGAGTACCCTTTCACAATCAAATGCAATTTAATAGGTAACATATTACTTGTTACATATATTAAGCTAAGGACAATATGAGAATTTACAATATGAAAATATTGAAAAAATAAGGTGTAGGGAGAAAAAACCCTAACTTGGGCCTTCCGTAAACCAAAATGAAGCCCCTTTTGTGAATTCCACACACAACCTTTTTGCGTGTTGTTTCCCTCAAACAATTACAAACCAAACCTCACCTAAGTGCTAAATCAAGCGACGACGACGGTGGAAGTCGTATCGTGTTCTCCTCCATTCACTGTAAGCCCCTCTCTCTCTCTCTTCACTTTTCTTTGTTTTTATTATTGTTATTATTAATAATAATAATTATTCTAAGCTCAATGCAATTCCAAGCGATAACTTAAGCCATGCAGATCTCTTCTCACCTTCTTCCTGTGCCCCTCCCCTATCATCCCTGTCTATGGGGTCCCAAATTTGTGTGGGACCCACGCACTTCTTCTCCGTGAGTGTTTTTTTTTGTGATGACCCAGTTGGACTCTTGTGTCCAATTTGCCCAAAGTTTTCATCTTTTTTGGTGGGGTGGGGGTGGTTTTGCGTGATTCACTGTGTTTTTGGTGCTGAGTGGCAATTCCGGTTTCTGGATTTTTTACTTTTTTGTTTTTGAGGAAAAGTGGTGGTCCCTGTGATGCAATTGATTCTTGAAATGTTTTTGGAGTGAGTTTCGTTAAGTGCTGTGGAATGCCGAAGGAAGGGTTGTTTGTTTAGTTGCGTTGAGCCTTGCGGGAGAATATGCTGTGTTTGTTTTGAGAGGAATAGGTTGTGCCTTGTGTTTCTGGAAGTTAAGGTTCAAGGAGGAGTTTTGGTGTTTGTTTGGTTCAGGTGGTTGAAATGGGATGATAGAAAAATGAAAGTATTGTAATTCTAGACTAGGAGTTGAGAGGTAATATAGAGAATGAGTTTTTTTCTTTTTCTTTTCATTATTATTATTATTATTATATATATATATATATATATATAAAATTTGAAAGTGATGTTAAGTTCAAGGAAGAATTCGCAGATAGGGACTGAGTCAGGTGGGTTTTGATAAATCAAGGAGAAAATTTTAGCTTTCTGTCTGTATTTTAATTCTAGACTAGCAGCTGAGAGGTGATATAGAGAATGAGCTTTTGTTTTTAAATTTTAAAGTGATATGTTCAAGGAAGAATTGGCAGATAGGGATTGAGGCTGCTGGGTTTTGATAAATCAAGGAGAAAACTCTAGCTTTCTGTCTGTATATTTGTTAGTTGGAACTTGGAACCCAGAGAGTTTGAATTTATTTATTTAATAGCTTGCTTGCTTAGTTTTTCTTCTTGTACAAGAATGGTGATTTCTGTGTTTAAAATGAAAGTAAAATTATTTGAACCTGCGTGACTCTAGGTATAAGATTTTTTTAATGCTTTGTGTGGACTGAGAGGCTATTTTAGTGATTGTTATATATCAATTCTTGCTATTTTAGGCATAACACTATTGGCCTAAATGCAAAAGGAGAAGTTTTTCAAATCTTTTGGATTACTTGGCAATAGCCTCTTTTCAAGCCTATTATTGCTTTTGGGCAGAGCAATAGATGATGATCTGTTGGCTTCCTGTTGGTTGTAATTTTTTCGCTTGTCGTTTATCATACTATGTTAATATTGTGTTTTGTCATTTATCACTAGCTGTGTTAAAAATTGTGTTTTGTCGTTTATCACTAGCTGTGTTAAAAATTGTGTTTTGTCATTTATCACTAACTGCGTTAAAAATTGTGTTTTGTCGTATATCACTAACTGCATTGATATTGTGTTTTTGTTAGATTTATGCTGGTAGCTATTTCCCTCAAAATGCTGTTCATACAAGGAAACAGAATTTTGTAACTCAATGAAGCAAGAATTGATGGCAGTCAAATTTGAGGCTCATCCATTACTTGTGTTTGCTAACAGGAAGGATCAATCCGTAAAATCTACAATATAAATCCTTCATTTCCGGGTAAAGAAAGTTCATATATATATATGTGAGTGTGTGCGCGTGTGTGTGTCATTCTTTGTATAATGACTTGTCATGCCATTCCTTAATTAAGTTGAAAGATTTTGACTACTTTCAAGTTTCATTCTTGGATATCTTTCTGATCGTTCCAATTCTACTGAAATTATCAGATGATAGTATGTGTGATAACATGTGTTTGAAATTTAGAACAGTTTACTTATGGTTCTTCCAGTTATTGACTTGGGATTTTGGAGCTACTAATACTTAGGATTTGAAGGCTTTACCTTTGATGTATTGACAAATTTATTTTATTTTATAAACCAAAAAAAGAAAATTGGGGGTCATGTTTTTTATTTTACTTATTTCTTGGATTTTGGATGTTAGTCATAGTAATGGAAGTGGGAGCAGTGGACCCTTATACAACTAATCCAGGTCCGATTGATGGTTTAGTTCTGTATGACCAAGACAAGCATGTATCCACAGCAGTTTGGGATGGACAGGTGCTGTTTGCTAGCTGAGAAGCCTCTGTTTCATATTTTATTTCATTTTCATTTCTGAAAAATCTTGTCTATATCTTGATTTTTTATATGTAATTGTTCTCTTATTAATGCATTAACAGGAGCGTGGTGCCCTCAGATGTCACGAACATACTTCAAAGCTTGATCAGTGGACACTTACTCATAAACAGATTGAATTGGTAGAGAAGGCAGGATTTGGATTCTTAAGGTCAATCCCAGCTATTAGTCTAGACAATCCTCTTATCTCTGCTCTTGTTGAAAGGTGGAGAAGAGAAACAAACACATTTCACTTGAATGTTGGTGAAATGACAGTAACTCTTAAAGATGTTGCACTCTTGCTTGGGCTTGCAATTGATGGAGAACCTGTAATTGGTATTACTTATACTACATGCAGTTCAGTTTGTGAAAGGTATCTTGGTAGATCTCCAGAATCTGGTTATACAAGTGGTGGAATGGTGAAGCTAAGTTGGTTGAAAGAGTTCTTTTCTCGCTGTCCTGAAGATGCTCCAATTGAAGTGATTGAGCAACATACCCGTGCATATCTTCTTTATCTTGTAGGTAGCACTATATTCTCCACAACTACAGGGAACAAAGTCCCTGTAATGTATTTGCCGTTATTTGAGAATTTTGATACATGTGGGCGATATGCCTGGGGTGCTGCAGCATTGGCATTCTTGTATAGAGCATTGGGCAATGCCTCACTAAAAACTCAAAGTACCATTAGTGGTTGTTTAACACTACTTCAGGTAATTTATTAAGCGTGCTTCTCTACTTTTTAAGTTCTCTTCTATGATTCATTTTCATTCAAATTGTAGTTTTCCTTTCTTAAAAGTGATGATTTAATTGGTTATTATGCATCTGCAGTGTTGGAGTTACTTTCACCTCAATATTGGACGACCAAAGCTCAATCTTGAGCTGATGCATGATCGATTCCCCTTTGTGCTTAGATGGAAAGGAAAACAAAGTGGCCCAACTGCAAATCGTGATGTAGTTTTCTATCGGAAGGCTCTGGATTCCCTAAAACCGTGTGATGTAAGTCTTATTTTCATTTAATAATTAATACTGATCTTGGAACTTTCTTTTTATTTGAAAATTAGAATCTAGTTGAACCGGGGTAAATGTACAGGTGGAGTGGCTTCCATACCGAAATATGGACAGCATGGTAATTCCAGAACATATCAAAAGCACTTTAATTCTTGGGAGGTCGAAGACAATGTTGATATGCTTTGACAAGGCAGAAAGACATCTTCCAAATCGATGCTTAAGGCAATATGGCATGCTTCAATCGATTCCAGATGATGTGGAGCGGTGGGAGAGGAAGAGTAGGGGAGTTGATGGTGGTGTTGATTTGTCCGGTAAAATGGAATCCGAGCTGAATGAATGGATGGACCGTCAGCTGCATATTGTTGATGGGGATGAGGGTGTAGATGAAAGTGAGTACATGGAGTGGTATTTGAGAATTACTCGAAAGTTCATTGGAAGGCCTATTTCTCTGTCTTCTGAGTTTCAGAGAACGGTAAGGATATGTTTCATGCATTTGGTTTTATATCTTATAGCAATTATAGATTAAGTTTGAAATGCTTTTTAAAGAAAATAAACAACTGTTTGCAGAACGCTGGTCTGAGGGATATTGCACACATAGCAGATACCTTCTCAACAAAAGGGCTAGATCCACAGCAAATTGAATCAATTTCAAGGATAAGATATATTGCGCATGAATGTTTGAGAGACCAAATTGGTGGTCCGGTCATGGCATCAGGGAGCCCCCAAGTTGAGCTAGGAAAAAGGGTAAGAGGAAAGGAGAGGGTTAGAAGAAAAGGAGGAATGGGTAAACGAATGCGAAAAGATGGTGTGATTCAATATAATGCTGTTAGTGAGGATGATCAACCTCAGTACTATGGCACTGCTATTGAGGTTGGCCAATTACATCTAAGTCATATTGAAAGAGAGTTGAATCATGCACAATTATGTACTGTAGTAGACAATGCAGTCAGTGTTGTACAGTTGATTCATGCAGATGCTGATGGTGAGAATATGCAGCTCTGTGATACGCACATCGAAGTTGATGAATCAGAGCTAGGATATGCAGCAGGGGAAGAAAATAACGAGGACCCAGATGATGTGGCTACTGAATTTAGCCATGAAGAACTAAAGCACAGTGCTGGTGAAGAAATAAAACAAGAGTTTAACCATGTGACTGCAGAGGAACACATTGATGAACTGAATGCAGCCAACGAGATTCATATTATGCAATCTTCTGATAATATGGTGATTGATAATTCACAGCTTTGTGATGTTAGTCACGATATTGACGATTCAACGCTCCCAGCTGCTGTTGAGGTCAATCACTCACAACTTGGTCACTCAAGTGTGGTCAATCCGCAACAAAGCAGTCGTACTGACAATCTTGTTAATTCTCAACTTTCTCACATTAACCCTGAAACCGAACTTCCATCTGCTAAAGCATCAATGGAAGTGTCTCAACATTCTTCTATTGAAACTCATGAGGATGTCTCACAGAAAGGTGATTGTAGTGTTGCTGTATAGGGTAAATACCTTAAAATATTGTAGAGAAGCAAAATTTTTTAGGCTGACTCCGTTTAAAGGTGTGATCGTGCATGCCATGTATAATTATTTATATTCATTTTTTTATGCACAGTGCATTTCCTTCTATGCTTGGGAATTAAGTTGCATGACATGCAACTTAATTTCCAAGACATCGCCAATACCTTAATTAGTAGAACAAATGACTGCAAGTATACGAGGCATACCTTAATGAGTAGAACAAATGACTGCAAGTATACGAGGCATGCTTGGATAAGCTTTTTTACATATACTTATAAAAGAAGAAAAACAAAAGTTGATTGATTAGCTAACATTCGTTTATGCAAACTTAAAAAATCAAATTTTGGAAAATGTAATAGAAGAGTTATTACAAATTAGTTTTAACAAAAACCTAATTTTAACTTGTGCAGATATTCTATCGTTTTATTGAACTCAAAGCTACTATACTTCTTTAGGAGTTTCTATAGCGAAGGAAAGAGTAATGGTGACCAAGGTTATCTTCCAAAATTTATCGTGTTATAAATTGTCCAGGATGAGGCATATAAAAGCTCCTATAATTTTCTTTGATTTCTTTTCTTCCATTTGGAAAGGAAGATTTATATTGTACCAAAAGTCATAGTTAAAAATCGATATGGTGACTCATCCGGATAATGTAATGGGTTAATAGTCAAATGACCTTGTTTTATATTAAAAAAATATAATTTTTATCTACATTAAAATAAACAAAAAATTACTACTTGTAAACAAAAATTCAATGATCTAAAACAATTAAGTATATTTATTTCTCAAATATAATAAATTAAGCCAACAATATTGGAAACCAAATCAATAATTACATTTGTAAGTTTGTAATAACAAAGAAAAACAAGAGAGAATAATGTGGAGAAACATGGTTGACAGCATATTAATAAAAATTATCATAATTAATAAAAAATATATAGAATAAATTTTTGAGTAATTTAAAAAACAAAAATTGCATAATCCGGATTAGGTTATAGGGTGATCGATTCAACAAGGTTGGACCATCTGATTCAAACAGAGTCGCACCATGTTGATGACATACCCGATTTAATCATCAACACAATTTGACTACCAATTTGTGGATTGACCATGTTGATCTAGGTTTTAAAACTATTCCAAAAATCGAGGATTTTTTTGTCATTATTTTTCTTTCTTTTATAGTGAGCAACAAATGTAGTTAAGGATATGATTTTTTGGATAAACAACTTTTAATTGTTAGTGTTAATTTTATTAGTAAAAAGATCCGAACTCATGACCTCTTCCTCTCTATTTTCTTTCATATGTGGACTTTGATACTAAACTAATCTTATAACCATGCAACTAAAAATATATTATGTGTATATTTGTGAACATGTGTAGAAAGTGTAGTTGTAAGGGTGACAAAACATTCCTAGGTGTAATTTGAGAAAATTTTATAAGAGTTAATATAATTTACTAAAAAATTTATAAATATATTTACTTGTAACAAGTGTGAAAATGGAAGTATTCAAAGAATGGACATAAATCACATAAGCACATTTTTTTCAAGAAACAAAAATAGCATTAAACAACTATAACAATAAACTTTATGTAGGTGTTAATGTATACTTCTTTTGCTCCAAAATGAGTGTGGTGAGTTTGTTTTACACATATAAAAAACTAATAAATAGATGAAAAATGAATAATAATTTTGAAAAATTAACCTTAACAATAGTGTTTCATTGAAAAACTAAAGTAACATTATGAGGGGTATTAGTGGAAAAAAAACAATGAACATTACATTGAAAAGTCAACTGTGTTACTTATTTTGTAACATATGCTTTTCCTAATTGTGATGCTTATTTTGGGAAAGAGGAGTAAAATATAAATTTTATTTTTAAGATTAAAATAATAATTTTTGTATCTAATTAAATTAATTTTATATTTTGAATTATTCAAAAATTGTTTATAAAGTATAATAAAATTAATAATTTTATCATTTAAAAAATTGTTTATATATATATATAATATAGTTATAAAATAATTGAATTATTTTATAATTTCATGTTTTAAAATTAAAAATTAAAAAATTTAAACCTTTAAAACTTTTATATCCAATAAAATTTTATAATTAATTTAAATAAATTAGAACTATATGCAAAACTATTCTACTTTAATATTATCTAAATATTTCTACTATTTTGGATGACTTGATGAACTAAAAATATCTTTTTATAAATTATCCCCGAATGGAGAAGAGGTAAAT
Source organism: Psophocarpus tetragonolobus (assembly GCA_037954015.1). Taxonomy (NCBI): domain Eukaryota; kingdom Viridiplantae; phylum Streptophyta; class Magnoliopsida; order Fabales; family Fabaceae; genus Psophocarpus; species Psophocarpus tetragonolobus. Next base: position 34,091,724 of record CM075694.1, read on the forward strand.
AAAGTAGTGAGTAATCCTCGACTAATGAGCACGAATTGTTGAGCTCCCCCTCTCCACCCAAAAAAAACACACACAAATTGTACATGTAATTTCGCTTCATAAGGCTCAAATAATTGTCATATGTCCTGAGAAGCATCTTTCCTTGTTTGTTGGGTTGGTTCAAGTGCGTGTAAACGAGCACTTGTGGGTCAATCACTTGCTTGTCCTTCCTCTTCGGGTTAGGACTAAATTAACTTTTTGTTGTCCTGTCAGTAAGCCTTTTAGTGGCTACCCTCGAAGTAGTACAAGAAATCCTCTTAAAGCTCAAATCGACAGCAACACCCTACTCAAGGTCTTGTCCTCTCCCCTTCACTTACTTACAATTAGTTAAGAATAATTAGTGTTAAGGGAATCAATAGGAGCCACTTTGTTGTCATGTTTGGATCAAGCTACTTTTTCTCTTTGGAACAGATAGCTTGTTGCTCCACTCAAAAAGTGATGGATAATGAGATCTCATTAGTCCTAGTATTGTAGTTGTGGGTTGTCTTCGACTCGACGAAGTTAGGGAAGGAGGTAAAGGTAACCAATCCAAATGCATGAAAATTTAGATATATGCTAAATTGACTTAATACTAATACTATTGTCAACTTAGGAATAGTGTAAATATATTCGGCTAAGTCAAATTAAATATTCATGTACTGACTACCTTTTGTATGACGACTTTTGAATCACATTAGCTAATATATTTGAAAGTTGTATATAATTAATGGTCTTTTTGTATGAGATAACATTTTCTAATATTTAAATTTACACATATTTACTACTGTGCTCTCAAATTTTAACAAAATTTGTTGAAATAAACATGACCTAGAAGAGGGGATGGGAGAGAAGAGATTTTAATTACATAATAACTTTGTTTTAAAGGAAGGGATGTGAGAAAAAATAATCTAGTTTTTGTTTGGTTCACTAGGGGATAAGAGAGATTTTAAAATTATACATTTTTATCATTATTATATTTTAAAGTATACGCAATAATGATGTGACAAATCTAATGGAAGTTTAAACATTCTTGAAAGATATTTTGCTATCTAGCTCCTTTCCTATACCTAAGTGGAGATTGTGTTACATTCTTATAGACGAATATTGATGCATTAGTCTACCACCTTTGGGGAATATGCTTCAATGCTATAAGTGAATTCATAATGCACTTTCTCATCCAACATACCTCCACACTTCTATGAGAGTAGTAACACCTTTGTGATATGTGTCAAAACAGTATATACTAATTTTTAACTTTATATTACTTTTACGAAAGTCATTTAATACACATTATATAAAAACAAGGAAATTCACAAGGAAATAACCTTGTGTAATTATAAAAAAAATAATTAAAATCAATTTAATAAAATCATGGAAAATTTATTAATTGAGTTTCACTTTCCCTTTAAATTCAACCTATTCCTCAATTGGAAGGAATCTAAAATGTGACCAGGAGGAATTTTGTTCCCTTCCATTAAGCCCCTTTTATCTTAAAAATTAAATAAAAAAATATTTTTTTTAAATCCCTTCTTTTCATTTCCCTCGAACTAATCAAAGAGAGTGTAGGTTAATAGAATAGAAAAGTAGGTGTGATTGAGATTGTGTATTGAATTGCACAACATTTAGATAACATTATGATTTGGTGCAACTTTAGTTTTTTAAGGATAAATTACATAAATTCACACATTCCCCCATCTCTTTTTATACTAAAAGCTAGTTGAAAGTATAAAAACTAGTTGTAACAGTTTAATAAAACTAATTTATCAATGATAAATAAAAATTATTAATTATTAGATAAAAAATATGATATTTAAAATAATTATAATATATTTTAATAATATAAATAATCATATATCCAAATTATAAATTATTATAGTTACATTTTTAAGATATAAATTTTTATAATTAAATATTTAAATTATAATTTTTTTTATGAAGCATACCCTATATATTCTAATAAAGTTGGATAAAGAAGACTAGTAAGTGAAATATTACACATGATTTACCCGACATACAAATGATTAATAGGTGTATAGAACTTTTTACAAAAAATGATTTTTTGTTTTTTCTTTTGCATTAGCTTTTCGGGAAATCACTCACTTGCATACCAAAGATGATGAAAATCACTCTTTTTATGTTTTTATTTTTTCTTCATTTAAAAAAAATAAATTACAACGGATCCAGATTTTAAAACATGGTAGTAACATTTATCTATAAAAAATATTATCTAAAAATTAATTTTAAACCTAAATTAATTTTATTCCAAATTAGTATTGCTAGTGACTCTTCACAAACACGCACTAAATAAATAAATGAGCAAAAATAAATTGCAGATTTTATTTCTAAAACAAGAAATATGAAACACGTGCATGACTGTAAGAAGCACTTTCTCTCTCCCTTGAAACTCTGATCCGCAAATTCATACGCATAATCAATCCTTTGGATCATTCCACTTTCTTTATTCATTCAAATTCCACAACCAACGAAGAAGCAACACAACACAACCTAACCATGTCGAAAACAACAACCTCTTCTTCCGAACACACTGCACGCAACCGTTTAGCCACCCTCGCTGCTCACCTACTTCCCTCCGATGCCTCCGCCGTGACTCTCCACCCCCTCCGCCTCTCCGCCCCCGTCGGTGCCATGCCGCCGGCGAACCTCAAGGGCACCCTCACCGTCGTCGACGAGAGGACAGGCAAGAAGTACCAGATCGAAGTCACTCCAGAAGGCACAGTCAAAGCCTCTGACTTCAAGAAGGTACTGCTGCTGCTGATCCCTCTTTCTTTTCCAATTTGGTTAATTGGGTTTTCGTCAAAATTGATCCTTTTGTATTCGTTGAATCGTTTTGGAGTTGCGGTTGGTTCCTCTTTTTGGATCAGCGTTTATGGTGTGTCTTGATGTTGATGTTCTTCTTGGGAGAAAGTTTTGTTCTGTTGATGGATTTTTGTTTGTGATCTTGGGCTCGAAAGGGGTTCGAATTTGTTGAACTGGGTTGTGTTCAATTTTGCTCCTTTGTGATACGTTGAGTTGGTTGCAATGAGTTAGTCCGCAATTTAGGCTTTGAAATTGTAGGGATTTGTTTCTGATAATAATGAAAGAGCAAATCGATCACTGAAATTGTAAAATGGTGATTCAATCTGGTTCCCTTATTAGCTGGTGCCGTTTTGTTAGAAAGTTGAATTGGCAGTCCTAACTCCTAAGGACATAAACTCCAAGAACATGAGCTCTTTCTAAAATTCTGGTGTGTGTGTGTGAGAGAGAGAGATAGTGAGAGGAGGGGTCAATTTCATCATAATGGTTAATCCAATTTTCTTCAGTCAATTTGGTCCTTCATATGTGGCATGAACTGTTGGATACTTGGATGTCATGCAAGTACTTAATGTGCCAAGTCAGCGTTTTGACAGTATTACAGGATACTGAGTAATGGATGAACCAAATTGATAGATAATTGCAATGTTGGTATCATTTTGTTATTTTGTTAATGTCAGGGACCAAGTTGATAGACTCGTCAATTGCATGTGCACAATTGGGGATTCACATTCACTCAATTGGAATTGCTGTCTCTGATTTGTAATTGAGAATATTTTTTAAGTGTACAAACTCCAAATATTTTCTGTTTTCATATCAACTTTTTTGTATTCTCAAAAGTTTGTAACTTTGTATAGAAAAAGTTGTTTTCACTGTTTCTTATGCAAACTTTTGAAAACAGGAAATAAAATGAAAACAAGGTGACATTTATTTATAGATAAAAGTAAAAACAGTAAATAATAAAATATTTTTTCAATCCAAACAACTCCTAAAGGTTAGCAAGGTATTTTTTTTTAAGTATTTTATTCTGATTTCATAGTGACATGCTGAAATCATAAGTAGGGTGGTTTTACTTAATTGTAATGATGATTGTGTATATTAATATTGTTTTAGTATTAGATTATGAGCTTTTCTATTTTTTTTTATTTGTAGATATCAACTGGGAATAATGACAAGGGACTCAAACTTTATGATCCTGGTTATTTGAACACTGCTCCTGTCATCTCAAGGATTTCTTACATTGATGGTGATGCGGGAATCCTTAGATATAGAGGATATCCAATTGAAGACTTGGCAGAGAAAAGCACCTTTACGGAAGTGTCATATCTCATAAGTGAGTATTACTTAGAAATTCTCTTGCATGTGCATGGGACTTTTGTGACCATTGTTTATTATAAGTGAATGGATTTTCCCTTTAACTAATGAATTGGCTGAGATACAAATTTTATATCAGCAAAGATGCTTAATGTTTAAGGAGGTGTAGGGTCCTTATTTACAAGTCCTGTTAATTACAGCCTTCATTTTATGACTTACATGCATGTTTTTATTGTTTATTCATCTTGCATTTCTCTGTCTTTAGTGTACGGAAATTTGCCTTCTCAAAGTCAGTTAGAGGAATGGGAGTTCGCCATATCTCAGCATTCAGCTGTGCCACAAGGAGTTTTGGTGAGCTTTACTGCTTTTAAATGTCTTACTATTGGCTTAAGGACCCAAATTCCCATCTATTAACCTTCTGCTTTCAGTCAGTAACCACTTTTTGATTTGTAAGCAAATCACATCTGTTGTATTATTGTTTAAAATTTACCATGCCAATTGTATCTAAAATTGTCAAAAAGAATGTGATAGCTCCTTTTTGTTTATTTGTTAGTTTGAATTAAGAATGGGCAAGTGATTAAAAGCTAAAGTAATCAATAAAATTATGTTAAGCAGTAAGTTCATGCACATATGGATACTCTTCAAATAGTTCATATAGCAAAGTCATAACTCTTACTTTGGTATTGTATGTCTCTATTGTCTTGACTGTTGAAGATGCGAGTTAGCAGTGCTTTTAAAGTGAAAATTGGGGATAATAACCACTTCCTTATCTCACTTAACTGGATGATTGATAAATGTTAAGGTTGGTTCACATATTAGTATTATCTTTGTTCACTTTTTATCTTATGTATATGCCTCTTTTACCTGACTGGTTGATTTGTGTTCTATATTATAAGCCTAATAATTTCTTGTTCAATTGCTCTACATAGTTCTTTTTCATTATTATTATTTAATAAGGGAGAGTAATCAGGTTGTTAACTTCTTTCCGAGAAGCACAAGTTTATTAGTCTAACAGCAGTTATATATTTCTTTTGTAGGATATGATACAATCAATGCCTCATGATGCACATCCTATGGGTATGCTTGTTAATGCCATGAGCGCTTTGTCTGTGTTTCATCCTGATGCAAATCCTGCTCTCAAAGTAAGTAACACAAACTTTGGTCATGTTCAATTTACTTAACTTTTGAACTTCTCAGCATTGATGCATAAACAATGATAATATAACATGGAACTTTGCAAACCTTTCTTTTGTATGGAAATGTTTAAAGGGATTTAGTTAGGTAAGGGGTAAGAGAGAGAATGGAGATTCTGAATAATATTTCTTGTACATAAGGTCATAAAGCTCTAATCTATTAATACTTATACAAGGCTCTTGATCCTAATGAAATGAGGAAACAATCGTGAAGCATAAAGAAATATAGAAATTCTGAAGAGATTATTTAAGATACTCAGAATTATTCTAAATACGTAACCATGATATGATCAGATATCCCTCTAGATATTCTAACAGACTCTAAACATTGTGGGATTAAATTTTGGGATCAAATTTAGATGTCTACATAGATGAATCATTGAAAATTTTGGGATCAAATTAAAACTCATAAGTCAGAACTCTTATAACAATTTATAATGTCAATGTTATTTTGCTGAAGTTATCTGAACTCTGAAGGTTTGAGTTTGGTAGCTATTGCCTAAGCTTAAGACTAAGATTGTTGCACTATTTAAGTGTATAATGAGATAAATAATAAAAACAACTGCATTTTATTTGCAAAATTTTTGAACTGTGGTTGACCTCAGCTTTTTACAGTATTTACCAGATTCTGTCAACTAATGCTATGTTGTTCCATTGAAAATAATGATTTATTTTTTAATATTTCTGCTGTCACCATCAAATAATTCTCAGTAGTTATTATTTAAACATTTTGTACACCCCAGGCTTACAGTTTGTTGATTCTACCTTCCTGCTTCTCTTGTAGGATTGATGCTGTTCATTATTTTGATAAGTGATTCTCATGGGATATTATGTTTTTTATCTGTTAGTTTAATATACACACAAGTGCAGAGTAGTATGTTATTATTTATTAGAATTCAACATATTATTTCCTTCTTGTATTTTATCAGCTTTGACTATTTCTTTTAAACTTTTTTATATTTTAATGTAGGGTCTTGATGTCTACAATTCAAAGCAATTGAGAGACAAACAAATAGCACGGATTATTGGAAAGGTTTGTTTATTCAGTTGTCTTTCTTCTTCTGAATCATCTGACATGCTAGCACAAATTATTGTAATAAGTAATTCAATAGTTCTGAACACTTCCTGCGTGCTTTTTGGCTATCTTCTGAATTTTTGTGAAGTATTCAAGCAATTAAGTGCTTATTTGCAAGCTGTCCAACTGCTTTATTGCATCATCTGTTTCTACTTTTGACTGCAGATAACAACAATTGCTGCTGCGATTAATCTTAGATTAGCAGGAAGGCCACCTGTGCTTCCATCCAACAAACTTTCTTACACGGAGAACTTCCTATACATGCTAGATTCTCTGTATGTCTTACTGTATTAAGTCTGATGGTTATTTGGAATAGCCTGAAGTTGTTTTTTGTGTTTTAATTTTTTATGCTGTGCTTCATGGTGGTTTTCTTTTTTCTTTTCCTCAGATATAAGAATTATAAATCTTATCAAAAGTGATATGATTTACTCACGAAAAAAAAGCCTAGTAGTATGATTTAATCTTTGATGGTAGAATGTTAAGCACATACTAGCTGATTTTTGTTGTGAGATCATATCAACATAACTCAAATAAAATCTCTTTTTCATGTTTTCAGTGGCAATCGATCATATAAACCTAATCCCCAGCTAACTCGAGCACTGGACATTATCTTCATCCTGCATGCAGAACATGAAATGAATTGCTCTACATCTGCTGTAAGACACCTCTCATCAAGGTAGACAATTGTGCTACTTAAGCAATGCAAAATCAATCTTTGAGTCTGCTTTGGCTGTTTCTAAACAGACACAATTTAGTCTAGGTAGCAATTTTCTTAGCAAAATGAAGCTACCTGTCTTATAATAGTAACTTAACTATGACCTTATTTTCACTTTGCAGTGGTGTTGATGTATATACTGCTATTGCCGGGGCTGTTGGAGCTCTATATGGACCTCTTCATGGTGGAGCCAATGAGGTAATGTAAATGGCTTGGGATGTTCTCATGATTATTTTTCTATTGCTTATTTAAATAGGGAAAGCAAACAAAACAGAAATCTAACCTTTGATTATACTCATTTGACCAAACTAATGTAAGCTTTGGTTATGCAGGCTGTCCTCAAAATGTTGAGCGAAATTGGAACTGTTGAGAATATTCCAGCGTTTATTGAGGGTGTTAAAGCCAGGTGGCTATTATTTTCTTTGTTCTTGTATCTTTAAGTTTTCTGTGAAGAAGGCTGGTGGTGTGATGACTTGCTCTTTTGTGACTTCTAAGTTTTGGGTCTCTTCACAGTAAGGAAAGAAAATGATAGTTTTATTTGATATTATTGTCTGGTGGTTTTCTTCAGGAAACGGAAGCTCAGTGGTTTTGGGCATCGTGTGTACAAAAATTATGATCCAAGAGCAAAAGTCTTAAGAAAATTGACAGAAGAAGTCTTTTCCATTGTTGGCCGTGATCCTCTTATAGAGGTGTTTATTCATGTTGTATTTCTTGTTTGTGCTGCTGTGTATCTGTTGTATATTCTTTAAAGTGGATGTGCTTTTCACAAGAGGCCTATAATTGGAATATAAACACTATCAAAATACTAAATTTTGAATTTTTCTTTATGCATTATTTTGAGACTTTAGATTTTTTGTTAAAGACAACTTGTGGAGTTTTTACATATAATGTATATATATGTTATAGGAAAAATTCTTATGGTTAATGCAATTTCAACTCAGTTCAATATATTTAGTTTGAACTCAAAAGTTTTATCTGAACTTATTTGATTGTACAGATTGCAGTTGCCTTGGAGAAGATTGCACTGTCTGATGAGTATTTCATCAAGAGGAAGCTATATCCAAACGTTGACTTCTACTCTGGATTAATTTATAGGTAACCTATTATTACATCCAATTTTTGTAACCAGGGAAAGACAACATATATTACTCCTCCCAGATTATTATGACTAGGATTAAACTAATAGTTTTGTGCCAACAGAGCCATGGGGTTTCAACCTGAGTTTTTCACTGTTTTGTTTGCCATCCCTCGAATGGCTGGGTATTTGGCACATTGGCGAGAGTCCTTGGATGATCCTGATACAAAGATTATGAGGCCTCAACAGGTTATTTCCTTTCTTTAATCCATTCCTCTGGTTAATTTGTTCTGATATGCTTATATGTATGTATGCATGTATAGTTGTTGCAACATTAGGTATCCTTGAAAATGGTTACCTATCTAGTTTTATATGTTGGAAGAGCTGCCTTAAGTGTGGATACCCTTAGCCCACCTTAAGTGTGGACACCTCGTTAGCCCACCTTAGTTGCAACTTCTTTAAGGGTTGCCTGAAGTGTAAACATGAGGTTGGTGGTTTAATCCCATATTGATTAGTGATATGACAAAAATAGTGTATATAATTTATCAACAATCCTCACGCACATTTGTAGGTAGTCTGATAGTGGCCTAACAGCAGGTAGTATGATAGGTTTCACAATAAATCTGCTAGGATAAATTCTGGTACCACTTTAGAATTCTTATTATGATTATTGGTTTACAGTTATATTAAATACTTAAAGGGATAACTTTGCCTCCTGTGGATGATACATTTGATCGAGACCAAAAGAAAAGAATTATTGGTTTGCCTCACTTATTTGACCATATCATTAAACAATGTGACATCTCTAACAAATGGGAAATATTTATAAACATATCAAACTGATATGGTAAACCGGTAGTGGATATATTCTGCTTACTTGTCATCATTAAGCTTAATGAGGTGATGGAAGTGACTTAAGCTAGTTAGTTTTAGCTTAAGGATTTTTGGATAAACTTCTCCATAAGGCATATTGACCCATTGATCCCAAATTGTCCTGTAACTTTAACTTCAATACGTTCACATTAAACTTTGACTCTTTCATTATTATTACTAGGCAAAAGAGAGGCAAGAAGAGCGATTTTAAGAAAAAGTTGTTTAAAAATTAGCAGCAATATAAATTGAAAGTTCATGAAAAAGATAAAAACAGTTATCATATTGAAGGGTAATTTAGGAATAGAAAATGTGTACACTAAAAGGGATAATTGACTTTATTCATAGTGATGGATTTTTGAATGAACATTTTGAGCTACTCTCATTATAACTGGTTTTAATCATTACCTATCTATTTTATGTTCCAGGTTTATGTTGGGGAGTGGTTGAGGAATTATACACCAATCAATCAAAGGACTGCATCAAGTAACACTGACAAACTTGGTCAATTGACTGTATCAAACGCCACAAAGAGGCGACTTGCTGGATCTGGGGCTTAATTTGGATTTATTAGTGAAACTGTCAAGTGGTCAAATTGCCCAGACTCCTCAATCCAGAGGAAAAAAATAATTTTTTCTAGCATATAAATCAAGTTTGTTTTTTGTTTATGTATAAAATTATGATGTCAAATAGATAAATAAAATCAATTAGACTATGGTTTCAGTATAATTTTCTGTTATTATTTATCATCTGAAAAATAAATGACTCCTTGTATTTGGAATGTCATAAATTAAATTGTATAATTCTGAAATCTCATTCTCTATATGGAATGCGGATCAGATGAAGGGTAGTTCAATTGTTAAAAGGGAGAGACTACGGAAAACTATAAATTAAAGCATTATAAAAGATTTAATAATTTAAAAGTTAGCTTAATAGTTGGTTCATAAATATAAATTTATACTAGAATAATAACGTAGTAAACTTAATGGAAAATACTTGTTATCTTTGTTTTTTATGATTTTTTATGTACCTAACTTTAGCATAATCTGAATGAGATAAGGGGTTTCTTTTAGAATGTTGATGGAATTTGCAAGTTCTAGATTAAGGTGTAAAAAACAATGAAAATCATCTTAACTAATTAAACAGTCGAAGCTTAAAATTTACGTGTGATATTGTATTTTTTTATCGTTGATACAAACTTAAAAGTGATAAAGTTTTATCTTCTATCCCAGAAGCCCGACAGTAGTCAGTACTAAATAAAAAATATGAGGGGAGTTAACTAGTGAGGTATTATCAGAATTAATTATTGATTACTATGATGACAATAGGAGCTTAATATGTGAAAAATATCGTAGTTTTAGCTTTAAAATTGAAAATCCTATATTATTTATCTCCAAAAAATATATTTAAAAAACAATTGCTTAAAAAATGAAATAAAAATAATAATTATTGCGGTAAATTTTTAATCATATTTTATTTTATTATAATATAATCACATGTTAATTATTGATGCATGTAGAAATAAATTTATCTGAATGATGCCATATAGATTCTATGTTCATTCTTGGACCTCAATGCATGCAGATTTAAAATTAAAAATCACCATATTTAATAAAATCTTCTGTGATTTGTGTTAATTATAATTTATTTTTTTTACTTTTAAATTCACAAATGAGCCAATAATATTTAAACATGTATTTCGTAAGTGTTTAACCTGAAAACCTTCTTTCTATTTAGAATTACTGATTATAAATCACCACAATTTAATTAGGACTTATCAGTATTTTTAGTTCTATAATTTGACAAATGAGTGATTTTTAGTTTTAATTATTGAAATCAATTACTTAAATGGAAGTTCCTATATTTTTAAATAAATTAATTTCTAATATGGCTTGAATAGGCTGCAAACAAAAAGGGTTGAATGATATTTTGTGATATAGCAACACCAAATGACACTATAATTCACCAATGACAGCAAAATTCACAGTAAATATATATATATATATATATATATATATATATATATATATATATATATATTTTTTCCTGATCGTGTGCGTGTGTACATGTCTGTAATAATTCGCTAATAAATATTTTTTACTCAAAAGTGAGTGTCTAATCTAGATTAACATGTTTGGATTGAAGTTGGGTTCAACTCCAACCAATTTTTATTCTAAAGGCTAAAACTTTGTTGCTTTCGAATTTATGTATAGAAAAACAATTTTTCTTTTGTTAGCATGAAGTTAATTACAGTCTAAACAGTGATTCGGGAGAATATTATTTTTTTCAGAATATAATTGTCAGCAACTGAGAGTTCAAATTTGAAAAATTATATTTTTAATTTTAAAATCTAAATTTTAAATAATTATTTTTCCTATATTTTTCTCTGAATGTAATTTACAAATAATTATTTAAAATATTATATAAAAATAAACATCACTTAATATATTTCTTAGTTTTGAAAGAAAAGAAGTTATTGCTGTTTGATAATATGAAATTTATAAACATAACGTGTTACTGTTTAGCAGAAAATCCCTAAAATCTAAGCGCATTCCTTTTCCTAAGGTCCGTCACCGTCAGTCGGCGCGCGCTGTTACTGTTCTGTTGGGTGGCGCCTCCGTTTCTCGATCGCCGCTTTCTCTCTCGGCGGCGCCGCTTCGGCGCGGTGTCTCTGTTAAGGTACTCTGTCCCTCGCCCTCATTCTCCCTCTCTAATCACTTTGCTTTGGCCTGGTTTGGTATCAACAAAGTAAAACCAAGTTTTAGTTTTAGGTGAGTGATAAGGTCAAATTTCCTTGCTTAGTGAGGCCAAATTCATACATCTTCATTAGCTTGTCTTCGTTTAGTTCAAGTGTTTGGGTATGTGAGAAACTCAGAATTGGAATCTACTTGATTAATTAAGTTGGGACTTGGTCCAAACACTAATTAGATTTATGTGCGTGTGTACAATTAATTAACTAATTCTCACCCAATATGTGCATTGAGTGATATTCATTACTGTTATTGCACATTGGCATTATATTGTGCTTTTCTGCCTTGTCTTTGGATCTTGGAGTTATGCTGGCTTAACTGTATTTTTGGTTTGAGCAAGTTTTAAGTTTTTATAAATGCTTTATAAGCTGAAGCTGTCTATATCTTGTGATGTTGCAATTTTGAGTCATGATTATATGGTTAACATTCTCTTATGGAGGCATTATATTTCCGTTTGTGCCAATGTTCAGAGCAATTTGGTTGGACATAAGCTATTCTGCATTTCAGATAAAATTTACCTTGGTTAATATTTCGTTTGGAGCTTTTTATGCTATGGTGCACTCCACTGGTAGCTTTGGGTGAGGTGCCCTGTTTATGGACTCTTTTTGTTCTAATTGCTTACTTAGGTATTGCATTTGCATTCTGGGCATATACTTACAGTAGAAATACAAATTTTACTGTAATGGATCATCATCCTAAGCTTAGCTTTTTTCTTGTTAGATGACATTTATTTTTAGGGATCTTAAAAACTGAAACTGCTTCATACTCTTTATTGTTTCATTATTCTTTTTCTGTTATGAAAGAATAAGGAGCAGCACACTGGTTTGCAATTATTGCCTCACCCCTGAAGCAATCTAAAATGATTTTATTTTAAGTTTTGGGTAGAATGATAACTTAGTTTAACAGGTAATCTATAAAAAATTCTGGAGTAAAAGGAGTTCAGCTTGCCATAAAAAGAAAGGGGCAATCCAACATGCATGTAGTCTATGTTTGGAAGGGATCTTTTGATTAGATTATACGCAAACATGGTTTGAATGTTGTCGATTTATATTATTTATAATTTGTATGTTGGTTTAATATTACGTATATGTTAGGTATCCTTTTTAAATTTAAAACTTATTTACGTGTTTATGATTTGCATTTTTAAATTTAATTGTGTATTTATAATTTGCATTTTTTTAATAAAAAGTCTCACTTAAAAAAGGAAAATCAGAAACCAAATTAATAATTTTTTTGTACAAATCTGATGGATCAGCCCACCTAACCCACCCGCCCGTGGTGGGCCAAGCCGAGAAGATAGATATCTTTATATTTGGTGGGCTGGGCCAGCCCGTTTATCTTGCAGCCCCTGGTGGGCCAGCTTGTGTGGACTAGACTAACCCATTTTGACATCTCTATAGTGGTGCCTCGTTTGACCTCATTTTCTATAAACCGAATTTTTTAAATTGCAATTTTTCTTTTTTTGGATTTTCTATATTAATTTATTTTTTGCTTTGCAATTCTAGGGCTTCTTAAACCCCTGAAATAACTATGCTAAATTCCAAATTAGCTAGATTTGGAGCTTCAATCGCCAAACAACTCTACAGAAGTACTTCTACTTGTCAATATTCTCTTCTTTGCTTCCATAGTCCTGAGAATATCTAATTGTATTGAATCTATAACTCAACTAATTTTTTTTATTATTATTTAATTTGACAGGAAATTGTTCATCTTTTTGTGGAGTAGGGTACATTCGAAGCTCAAGATGTCATTACCTGCAACCTCCAGTTAGTCATTTAACACCCTGAATTTGGAATTTCCTTTTTACTTTCCTACAATTATAATTTAAGCATTCAATTTCTGTTTAGTTTGACAACCTGGAGCAGCTATATTTGTTTTGAATCATTTAATTATATTATGAATTGCTATTTTTGTGCGTATTGGTTTGGTATTATCATAATAGATAACAAATGAGTTTACTTGATGGATGGTTAGCATGGGAAGCACTGGTCTCGTTTTTAACTTTTTTTAGAATGAGCAGCTGGATATAATATGTAGTTTTGTTTATTTTGTGGTTGTCTTACAATAAATTAGTGTTCATGTTGTCGAATATTGATGCGACTAGCAATGTCTTTGATGAAATAAGGTGTCTTTGTGTAAAGTATACAGATTGGATATATTGAATGCAAGGTTATTAAAATCGAGAGTTTACGTAAACTCGTGAGAGTGTAGTAAACTCGACTCGTAAAATCGTAAGAGTTTACTTCATTAAAAATATGACTATAAATCACATAATAATTGAAAGTTTTCAATACATAATAAGTTCAAATCCACATAATAAATTTAAATTACTCCAAATAAGTAGAAATTAAAGTAGAAATACTTAAAATTTTAAAACTTTTTTAGACATAAGAATAAATTATATTCAAAACACTTAAAATTAGAGTCAACATAGAAATATATCACCTAAGAAGTTTGTTCACGAGTTTACTCTGATTTTACCGAGTTTACTCCGATTTTAAGAGTTTACTCCGATTTTACCGATTTTACGAGTTTACTCCGATTTTACGAGTTTACTCCGAGTTTACTACTTTTCCGATTTTACTGCGATTTAACTCGTCTGGGACTTGTAAACTCGTAAACTCGTACGATTTTACGAGTTAACTCGCGATTTTGATAACCATGATTGAATGAGTGTTAGGAGTATGATAATGACATTAACCTTTTCCATCAGTGGAAGGGACTCTCCACCCTTTAGCTAAAATGGCCAACTGAGTTTGTGCCTTGTTTTCCTGTATTTCCGATCCTGACTATTCTAAAGATGTAGATAAATTTAAGACTATTATGGTTTGATTTTAATGTTCGTGCACTAATAGAGTAAACGAGTTTTACATCATCATTCAATCACAACCCGCCATTTATATGATTTTAAAGTATTGAATGATAAAGTTAACAAACTTATCATACATGAAGGGTTGTGTTGAATGATAGTGTAAAAGTTTTAGGGTTTAATATACGGGTTTATTGGTTTCATGTATTGATCTTTATATTAGCACTTAGCATTACTGTATTGGCAAAACAGAAAACCCACAAATCTAGTTGTTTATCAATTTGTTATTTTGTTACTAGGATTGGTGTGAGGAGAGATTTTATAACTAACAGTTTTATAATGACTAATAATTGGCATTTGAAGTATTTGTCAAATTGGAAAAATTTAGAAATTGTGTGTATATTTGCTTCATGATTACTGTGGAAAATGTTTGATTGAATTTTTAATTTCTTTTGTTTATTCATTTATTTATGTGTATCTTTATTTTTATGAGTGAGTAATTATTTTGTGTTTTTTTAATAGTTTCGACAACATTCATTTACTATCTTATACAAGGGAGCTTTAATTGAAAGGCATAATTTCCTTTCAACAATGACTACTAACAACACTACTGAGCAAGGGAGTGAGCAAGAAGAAACGTAAGTTCTTTTTATTTGAAATAACAAATTTGTGGGAGGATGCAATCCTTTTTGTAAATATGTCATATCATAGCATTCAAAAACTTCCTATTGAATGTGTTTGTGTTGTAATTTTTTATGCAAAAATGTTAATTTTGTAAGATTGTGAGACTTAAAAGTAAAACATTAAATAGTATAAAACACCCATGCAACATTTGACAATTTTCTTAGTGTTGATGTTATATTTTTACAAACAATATGGATACATTTTGCAGACCAAGTGGTAGAGCATCTCCAATGCAAATTCTTATAAACAATTATATCAGTTTGTTATTTCACTTTAAATGGGTCCGATGGTGCCACATAATTTTTAAGCAATCTATAGTACATATTTAGCTCTAGTGGTAAATTCTTATAAGCTGCCTATATTTTAATAGTTTTTTGTCTTAAATATAAGTTTGTAATAAGTGTTAGTTTAGTTTAAGCTTTATCTTTCATTATAATCCTATAATGTCACATGAATACTGAAGTTTGGCACTCTGCTCTAACTTGCATGTATTGTGTGCGTCCAACTAATATTTCATGTTGTTTATCTACGATGGGTGTATGGTGTGATATATGATGAGGAGTTAAGTTGTTGTTTGATTCAGATACTTTAATAAAAAGGGCAACTATAGCAAAACCTTTGAGCCTCATTTGTTACAGCATTTCAAATTTCCTTGAACTTGTGCATTTCAAGTCCCATCAGATCATAGTAATTCACCCACTTATGAAATGGTACCTTAGATGTCAGTGACCAATTAGTATTAATTTCCCATAGGTGTACCTTGCCCATATATTTTATTAGACGACAATAGTGCATTACTACATCATTGAGTTAATTAAAAAGATACACAATTGTCATTTTTGCACCTTACTCTTTGAGATACATGATGCAGGATATCTGTAACTTTTATAGATAAGGATGGTGAGGAAAAGCATATCAAAGTCCCTGTTGGAATGTCTATGTTAGAAGCTGCTCATGAGAACGACATTGAACTAGAAGGCAAGTTATAATTCTATTATTTTGCCTCGAGGCTTTAGTCTTATGCATACTGCTCTGTTTTGTTTCATTTTTTTTAATGTTTGACATAGCATATTGATGTTATTTAATCATTTAGCTAGCTCTCTTAAAATGAATGTCTTTAAAGTAAAAGGAAGGAAGGATGTATTTTACTTGCATAATGCCCTACTTTAGACACGCAACACTTCTAAATCAAGTGAAGTCCGAATACAATTTTACTTGCATAATGCCCTACTTTAGAGGCAAGTTCACTTGAGAAGAAGATTATCCCCTCCTTGCTTATGTTGGATATGCTGACCCTTCTCGTGTGCCACTTTACATTTGGATTTGCACTCTGTCAGTTCTGTCACTTGGCCACTTGCTGAAGTGAAGTGTCAAAGTATATTTCTTATTGATTTAGCTTACTTTTCCTTTTGCCCAAGATGATTTCTTACTTGGTGTTATTGCAGGAGCATGCGAGGGCTCGCTTGCGTGTTCAACTTGCCATGTTATAGTCATGGTACATCATGAGTGATATATGCAGTAAAATGCTGCTTGAAATTAATTGTTATTGCTTTGTTTTTTTTAAACGCCATTTACCATTTACAAGTGCATTGAATTATTGAACTTTGTGTAGGACGTAGAACAATACAATAAATTGGAAGATCCAACTGATGAGGAAAATGACATGTTGGACCTAGCTTTTGGACTTACTGAAACGTAGCTTTCCTATCCATGAACTTGGGATTTGGAATTTTGGTTTTTCGATTTTCTTGCCTAAATTCGACCTTGACTAATTTTGGAAACCATGCAGATCACGTCTGGGTTGCCAAGTGATTGCAAAACCTGAACTCGATGGAATTCGGTTAGCCATTCCACCTGCCACTCGGAACTTTGCTGTTGATGGTTATGTGCCAAAACCACACTAGTAATGACTCATTTTTTTTAGATACATCGAAGCAAAGAGTGCAGCTTTCTAAGTTTTGTAGCCTCACTAATTTAGATAAATTATTATAGATTTATTCCTCACAATTTATGTATTTTTTGCGTTGACGGAGCACCTCAATATATCAAATTAGAGAGATCGTGGTATAATTTTCGACAGGCTTTATTTTGCATGTCAATAAATTGCATTGTACTGTATTATTTTTTTGTACCAATAACTGACAGGGACACCTAAAATATCTAAATTTATAAAAGAATGTGGAGGATGAATATTTGGGCCTTCCGGGAGTATTGATTCAAATCAAACTTGTAGTTATCCTTGTGTTTGTTAAATTTAAACCTGATTTCTATCCATAATTCAACTACGAAAAAAGGTCCATCAAGTCACAACAATAGCTTGGTTTCCATTTGTTGTTCAATATTTATGTTTGACATTTGTCTCTCATAGTTGTCAGATTTTAATTTCATGTGATCACATGAAAGACTGAGTATGTATTGTGATCTCTAACATTTGATCTCGAACATGAAATAAGGTCCAATACAATATTTATAGTTTTATATATTTTTCTTCTAATGAATAAATTTTTTAAGGCATTTGAGAACTTAAAATTGCCGAAAATCAATGTTAATGTCGGACGAATATTGAAGTTTAGTACTTTACTCTACACTTGCATGTATTGTGGGTGTCCAGCTAAGATTTCATATTGTTTATTTACCATGAGTGTGTGGTGTGATATATGATCAGGAGTTAAGCTGCTGTTTGATTCTGATACTTTAACCAAAATGGCAACAGTGGCAGAACCTTTAAGCTTGAGTTATTGCAGCAGGTCACATTTCGTTGAAATTTTGTATTTCAAGTCCCTTCAAATAATAGTAATCCACCCACTTATGAAATGGTTCTCCATGCAATTCAAGAGGTATTTAAAGGTCTCAATTTCACATGGAATAGTGAGTCCAGCACTCTGATAAAACCCAAATTCCTCTGCAGCCTTTTCTAACAAAACCTTGAACAAAGAGTAGCTGGGTAGCTTGTGGGAATGATAAACCTCCGAAGCTTAGGCTCCACATTGACAGCCAAATACCCTTTGGGAACATCACGTGGTGGTTGAGGGCTGTAGCAGCCATCCTCATTAGTCAATACACAACATCTGTTAGCCTTTTGTTAATAATCATTGGTGATATCTCCCCATGACGAGTCACAACAGAATCATTGTTGGACTTTTTGAGCCCAGAATCATAGCTTAACATTTCCTTCAATCTCGCAATCTGCCTCATACCAGTCAATTTGGGACCACCAACATCATCCATTTATAAACTTAGCACATCCAACCGCGAACTGTTCAGATGTTACACTAAATGCATACATAGAAAGACATAAAACGACAACTCAAGTTTTCGTTCTTCAAAAACTTAAGCAAAAGGTGTCATGTTTTTCTTTATTATCTGGCCGCATATATGAATTTTAGTAACGAAACTGAAATATAGACTATTTAACTATTTAAGATCAATCACAATTTACAAGTAACGAGAAGGAAAACATTCAGGAATCATCTCAGAAAAAAAAGAAGAAAGAAAACAAGTGCACTCAATTGAAAGTATACATCTCCCATTTATTCATGCTGAATGAGCTTTAGACGATCTTTATCATTTCATATTCACATATAGCTAAATTGCATGCGTTTCTTATAAATATTCTTAATGGAACATCAAGTTTACCAATTGCCTAATACTCCAAGCAAGGTGAGATTGAGCAACAGTAGTAATAATTGATGGAGAAGATGATTGAATTGGCACTCCAAACATTTGAAAAAAATGGAGATTGACACCTGATACATAAGAGGTCTTAGGTGGGGATAAGAAATTTAATCTTAGTTTTTCAGAACCAAAATTGAAACTAGTGTCTATGGAAGAATGGAAAAAAATTATATCTATGGTTGGAAAAACTAAATCATTAGTATCAGGGTTGTGTTAAGGGGTATTCATGGGTCCAAACTGGTTAGTGAATCAAACCAATTCAATTTGATTTGTAAACCAATCTAAATGTAATCAAATTAAATTTGATTCAATCTAACTATAAACAAATCACATCACAAATTTAAACTTTAAAAATTTATAAATTTGTGATCTGTTCTATTTAAAATTTAATATATACATATATATAAAGGTGTAAAATAGAAAATTAGGAACATAATTTAACGTTTAAATATTATTTGCAGATTGAAAATAAATTGAAAAAAAAATGCATTATGTATTGCGAGGTGATGAAAATTACAAATTATTAAATTTTATTTGCTTTTTAGGATTTATATTTTTATCATTTATAGACTACTTTTATGTTATTTTGAAGAAATAATGTATATTTTAATATATTTTTTTACTAATTTTTATATTTATTATTTTATTTTCTATGTTTTATAGAAAACAAAAATGAGGGTGTAGGTTCTATCCCGTATTGAAAATTTCTAATAGGAGAGAGAAAAAAACAATGAGTGTGTGAGACTCACACATGTAGATTTCGCACATCTATTATGTTTTTGTCTCTCTTACTAGAAATTTTGAGAGTTTTCACAAAATAAATATTTTACAAAAATTTCAATCGATCAATCGGATTGCATCAACTCACTATATTTTTTATTTTTTTTACAAATCTGATCCAATTAATTAAATTGGATATGATGAAATTTTATTTTACCCACTATTTGATCCCAACGAATACATAATCACCCTTAGTTGTATTTCTTTTTCTTTCCTTCTGTTGTTCCCTGACGTGCTACTCTTGGGGTATTTGTTTTTCAACTCCAGCAAACTACCCAACCGTTTTATATAGTATTATCAGTTTAGTTGAAGGTTGATGCAATTTTTAAATACTGATATTAGTTTTTTATTTTTGGATTTTCATTATTCTTTTTTTGAAGTTATGTTTCATTATTATTTACGTGATTGTTGGGGTGAGGAAATAAATGAATGAAATTTCAAGAACCACCCATTATTAAATAAGACACAAGGATTGGAGGACACAGCGCTGTGGAATCAAGTAACATGAAGAAATCAATGGAGGGAGACGCTTCCATAATTCTGGACTTACAAGGCTTGAGATTGAGAAAATTATAGAGAAGTAATGAAAAGATATTAAATTTGTATGTTGGTAAATATATGCAAATATTTTATACCAATTTGAAACTCTGTGGAATCAAGTAACATAAAGAAATCAATGGAGGGAGACGCTTCCATAATTCTGGACTTACAAGGCTTGAGATTGAGAAAATTATAGAGAAGTAATGAAAAGATATTAAATTTGTATGTTGGTAAATATATGCAAATATTTTATACCAATTTGAAACTGCAAAGTTGCCGATCCTTCTCTGCAAAGCTGCCATAATTCAGATGCTAAAACAGGTGCCGAAAGGGACAACTCCGAATTTTCTCCCAAAAAGCGAAGGAATAAGAAGCGTGAGTCAAACCTTTTTCCTTAGGTGCAGTTCAAATGGGATTAGGAGACTACGATGTGGGCCTAGGCCAGGTGGCTGAAGAGGATGATGAGGTGCATGAAGTAAGCTCTAATGCAATCTCAAAGGCCAAAGTGGATAACGATGAAGCGGATCATCGAAGCATAAACGGCAGCGACAAGGGTCGAATTAATTGGAAGGAAAAAAGTGATAATGAAGTGAATGAGATGGCTCATGATGTGGTTCAGACGCATAACTTGGCAAATGAGAATCGATGGAGCTTTTGTGGAAATAACAATAACGCTGAAGAAGGAAGGCTCTTTGGTGAGGAGGTGAGTTCGGAAAAGCAAGGAAATGGAGTGTTATTGGAAGACCAGGATCAAACCGA
Source organism: Psophocarpus tetragonolobus (assembly GCA_037954015.1). Taxonomy (NCBI): domain Eukaryota; kingdom Viridiplantae; phylum Streptophyta; class Magnoliopsida; order Fabales; family Fabaceae; genus Psophocarpus; species Psophocarpus tetragonolobus. The sequence goes on from CM075694.1 coordinate 34,112,792, forward strand.
AAGCAACCATTACTCACAATCAGAAGGTATGTAGGGGGAGTCCTCAACTACAAAACTTTATGACCAAGATGTATGGTCTATGGTGAGACTAGAGGAGATTCATGATGAGGCCACATAGAAAAGGAGAATGGTGGATGTGTGGAAGAAACATCGAAGAGGAAGCATGGAAGGGAGTTGTACATCTTATGGGAATGGAAGAGGGCATAGTTCAGGTACATGTCAAGGGTGTGCACTATACCCAACAACAGAGGTATTGTGCACGCAAACTAGATCAAGGGGAGATGGAAGCACTGGACCCATTGTGGAAGATGACATGGAACCAACCAGAATGTGGAGGGATATGAAGGGCATTGGAGTAGTAAGGGGAAATTTAATGAGCAAATCTACATTGATGAAATCCGTAAATTAGAAAGGAGAGATAAGGAGGGGCAGGAAGCTCGGAATGCAGGGAAAATCATACCAGTCAAATGAAGTTGTTATCTTTGAACGTGAAGGGGTTCCGGGATAGTGTGAAGTGGCGGAGATTGAAGAACGGTGGTGGGAAATAAAATTAATATATGCTTACTTCAAGAAACAAAATGTCAAGTTATTGAAGAGTGGAAGGTGAAGGAAGTATGGGGGAATGCCAACTTCGAATGGAGGTATCTTCCGTCAATTGGTCTTAGTGGTGGATTATTATCGATCTGGAAGAAAGGGTTGTTTGAGGTTCAGTGGAATATCCAAGGTGAAGGGTTCCTAGGCCTGAGGGTAACGGCAGATGAGTCACAAAGGGTGTCGTGCATTACTAATGTGTATAGCCCATGCTCTTTGGCAAGGAAGAAGAAATTGTGGGATGATCTATTGATGACGAGGAGGGGTCTTCCTGACATCTGGTGGTGTATAGTTGGGGACTTCAATGCAGTGGTAGGGTGAGGGGAAGTGGTTGAAGCCTCAAATTATCACTCGAGGTTGGAGATGCGAGAATTCCAATTGTTTATAGACCAAATAGAGTTGGTGGATGTACCGTGCTAGGGGAAGCAGTTCACATGGATTTCCCCGGATGGGTCTGCAGCTAGCAGGTTAGATAGATTTCTATTCTCTCAAGATTTAATTATTGAGTGGAAAATATGTTCACAATGGATCGGGTCTAGAGAATTCTCTGATCATAGTTGGGTCATGGCAAAAGATAATGTACTCAACTAGGGGGCAAAATCGTTTAAGTTTTTTTATCACTGGCTGAATAAAAAATCTTTCCATGAACTGGTGAACCAAGTTTGAAGGTCCTTCTCAGGCTCAAGGTGGCAGGCATGCCAATTTATGCATAAACTGAAGGAATTGAAGGTGGCAATCAAAAAGTGGAATTCGGAAGTATTGCTAAACAGAGAGAATATGTTGTTAGAAAGGGTAAGGGAACTGGATGAAGCTGATAATTTGTTGGTAGTACGGGAGGAGGCAGAAGTCAGGGCTAGAAGTGATATACTATCAGATTATTGTAGTACAGCTAGGTTTATGGAAAATGCCATTCTGCAGAAATCTAGAGTCAGATGGCTCTATATGGAGACAATAATTCCAAATTTTTCCATAATTGCTATAGAGCAACATGTTCTCGGAATGGTATTTTGGTAGTGGAAGCTGATTCTGGTTGGGTGGATAGTATGCCGGAGGTTAAGTTAGAGGTGATGAAATACTTTAGTCAGTTATTCACAGAAAAGAGGAACATTAGGCCCACGTTGGATGGAGTTCACTTCAGGTCCATCTCCGAGGCGGATAAGGCACAATTAGAAGAACCGTTTTCAGCTGAGGAGATTAAAGCAACGGTGTGGGCTTGTGAGGGGGGAAAGAGCCCGGGTCCAGATGGCTTTGGAATGAATTTCTACAAATCTTGTTGGGATATAGTGGGTGATGATGTTGTTAAGCTGGTGAAAGAGTTCCATGGATCAAGAAGACTTCCTAGAGGTATTACGTCGTCATTCCTAACTTTAATATCGAAGGTGGGGTAGCCTCTAAACCTATCTCAATATCGGCCTATATCTCTTATATCGAGTGTTCAGAAAATTACATCGAAGATTCTTGCAGGAAGGCTCAAGCGAGTTATGAGGAAGATTATATCGGGTAGCCAAACAACTTTTATCTCAGGAAGATCTGTCCTTGATGGGGTGCTGATCACTAACGAAATCATCGATTGGGCCCATCAGAGTAAAAAACCGTGTTTTTTGTTCAAATTCGATTTTGAAAAAGCCTACGACTCAGTCAATTGGCCCTTTTTAGACGATATGCTTTGAAGGATGGGGTTTGGTGATAAGTGAAGGATGTGGATCTCAAGTATTATTCGATCCGATTTCGTATCAATATTGGTGAATGAAAGCCCAACTCCTGAGTTTTGCCCTAGAAGTGGTATAAAGCAAGGGGATCCGCTCTCCCCGTTCCTTTTTTTGGTGGTACCTGAAGGATTGGCTGGGTTGTTTCATTCAGCAATTCAAAAAGGAAAATTCATGGAAATTAGTGTTGGAGAAAGGAAAAATACTCTTTGTTGCAGTTTGCGGATGATGCGATACTGATGGGGGAAGCTGATTTTCAAACAGTCTGGACTTTGAAGGTTATTTTAAGAGCATTTGAAATGGCTTCAGGGCTCAAGGTAAACTTTAATAAAAGTCAGTTCTATGGGTTGAATGTCGATCCTCTATTTGAGCATGCAGTAGGGAGCATGTTGAGTTGCTCTGTAAGCTCTCCCCCATTTAAATTCTTAGAGGTGCCGGTGGGGGTCAATCCAAGAGCTGAAGCGGTGTGGAGGCCAGTTATTAAGGAATTTCGGAGGAGACTATCGGGGTGGAAAGTAAAGAATCTGTCTTTTGCTGGGCGGCTGGTAATGCTGAATTCGGTGCTCTCTAGCCTACCTCTGTATTTTTTCTCCTTCTACAAAGCGCCAAGAAAGGTGTTGAAAATCTTAACAGGGCTTTAGAGGAAATTCTTATGGGGTGGAAATACCGATGCGACTAAAATTGCATGGGTTAGTTGGGAGAAGGTATGTAAGCCGAAATCAAAAGGGGGGCTAGGTGTCAAAAGTTTGAATGACTTCAATCTTAGCTTGTTAGCTAAATGGAGATGGAGATTCCTGAATGATAAATCAGCCATCTGGATCCCATTGCTACAGTTGAGGTATGGGCATTTTCAGGATACGTCGTATGTGATCTCTTCGAGAGCTAAGTGTTCGGTGTGGTGGAGGGATATCTGGGATATTGATGCGTCGAGGCATCCAAATCCGGGTTGGTTTTCTATCAATATTGGGAGAAAACTAGGGAATGGAGTAGGCCCAAGCTTTTGGTGTCATACCTGGATAGGGGAAGAACCATTATCGGTTCGTTTTCCGAGGTTATATGATTTGGCCCAATAGAAGGGGGTGTCAGTTAGAGGTTTGAGGGGGCAAGCCGGGGAGGCAATGGGCTGGAAGTGGGGCTGGCGTAGGAGATTGTTTGTATGGGAGGAGCAGTTGTTGGAATCCTTGGTGGAAATGCTACAGAGTGTGAGACTATGCGACAATCAAGAGGATACATGGGTCTGGAAGCAGGACACGAGGGCCAATTTACTGTAGCACAGGCATACCGCTTGCTCAAGGGGGGAAATATTCAGAGGGACTTGTTACCAGTAGACATATAATTGATTGAAAAACTATGGAAGGAGAAATTGCCGTCTAAGGTGATAGCGTTTGCGTGGAGGTTAATCCTAAACAGGCTCCCAATGATGGATAATTTGCTGAAAAAAGGTATGAATATCCAATCTGAAGGATCCTTATGTGTTTTTTGTAAAGAGCAACTGGAGTCTAGTAACCACTTATTGTGTCATGCCTATATTGTGGTATAGAGTCCTGAGATGGATAGGATTTGAGTCCCCTTTACCGGAACAAGTAGACCAATTGTTCCATTTATCTAGTACTTGGATGGTTGGTAAATATAAGTCAAAGTGTAGATACTTGTTTGCTATGGCTGCATGATGGAGCATATGGTTATCCAGGAATTCCATAATCTTCAAAGGTAGGAATATGGAATCGCTGGATACTTTGTTGGCTACTCAGCTCCTATCTTGGAAATGGTTGGCATATAGGTTTGGGTTCAATAGAAGTCGGAGGTTTTCAGATTGGACTCTCCATCCAAGGCTTTGTTTGCTAGATATGAAGTAGGGGTTAGGAGATGATATCATTCATAGTTTTTCTGAGTATTGCTATTTAGAATTTGAAACAGTTTGTTTCATTACTCGTACTGTATAAAAATCTATATAATATATTTTGCCTTCCAAAAAAAATATATAAAAATATTTTTAAAAAGAATATCTATAATATATACGAATATTAAATCAACATATAAATTATAAATAATATAAATCGATCACATTCAAACTGTTTATAATCTAATTGTAAAAATATAACATCAACACTAACAAAATTGTCAAATGTTACCTAGGTGTTTTATATATACTATTTAATGTTTTATTTTAAGTCTCTGCCTTAACAAATTAACATTTCTGCATAAAAAATTACAATACGAACACATTCAATAGGAAGTTTTTGAATGCTATGCTATGATATATTTACAAAAAGGATTGCATACTCCCACAAATTTGTTATTTCAAATAAAAAGAACTTACATTTCTTCTTGCTCAGTAGTATTGTTAGTATTCATTGTTCAAAGGAAATTATGCCTTTCAATCAAAGCTCCCTTGTATAAGATAGTAAATGAATGTTGTTGAAACTATTTAAAAAAAAACACAAAATAATTACTTATGAAAACAAAGATACACATAAATAAATGAATAAACAAAAGAAATTAAATTTTTAATCAAACATTTTCCGCAGTAATCATGAATCAAATGTACACACAATTTCTAAAATTTTTGGATTGCACAAACATTTTTCCACATAGTTGCCAATTTGACAAATACTTCAAATGCCAACTATTAGTCATTATAAACGCCTAGTTATAATCTCTCCTCACACCAATCCTAGAAACAAATTGATACACAATTAGATTTGTGGGTTTTCTGGTTTGCTAATACAGGAATGCTAAGTGCTAATATTAAGATCAATACATAAAACCAATAAATTCGTACATAAAACCATAAGAGAAATATGTTCATACACTAACTGAAAAAAAGTTATACACAATTATTCATCACAACCTTGTATAATAAATTTGTTAACTTTATTATTATATTTAAAAAACATATAAATAGTAAAATATGATTGAATAATAATATAAAACTTATTTATATTATTAGTGCATGAACATTAAACTCAAACCATAATAGTTTTAAATTTATTTACGTTTTCAGAATAGTCAGATTAGAAATACAGGAAAACAAGGCACAAACTCACTTGACCATTTTAGCTGAAGGATGGAGAGTCCCTTCCAATGATGAAAAAGGTTAATGTCATTATCATACTCCTAACACTCATTCAATATATCCAATTTGTATACTTTACACAAAGACACTGCTAGTCATATCAATATTCGACAACATGAACACTAACTTATTGAAAGACAGCCACAAAATAAATAAAACTACATATTATATCAAGCTGCTCATTCTAAAAAAGTTAAAAACAAGACAAGTGTCTCCCATTCATTTAAGTAAAGTATTTGTTATCTATTATGATAACAATTCATAATATAATTGAAAACAAATATAAATGCTTAAATTATAAGTACTTGTGTAGAGTTGTTTGGCACAATGTAAAAAATAAACCAACAGTGGGAGCTACTCTCTATCAGAGCCAGGTTTCGATCCTGGGACCTGTGGGTTATGGGCCCACCACGCTTCCGCTGCGCCACTCTGATTGATGACATAAGAGGCAAAATAATTTTTATATTATTCTTTTCTTTAGGTTCTACAATTACCTATTTTGCTTTAAATAAATAAATCAAATTTAAATAATCTTTTCACTGGACAAAACTTGAATTCCTAGTGAACCAAGTTTTCCTTAAAAAAAAATTCAAATGATGAAAAAAAATGTACCCATTAAGATGAAAACCCAAACTCTGTAATTGTAGAACGTAAATAAATACAATAATTGAAACTCCCTTTTATTTATTTATTTACTTAAAAAGGATAATGATAAAATAGAAACTTTCTAGATGCAGTATTCTTTATTTAATATTTTTATTATTTTAGTATTTAACAATAATATACTTTTATGTTAAGTATAAAGTAAGTTAACGATAAAGTTTGATTTTTATATGCTTGACGTTAACATTAGATTACAGACAAAATCCTTGATGATAAAATTCGTGCATTCTTTAAAGAAAAATTATGCTCATCATCCATTATCAAATTTGAAAGATTTTTGTTTTTGGATATCTTCATGGTCTTCACTGTAATCACACTCATCCAGTCCTCCTCGTGACATGTTTAATTTTCACCAATGAGATGACTGACTCATAACTTGCACCGTTCATTTCTTTATGTTGTGGGCCAAGTAAATCAATCCCACATTAATTATAAACTTTACTAGTGTTAACTGTTAAAGAATCATGGAGAAGTAAACAGCTTTAACCAAAACTAACTCAAGCTTGGCGATTACAGTTATTATTCTTTTGAGTAAATTATAATAATTAAAGTTTAATATATATGTGCAATCTTATTTTTTAAAACAGTACTTTAACATTTATTAGAACCCCATTAGAGAGTAATAGGTGTTAACATAAAATTTAAGAAAAGTGCTGGTGTATATTTTTAAACTTAAAAAGTTAGTGTAAAAAAATACAAAAAAAGTAAAATTATGAATAATTTAATTTTCTCTATTAATAAAAACAAAATTGAATCACGCTAATGGTAAGTAAATATCACGGAATGACGTCATCCACATCAGCCTCACATTCAGATCAATGGTGGAAAATGGAATTTGTAAAAATAACGGAAGTTTTATTCATTCAGCTTCTTACAATAATTACCACAATACTTCAATTCTATCTATCAATGCGGCAAATAAAAAGTAAAATTACTTAGCAGAGAAATAGAAGCCAATTGTTTCTTGTTATGGAGAATGTTACAATTTAAAAGCAAATAATGATACATGGCACTTCTTTCTATCTTTCTGTCTATCCCTAAAATACCCTTTTTGTAGATTTGGGATCTTTGGAAGTCGAACCAATTCTAGAAATGCTTCCGGTCTTCATGGCGCTTGATGAACTACACAGTACATGAAGCAACAATAGGAGAATTGTAGAAGAGGAGAAGAGAGAGCAGGAAAAATAAAAAATAGGGTCCAAAGTAGTTCAACCTTATAAACCAAGGATAAAAATGAATGCCATGAAATAGTTTCTATAAAGAAAGAAATGGTGTTAAATGTACCTTTGATTCCTCTGGATGGAATTTTTCTTCATTGCTGCAATATTTTTTACCTCTTGACTGCATAAAATTGAAAAAAAAAAAATGAAGTTAATATTCAGTAGGGTATACAACACAAGTTTCAAGATGAATGATCACAACATAGAATTACAGCAGACAAAATTCCAGTAAACTTCATGATAAAATGAATTATATATATTTTTTAATATTTTACACAGTTGACTCAATATCATTAGGTGGAAAAGGGAATTTATAAGTATCATTTTGCGAAATTCTAAGCAAATGTTTCCACTTTCGAACCTAGGAACAAAATTACAGTGAAGTAAGAAAGTTTATGGATGATAATTAACTAGATACAATCGTTTGCATGCTAAAGGAAGAAAGAGGGGTGTCCCAGTCCCAACAATCAAATAAAAAGCTATCATCCCCTGCTAGGGAAAACTTGCCCACTTTCTTAGCTAGATAGAAGTATTAGTTGGACTTGAGATCCTTGGAAGCATCAAATAAATATGAAAGAAATGTTACCTCTTTAGAAATTCTATCTTTGCTTTCTTCATTATGTTGCTCTTCACATTGGATACATTATATCCTGGTCCATTGTCTACAACAGATTTTAAAAAAGATGTTGACCAAATTCAAAAGTGCATTGGTTGGGGTGAACTAGAAGGAAACAAACATATGGAAGTTAAAGGGTTACCTCCCCAAAATCTTCTTTTACTTGAAGGTGGAACTTTAGTGCATGGCCTTACTTGCCTACTCTGTTTTCCTACAGAGATCCAATACTTAGTAACTACTTGAAATTAAACAGGTTGCAGGAAATATAGCCATGCAAGAATCACTACACTGCTCCTCAGTGTGAAATGAAAGGCTAATCAAATCAATCAGTAATTAATAGTTATATTAGAGCATTTTTTTAACAATAAAACAATCATATTTATTAGAAGAAAAAATGAACACAAAGAAGTCAAATGAATAGATCTTCATATTAAATAAAGCAGAAAAAGCCATTTAAAATCCCTTCTCCCAACCAAAAATACAGAAAAACAAGAACAGGGACTAGGGTCATACTTGCATCTTCTTTCTTGTACAGCTGCTTGATTCGATCAAGTGCTTCATTCTCAGCCTGAGCCATTTCCTTTCCTTTTGCCTGTGCATAGGAGTAGAAGTGAGACTAATTACTCCACACATTTATATCTTCTATTATGCACACTGTAACATATTAATTCTAAGAGTAATAATCATTCACTGACTTAGAGTCACTCAGTACTAATTAACTGAGTCAGTAACAGCTAATATCACTCATTATACATATGCTTAATTCTAACATTTAATTTTAACTACCTGTAAGAAAGTTAAAACAGCAAAGCAAATAAAAAAACAAAAAAGTTACCTCATACAACTGAATCCATCTAAATGACACTCTTTTTTCTTTCATCCTCTTAATCACTTCATTCGTGCTATTTGTGCCAAACTTCTTTTCAAAGAACTTCTTCCACAACTTGTCGGTTACAGGGCTGAGATCTCTTCCCTGCAAAAGCACATCAAGCATATTAGATAACCATTTCATTCTTGTTCAAACTTGATTCACAGTAAACAAAAACAACAACCAAAACCATCTTACTTTGGTTGACTTCTCCACATGCATCAACTGCTCAGCTGTGCAGTGCGGCAAGACTCGCTCAAGCAGATGCTGATCAACACAACCAACATTTCCAAGGTACCTTAAATTATCAATCACTTTCTGAACACAAAGATCAACCAGAGTTGGCATCTTACGTGCACATATTTGATCTCTTCTCATCATAATGATACTGATCACCAAGAAAGCAACACAACAAAAAATTTTCATTAAAAAAAACCAATCAACCATCAAAACCAGCCAAATTTATCTGCTATTGACTCTTCTAATTTTCTGTTTCTCAATAAGCTGAGCGTTACTTAGCCAAAACCATGAATATTATTGCTTAAAAATCACCCCTTTCTTTTTTGTTACATGAATTAGTAAATAAAATCAACCACAACAACAATTATAATAAAATTTAATTAGAATACATTGACTTTCAATTACAAATAGTGATATATTGCAAGCTTATTAACTTTTATAATAATTTTTTCAATAATAATTCATGCTACTCTACAACTTAAGGTGTGTTTGAATATCAGATTAAAACGTTGAAAGTCAATTCAGCTATTTTCTCAGTCACCTTCAAATGCCTTGGAATGTGTGCAAATGTTAAAAACAAACAAGCACTACTTAATCTATACATAGATATGAAGAAAACACCATCAAATCTATTCAGTATAAAAGTAGCTGAAAATTGAACTTGATCATATTGACCTTCAATTTTTATTAACTCAATAATATTAAAAACTGAAGATCTATAAGGTTCTTCACCTTGTTTTAAAAAATTTTAGTTATTTATCTCTCAAAAAAATAAAAATAAAATCACACGATACCCTAATTCCCAATTCAAATCCATGAAAAGGTCTTAAAAAGAAGAAAACTTTGAAAAGGGGAATTTTAAAAACAAGACCAAAATGTTTCCAATAATAATTAAAAAAAAATGAAAATCGAACATAGATCATTCAAATGGGGGAAACAAAAGCTCAACTTTTGCAAACACAGATCGTGAAGTTTTGGATGTGCTTACAGATTCGATCGAAACCAAAGTGGATCCGAAAGAAGGGACAGAAACGTCGACGAAATCGAAGATACGAACGAAACGAAGGTAGAGAGAGAAACAAAGAGTGTCGATAATGGTTGCAAGAGGTGGAGGACACTGGCGCGTGAGTCCCACGCGCTTTGTTTTTTTGGGAACCGAATATGCTAACATGCGCCGGTAGGTAGTGTTAATGTGGAATTATTCAGAGATCAGCAACACCGAGAAATATTCGGGTGTGGCGCGTTTTTTTAACCGCTTTGCTTTCTTTTTTACTTTAGCCTTTTTCTTTTTGGAAATTACTAACAAAAAATAATTAAAGAAACTTTATTTGTTTATTTATTTTTCTTTGTGGGAGATTCAATTATCCATTGAGTTGATTTCAGAAATGGAGTTACACAATTATCACATATAAATTGAATTGCAAAAACCGGTGCTTTTTATATCCTATCTTATATCATTTCTTTTTTTTAGATTGTATTTTATCATAAGTTTGTTTTATTATAATTATATTAAAAAATCATATACATTCATAGTTTTAAAGTTTTATCATAAAATTAATATCTTATTTTTATTTTTTTCATATTTTTCAAATTTGTAATTAAACTCCGTAGTTCCTTAATTTTGAAAATATGAAATATTGATCCTGTTTTAAAATAAATAAAAAAATTAGTTTTTTTAATTTGTGAACCATCCAATTTTGATTCTTTTATCAAACTTAAAATATTGATTATTATTATACAATTGTTTCTTCACGAGAACAATATTGTCGAAATTAATTTTATGGTTATACTGAAAACTGATTGCAGTTGATAATTTTCTATTATTTCTTCTTCATAAATAAGTTATATATTGTGAATTATTTGAATTGATTTTAGATTTTTTAATAATATATAAAAAAAAATTATATAATTAAAAAAAATATTCCTCTATAATTATCAATGTTTCACACTGGTATTATCTATTTAAGAAATAAACAAAAAATAAAATAATACAAATATTTATTGGATATGTCTTATAATAAATAGTTATTTTTATAATTACAAATATTTTGTTGGGATATGCCTACAAACTCACAGAGTTAATAAAAAGAAATACAAGAGTTGTGAGAAAGGATAAGGTTTTATCATTAGTCATTTAAAAAATGCATGGATACAAATATTTATTCAAAGAGTTTTGTAACTGCATAACTGTCACTCAATTATCCCCACAAATACAATAACTATCTATTATGGATTATTATACAATACTCCCATTTAATCCAAGATACTCAATACATTTTATTACTAATAGATTTCTTAGAATTTCATATCTCTCTTGTCTAAGTGGCTTAGTAAAAACATCTACCTCTTGATCTTCAATGCGATAATAGACCAGCTCTAGTCTTCCTTTGCTCACTTGATCTTTGAGAAAATGGAACTTTGTCTCTACATACTTATTCTTACCATATTAGATTCTTGGACAAGTTTATAATTGATTTGTTGTCAACATACAATTGCACTAGTTTCATGTATTTCAAGTATAATTCTTCCAACAAAGCTTCCAGCCACAGACTTTGACAGGCTGCTTCTACAGTTGCTATATATTCTACCTTAAGGAAGATAATGCCACTATATCTTGTTTATTCGAATACTAACTAATTGGTCCATTCAAGTATTTGAACAAATAACTAAATGTGATTTTCCTTTCCACTTTATCACTGCATTAATCATAATTAGTAAAAGCTCCTACTTTGTTTCATCTTGATTGTCACTTCTTGGGAATAATAAGCCATAGTTTTATGTGCTTTTAAATACCTCAGTATATATTTGGTTGCCACAATATGAGGTACTTTAGGATCACTTATAAAACTACTAACCAGACTAACTCTATAGTTGTTATTTGCCTGCTATTACATAGGAACCTTAATAACATTATAATTTAGTTGAATAGTGTTGCATCAACAGATCTCATTCAATTCTTCAGTCATTTCAAGTTTGCTACCACTAGTGTAGGTATTATATTGCAATTCTTCATCTTGAACCTCTTCAAAACTTCACATGTGTATTTTCTCTTATGTAAAAATATTCCCTCTTGGGTGTGCATAAATTCAAGATCAAGGAATGTTTTAGAATTCACAAGTCAGACATTTCAAACTTTGATTTCATCCTCCTTTTAAATTGCTCAATCTCGATCTCCCTACTTCATGTGATAATCAAGTCATCCATGTAAAGGCTCACTAGGAGTAAGTTCTTTTGTTGAGTTTCCTTCAAAATACACACTGAATTCCATTGTGCACATTACAAAGCCTTGCTTGGATTGAAAAACATCAATCACTTTATTCCAAGCTCAAGGGGGCTTGTTTAACGTCATATAAAGTCTTTTTTAGTTTATACATTTGTTGTTCTCTCCATTTTATTTCAAATCCTATTGATTGCAGGACATACACTTCTTCTTCTTCTTAGGGGACATTGAGAAAAGTTTACTTGACATCAAACTGGCACACAGTCCTGCTTCTAGAACTGGCAACAGAAATCACAAGTAGAATTGTCTCCATCCTTGCAACTGGAGCATATATCGCTTTGTAATCAATTCTCGATTTTTGAAGGAATCCTTTGGCCACTAACTTGACCTTGTGTTTGGCAATGGTGCCATTTGGCTTTAGTTTCACTTTATACACCCATTTCACATCATTTGGGTGTTTATTTTGTGGCAAATCAACTAGCTCCTAGGTCCTGCTTTTCTCAATTGCTTCTAATTCCTCAATCATGGCTTCTTTTCCTTCTCTAATGTCAAGGGCTTGCTTTTAAGTCGAAGGTTTAGTGTTTGCCATAAATGCAAAGTGCACCATCTCACCACTATCAGAGACTGCATTGTCATTGTATAGTTCATGGTCTACAAATCTAGTAAAGGAGAATCTTATTCTCTGGGATCTTCTTGCTATAGACTGAGATGGGTTTGAATTGTTCTTGCTTGGTGTCTATGCTACCTTCAATGAGGTAGTTTCAAATTGGTGTCTACACAAAGTATGAGTCTCAAATTCACTTCCCCAGTTCCATAAGGCAATTTCCTTCATTGTGACATCCCTGTTGATCACAATTTGTTGTTTCACTAAACCATACAACTTATAGGCCCTAGTTGGGTGATATCCAACTAGTATAAGGGCTTCACTCTTATAATCCAACTTCTTTATTTTTTTCAGCAAGAATATGTTTGTAGCACAGTGACTCGAAAACCCTGAAGTAATCACAACAGGCTTATCTTTAGACTAAGCTTCTTCATGTGTGACTGATTTGAGTCTCTTTGTGGGACATTTGTTTAGTACATATGCAACATTGGTTATTGTCTCACCCTAATAACTATGAGGTAAACCCTTTCCTTTAAGCATGCATCTGATCATATTCTGTTTCTCCTATTTATCAGATCATTGTGTTGAGGTGTATAAGGTGATGTCATTTCATGTTCAACACCCTTTGCAGCACAAAATTCATTGAATTCTTTGGAATTATACTCACCATCACATGTTTTGAGTATCTTCAATTTGTGATAAGTTTTTCTTTCAATCAAGGCACATAATTTCACAAATAGGGAGAACACTTAACCTTTCTCCCCCAAAAAATATATCCATATTTTTCTGGTCAATTCACCTATGAAAGTTAGAAAGTACATGTTGGCACCTAGAGATATAGTATTGAAAGGGTTACACATATCTGAGTGAACAATACCAAGAGGTTACTTAGCTCTCTAAGGTGTAGTAGTTGTGAAAGATTTCCTTGGTTGCTTGCTAAACAAGCATCTTCACATGTTTTCTATGAGGGGAGGGGAGAGGTGGACTAATGGCAGACCAAGCACCATTAGTTGGTTGCTTAATTGATTTAAACTTTTGAAGTTTAAATGATCATATTTGTAATGCCATAACCAGCTTTCTTCCTCAGTATTAATGGTAGATAAACACTAAATAGCAGTAGCATTTAAGTTAATTTTGAAGGTTTTGTTCCTGGATAAGGTTGGCTTGAGCATCAACCTTTGTTTGGAACCATAAATTTCAATATGATTATGTAGCATTGCCATGGTGAAGCCCTTATCTAATAATTGCCCTAACTTGAGCAAATTGTTCTTCATTGTTGGCACATACAAAACATCATTCATGTTGTTGGCTTCCCATCTTTGCATGTGATCATCACCTTCCTTATTCCTTCTACAAAAATTATGCTATTGTCAACTAACCGAACATTGGTTTGAACATTTGAGTTAAGATCTATCAGCCAGTCCCTATTTCCTGTCATATGATTCAAGCACCCAATATTAAGGTACCATGAGAAGCTATCTTCATCACTGTTTATGGTCACCATTAATAGCACTTGACCTGAATCAGATCCATGATCATCTTGTGCCAGATGGACCTCATCATTCTTCATGCCTTTGTTGTTGCCATTACCATTACTACCCTGCTAGCACTCATAAGAGTAGTGACCAAATTTGTCACAATTATAGCACTACACCTTTCTTTTTTCTTGATTCTTCTTGCCACCTTTTCCTCTATATTGATTGCCTCTGCTAAAGTTTAAGTTCTTTCTCTGCTCATTATTGCTACCACTATGAGAGTGATCTTGAGAATTAGAGCCATTTGAATCTCTATTTTTGCCTCCTCTATTTCTTTCTTTGCCTCTTTTGATCCAACCACCACGACCTCTATTCTTTTGATTGGTTCTGGCCTATATGGCTTGTTTTGTTACCTTTTCACTACTTTTCCTCTCAAGAAGTCTCTATTCATGTGAAAGAGTTCTATAACTCTTCAATGGTCACAGTCTCTAGATTTGTGGACTCCTCTATAGCAACAACTATATGATCAAACTGAGAAGTGTAAGGTTTGAAGTATCTTTTAAAATATCTCGGAGTCAACCATCCTTTTATTGCATGCTTGCATTGAATTTTCCACAATTTGAATTCTAATGAAATACTTTGTGATAGCTTTTTGCTCGGTCATGGATAACAGTTCATACTACCTTTGAAGGGATTGCAATTTCACCTTCTTTGTTTTTCCAGAATTACCATACGCTTGTTGTAGAGTATCCTACACTTGCTTTGAAGTTGTGCCTTTTGAAATCATTTATAAGACGATTGCAGAGACATACTCGATGCAACAATACTTAAGCTTTGCAATTCAATTTGTTGTTCTCTTTATATGCCTCCTATTATTTCAAGGCATTCTTGGAAAGTTCTTGAAACCTGATTTCACAACTTCAATTTCTTGAAACCTAAAGATGGCATTCATCTTCACACATTAATCATCATAGCCTTTCCCATCGAATATGGGAAGGTTTTGTGAATGGCACTCATAGTAGCCATGGAAGCACACATGTAACAATGCTTCAACAATAGTGTTTTCTAACTTTCACAAGTCCCTCTCTCACCCTAACTCTAGATACCAAACTGTTAGGGATATGCCTACAAGCTCACAGAGTTAATAAAATGGAATACAAGAGTTCTAATAGAGAATAAAGGCTTTCTCATTAGTCAATTAAAAATGCATGAGTACAAATATTTATACAGAGCTTTGTAACTATATAACTGAATAATTGTCACTCAATTATTCCCACAAACTGAATAACTACCTATTTTGGATTACTATACCATATATTTATGTATAATGATGAGTATATAGTGATAGATTAATGATTACACATTATACTTCCTTCATTAGTTTAATGTATATTCCAAACATCTTTCTTTTCTTTTCCGTTACTTATTAAGTAGTTTTAGAAGGTTAATTTTTGTTATTATAAATATTAATGTAGATTAATGAAATAATACTACATGGATTGATACATTAATTCTCACATCTTTTTCTTCTCTCTTTTATTGGTTTATTGCCTCTTCATACCTATTTCCTTTATTTCGTTACTCGTTAAGGTTTTATTACATGAATTAAAAATAATAAGTGATAAAAGTTTTTTGTTATGGTCTTATTGGTACCAATTTAAATAAGAGTCTAAAGGTGACAGTGCAAAAATGATCTTATATTATTATTGAAAAATAATCTATTAGTTATGAATTTTATGATATTTATTGATAGAGTATACAAATTTACCATACACGCTAGATTGTAAGCAATCAAATGACTATACAAAATTATTTGTACAATGACATTTATTTTTATTATTAGCTTAAGTATGTTTTTAGTTTCTAATCAATTTTATTTTTTATCCCTATTTTTTCCCTAATAAATTTTTATTTTATTATATTCCTAAATTAATTTAGATAATGGTTTAAAAAAATTATGAAAAATTATTTAGATAGAGTTTTAGAGATAAAAACAAAACAAAAAAATTATTAGGATAAAAGAATTATTAAAAACTTGAAATAAAAATTTTGCTAGTCCATGAAAAGTCAAAAAAATATTTAAATCTCATTTGTTTTATTCTATTTCATACACAATTAATTTCTTTTTATTTCTTGAGTCAACATCAGATAATTGAGATACAATTAATTTTTTTCATCAATGTAAATGTATGGTCAACAACAAATTCAATACTCTCTAAGAGAATTTACTAAGGAAACTTATTTCCGTTAATATAAATATTATTATTTCTTAAGTTGAATGACATAATTATATGGTTTAATTAAGCTTTTTTTTCCCCAAAATTTGAAGTAATTTTGTTTTCTACTCTAAAATTTTAAAAAAATATTTTAATTCCGAAAATATGAATATTAATTTTTTTTAGTCTCTCCATTAAATAGGAAAATGAATTTACTATTTGTGAATATTATTTCCTACAAAACCAATAAAATTAATTATTTTCCCGTTTATTTCTTCCCTAATACAAGACAGCCTCACAGCCCGCCAGAGCCAGCTTCTCAGCTCTTCCCTCAACTCTTCAACGCTTAATTTTCATTTATTGTTATTGATTTTGAGATTTTTTTGTGATCACAAATTGTAAATTCATTATTTCTATTTGTTCGAGAGATTAAATAATTTAATATTCAAACCTAAGAGACCAAATTAATTATTTTTTATTTCAGGAAATAACCAAAATTACTCAAATTTCAGAGATAAAAATCTCATTAAACCTAATAATATTTAACTTATTATGATTTAAATATTTTATTTTAAAATTTTATTTTATTTATCATATGATGAAATAAAATAAATTTTAAAGTAAAATATTTTAAATCATAATAAGATAAATTATTTAAAAGATCATATATAAATATATAATATTATCTCAATTGTAAATCTAAATAATAATAAGCTTAAATAAAATTTTGGTAAATAAAAAATAGTATTTTTTGTTTTAGTCCTTTAAAGATTTTATTTAATTTAGTCCTTCAAATTTTTGTTTAGTTTGTTTCTAATACCAAAATAACAATTTTATTTTAGTGTTTAATATTACGTAACAATGTTAATTAACTTGTCACACCATAAAAAAATTGAAAGAGATATTACTATAGTTGATCGGACCAATTCAATCGGAAATCAATCTAGTGATCAGTTTCCAAAATATTTTACAACCAGTGAGAATCAATTAAGAATCCAACAAACTATCCACAAACAGATCCAGTCAAACCAACTTCATTAAAAATTGATTTTTAATTTTAATATAGAAATAAAAAATAAAAATAAATATACATAACTTACCATATTATAATATAAAAATAAAAATAAATATATATGTATCAGGATTAGAAATAAGTAAATACTAGTTTACCATATTTCACTTAAAAAAATATAATTTACTCATTAATTTAAAAAATTTTCATATCTTTGTTTCTTATACTTTTATATATTAAGAAATTTTTATTTTTATTTTTATTTTAAATATAAATTTATTATTATTAACGAATATTTTTATATTTTATTAATGATTAAAATTTAAACTTAACTATTATAATATATTTTATTTAGACTTTTATGTATACTATAAAAATAATGTTTTAGTTTAATATGTATCTAATATAATTTATCTATTATTATTATTATTATTATTATTATTATTATTATTATTATTATTATTATTTTAGTAACATCGATCCAATTCCGATTAAACCAGTAACTAAAATCAAATATTTTTTTAAGAACCGATTAAGAAAATATTTAGAGAACCGAAACCAAAAGAACCCTCTTTTTCAAGGACAAAAGTAAATTGATTAAATTCTTACAATATTGTATCTATTATTAACAATAAATCTAAAATGAAGAAAAACATCAGTTATAAGACATCAGTGTTGCGCTTGTTGATCATAGATGTGAATGAAAAAAGGAACTAATATCTAAATAATAATATTTAAGTCAATAGGTTTCATTAACTAAATTCTTAGTGTTATACTTGTTATTGACTAAATCTAGACTGAAAAAAAAATTATATCTCAATTATTGACATTAATCTTGTTCTTGGTATTGAATATAAACATGAAATAAAAAAATCAATTGTATCTCAAATAGAATAAAATAAAAATAAAAAATGTTAATAGTATAGAACCGTAATGAATAATAAAATGAATAAGCTAATGAATAAGAACAAATTAAAAAGACTTATTAAACTTTTAGTCCGAAATTTGATTAAATTCTACATTTTGAATTGAGTTAAAGTCAAATTTAATTCCTGAAAACAATTTAAACTTGAAATTTTAGAGACAAACATCATTTTTAATTTTCAGGAACAAAAAGAGAAATTTAGTCAAATTTTAAAAAGTAAAAACATAATTAAGTCGATAAAAAAATCACGTAATACAATGATCAGTTTGAGGTTTAATTCAATTGTCATAAGGAGAGTTGACCACATATCCTCTCCCTTTATCAAGCAAAATTAAAAAGAAATCAGAAATTCAAGCAAATATCCTTATTCACATGTTTCAAAACCTAATTCCAAAGAAATCCTCAAGAATAGCTCACAAGGTTTCAATTACAACCTAGCTAATTCTACACTGAATAAACACAATATTAAATTATTCATACAATTGCTCCCAATAGCATGACCTCATAAAAAACTACTAGAAGGTTTATTATGAACCTATTCAATTTCAAGTAGTGAATTTTCTCACTTAACCCTCTTTCAGTAGTGTGAACAAAAAATTTGGATAAGTATTACCTGTGCCAAAAAATACCTGTCCAGACACCTAACTGTCATGAAACTAAAGAAATATTAATGGAATACCAAAATGTAGAATGATAAGTTGTCCTCAGTTAATGTCATCAACTACATTTGGTGGAACGAATCTGCAATTTTCTAGAGTTTGCTCAAAGATATGTCCTACTCTCAGCAGCTCTCCCTGCAATTAATTCCCAGCCAAAGGATGATTTTGTTGCTCAATATCATAAATACAAATACACTCTTGCACATTAACATACCACATTTTTCTTTATTATATGTTATTACACAGGACTGAAATCAGTAAGTCCACATTAGTTAACTTTGGCCATACTGTAACTTTCAATCTTAGATGCAAATAAAATCACACTGACAAACTGTATCTTTGTGATTCTTCAGTGAATAATTTATCTCAAAACCTTCCACTGGACTGGAAGTTCATATTATATAGACTATATTTGTGATTACATCTAGCTGGCATTATTTTTACGGAAACTTAATTAGTAAATGTTTCCTCTTTATATTGTTCACCTTTTAAATTGTGAGTCTTTCAACCGAACATCTGCTTAACTTTTAGGCCCCCTACCTTCATCATTCAGTATTTTTTCCAAGTGAACCACATTACAAAAAATGAGAGGAATTTCAATCAAAACATGGTGCATATAATAACATAACACCCATGCTCACAGAAACAAAATTTTGAACAAAAAAATCTTGGAAACGTCTCGTGAAAGAAAAAAGAAAGACACCGACATCAAAACCAAAGATCATTGTGATTTGTACCTTTCACAAAAACATCTCATTTGACAGATAATAGAGACCCGTTATTAGAATTTTACATTATCCCCCATAAGCTTTGATTTTCTATTTTTTCTTCCCCTGATCTTGTTTGATCATTTTCAACTTAAAGTTAAAAAATTCCAATAGGTATCAGCATCTTCCTTTTTAATATTTTCAAGAAATAAAGAATAGTAAAAGAAAACAAAAATGAAGGTAACATAGAACTCCACCAATAAGGACTCCATTATGGTGGATAGAAATGTCAATACCTCATTAAATGCTGCACCAATCATTTGTAGACCAACAGGAAGACCTGCAGGCCCACCCTCAACAAATCCACATGGCAAAACCAAGGCCGGTAATCCAGCTAGATTAACATTTACCTGTAGAACGACAAACCACCAAATAAAGACTGCTTGATTGTTGATGAATATGAATGAAACTTCAGACAATGCCCAATGACAACTTAATTCCAAATTTCCAATAGGAAATCCCTTGTAGAGCTGCTAGAATTCAAAATACATACTACATACTTGGCACATGTTGAGGTTGAATTCATGCAATGCAACTAACCCTGCAGTTAATGGTTAGTGATGATAATCCTGGAATTAATTTGCACCCATATATAAAATTTTTTAACACATAACCTACAGTTTTTAGCAAGATCTGACAGCCATCAGCTATGTGGTCTGCTCAAGTGCTCAAAGGATTTAAAGCTTTAGTAGCCTCAAGTGCTCAAGCTTGAGCTCAGTGGAATTGAAGAAGTTCAATAGTGCAAGTTTAAGACCTCATACTACTAACACTATTTGGTTTGACACATAATCAAAACTATGAGACAAAAATCCAGCTCAAGAAGAATGAAATACTCACAGTCATGATGTCGCCTGCATACATAGCCAAAGGATCATTTTTCTTTTCACCTGCATATGCCAAAGATGATTAAACAAATATCACTGCAGGCACTAAAGAGCAGTAATGCAAAACCAAAGAGATATAGATGCTTACCAATTTTATAAGCAGCTGAAGGCGCTGCTGGGGAAATCAAGATGTCATTTTGATTCAGTGCCTCCTTAAAGCTATTCCTGATTATGGTCCTTACCTGCAACATAACACTCATGAATATCTTCATTAAAAGTTTAAAACCATAAACTTTTAGAAGATGGAATTGATTAACTACACAAACTTGAAACTTCTTAAAGCAACATGTAGGTGCACCAATTGTATGAAAATGAAACTGAGTTCATAATTACTAATTCTTTGATCAGGCCCATCAAGAAATATATAAAATAAGATTAGTAGTACCTGCTGTGCACGTTTATAATATGCATCATAGTAACCAGCTGAAAGGGCATATGTTCCCATCAAAATTCTCATCTTGACCTGAGACATTTAAAATTGAAAGCTAGTTTAAATAGCAATACCAACACATATGGACCATTTCTTTAAACCATATATGTAAAGCTACCACACATTTTGCAGGCAAATTTGAAATTAAGAAGTAATGATTAATGAAAGGTGTTTACCTCAGAACCAAACCCTCCAGCTCGGGAACCTCCATAAAGAGAATCTAGTTCATCAGCATAAACTTGATTTCCATATCTAACGATATACAAAGGGTTAAAGCCAGGCTGACGGTTTATCAACAAAATTTAGAGCATTTAATGAAACATTGTGGTCTGTTGTGCGTGTAAGCCGGGGATTAGATATATGAAAGGGGGTTCAGCCACTGACCGGATACCATCATAGCGAGACAAGTTGGAAGATGATTCAGACACAGCAAGGATATAATATGCTGGCAACCCAAGAGAAAAGGATGGCAGTGAAACCTGTAATAAGTTAATGTGCAAATGCAAATCAAAAGGATATACTGAATATATAGTGTGTAAAAATAAAATACAAATTTTCATAACAGCTATAGAAGTTATAATTCAGAATAATAAGAAAACAAAATGATAATGACCTCATTCACAGAGCATCCTAATTCCTCAAAATGCAAAGCAGCAGCACGAATTGCAGAAATTACTCCAGCATCAACACCATCGTCTATGGTTTCACGGATCAGACCAACTCTCAGTCCCTTCAAGGGTTTACTTTCCAAGGAACTCACAGAGACAAAATGTGATTGAAAGTTGGGCACATCCTGACAAATGAAATTATTTATTATTGAAAGGAATTGGCTTGATAACTAGAAATATATACATTTGCACTCTTGCAGTAATTTCAGTAATCACTTGTCTTATTGAGACACAGATTACCAAATATTATTAAAATCCCTTGCCAACAATGAAAAAATGGATGATTTACAACCAATTATATCAAGCATGATCAAGAACTCGTACTCTTACCTGCTTACTTGAGGTGGCATCAAATCTATCATGACCAGCAATTGCATGAAGAAGAATCCCAGTATCAGCAACTGATGAACCAAAGCAGCCAATGGCATCAAGTGATGAGGCATATGCCATAAGTCCAAATCTTGATACACGTCCATATGTCGGCTTCAAACCTACAACACCACAAAAAGATGCTGGCTGCCTCACACTACCACCAGTATCACTTCCCAACGATACAGCACACTGCCTTGCAGAAACTGCAGCTGCTGACCCTCCTGAAGATCCTCCTGGAACTCTAGACTCATCCCATGGGTTGGCAGTCACCTATTGAATGAACATATGCATCACCTGAGTAAACCAATTGCAGTTATAAATGGGCGATATAAATAAGAAAGCTAAAAACCAAACAAAAAAAATGATAGCCAATCCACATGCAAAGCATGGACAACATATCCCAACTTTTTTTCCTCATTAAATCTTTAAATAATAATGCTGATGCATCATTGCATGCGCGTGTCTATGGATACCTAGACACCTACTTCGGTAGAATATTCACGTGGTATTTTCTCTAATTTTACATGTGATACAAGTTTCCTCTATTTCTTTGAGTAAAAACTCTACGCATTACAATGCCTATCTATCTATATATAGATAGATAATAGAATAGATAGAAATAGAAAGTCAAAAATCATAATCATAATCATAATAAAATAAATAATAAAAAGGAGCACGTTGATTATATAGAAAGTAAGGGTCCTAATTTTTTCGGTAATACAAAAAATAGTGTAAAAAGTGGGAAAGGAATGACAATTTTCCAATGGTGGAAAAATCCTCATATAAAAACTGTGTCGAATCATCATTGACATTTTTCAATCATCATTTTCTCTCCCAAACAAACACTGAAATCCTGCTTTCAGAATAGTGCATGCAATCAACATTTCAACGCCTAAACATAAAATGACCAAAAGAAAGAGCAGCAACACACTCATAAAGCCACTCATCCTCACAACCATTGCAAATAATAGCACAAACAGGCCATTTGAAATTTGATAAGAAGACACATTCAAACACACACCTACCTTATTTACACCACCCAACACATGCCACATCAACCTGTGGATCCTCAATCACCTTTGTTGAGAATCATTATAGGATTAGAATAGCATGAATTTCATATTCTGTCTTTATTATAGTCATTATTATCATATCATAACATAACTATAGCAACAATATCTCCTAAGTGATCTAAAAGACGTGGAAGTGTTTACTGTTTAGTATATGAGGGGTTATAAGACAAAGTTTACATACGAGAGAAATGTTTACTGTTTAGTAATTAATTTATCCATAGCGGTTATAAGATATTTCTAGTGACAAATTTTGGAGGGAGGCAGCGAGTGGTTGTGTGTTTGTATTCCTCCACAGATAAAGTTATCACATTAAGAACTAGTGTTTTCGAATAAAACATAGAGATCCATCAGTTTTTTATCCTCAAAGTGTCAAAAAAAATCCTTTTAGTCCTTGAAATTCAAATAGTTTTTTTTTTCAGTCCATGAAATTAATTCAAAACAAATATTTTTTGAATTTTAAGTGATTTTTGTGAAACAAAAAACTTATTTAAGTAAAAAATATAACTTATCCATAAGTGAGTTTAAACAAGGTTTGGTATGGAAGTAACAATTTGTTACTTCTCACAAGGCGGAGCACTGGAACTTGTACCAACAACAAACCAAACAAGCACTTAGGCTTATGCAAAAGTTCATTTCATTACTTTCTGCCATTTTGGAGAAGCTAATGGAACCATAAGTGGAGAAGAAAAACAAAGGGGGAGAGAGAACCTGAAATGCAGAAGCTTCAGTGGTGCTACCCATACCAAACTCATCCATGTTGGTTTTCCCAACCACAATTCCACCCAACTCCCTCACTCTCTTAACGGCGGTGGCATCGAATGGGGGGAGGTAGCCGTCGAGGATGAGGGAGCCGGCGGTGGAGGGCATGTCGGCGGTGCAGATGTTGTCCTTGACGGCCACGAGGACGCCGGCGAGGGGGCCGGGGTCGTGGCCGGCGGCGATGAGGGCGTCGAGGTGGCGGGCGTGGACGAGGACGGCGTCGTCGTCGGGGAGGTGGAGGAAGGAGCGGAGGCGGGGCTCGGCGAGGCGGAGGCGCGTGAGGGAGGAGAGGGCGAGGTCGGCGGCGGAGGCGCGGCCGGAGAGGAGGGACCGGCGGATGGAGAGGATTTGGGAGGGAGGAGGAGAGGTTAGGGTTTGGGTTTGTGTTTGGGATAGGGTTTGGTCGTTGAGGGAGGCGCGTGAGGTGAAGGCGTGGGGGTGGCGCGTGAGGGTGGAGGGCGGGACGAGAGAGAGGCGAGAGAGAGCGCGTGGGGTTTGAAGTGTTGATAATAGCATTTTGGTTCAAAATTGAGAATTGAGAAGTGACGTGATTACAATAACAGCTATGAGTTATGGCAGAAGAGAAGGACACACACAAAACAAGGTATGCATAGAAGGTTTTGGATACTTTTTCATTTTTTAGAGGGAAGTTAAACCTTAAACATGATTTGGGTTTTCTAAATATACACTTGTATTATATTTTTTAATATTATTTAAAACCCTAAACCTTGGGTGTACACTTGCATTACATTTTTTCAATATCATCAAATTTTGTTTTCGATTTTTAATATTTTTTATTGCTTTGGTTTTTTATAGAAATCTTTTTTTATTATTTATTTATTGTCTTTAAATAATAATGTGTATATATCCATGTTTATTATGATTATATATATATATATATATATATATATATATATATATATATATATTTTACTGATATTTTTTAATTTTTCATTATTAAGCTTTCCGTATTCATATAATGTAAAATGAAGAATTTATTTTTTATGAAATAAAAATAATTTTTAATTGTAAAAAATTTTAATTTAAAAATTATATCTATACCTATATATAAATCTATACCTATATATAAAAGGAATAACCCTATTTTTATAAAAACGGTCAATTTTAATAAAAAAAATTATATTTTTTAAAATAAAAATTTCTCATAATTACCCAAATAAAAACTGTCTAACATAACATTTTAAATTTAAAATAGTAGTAATTACAACAGGATAATTATAAAATATTACTATAACTTCTACTTACCACCCAACCATTTATCATTACTTAACAACATTTCTTGATTTGTTCATTTCTTTTCACGGCTAGCAATGATTGGGTCAAAACCATTTTTAGGTGGATAAATCAGGATGTGAGGGCAGCGTTGCAAACTATCAAACTTAGATTTTTCTTTTCAACTACTATTGAGATGTTGTAACCAACTATGAATATCTCAATTGTATTTGTTTCCTTTCGGTAAAGTCTATCTAAAGACATATTTATATTTGTATTTGCTTTACTAAAGACATATTTGTATCAAACTTTATATGTATTTAACTAAAGATTATACTAATTAATTTTAGTATGTATTTAACTTTTACCTCACTTTTTTTTTTCTTTTCAACTACTGTTAAGATGTTGTAACTATGTATTTTCTAATTTTAGTTTTTCTTATAATAATTTATTATTATAATTACTTAAGATCAGAAAAAAAGTAATCTATGGTTAAATTGTTCAAGATTAGAAATACAAAAATTGAAAGAAAAATAAAAAATCATAATTGTAGATAAAATCAAGCAAAAAAAAGAAAGAAGACATTATAATGAAACTAAATAGGGTATACAAAAACTTTAAAAAATTACAAAATATATTAAAGTCCTATGAAAATAAAATTATTAAAAAATTATGATATGTTAAGTGGTGGTTATTTACGCATTTGTTATTAATAAATAAATTGTGGAGTTGCAATTAACTAACAAATTGGTTTATTAATAACAAAAATGACATTAATCCTAAACAAAAGTGACATTAATTTTGAAATTTCTTTTCGCGGCTATTGTATTAATATTTATTTGTGTTAATTATCAAATTCCAGAATACAACACAGAATATTTGTGTCTTTCATTGATTATGAATGACAATGCGAGTTTGGACAATGTTTTTTTTTTAAAATTAAACTACTATAATCAATCATGTTCCATTATAGGTAATAAAATATTTAATCTCACTTTTGTTTCTTCCATTATACATATTTGCAACAAGTTTAGTTTCTCTAACTTAATTTTTATTTTAAATAAATTTCAATTATAGTGAACATAAGGCAATATATATAAAATGATAAAATAAAATTTATAACTTCTATAACTATATATAAAGGCAATAGTAATTTTTATTTAAAATGGATAGTTTTTATAATTAAAAATTAGAAAATACATTTTAAATAAAAACTCTACAAGTTCAACATATTCAGTTTTTAAAACTGTCCATTTTATTATAAATTCAATATTAGTTTTTATTTAAGGATACATTCTTTATATATAGATATAGAAGTTATAGATTTTTTTAATAAAAATCTAGATGTTATCCATTCTTTATTAAAAAATTTATTAATTACTATTTTTTATTACAAAATTTATTAATTACGGTTCTTTATTACAAAAGTTATTAACTCAAAAAAATCAAGACAAACTAAATTCAAATAATTTTGCCCATTCTTTATTTAAAAAGTTATTAATTTGTTTCTTCCATTATACATTTTTTTATTATAAATTAAAACTAAAAAAAATATTGGAATCTTGGTGTTAGATTTGTTTCTTCCAGTATATATATCTATCTTGTTTCTTTCTCAAATATTAACAATTTTTCTTAAATCTCTATTTTTTTTTTTAATCTCAATTTTCTAAATTTTTTTTCTTTAAAACTGTGACAACAAAAATTACAAACTTTTTTGCTTCCTCAACTCTTAACAATTTTTTCTAAATATCTATTTTTTCTAATCTCAAATTTCTAAATTTTCTTTCTTTAAAATAGCACAAATTACAATTTTTTTTCTTTTTTTTTAGATTTTTTAAAACTATAACTGCCCATTTTTTATAAAAAGAAACTGTCATCTTTTTGCTCAGTTTTAAATAAAAAATGTTGACATTTTATTATACCTGATAAGATTTTAAATAAAAATTACTAATTTAATTTCAAATACATAATTAAATATGTTAAATTAAAATAAAAATGTGAACACACACGTGTTGTTGCTGACACATATGTGTATTCACATCTTTATCGTATTAATTTTGATTGGAAAAAATGAGAGTTCTAGGTAATATGTGTATTATAGTGTATTAATTTTTTTAATATATGTTTAATTTTATTATTTGGGTAAGATGATGAATTCACTGGAAAACTCAAGATTGTCGTGAACGGTAGTCATCTTTTATCTTCTAATTAAAGAAGATTTCATGACTCTAGAGCCATGATGACAGGCCATAATAAGAATATACATTTTGTTATTATCTATATGGCA
Organism: Psophocarpus tetragonolobus; assembly: GCA_037954015.1. Classification (NCBI taxonomy): domain Eukaryota; kingdom Viridiplantae; phylum Streptophyta; class Magnoliopsida; order Fabales; family Fabaceae; genus Psophocarpus; species Psophocarpus tetragonolobus. The sequence goes on from CM075694.1 coordinate 34,140,356, forward strand.
TTATTTTATATATTACTAAATCCAAGTTAAAATACTATACAAAAATTTAAAAAATAATAATTATTTATAAATTACAAAATTAAATATATTAAATAAAGTTAAAAATGCAAACACACAAGCGTGACAACGCTTGTGTTTTCACTAGTATAAATAATGATAGCTTTTAAAAACAGTACAAGTAGTTTTAAAATAAATAACAATGAGGACAAAATAAGATAAAAAATTATTGAGAACCAGTTTTTTTTATTGATGACAAATAAAAAAAATTATTTACACCTTATTTAATTATTAATCTATTATATTTTTATAATAAAATTAATTATTTTTTATCAAGTAAATTAATCGATTAATTTTTTTGTAACTATAGAGTAATTGAATAGTATGTGAAATATTTGTATTATTTTTATTGATTTAAAAAGTTCAAAAATGCAAAAAGAATTATGCAATGTTTATAATTATCATTTTTTTCAAACAAAATCTGTATGTATGGGGAGTAAAAAGAACTTCCATCACTCTACAAGTTTCCAAAAAAGATTTAATGTTTGTTTGGCAACAGTCTTATAAAACTGTTTTCAGTATTTAAAATTTAAAAAACTCATTTGACTAGTGTTTTTTTAAGACAGTTTTTGAAAATAGTTTTTGTTTTTTTAGTTTTTAAAAACTAAAAAACAAAAACAGCGGAAAGTAGTTTTGCTTTTCAGTTTTCTATTTTTGTTTTGAAAACTCAAAATACAATCATAATATCTTCTTTTTTTTTTTATTAATGAAATTTTAAAAATATGAATAAGTTTTTCTATTTTTACATCTTCAAAATAGTTTTCAAATAACACTTACTAAATAAGTTTTTTTTTTCTTTTCTTCCAAAAAACAGTTTTGAAAATTATTCTTGAAAATTCTTTTCAACAATTAAAAAACAAAACCAAATCAATCAAACTCTAAATAGTCGATGTTTAGAAACTCGTGATTTTATCCAAATGCATTTCTGAGCAATTAGAGCATCATGAAGGGTAGATAAAAGTTTTACATCTTAACTAACTTTTTTGTGAATTCTATAATGTCACGTCATTTTAAAGATCAATTCTATTTTTTTCTCCAACAAAATATCACAGTTTGTGATAATTTTTAGTGGATCCTGCACTGTCATGCTATTAAATTTAATATTTTTTTTTAGTTATTGGAAAATAACTTAAATTAAATAATTATATTAATTAAATTAAATAATTATGTTATTTAAGTTAAATAATTTATATTAAATAATTATATAATTTAAATAATTTTAATAAAATAATTATATAATTTAAATTATATAGTTTAATTATGAAAAAATTGCAAAGAATAAAAAAATATTAAATTTAAAAAAAAAATCACTTTTTACACATGCTCCCCAACTACCCCCTTTTTCATTTCATTTTTCTCTTCCCAGCTTCCTAATAGACACCCTTTCTCTCTTCCCCTCCTTATTCATTCTCTTTTCCCCTCCCACGGCGGTAGCCTTTCTCACTTCCCCACCCATGGCCACCACCATCCACGCCTTCGTCGTTGTCCGTGCGCCTCCGTCGACCTCCACGCCTCACCCTTCCCCGTCCTTGTTCTTCTTTTCTTCTCTATTAAACAAAGTTTTCATTTTTATGAATTTTTTCATGTGTTCATCTGCTGATTTGTTTATGCTATTAATAAAAATCGATTTGATTGTTTTTTGTTGTTGTTCTTTGTTGATTTGTTGTTGAATTTATTTTTTGGGTTGATTTTTGGCTGTTTCGAATTCTTGTGGGTTTGGGCGGGATGAACAAGAAAGAAAAAATAAAATACTTTTTTTTTTGAAAGGGTGTTGATCTTGGGTGTTATTTTACAAGAATAGATCTCCACGTGGAGATCACCCTCCTTTACTTCAATAGGTGTTATTGGTAAGAACTAATCTTAACTTCAAGATAAGTGTCCAAGATCAATCCTTGAAGATGCTCTTAGAGTGCACGGACTAATCATGTGTTCAGTTCCCGGCTCAATTCATCCCCTACTGCACCTTGTTCTTCCATTTGATGATATGACTTATGTGATGTCTTGGAAGCAAAATGGTTGGTTTGACTCTGCTGTAAATTGGAAAGTAAGTAGGACATTGTAGGAAACTTTGGTTTTGAGAAGATAGGTGGTTGGAGACTTAGTACTTGATTGATTTGATTTTATTTTTAGTTTTTTAAAAGAGTTTTAAAAATAGTTTTGAAAACTAGTTTTCGAAAAAAAAAAACCTATTTGGTAAGTGTTATTTGAAAACTGTTTTGAAGAAGTAAGAATAAAAAAACTTGTTCATATTTATTAAAATTTCATTAATGAAAAACAAAAAATAATATATTCTTATTGTATTTTGAATTTTTAAAACAAACATAGAAAATTGAAAAGTAAAACTATTTTAGTTATTCATGTTTTTTAGTTTTTAAAAACTAAAAAATCAAAACTGTCTTTGAAAATTGTTTTCAGAAAACACTATCCAAATGAGTTTTTTAGTTTTTAAATACTAAAATACTGAAAATAATTTTATAAAACTGTTGTCAAACAAGTATTTAGCTTATCACAACTACTTGACAAGGCATGGCAAAAAAGAAAAAACAAAATTGTCACCACACATAACAGTGAGACGAGACATCATGTGCTCAATCTGAAGACTAAACTAACAACATAAGCAACAAGTAATCCTATGCCTAGTAAAATACAATTGGCACCACATAAATCATATATTCACATCAATGGCTAAAATATCATTAACAATCAATACAACTACACTATATACTCTTTAAACACATAAAGAAAAGAATATTGTTACACTATACACACATCCTATCATAAAACCAAAATGATAAAGAACTTATTTTCATGAGGTTATCTGTATAAAATAAAAAATATCCAAACACTCTAAAGTTTTATTATTAGAAGCAATAGAGTTTTTGGATATCTAAATATCCCAACATATTGCATGCCAAAAGGCCCAAAACAAGTTCTTGAGCCTCCTTCTGTGTATCCACTGGCCAAGATCCAACAATGTGTAGCAGTTGAAAAATATTAGAAGGTAACGCTGCCACCACTCCAATCCATCTCAACATTCTATACCATATTGCTTGGGAGACCTTATGTGTCACAAAAAGATGTTTACAATTCTTAGGTTCCTCCATACACAAGCATAATTTTGCTGAATTCCTTGAAACTTCATGCCTTTCCTTAATAGATTATCAATTGTTGGGAGTTGTTGATCAATAATTTGAATGAGAAGACAATTACTTTAGAAGGCAATTAACTTTCCACAACCATTTAAACATATGGTTTTCTTCTCCTATATTACTTACACCAAGTTCACCTGAGCTTAAGGACTTGCATGTTGTAGCCACTGAAAATGAAATATTTTCTGCGGAATGCCAAGCTCATTAATCCTTAGACTCCTAAACCAATTGAACATTTTGCAATCATTCAATCAATGAAAGTAACATCTCTCTTTACCAAAAAACAAACTCATCCAGGACCAGTTCCAATGATGTGATCTTTGATGATTACTTGCCCAAAGGATCCTTTTTAAGGTCACTTAGAAGGGAAATAGATTTATGGAGAGGAAAGGAATGGGGTGAGGCACTACAAATACTATATTTGATAAGCCAAAAGGGAGAGGCCACAAGGGAGTGGTCCCTTGATAACTCTTAGAAGCTCTCACAAAGGAGAAAGAGGAACACTCAAAGGTAAGAACCTCACAACCAATATGGTCTCTAGGATTAAATTCAAGTGTAAAAAATACAAGTGAGGGGAGAAACTCCTATTTATAGAGGTAGCTAACCTCTTGAACAAGATAACATAAAAAAGAAGGGCTAGGATTAAAAGGAGAGATCTAAGGGAGGAGGATTGAGAAACAATTCCCTCCTTAGATCATCAAACTTGGTGCCCAAGTTTCTCAAACCAAGGGTCAAGATTCCTTCTTATTAGCTTAGAGGGTTTATGTAAGAAAAGAGGGGTGTAGATATCAAGGTTATCCCTTATTTCCTTCATAAAGACCCAAAAAGCTAAATTCACCCTCTAAATTCCTAAGACATCTCCTAAAATAAACAATAGACTAAATACATGTCCCAAATTAAATTCCTAATGCTCCTCAAAATTACAATAAAGGAAAATTACATTTTATTAACTAAAGTCCCCAGCATAATATCTTCACTCTCCACAGGAGGTGAAGTCTTCCTTTGTCTGCAAGGGCTAAGTCTTCTTCAATCCTTCTAGCCATGACCCTAGTGATAGGTCCTTGGCTAGGCATGGTCACATCATCCAATCTTGTAAACCTTCCAATAAACCCTTCATATTGTGCACAAATATATTTTTATCCATTGCCAAACTAAATAGTCTAGGATATCTTTCAGCTAACTACCTACCACCTAGCCAATTATGCTTCCAAAACATAGTTTTTTTTATCATCCTCTATTTTCCTCCTAATCTGGTTTACGAACCACCCAAGGGAGGAAACAAGATTATTATCTATTTATCACACATCCCTCCACCAAATATACCATTTTTTTGTGAGTAAAGAGTCAAATATGGATTTTCTTGAAAAGCTCCATATTTCTACTTCTTAGTAAAGGACACCATATTGCTTTCTTATAATTCATAAATCTCCACCTCCATTTAACCAAAAGACTTATATTAAATTTCCTTAGGCATTTAACACCCAACCCCCCCTTTTTTAGGCATGCATATTCTGCCCAGCTAACCCAAACAATTTTACTTACATCATCAAAACCCCCTAGAGGAATCTACATTGCAGAGTAGTTAATGTTTAAATTACCTTTTTTGGAGCCTTATAGAAAGAGAAGTAACATGTTTTTTGCCTAGTTAATGTTTGAATTACCTAGTTAGGAAGAAATTTAACATTACTAGTCTTCCTCCAGAGGATATGCTTTTTTCCTTCCAATTAGCCAACCTCTATTTGCATTTGTCTACCATCGGATCCCATGACACATAACGAGGATTTACCCCAATTGGAATTCCCAAAAATTTGAATGACGACCTACTCACAGTACAATTTAGCTACAACCCACAACATGTGAAAATAAGTGATCAACATTTAAACAAAAAAATTGGCTTTTGTAAAAATTTACTTTTAGTCTGGGTGCCAGTTCAAATCCTCTCAAAATCACCTTCACAGTCCAAATTGTTTGGAAGTTAGCTTCTTCCATAAATATTGAATCGTCAACATATTGCAAAACTGAATAGCTGGCTCCATCACCCATTCTGATTTGTTTGAATTTACCACTTTTGACCACACATCTAAACAATCCGCTAATCCTTCTGCCACTACTAGAAATAGGAATGACGATAATAAATTTCCTTGTTTGATTCCCCTCTTTGATAGAAATTCGACTGTAGGATTTCAATTAATCAATGTTGATGTATGGAGCCACCTTTGGCCAAATCCCAACGTGCAAAACATATAATCAAGGTAATATCAGTTAACTAAATCACACACTCAACAAATTTTAACAATGCTATAGAGCTTTCTAATTATGCAAAAATACTCATAAGTGTCAATTAATGTCAATGATAGTTTATATGTCTTTTTTTTTCCTGCTTGGATTTGTTGCTTGAGTGTAATTTATTGTATCTTTATGTCAATATTGTTGAACTTTCTATTTTCTCTTGTAACGTGTCCATGAATATTATGTTGATACATATGTTTAGTTATTATCACCAATGTCTTTAAATTTGGATTAGTGATGAAACCGGTGAAAGTACTAATTCACGGTTTATTAACTCAACAGTTATTGAATATTAATAGTTGAACTGGTCACACTAAAATAATATTTTTTATTATTAATGTATTATAAAATAAAAAATGATTAAGAAGTTAATTATAAAAGAAAAAATATTTTTACTAAATACAACTTAATATTGCTAAGATACCTTTCTTTTTTTAATTTAAAAAGGAATAAACCTAGAAAAAAGAGAATGCATTTAACAAAATCTAAAAAAATTTAAAAAGATTATGAGCCAATTTAACTGGTTGAACCATCAATTTTAACTAGTTTTACTGATTTGTACTTGGTTTTCGATTTTAAAATCGATTATTTACTTGACCAGTTTCTGTATTGAAAAAACTAGTTATTAGACTAGTTCAATGCTTTTCTAATTGTTCTAGTTTGGATTTTTAAACATAAATTATGACTAATTAGTTGGTCAATTCTTATTTATGCTTCAATATCTGCGTATTAACTAATGCATAGCGTGCTCCTCGTGGTCCTGTCTCTAGATATTTTATTATATCTTATCTTTATCTTCCCTTAGATACATAAACATATCAATGAACACACAAATATCAAGAAACGTTCCAAAATGGTAACCATCAAAGGCTCTCACACAGTGGTTCCAAGTCAACCAACACCCCAAGGTCGATTATGGCTTTCTAACAGTGACCAAACCGCACGTCCAGCGCATACACCAAATCTTTACATCTACAAAGCAAAACACAACATCATCCAATATGATATTGAGACATTCAAAACCTCTCTCAGCCAAATTCTGGTGTACTATTATCCAGTAGCTGGCAGATTGAGCATAACAGAAAATGGTCGAATGGAAGTGGATTGCAGTGCAAAGGGTGTGACTTTGCTTGAAGCTGAGACCACAAAAAAATTGGCTGATTTTGGAGATCTATCACCCTCTGAGTCCATGAAGGAGGAACTTGTTCCAACTATTGATTTTCAGTCTCAACCTATAGAAGACATTCCTTTGGTATTAATCCAAATAACAAGATTCTTCCAAGGTGCTCCCTCCATGGTCTCTTATAGAATACAAGATAAATTCTTATATACTTGTATGTATCTATTGATGTTATTCCATATGACAATCTCTTAAATAGGTTGATTTACAAAACTATAATACTTTTCCTTTGTAATTTTTTATGGTATTGAAAATGAAAAAAATAAATAACATTTTTAAAAATTGGAAGTATTTAAAAATTGTAATTTATGGAGATATAAGTTTTTTAATCATAAAATTATATATTTGTAAAAATTGATAACATTTTTCTTCTATAAAAATATTATAAATTATTTATTTTTTCCACTAATTTTTTTTTTTCTGGATCACTGTTAGGTGACCTTGCTATTGCAGTGGCTGTCTCACACCCAGTGGCTGATGGGGTTGCTTGGATTCATTTCATCAACACATGGGCAAAGGTTGTTCGAGGAGACATGTTAGACATTAACGAAATGCCATCCCTAGACCGAACCATACTCAAATTTTCACCATCTTCGAAGTTGTCACCACCACCACGCTTTGCTCACGGAGAGTTGAAGCCTTTGCCATTCATAGTAGGCAGATCGGACAGCAGTGAGGAGCAAAAGAAGAAGACAGCAGCTGCATTGTTAAAACTCACATCAGAACAAGTGAAAATGCTGAAGAAAAAGGCAAATGATCATCACTTAACAAAAGGGTCAAGGCCCTGTAGCACATTTGAAGCTGTGACTGCACATATATGGAGATGTGCATCCAAGGCTCGAGAATTGACTCAGAATCAACCAACTGTTGCTCGTTTCAACGCCGATTTTCGCCACAGATTGATTCCACCTCTTCCCAAGAGTTATTTTGGGAATGCTTTGGCAGCAACAGTGACACCAGAATGTTATGCTGGAGACATCATATCAAAACCGTTGAGTTATGCTGCACAAAAGATGAGAGAAGCAGTTGAAATGCTTACAGATGAGTACATAAGGTCACAGTTGGAAGTTGTGGTGGGTGAGGAGCAATTGAAAAGCATAAAGGCTTTATTCTCAAGACAAGGAGAACGTAGGAATGCCCCTTTTGCAGGGAATCCTAACCTTCAGATCACAAGCTGGATCAGCATTCCACTTTATGAAGCAGATTTTGGGTGGGGAAAACCTGATCATTTTATTCTGGGATATTTGTGTCCATTTGATAGAGGAATTATCTTTAGAAGTCCACAAAACGATGGTTCTCTTGTTGTGATCATGTATTTCCAGAAAGCTCATATGCAACTTTTTAAGAAATTCTTCTACGAGGATATATTCTCATCAAGATTGTAATTTGTAATTCACAGTGGTTGGTGCAGAAAGCTCTGCAGACCTTCTGTTGTGTTCTATTTACTTAAGCATCTTGAAAATTGAAAGATTGCCAGATGAGAGTAGATTAATTTTACTTTTACTACATCTTGCTATGCGTGGTAATATTATACTCGTATACTGTTTTATATGTACCTCTTCCAAATTATTAACTTGTTTGTCCAACATGGTTATTTACCACCAACCTTCATGTAGATTTATCACTATCCAGTTTGAAATCATTTTGATAAAATATTCACGTGAAAGGTGCTTCACGTATAATAATATCCTAAAGACACTAAAGTTGATCATTATGTTACTATTCAATTATAAGAAATAGGTAATTAAAGGATGATTGGTTAACCATGTTTTTTATTTGGTTAATTTAGTTTATATTTAAATTTGTTAGCCTTCGCATTATGCATTTAAAGTTGTATTGTAACCATCATTAACAATAGTTGGCAAATTTTATATATAAGAAAAATTAATAACTACCTAAAAAATAACCAAATTATTTTAATTTATATTTTTTTATTACCCTAACTATGTTAATATTGTTCTGGTTATTCATATCATCATTAAACAAAAGAGTTAACAATAAAAATAACGGATCTTCGTCACTAAACAACAAAACACTGCTATTTCATATTTTTTATGTATATATCTATCTTATTAATAAAGGAAATATTTCTTTTAACATCTACTTTTCAAAATATATATTCTACTCTTATAGCTTATTTGAAAATTGAAAATAAACTACTTTATCATAAGAGAAACTCGAATCGGCAATCTCTCCCTTCCTACATAAGAACTTTGTCACTAGATAATTGTTCTACTATCTATAATATATATATATATATATATATATATATATATATATATATATATTATAATATATAATGGAAATATGATGTGTTCATATTTTAGGACTGTTTTACCCTTCTAAACATTTTATGACTTCTCTCACATTAATAAATGTATATTTTTACAAGTTATACCTTACTACAATTCAACATTTCTTAAACATGATTAATCTATGTACATCTTCGATCATAAATATTTTTAACAGAAATGCGAATATATATGCGTAACAAGATGTTTAATTTATTCAAACTCTTCTCTCCCTATTTTCTTAAATTCATTGCAAATTTTACATATATATTGATAATCTGATATATTTCTATCATGTTAACATAAACAAAAAAAATTTACTAAATTATAATCATTGTACACAAAAATGCAAATACACATGTACGACAAGATGTTTAGTTTTATTCAAACTCTTTCTTCTCTCAATTTTCTCAAATTTATTGCAATTCTTACATATACGTTGATGATCTGATATATTTCTATCATATTAATGTAAACAAAAAAAGATACTAAACTAAAATTATTATACACAAAATGACACAATGTACTATTTATATATTCTATCATGTTACTCAAAACACATATTAAATTAAAACTCTAAAATTATTATATTTATCAACATAGAAATGCAAATATGCGTTTTTGTTATTAATATATAATATTGCTGTTAGGGAAGACGAATGCCTACATTATGGTAGACTAACATGAAGATTTATATATGTATATTAAAAATTATCTATATCTTTTGTGGTTTTTAATAAAAATAATTATGATACTCTTATTTTATTTTTATATTGTTTACTTTACAGTTATTAATAAATTATGGTAGACTAACACATGAAGGTTTACATATGTGTATTAAAAATATCTATATTTTGTGGTTTTAACAAAAAATTGTAATATTTTTATTTTTTTATATTGTTTACACTTTCTCATTATTAATAGATTTTCACACTACTTTAATACTTTTATTATTTTTTTATTGTTGTTGTTATAATACAATTTATGTTAATACTACTTTTGATAACATTAATACTAATGAATAATATTAAAATTTAACAATAATTTTTATACATAAGCTATTTTAATAATTATTTTTTTTTATATTTCAAATTCATTTTTTCTGTCTTTTAAAGCTGAATTTTTTCTTGTATATGTATATTTTTTAAGTTTTTCATGCAAATTCTTTTTATGAGTTTTTCTTTTTGTTAATTTTTCTACAAAATTCTATGATTTTAGTAAAAAATTCACCAAAAATTGCTTAAAATAAAATATTTTTTATAATTGAAAGATTAAATATTTCTATTTTAAAATAAAAAATCAAATAGATTAAATAAAATAGAGAGATGAATATAATATTTTAACTTAATATTATTTTGGTCCTCCAACTAAATTTGGGAAGCTCACCACTGAATAGGAATAAACAAAACGTTAAAAAAAATGTCAAGATCTAAGGTGGTGTTTAGTTTTAAAAATGTTTTCTATTTTTATTTTTTAAAAAATATTTTTATTTTTCAACATTTAAAAAACATGTTTATTTTTACTTTATTTTTTATTTTTAAAAATTAATATTGCTAAATTTAATTAATTTTAATGAAAATATTATAAATTATTTATACATAATTTAAATATATTTATATATTATTTTTAGAGTTTAATGTTAATTTTTATATCATTACAATATTGTTTTTAAGTTTTCGCAATATTAATTTTTAAAACACTCAACAACTTCTTTTGTTTTTCATTTTTAGCTATGTTTTGAAAATATTTTCAGTAAAAATATTTTTTAAATTTAAATAAAACATTTTCACAACTGTTTTTTGTTTTTAAAATAAAAACAAAAAACATCCAAAACAAACACTTCCTAAAAGTCACCATTTCACAAGGAAAACTAAACAAAACCGTTTTTAAGCTTATTCAACGAAAAAACTATTATTTTGAAAATTCAAATGACATTGATATATTTACAAGACCAACAAGGTAAATAGAAAATGATACTTAATGAGCAAGACTAGCACTAACATAACGATTATAAGAGAAATAATATTGAAGCAATGACTAAATTTTAACTTCGTGAAAATGGAGCAAATGAACATATCAGTCATGTATAGAGAAGGAAAAACATTCCAGTCGTCTAAAGATGACCAGTGAAATGCCTTTGTAATAATATATTATAGGTTATATATCTTTTCCTGAGAGTCATTGCACGGAAAACAGCAAAAATATAGAAAAAGAGAATACGTGAACATACAGGTACAGTTTATAAACATATTCTAGGGGCTGATATCTAACACTTTCAAGCCTTGATTATAATGATTAGAGATCACTTGAATCCCTCATAACCAAATTAATTTACAAAGGTATAATGGAATGCGACAATTAGCTTCGGACACTTTACCAAGAAGAAGGGACAGCTTATAATTCCAACAGGTCTTGCTCATTTTCCAAGTTCCAAACAGCAATTCTTCCATCCAATCCTGTAGATTCGATGAGTAGGCATTAGCAAAGAACATAATCAGCACAAAAAATAACAAAATTTCGGATAACTATCCACACCCTCCACCAACCTGATGTGCTGAAACGCTTTATCAGTGCGCCATGATCTCCAAGAGGCGTAATACAACTACAAAGCCCAAAAATCACCCGTCAAAAGCAGTTTATACAGACCTTAAGTTGCCTGAATCCCACTGATAATGAAATTCATACATTGCATTGCCAGTAGGAGTAAAATAAATTGAACAGAACAATGGAAACCGAGCTATCATATTGTAGAATTGAAAAACTAAGCATTTTAAAAAGAAAATATGTAAAATTTGGAGAAACTACGGAGGTCACGAAGAAATATATACTTTATACAGTTGTCATGAACAGTTCCACGAGTTCTTGAAGTTTCAACTGCATCATTGCTCACTCCATGCTTTGATTGGCCATAAAACTTCCCGAATGCTTCAGAGAACTGATTAGAAGAAATAATTTGACACATGGAGTAGAGAGTAAACCTCCAGTTAATAAATAACATAAAGAGAAAAAAATATCTACAAGCCTACCACTAGTGACCTGGGCCAGTCTATCTAAAGTTTGATTTAGCTATCAAAGTTTACATTACAATACAGGAGTTTTAGATAATATTTAAAAAACTTAATTGCACTTGTCTCTCTATCAGTGTTGTCAATTGCAGAAAATAATGGAAAGCCAATAATCTACTATATCATATAGCAGATAGTATCGTGGCCATAAGGCAGAAGTCACATAATTGAAATATAAGTTGTATACAAATAAAAATAAAATGCATGAAAAATTGGTATAATATCTTAAAAGTTCAATTGGCTAGAGACCCGCCAAAAACGAGAGATGTAGGACAAATGCTGCAACCACAGTACTGATAGTAGCTGCAATTGCGGATAGAGTCACAATTGCGGATCTGAGAAATTCCACTACGCAATGGAGGTATAGTGCCACACTGCCACTATTGCGGGTTTAACACCTCTCTATTAACCAATTTGTGATTTTTGTTGCTCACTAATGTAGTAATTTTGTTCCTGAGTCTTAGTAAAAAGGGACGGTTATGTTAGACCTTTGACGAATCAACAACATATTTTGCACAGTTCAACTAAATCTTGTCATGATGAGAGTTTCTACATTAGACATCAAAATGGAAGTTATGGTCTTCTTGCGACAACAGTATTTTTCCCAGACATTTCTCTTTGATCTTTCTAATTTGTCAAATATTAGGAGGATCAGGAATTCTCTTCATCATACTTAATTTAATTTATATCAAGCTAGCAATGCAACAACTCCATCAGTATTTCCATGTTAGACATTAAGATTAATGAAATTGATTTCCAGCTGGAGATTTATGTTTCTCAATAACTGAATATTTAAGAATCTTTTGCAAGAAATTCAGTTACCTGTGAGCCATATCTTGATCCAGAAGATACTGCTTTACGTTCTCCCAGATGTCTGACAAAACTCCTAGAGAAAAAACACACATCAAAAGAGAAGGAATGAGGAACCAAAACACTGACTTCTCTTCCACTTAAAAAGATAATTAAAAACACCATCATTTAAAGATGAAAAGCCTCAATAATTCTAGCTCTACTACGAAATAGAAAGATTGCGTACAAATTGGCCAAGTCACATTGATAAAGCCAATCTTGGAAAATACAAATATCTGAATTTGCACGTACCAAATTCCCCTTTCATCTGCTGCAAAAACCATTGGGTTACAATCAAATCCCACACCAATCACCTTTTTCTCGGAAATAAATAATACCTGAAAACGTGTAACACAATGATCCACCATTTCAAAAAATTATCAGTAAATTATCCACTAAAAAAAGCCGTGGGAAACTAAAAATGGTTAGACAGAGTGGATGCTGACCCACATCACGGAGGGGCAAATCACGGAACACAACATTTTGAGCCAAAGGAGAAGGACCAACATCATCAACAAAATATATCATAGAATTATGACCTGTATAATATCAACAAATACAGCTGGTCACAAGTAGAAAACTCAAACAGACTTGATAAAATACAATGATTTCAAAAGCTCCAATGATTTTATAGAAGAACCCAATATTTTATATTAATACACTGTGTAAACCTAAATACCTAACAGTGCCAACTTGTTTATCTTTAATATTCTTTTATTACACATAAAGATAATAGCTAAACCTCAGAAGCTCACAGACAATCTTGAATTCTTGACAGGAAAAAAAAAAATGTTTAGCTTGCAGCAATAATCTAAACTAGCCAAGTGTAAGCAGCCAGAGGAGAGAATTTTCTCACCTACATACGCAAGAGTATTGCCACTTGGTGACCACTTGACTCCAAATGTCCAAGATGATGAGAGATCCAGTTGAACAATCAGCTGTTAGTCAAGAAAAATATTATAAGCAACAGCTACACTGATCCAACAGGTCTTTTCATTTCATTTCTCCATTTTCTTCTGTTTTTTAGGAGATGAAAGAAACCATTATTCTGTTATTATAATTATGATCTTATACAAATCAATTCTATAAGACACATTTGGTCATTGATCAATACACTAAAAAATGCTAAAATATATAAATCCAGATGTCAAGACCTTAACAAAGTTTTTATTTTTAAATAATATCAGTTTCAACTTTACAATCAACAAAAGGTGAATAATATATCCATAGGTTATTTATCAGGCTTCACAAGCAATGTATTCATTGTAACATGTAGGCAAATTTTATTATACTGATCATAAATTTAAAAAATTCATGAGGAATAAGAATTAAAATTGAACCTCTCCAAATTTTGAATCCGATGAAGTACCCTTTTTTGAATCCCTGTGCCAATCAACATTTAAACTTGAATGATAAAAAAAAAAACTGGAAAAAGTCAGCCACAACCAAAATTGATTATCATACTTTGCATCAACGCCTTTTATAAAGGTGGAAAACACTCGGCATTTCCCGTCTGTGGATGTTGTCGCAAGAAGAATCTGCAGTTAAAAACAAAGATGTTGTGCATAAGGTTTTTGACATCACATAACAAATATTTCAAAACACAACTATCTGACATTTGATCCGGAAACTAAAATAATTTAACAGACCAGGACATTATCTGGGCAAAACAAGAGAGGAAACAAGAAGTTAGAAAACAGAGGATAGACAAATATTACATATTTAATATATTGAGGATTACAAATAAATCATAATAGTAGTCCTCAAATATAGCCATATAAGAAAAAAAAATAATAACAAATTCTCAACAAGCTAAGCAAGTGCAACCTAACCTGGATGGAGCTAACTTGTTATACATGAAAGGCTTTTAATAACTTTAAAGTAATAACATTTGGAATATCTATCAATCTATCTATGTATTTATGTATGTATGCATGCATGTTATGACAAAGTCAGACTAACATTATCAGGATGCCAAGAAACACTTGTCACTGAAGAATCATGTCTTTTCCTGATTAGTTTGCTTACCCACCTGCAAGTAGACACAAGTATAGAAAATAAATATTGAAAAGAAAGATCCAAAAACTATACTGTAATTTTAATGTTCCAATTATATCAACTACGAGTGTCCATGGGTAGAGTTGGGTTTAGAATTTTTTGGACCCAACTTGCTCATGAAAGCACCGGATTGGATTGGGTTAGAAATAGATTATTCGTTCAACCTGATCTAACCCAACCCACTCATGAGTGAACTCATGGGTCAGTCATGTAATTAAAAAATTTCACATGCTAACTGCTAAAATAATGCCAAGATACAAAATGGATAACACTAACTAAAGTCAACATAAATCCCAAATTTGAATTGTTAAATATTATCAAGGTCAACATTACATGAACCAGCTATTCCAGTAAATAGAAGATATATATTGCAGGGCACTAGATGCCTTGTAAACCAATAAAAACAATCCTTCACATGTTAGGTTATTTGGCACAACATGCTATAGTCTAAACTCTAAATCTAAACAAACAATTAAATAGCCTTGTCTAAAACTACAGTCCAAGCAGATCTAAGGCGAATCTAGAATCCAAAAACTATACATAACAATTATATTGCCAGAATGCAATGAACTTGAGGAAATAAAATGCAAGGAAACACTGCCAGACCAGTTGTTCTCCTGCTCATAATAGCATATACAAACAGTTTTGGCTCCACTTCCCACTGCAAATTTGTTTTCTGCCAAAACAGAATTCAGAAATGCATCAGAACCATTCAACTTTTAACAACAACAATTATACGCTGAATAATTAACAAAAAATATTTAGACAGTTATTTTCTGGAAAAACAAAAATAAAAAAGAAGGATACTACAAAGAAGGTGCAAGCACCGGAGCAGGGAAGAGCAATGTGGCCCAGTGGAGGATCAAACCTCCAATATTGACATTACACCAAGACTTGGAAGCCATGGGCTGGTAAAAAATTGATCAAATATAAAATTGCACCAGATATGCATGACAATGGCATAACTAGAGTTAGCTTATGATAGCCTCTGGGCCATCATTATATCTTCCAACCGACACTAAGTGTAATCCAACAGTGCAGGCAGAGATTCACTCCTACACATTTGCTTTAAATTCTGAGATGAGTCGGACACCAAAATATGTTTGTCTAATTCTAGAAGGCAGACATAACTAATAACATTCATAATACTATTTTGCGCTGCAATCCTACATAAATTTTCATGATTATATAAGCATATCGCTATCAAAGAAGAGAAGCATAGAGGAACAGAAACATGGCAACATGCTTCATACCTTTTGGACTCCATTGAACACAGAGGGCAGCACGGTTTAGTCTAAGTATAACAAGAGTTGGCACCCATTCTGATCCTTCAAGGTTCCAGACGTATCTACAAAAGACACATTGTTTGTATTAAAATTTGTTAGAGTCTTGTGTACATAAGAAAAAAGGCAATGCTAAAATGTCACCAAGACCTAGGGTGATAAGTACTGTTTTAAATCACACAGGCACTCACGAATTCCGATCATGGGAGGCAGTAACTATTCTATTTGATCTTGCACTCCAGTCCATCCCAGAAATTACCTGGTCATGCTGAGAAAAAAGCAAGAATTGAATTAGAAACTATTCACAAAGTCTCTAACCAAATTAGTTAATCTATTATAAACAAAAAAAATTAGAGCACCTTTTGAAGATCATAAACCTTTTCCCATTTGTCTTCAACCAATCTATAGATGTGCACTTCATTATTGTTCGGACATAAAGCAACCACTACAGAAGGAGATAAACATATTATAACATTTAAAGAATTAATTAAAAAAAGCAATACTGTGCGTTTGTGCCTTAAATACAATAATCAATAGATTGGTTATGGTAAGCCCCATAAAATGTACTTTTTTATCTTGAGTATGTAATATGACATGAAATGTTCACACGCTAGCACATATTAAAGAAACAGTAAAACTCCGGAAGATGATGATTGTATAATTAAAAAGAAAAAATTGAAACATCTAAGTTATTTCCAAAATTAGACGACCTTTACAACAATTATGTCTTGAGGTAGAATCATCCATTTGGTCCCAGAACAACAACTTATAATAAATTTCTTAACTTCCAAGTTCAAACAAGTTTTATTACAAATTTATCAACCCCCCTTAAATAATAACATTCTCCCACACTTACAAAGCAGACCAGGTTGTGCAATGCATTCAAAACAGAAACAAAATACTCAAACTGGTTACCAAAACAATCAAACAAATAAAACACTTTCCCTAGACAATCAAACCGACTAGAATCAACAATTTTCCAAACTTCAGGAATCCAAACGCTACATAATTCAAGTAAAAAAAATCAATACTCGACAATAGCGATTATCAACCTCGCCATCAAACAACGTTCACGCAGAAGGTTTCCATTTCCAAATTTCCACTAAGCACAGCCATCGCTCGATTTCAAATGAAAAACACAAAACGCATATAAGCAAACACATACACACACAAAATAGATCCAACCAAAAGAAATCCAAAATTCAAACAACCATCGAATCAAATCAAGTTTCCTAAAATTGGTAAAAGAAAAGGCGAAAGGCGCATTCTATTCTCTCTCTGAAAACAGTAAAATCTTCTCTGAATCGAAAGGGAAAAGAAGAAACAGAAAGAGAGAGAGAGAGAGAGAGAGAGGAATTACTGGATTGATCGGGGCTCCATGCGTGGCAAGTGATGCATTGCGCGAATTGGTGAACCGCCATAACCGCCATTCTTTTCTCTCTCTTCTCTGTTGTAGCGAGTGGAACAGAACGAGATCTAACGAAGTGAAGTGAAGTGGAAGAGGTTAAGGGTTGGGTGTGCTAAAGAGACTAAGATGACAGCAACAAACACTGTTGAGTGCTTGGCGTGTCCAACAGACGAAAATTGAGTATGGGATTGCGATGTGGCAGCTCAGGGTCTATGGAAATCAATTTAGATTTTAAAAACATACTATTTTGTTATAATTTCTTTTTTGTCAATTTTTAAAAATTGTGCAACATTAAAATTTTCTAGTTTGAATTTTTATATATTTATATTGTAAAAATTTTACATATTGAAAATGTTTTATGAATTTATAAGATTTGGAATTTTTTCATAACTTATACAAGTTAATAAAAAATTTAGAATAAAGAAAGAATAGATATATTTTATAATTAAATTAATTTAATCTTTTTTAGAGGATAAACTAGGTTTTAGGTATCGAAATAATTCTTAAAATATTAAATATGTTCGCCCAATTTTTTTTTATATTTTTGTCCTTTAATTTTGAAACACACTCTTTTTTGCCTTTTTGGTCATTTTAGGGGCATAAAATGGTGGTTGTGGTTGTGCTCTTGTTCTTGTTATTTATTGTTGCTTGAATATCTATATTTGTTTTCCTAATATTATACATATGACTATTTAGTTTACGTGCATAACATTTCACCGAGAGTTATAAGATGTTTCTCTTAAAAGACATGAGATGCCTATAAATAGAGTCCATTTACAGCAAAAATCACAAAAATACAAATATAGAATTCACTAAATTTTTGTATTCAAATCCTTTCCTTATTCTCTTGAGTGCATCCATTGTGTCTTGAAGGGAATTCTCCAAGACACCTCATTGCATATATTACAATAGACAGAAGAATTGTTGCATGGAGCATCATTAGAACTGTGAGCAAAGTTAGAGGACCATCATCTTTGGTTTTCACTGTGCTTGTTTCTTTAGATGTAAAAGGGAGTGATATTTCTCATTCATGAGTATGACACTAGTCATGGCTAGAGGGGGTTGACCCTCAACCCGAATTAATTAGAGTTTTATGTTTCATTTCTATAACAAGTTGTGAATACTCGAAGCACATTAATTATAAATTGGTTGGTTATTGGTTTGTTTTTGCTGTTTCGATCTTCTTGATGTTCTTGGGATAAATTTTGAGAATCAATGTTTGATGTCTTTAATTTATGATTTTTATGTGCATTCATGTTTGTATTATGTTGTGTTAGTCTTATGAACATGTAATGAGTTTTTGAGAGTTAAACAAATCTTAAGGAGGAAACAATGCGCATTTATTTTGATTTCTAATAATGTTCACAAACTTTGGACTCATATATGAGTTGGAAAATGCCGAAATTGGAATCTATGTTCTTCCTAAGAGTTGTAATCCTAAATATGATCTAACTCTTGACTTTGGTTTCTATATATATATAACTTAAGATATGATTTAATTAGAGTAAAAGTCAAGTACTCAGAATTGGTTTCTATATATATATAACTTAAGATATGATTTAATTAGAGTAAAAGTCAAGTACTCAGAATTAGGTCATGAGTTCATGTTCTCTTTAATTTTAGGTATAATAAATGTAGAACTAGTTTTAAATGTAAACATAAAAGTTGTAGATATATAATTATATTAGATTTCAAAGTAAATAAAAATCAACTTGATAGAGTTAGTATAACTTTAAATATCACATTTACACTCTATGAAGGTCATAGATGAATGATAGAAAATAAATGAGACAAAACGCTAAAAACTTAAGAAAAGTAGTACTCATTGTTTATAACTGAATATCATGTGTGTAATATGTATGAAATGTGTGATGATGGATACATGAAATCTATGAAAATTAATTTACTTGTGAACTTATGAAAGAATAATACATGAATCTTTAAGTTTGAGTCAAAAGATGCAATTGAATATCATTAAGACCAATGACTTAGCCTATAAAATGACAATAATATGCTAGGGTGATATTTGATATCATTGAAAGAGGTGACTTATCTTATAAAGTAATTAGAATGAACCTCAATATCTTATTGTAAGGAACCTAACTTATGAGAAACGTGAATGGACTCAATTTTAAATTAGGGAGTTAATTGGATATCATTCAGACAAGTAACTTAGTCTTACAAAATGGTGAGAATAATAGACTTACATAGGATCTGATAACATTAAGATGAGTAACCAAGTCTATGAAATTGTGAACAAAATTGGGTGATGTCTAATATGTTAGTAGTGAATGACTTAGCCTATAAAAGATGAGAAAAGACTCACTTTTGTTGAAAGTTTAACTTATAACCTAACGTGATCTATTCCTTTCATTCTTCATGTTTATACATTGATGATAGAATGATTTTCACTCCTTTTTATTATTGTTCTTGTTATGTGTGTTTAGGTTGATCATCATTTGCAAGGAAGAACTAGTCAAATGTTGATCACAATAACAAAATTGATGATAGAATGCATAGTCTTGTATGTTTAGTTAACTAATTAGTTATGAAACTTGTACTATGATCGTCATGACATTATAATAAGATTAACATATTATGTGTTTTTTATTAGATATCTTATTATGTAGGGAAATTTAAGTGTCAACCCGTACGTTATTTTGTAAACAATATATGCTGCATACGTTCGTAAAAATTTAGAATGTTAATTGAAAACTAATATTTTGCATGCGTTACATTTATTTTCTTCAACATTATCTATAAGAAAAGGTATTCAGGGTAAAGGTTATCACAACTTGCAATACAAGCAATCTTTATTCAATTAAATTCAATGTTTCATTTTCCTATTAAGTGCTCTTAATCGTAATTATAAAGAAGCTAAGTTGTTAGATTACATACTAATTTCTTGATATTTTAATTGTAAAAATTAATATTTTATTATTTGAATTTAAATAGTGATGTAATAATCACTACATAGAGACAAAATTTTATTGATGATTGCAAACCATCGCTGATCATAAACGTTAACTGTGTTAAATTTAATTTGATAAAAAAATAATATTGAAATTATTTAAAGAATTGTAGATAAGATTAAATGTAAAAATAATACCAAAAATAAAGTCCAAGACAAAGACAACAAAAAAAAATTACAAATACCAAAAATACAACAATACAAATTAATTTAAAATTTATAAAAAAATATAAAATAAGTATGAATAAAATAAAACTGTGTCACACACACGTAAAAATCTAATAAGAAAGTAAATTGATACATAGACGACAAATATTATTAAGCTTCATTTTTATCCACACATGATTATATCTTCGCAAATATTCAGCACGAATTGATATTATACATCTTTACAACTTCAATCAGACGATCATCGATAAATATGCTGTTGTCTTCATGCTAGCCTGAACAATAATTAAGTAAAAAATAAATTAGCAACTTTGAAAATATAACATCAGTTAGGTCAACATAATTGGATTTAGATGAATGCAGTTGAACATGATGCAATAAAATGAACCTGTCAAATTTTTATTTATTTATTTTTTTGATACATTCCAACTTTTATCTTCGTGATATTATACATATTTTTTATTTCTCAATTTACCCTCCATACACAAAGTGTAACTACTCATACTATCTGACTACTTTCATTTGTTAATTTTTTTCAATTTTCTTTTCGTTTACCTATTTTCTCCACTCACTTAATTTTTAAATAATATAATAAAATAAAACGGCGAATACATAACCACCAAAGTGTGGATTTTCCTATATATATATATATATAAAGTTTAATTAGTATATATTAATAGTAAAAAAAAATTTTATATTGACGTTTAATTTTAACTCTTTATTTATACAATTTTTAAATATTAATTGGTCAAATCAATTCATTTACGACTGAAAAATTATAGTTAAATATTAGTATAAAATCTTTTTTATTAAGAATGCATATCAATGAAACTCTATATATAATATATAAATACAAAGACAATTCATATTTTTGGTGTTCATGTTTAGTTTTTAATTTTATCTTTAATTTTTTTTAATAACTACTTATTTAAAAATTAAAAAACAAAAAATAAAAAAATTACTCTCAAAATATATAAACCAATGTTTTATTATAGGCAAATGTTACTGTGTTAGTAGAGAGATTTGAAACCACAATCTCTTCCTTCTCTATCTTATAAAATTACTACTAGACTAACCTTATAATTTCTTATATAACCAACATATATCATTGTTGGACCATTCTAAAAAAAATAATTATTTTGTTAGGAGGAAACCATTTATTCCTAATATTAATAAATACAACAACCAATTTGGTTGAACACATTTCTTCTTGCAAATTAGCTTGTGTATAATTATTTTTATCTCTCTTATAACTTTCCAATATATAAGTGCTATTAATTGTTTTACTACTTTTTATTTCTTTGTATATATAAAATCATTATTCTGAAGTTCCCAATTACGTACATGACTAAATTTAAAGGGCGGGTTAAACAGAAATTAAAAACCACACACATTCTATCCATTACACCTCTTCGACCAATTTAAAGAAATTTTATGAGTTTGTATTTAAACACTTCTAAAATAAAGAAAATAACAAAACAATTCTTTATAATCTTATTTAATTTATCCATAGGTTAATTTGAACAGAAATTAAATTATATAACTTTTCTAAAAGACAAATTTTAAATTATTTGAAACTAATTAATAATTATGTCTAGCTAATCAATGTTCCAAAGATTTAAAAGGATAAAAGAAAATATTTATTAAGAATAGGATACAAGCGTAATTCAAAATAGCGTAACTCAAAATCATATAAGCGAGCGTAATCATATAAACTCGAATAAAATATTTTTTCTTATAATTTTATGTATAAAAAAATTATATTCTATCATATTCTAAATCTAAATCCCAAAATAATGCACCATTTTAAAAATTCGTATCAAGTTCTAATATATATAATTTAAGAGTGGATTAATTAATTTATGGATGAACTTTTACTAAATTTATAATTGGTTACATGAATATATATATATATATATATATATATATATATATATATATATATATATATATATTAATTGGATATCCAAACTTTTATTTTCGATTAATTGAATCTTCTGTTTAATTGTTGTAACGAAGAACTTCTGTGTTTAATTAGAACGAGTACATTGAGAGAGGTTTGTTTTTTTTAGAGTTTTAACCTTTAGGAAATCAAATAATTATAAGAGGCCTATGAAAAATGACTCGGGTTGACATGAATTATCACCTACCTAGGTTTGGGTAATTTTTTTAGGATTTATAACACTAAACATCAGTTTTGGGTTTAACACTAAAAAATATTAATTTCCTATCTAGATGTAGACAATATTGGTTAATTTTTTATAAGAATTATTAATTAGTAGAACTTTAGATATGGTACCAATTATAAACAAATAATTTAGGTATCCAATTAATGAAAGTTTAGATATCTATAAAAAATTTACTGTATATATATAGTTTTGTTCGTTGAGGAATTAATTATCAATTAATTACGGTAAGACGCTTTAATTAAAAGTCTGAAAGTCTGACTCGTTTCTTTTATAAAATTTTTAGCCTTTCAAAAAAGAAAATTACGGTAAGACGCTTTAATTAAAAGTCTGAAAGTGAGGTAAGCATAGAACAATTAATAGATACATTATTCATAATGATAGCTGTTAAATAAAAAAATATTTTAGACTAATTGGTCATGTGGTGTAGCAATATATATACATGAACTAATTAGGATCCAATCAGAGAGTGAACAAGAGGCAACATTACCTATGAGCTTGAACTCCTGCAACTCCTTGAAGTTCAACCATGGCTTCACCCAAACCTTAGTCTCATAAACTTTATTCTTCTCTCCATCCTTGACCTCTAGAGTGATGTAATACAGCATTCCAGCAACCACTTGCTGTTTAGCATTCACCACCTTCACAAACTCCAAAACTGCATTCTGCACCAATTTTTATCTTCAAAATTAATCTAAATAATTAGAACAAAAACAACTAAATTATATTTATTATGAGAATAATTATAATGTAAAAAACTTTTATACCATGGTAACTCAATTTTTATGTAACTTTTAATGAAAAAAGTTAATAAATTCATCATGCATGAAATGTTGTGTGATTGAATATTATTATAAAACTCTTTTATATTCTTAAATAAGTATTAAACTTATTTATTATGTAGATACAAATATGTTTGGTTTGAAAAAATATAATTTATTTTTTTTCATTTTTAATTTAAAAATATTATTTTTTTAACTTTAATAAGCATTAAAATAAAATTTCCAAGAAGTTTTTTGAAAAATATAATCTAAAACTCATAATTTCTTGTGAATATATTTTTAAAAATTGAAAATATTTTCTAAAATAAAGGGTAATTATCCTAAATAAGATAAAAATTTTATGTACGCTTGTTATATTTTTTACTTTAAATTATAAAAAGGCTACGTTATTTTCTTTTTGTTACATGTTTCTAAAATATTGTATAAGCAATGAAAACAACAACACATTGTTTTTTTTTTATAGTTTTTGATAATTGAAATAAAAATAAAAATTAAAGAGTTTAATGTTATCATAATATAAAACACAATTTTACACTGTTATACAATCACTCTAAAAAATTTATTAGAGACTAAAAAATAAAACTCTTTAATTTATGAGGGGTAAAAACATGTTACAAAGAAAACCTACCTCTTTCTTATTGTGCTGATCAACAGCAAAACGAGCAAGAGTATCAATGGTAGCATTGTTTTGGCCTCCTTCCACTTGGCTAATGCCTCCTGCCATTGCCATTTTCTTCCTCTGTTTCTCTTCTTCAATATTTTGTTACAATGGATAGTGATCGATATGCTTAGTATATAGAATTCAAGGCACCCTTTAGACTTTATATACAGATATAGATTTTATTAATAATCTTGGTCAAATTAATTGCGCATAGCAAAATTGTGTGCGCCATAAGTTTTGGATTTCGGTGGTTTTATATTGCAATGGGTGCAGGTTTTGTATTCTAGACTAATAACCAAGTTGTCTAGGTGTTCTCTCATCGTTGTCGATTATTTTCCGCTGGATAATCATCTATTAAGAAAGATGAAATGTTTCTTGTGATTAATTTTCTTCATAACCTAAATTCATTTTAATATGAAAAAAAATAAAGGTGGTGTTTTCATTTGAGTTTTTATAGAAAAGAGATCAAGAGAAATATAGTCATTTGTATAGTGTTTTATGGTTTCATTCAGAGCGAAGTTTAGTAATTATATATTTACCTGGTAATTAAAAATATCATATCACATCGATAATACTGTATAAAATTTTACTTGGTCATAACAAGAAATTTCGTAATTATATATTTTTAAGGCTTAATTAAGTTTTTTTTATCTAAAATTAAGGAACATCACTTTTGAAATTCAAAAATATATTTTTAGTTTTTGAAATTAATTTAGTTTTTGTATTAATATTATCTATTTATAAGTTTTGTTATTAGTATGTTAAGATAACTAAAGATGAAATTCCACGTGGATTTAATCTTTGAGGTGGATTTTAATTTTCTGCTTTTGCCTAATATGCATTGTTACCCTATTGTTTTGCCAACATTAGAAGTTCTTGTTATTTCTCAACATTAGAAGGAGTTTTGTACCCTTAAAACACTGAATCTCTAATTTTGAAGAGTAAAATAGCATGAAGATGAAGTTGGAGAAACAGATTGACAACGATGTGAAGATGGAAGTGGAGAATAGTACAATCTTGTGGTATATTGAGATTGTTCGTGCTTACTAACGAAATAACATGAAGTCGTTTGATCCACGTTGTTTTTTTGGGCTTAGTGGTGAGATTTTAAAGTCCAACCTCAATTTTTGGACTCATTGTTCTATTATGCATCATTGATTACTTATCTTGATAATGTATGTTATTCTCAACATTGTTATTCTCACTACTCTCATTCTTTTGATTTTCTCTGACTTCCTAAACCTCTCATTCGAGTTTTGTCATGTGCTTAACTAAACTTATCTATATTCTACACTTCAACCATCAACTAAGACAACATTCAAACCGTAAGTTGCTACCATAGTGGCAAGAGAAGAAAGTTCATATTCTTGCAAACATTTTATCGTGTGAATCATCATATCCACAAGTTTTATTAAAAAATCATCATAAACATTCACTTTTACTATTGCACTTTTTTGGCATTAATAAACTACTATATCTGAAAAACTAGTGAAATTTGTAGAAATTTGACAAGGAGTTTATTAAAAGAAAAATTCAGAAAATTGACACTTTATTTCATTCCATAAATAAGTTCACCATATTACAAAAAACCTAGACAAAATACATATCAAATCCAAACCTCAAATTAACAAATCCTAAACTCACTTCCTAATTTTAAATTGCTCAGAATTAACAAATTCTAGCTTACTTCCTAATTTTAAAATTAAAAATAAATAAAAGAGTACACATAATTATAATGGTTGTCCAACATATAACCAAAACGGAATACATAATATATAATTTCTTCCTCTCCAAATCAAGCATCTTCTACAACTTTAGCATTTTCTTAATTGTCTCCTGTAGCTATTGCTCAGTCTCATCCTACTTTCTTGTTCTTAAATATCATATGCATCTTCATCTATCAATTTAAAATAATTGCGTGAGTTTTGACCCTACACAAACATGCCATATTAATTATTGAATGTTACACACAAACATCATAAACCAAATACATTCAGTAAAAAAAAAATACATTCTAACTGCAGCATCTCCAAAAAATCCCTCCCTCAATTTTTTTGCAAGTTGATGTGTATATACAAGTTCTTTCACCACAAAACAATGTCTCCATCTTATTCTTGACAAAAACGGATCCATTGTTACAGAAAACCATGATTGATCAAACCTTCAAACGTTAGGAGAAGAAAACATAGATAAACTTTTGTGAAACTGAAAATCAACGAAGGTTACATCACTTACAATTAAATCAACCTAGATATACCAAAACACAATGACAGAATAGTTGGGCGTTAGATTCACTCACGATTCCACGGCTCACACAAAACTCCTCAAAAGTTTGATCCACAAATATACTCCGTCTCTATTTTCGTTCCCAACAACCACATAAGGGACATTTTTCATTAGTTACTGCAGGTACTTGAAGAATATAACAGTATATATAACTGCTGATTGAATATACATACACAAACAGTATACTTCGTGGGATAAAGTAGAATCAATAAAATGAGATTAAAGTCAATGTCTCTTATGTCAGTTAGATTATCCTCACGAAAAGAGAAAAAGTCAGACAATCTAAAGTTTCAATCATTTTATTAAGGTAATGGCAACTTATGTCTACAGGTTCAATTATTTACTCACTGTTTCATCATTTTGAAATTCATATACATATCTTTCAATAAAAGCAAGTCAACAGTTAAAAAAAAACGGCTTATAAAAACTTAGTTAAAAAAAAACACATAGATCAAGTCACTAGCTAACTGAATTGTCATAAATGAAAAAAAAAAACAAATCTTAAGAGTTTGATTGATTTGATTTTGTTTTTTAGTTTTTCTAAAAAAAAATTTTAAGAATAGTCTTCAAAAACTGTTTTTGGGAAGAAAAAAAAAAATTGTTTGGTAAGTGTTATTTGAAAACTATTTTTGAAGATGTAAAAATAAAGAAATTTGTTCATATTTATTAAAATTTTATTAATGAAAAGAAAAAAACAATATATTCTAATTGTATTTTGAGTTTTCAAAACAAAAAAAGAAAACTGAAAAAGTAAAATTACTTTCAACTGTTCCTGTTTTTTAATTTTTAAAAACTAAAAAATCAGAATATTTTCGAAAACTGTTTTCAGGAAATACCACCCAAACGAGTTTTTTAGTTTTTAAATATTAAAATACTGAAAACAATTTTATAAAACTGTTGTCAAACAAACGCTAAATGGTAATAATTTTATAAAACTGTTTTCAGTATTTTAGTATTTAAAAACTAAGAAACTCGTTTGAGTAGTATTTCTTGAAAACAATTTTTGAAAAATGTTTTGGTTTTTTAGTTCTTAAAAATTAAAAAACGAGAACTAGTAAAAGTATTTTTGCTCTTTAGTTTTCCATTTTTGTTTTGAAAACTCAGAATACATTCAGAATATGTTGTATTTTACTTTTTATTAATGAAATTTTAATAAATATAAACAAATTTTTCCATTTTTAGATCTTCAAAACAGTTTTTAAACAATACTTATCAAACAAGTTTTTTTTTCTTCCCGAAAACATTTTTTGAAAACTATTGTTGAAAATCTTTTTCAAAAACTAAAAAACAAAATTAAACCAATCAAGTCGTTAGTATTTAAAAACTAAAAAATTCGTATGGATAGTATTTTCTAAAAACAATTTTCGAAAACAGTTATAGTTTTTTAAAACAAAAAAACAAGAACAATAGAAAATAATCTTACTTTTCAGTTTTCTATTTTTGTTTTGAAAACTCAAAATACAATAAGAATATGTTATTTTTTACTTTTCATTAATGAAAATTTAATAAATATTAACAAATTTTTCCATTTTTATATTTTCAAAACAGTTTTCAAATAATACTTATCAAACAAGTTTTTTTTTCCTTTTTAGATACATTTTTTGAAAACTATTCTTCAAAACTCTTTTCAAAAACTAAAAATCAAAACTAAATTAATCAAATCCTAAGAAGTTAATCGGGTAACTAAATATTTTTGCTAAGAATTTACACTTGTGGCCTGGAGGAATACCGACAGAAGAACACAGACAATTTCTGAAAGAAGAAAAAATTAAGTTTGAACAAATAATAACAGAGAAATACACGTCATTGAATTCAAACACTTAAAAAATTGAACGTTATCATCTTACTACTAAAGACAACAAAATAGACAAACTTTGAAATAGTGAAAACACAGCAGTAAATTATTAAAGGTCCTAAAATCTTGGCTATAATGAGGATGCATACGTATCCTCATAGAAGAACTTTTTGAAAAGATGCATAAGTGCTGTTTGGAAAGATATGCTGACAATAACACCGTTTCCATCTGGACTTGGGAGAATTGCTACTCTATCTACTTGAAACACATGTGGTGTAGTAAATTGCATAGGCTTTCCCCAACCAAAATCTGCTTCATACACTGGCATGGTCATCAAGCTTGTGAGGAGAATGTTATGATTCCCAGCATATGCAGTTTTCATACCGTGTCCTTGTCCCATGAAAAAAGCCCTTATGTGATCCAATTGCTCTTGTCCTAAAATAACATTTAATTGTGACTTTATATACTCATCAGTAACCATATTAACTGCTTCCCTTATCTTTTGTGCAGCAAAACTTAAAGGGTTTGAAATGATGTCTCCCTCATAACATTTAGGAGTCACTGTTCTTGCCAAAGCATTTCCAAAATAATTCTCAGGAATAGGTGGAGTGAGTAATCTGCTGCGAAAATTAACACTGAACCGAACTATAGTTTGGTGGTTCTCACCAAATTCACGAGCCTTAGATGCACATCTCCATATATGAGCAGCAATAGCTTCAAATCTGGTATAAGGTCTTACCCTTTGTTTTGAAGGTTGATCATTAGCCTTCTTCTTTAGCCTCTCCACTTGGCTTGATGTGAGTTTCAACAATGCACCAGTCCACCTTGCATTCTTCTTTTGCTGTACTCCTTCTCCAGGCTTCCACTCTGGTTGATCCACACGTGGTGCTGATGCTTGGTGTGGGGTTTTGAGCACTGTTCGGTCCAGAAAAGGAAGTTCATTAGGGTTTAGTTCTTCTCCTCGAGCCAGCTTTGCCCATCTGTTCATGAAGTGAATGATGCCAGTGGCATCAGTCATAGGATGAGAGATAACAAATCCAATTGCCAATCCTTCACCTTGGAGCCTTGTCAATTGCACTAGCAACAGGGGAATCTCCTCTATAGGTGGTGTATAATCAACTTTTGGAACAAGTTTCTCAGTTGACTCAGATGGTGAAAAGTCTTCATAATCATCCAATGTTTTTGTGGTTTCAGCTTCAATCAATGTGACTCCCTTTGCGTTACAATCCACTTCTATTCTGCCACTTTTGGTCAAGCACATCCTCCCCGCTAAGGGATAATAGTACACTAAAATATTACTAAGAGAGTTCTTCAACCTCTCAACGGTGTCAGTTTTGGGTTTTGCTTTGTAAAAGTAGATGTTGGCTACATGACCTAGGACACCGATTTGGTCACTATCAGATAGCCATAGAGAATTTTTGGGAGTTGCTTCACTTGGAGTAACATTGTAAGAGCGTAGAACAGTTACCATTGTTGTGTTTGTTTCAAAGTATATTGTTGCTTCACTTGGAGCATCACTATTGATACAAAGTTATCAATATCTTGATATTCAGTAAACTTGTGAAAATTCTGTAAACTCTTATAGACTTGTAAATACCTATAAATAGCATTATATGATGATCAATTTAACATTTTAACAATATAATAAAACAAATTTAGAATTTAGTCCTATCTGGAACCAATTCAAGCCAACAATTCAGAGGCAAAAGTCCCTAAAAATTCTGAATTTAGTTCCCAACAGGCCAATAATTTAGAATAACAGATTCAGAGGCAAACCAATTCAGATTACTTCATCAATCATTCTAATTTACTACAATTCATATTTAGATTATTTCATTAAATTAGCACTTCATTAAACAAGCAATTCACAACAGAATAGAATAGAATGAACAAATCAATTGGGCAACTTACACTTTAACAGGTTCAAAAAAGCAAACAAAGCAAATAATTCCGATTTCAGAATAACAGATTCAGTGTCAAACTCAAAAGTCCCTAAGAACCAAGTCATAACATATAAGTCAAAACAACAGATTAAGTGTCAAAAGTCCCTAATAACCAAAGCAGAGCAAATAAAAGTCATAACATTCGAACTCAGAGGAGACCACAGAAATGGAGCTTGAGCTCAGGTGGCAGTGTGAATCCAGAAAGCTGAGACTCTGAGAGAGTGAGAGACTAACCCATGGAGAATGGGAAAGTGCAGGTGCGAAGTGGAGATGGTGTTGGAATTGAAGGGACGCTGAGATCGCCGCGAGTCAGGGAACACCAGAATCTCAAGGTTTCCGATTGTGTTAAAAAACGACAGCGTTTTGGCCTGGTGTCATCTCGTAAAATCAAAGGTGATATGACCATTTCACATGATTTTATTTATATTACACAATATTGTATTAGTTTATTCCAAAAACGAGATTACTTATTATTTAATTCGATAGAAGTTACTAAACTTATGATTTTACAACATATCACGGGCCATTAATAATCATAATTTAATATATTACAAAAGAAAAATCACGTGACTAGATCTGCGTACATGATATAATATAACATGGTATTATTATGTACGGATACAATTATTATTATGTTATATATATTAGAAATATCACTCAGTGCCTAAACTCTCTAAAGATGTTAGAGATAGCTTACGGACTTTCGGAAAATATTTTTAAAATATAGTCTTTAAACTTCACACTAATTTTTAAATTATTTAAAATATTATTTTTTAAAATGTTTAAATATATTATTTAAAACCCTATTTATATAACAATATAATTATTAAAACTGATTAATTTATCTAAAAATCTCATTTAAGGTGCCAATGTCAATTGTTCTTATCAACGACAACAATTTTTTTTTTGTTGAAATTCTGATTTCCCGGGCATCTTTCTTACAAAATATTAAACCCGAGGAACACGATTACCTATTTTTAATGAAAACTTACATTTGTATGCAAAAGAAATGATTTTAATAAGACTGGCCGGTGAGAGAGACGTGACATATATATATTGTCCTGTAAAAATTGAATACAGTGTAGGAGTTTAATATATATATTGACAACAATTTATACATATATATTGATACTGAAACTATAAAAAGTTTTAGAAATTCAACAATTTATATGTGTCAACTATAATATTAATTGTACATAGTGATTCATGAAGTCCAATTTGTTGATGGACAGATGAGATGTACATACTGAAACTATAATATTAAGAAAATAATCTACAATCATTTGACATGATTTGGTCCTTCTCTATTATGGAACAACCACATGGTAGAGATGGAATGCAGGTGTTTGGTGAGAGAGTGATGAATGTGAGTGTCTCTGGTAGGCGTCACAACGTAACGTAAGTGGTGTAGTCAGATCATGAAGTTGGCGAAAAGTATCTAGGTTGGAGAATTTTGTTGCCTAGAAATTATTCTCCTATGTGACTACTACCACAAAGCCCTTGGTGGAATTCTTTCATTATGTGTTCAAGTTGCTGGGGAGGAAGACAACGAAAGAAAATGGGCCATAAACCTGCATCTGTACAACTTCCCGTTTAGCAATGTGAAGTGGGTTGGTAGTTGAATAAGTCGGTTGGATTGGAGTTTCTCTGGTGGCATAGTTCCATGTTCCAGTATAAGATGATTGGGCCAATTCATAACTCTCATTCCTCTTGTAAGATGAGAACCTCATGTGATGAGGCCAAGGAGATACTCGGGGTTGACAATGTTTCTTGTATGACAAATAAGTTGTGTATCAGCTTCTTCCTGCTGGCGAGCTTGGACAACATATCGACTCTGGAATTTTGCTCTCGAGGTACATAAGTTAATGTAAAATAATTGAAAGTTGTTCCCATCTCTTTAACTTTTTCCGGATATTTGGCTAGCCAGGGGTCTTTTATGTGAAACATTCACAAAACTTGACCTAATCATAACTGAGAGTCACTACATGTAGTGAGCTCAATGATATTCCATAGTCAAAATCATGGCAGCTAACAATGTCTCATATTTTGCCTGGTTATTGCTAGTCCAGAATGCAAATGGTAAGGACTATTCTAATAATAGACTTCAACTCCTTTTAGCATGTGATTGATGAAATATGCTAGCAACTGTAGACGACCTTTTGCTTGCACTAATAAGGAACTTGTAGTTGTGTTAGATGGCTGATTGAACTAAGTAGGTCCATTTTTAAAAAAGATTACTTAAATGAGTTTGTCTTAAAAAATATTATTGGTATGGGTCTGTTTTTAAATTTGACTTGGTTAAACCACAACTCACAATTGTAATTTATGTGTCATGTCAACTATATACTTACGTGATGTTCAATATGGAATAAATAAAATGATGCTAAAATCGCAACTCACAATTGCGGTTTGATTAGTCTTTGGTCAGCGTCGTCCCTCTATCCAATAGTTACAAGCAGCACAGATTTTTAGGGAGCTAAAACCGCAAGTCAGACTTGTGGTTTATGTGGTCTTTGACCAACCCTTTTTTTAACCAACAGTTGTTAAAAAACACGAATTTCTAGAGGGCTAAAACTTCAATTCACACTTACGGTTTGTATTCAATATCCATTTTTTTTCATTACAACTTTTATCCAGTAATTATTGCCCACATATAAGACTTGCGGTTTATGTGGCAATTTCTTTTAACCCACGGATACGAATGAACACGAATTTCTAGGACATCAAAACTGCAGTTGCCACTTACGGTTTATATTGAATATGCATATTTTTCTGTTACAACATTTTATTTAGTAGTTAATGCTCACATAAACTGTAGATGAGACTTGCGATTTATGTGAGAATTTCCTTCTATATACTGAACCCCATTTGCCCCATAGAATCACACAATCGAAACCGCAAGTTTCAATTTTCAGTCTTGTTTCCAAATATTCAGGTTTGTTTCCTTATATAATATTGTGATATTTTTTTCTTATATGTTATTTTTTTGTGTTGTTATATATTATTTTGGGTATTATTTTAACATAATTTTTTGCTTTAAATTTTAAATTTCAGTATTATTGTTACTATGACATGTTCTTCTTCTCGCCCTTTTATCGATAGTGTTCACTCTGTTATACATGCAAAATCAATATGTTTCTCAACATATAAAAAAAATTAACTTAAAAAATTTAAAAACATAACAAAATAAAAAAAAAGGTCACTTTAAAAAATTAAAAAGATAACAAAATTTAAAAACTCAAAACTTAAATTAAAAAATAAATTTAAAAGGTAATGTAAAATCTAAAAAAAGTAACTTTTAAAAAAAAATTTAAACATGTAACAATAATAAAGTAAATTTAAAAAAGATAAATTTTAAAAAATAGAGTTAAAAAAGGAAACCTTTTTTAACAAAATACTAAATTTAAAAAAACATAATTTTACGTAAGTTTAAAAAATATTTAGAAATGATTTAAAAGTTACTAACGTAAAACTTTAAAAATTTAAAAAGTAACAAAATTTAACAAAGTGACAATATCATAACAAAATATACTGTTTTTTACCATGTACAACAATGATATATATATATATATATATATATATGATGAAATGTAAACCGCAATTCATATCAACGGTTTATATACCTGTTAACATTTTATTGGACATGGAAAAAGAAACAATTAAACCGCAAGTGTTAATTGCGGTTTTGTTAGTTTAAAATCTGCACCTTGTCATCTGTTGGGTAAAGAGAAAGGCTGGTCAAAGACCATACAAACCGTAAGTGTGAATTATAGTTTTGTGAGTCTACAAATCCGCACCCTGTTGCCTGTTTGTTAAAAAAAAGGGCTAGTAAAAAACCACACAAACCGCAAGTGTGAATTGTGGTTTTGTCAGTCTAAAAATCCATACCCCGTTGAGTGTTGGTTAAAAAAAAGGGCTGGTCAAAGACTACACAAACCGTAAATCTAACTTGCAGTTTTACCACCTAAAAATTTGTGATGTTTGTAACCATTGGACATAGGGATAGCGTTGGTCAAAGACCAGTCAAACCGCAATTTCCAGTTGCGATTTTAGCATCAGTTTGTTCCACATTGGACACCACGTAAGCATATAGTTGACGTGACATGTAAACCGCAATTGCGAGTTACGGTTTGATCAGGTCAAATTTGAAAATAGACCCATCCTGATAATATTTTTTAAAACAAACCCACTTAGGTAATTTTTTTAAAAAATGAATTCACTTAGATCAATCAACCTGTGTTAGATACAAACAAGTATAACAACAATGGGGATTCTGGTATGGGGTGTCATTGTATTGAAGAGTGAACTAAGTATGTCTTTAGTTCTATAAAAGTTTTTTCGCATTCTGGTGTCTATACTAAACGATTATTTTCCCAAAGACATTGGAAAAAAGGAAAAGTTCACTCACATAACTTGGAAAAAAAAATGAGATAATAATGTTATCCGACCTATTTATAAGGCAGAACATTTGTTGGGATTCGCCTAAACTCCCTAACTTGTTAGCATCGAACTCAGGAATTTTCAGGCACATTCACTGAAGGAACATTCTCTAGGATATAAGACGATACTTGTGAATAGTAGTAAAAAAATCCTGTAGATATTCTTTGTGTGAACTCAGAGTTGTAGATTTGACAATCATATCATCGATATATACTTCTACATTTTGACCTAACATTAGGGCTAATATGTAGACATTGGTAGGTCGCTCTAGCATTTTTCAGACCAAATGACATGACCTTATAATAAATTTGTTTTTATTCACAATAAATGTGATTTTACCCTCCTTTTGGGATGCATTTGAATATGATTATAGCTTGAATATGCGTAAATGAAAATGAGCAACTCATATCTAGAGATAGCATTGACAAGACAATCCATGTTGGGAGTAAGTAAGAATTTTTGGGAAAAATTTGTTCAAATATGTGAAATCAACACACATGTGCCATTTGCCACTAGGCTTCTTCACCATGGACACATTAACTAACCATTCCAGGTATTAGATTTCCTAACCATGGTCGACCAAGACCAACTTATGTGTTTCTTTGATGATGGCAGATAACTTTTCCTCACATAATTCCCTTCTCTTCTATATGACTGACTTGGCATGGAGATCTATTGCTAACTTGTGACAAAAATAATGAGGGCAGAAGTCGGGCATATATGCCAAATTTCAGGTAAAAACATCATTGTCCATGTTGCACGTAATCTGAACAAACCATATCAATTTGGATCTTCTTCAAATCCTCCATTGGCGTGGGAAAATGATCTAAGATGTTGGACTAGGGATCCATCTCTAAGAGATGAACTTGTTTGCTTGTCTAGTCTACAAAATAAGA
Source organism: Psophocarpus tetragonolobus (assembly GCA_037954015.1). Taxonomy (NCBI): domain Eukaryota; kingdom Viridiplantae; phylum Streptophyta; class Magnoliopsida; order Fabales; family Fabaceae; genus Psophocarpus; species Psophocarpus tetragonolobus. Next base: position 34,176,113 of record CM075694.1, read on the forward strand.
TCACATGCACCTGAAACTTTCCTTGTAGCATTTTCTTGTCAATGTTGATAAACTTTTATAATGCCAACCTCTCCATTCACCAATTAATGGAAATTTCATCTTTACGTGGAAGGGTAGACACTACTTCTTGTAGCATGTTCAATGTGGGTCTTCCCAACAAAGATGTCATAGGAGGATGGAGCATTGATAACTAGGTATCTAATAAAATACTTTTGGCATACTCTTCAGTGCCAAAGGTGGTGTGCAAGTTGGCATAACTACAAACTTTGACTTGTTCTCTAGTGAGTCCTATTAATGCCATTATGCGGGGTAGGAGGAGATTAATAAGGATTTCCAAACCAACATAAGTGTGCCAAAAAATCAGATTGACGAAGCTTCATTGGTATACTAAAACTCAGTGAATGTTATAGTCCCTCATAATCGTTGATATTATATGGGATCATGCTCGTGGGGGGTAACACCCTCGATTGAATGATATAATCGGAGACATAGACATTAGTTTCTCCATAACAAATAAAGTAGTGGCTGATCTCGCGTACCGACTTCAAGCATATGTTGTGGACCCTCATTCGACAAAGCCACCGACTATGGTGTTGAAGTTCCTTTAACTGGTTCTCGTGACTAGAATCACCCGTATGTGGCGCGATTTCTTAAGGTCATGATGTTCTGAAATTCTTGGTCTTTTTTTTTTTGTTTGTGCCCTTGGTTTTGTTGCACATATCATCCTGCATGTCCATCTTTGATTAGTTTCTTGATATGCTTAATCAAGGCATATCATTTTTTCGTATCATGGTTGTAAGTATGATGAAACTCACACCAAGAATTTTGATCATGGTCCATTTGACGATCTACAATTGGTGGAGAACTTATAAGTTGAGTGTTGTTGACCTCTTTGAGGATTTGCTTGTGATCAACCATAAAAGGAGTGAGTTGTAGACATCAACATCATGATTGTGTCTCTTTGGTCCTGCAGGTTTGTCAATGTCTCTTTGTGATTATTGTTTTTCTTCTTTCCCCAATGTTTAGAACGATGTGTTTTTTCAAGAAGTTAAGTCTGACTCCTTCTCTCACATCTTTTTTCTAACGTGATCTCCTCAATATCTATGTGACACGCAACATGTGACCATATTTTTTCCATTGTCTTTGGTTTACGATGTATTAGGGACTCTCCGAACTATCTAATTGTTAAACCTTTTAAGAAGGTTGCTGCAAACATGCGTTCGTTTGTGTCCACCACACGACTAGTGACACCATTGAAACATGTGATATACTACTTTAAGGTTTCACTTGGTGACTGCTTCACATTGAAAGGATTATAAGATTCGTCTAGTAGCAAAGTTTACATATGGAGAGAAGAAGAGAAAATTTGTGGCCAATTTGAATCCCTCAATTAAAAAAATACTAACACATTAGTAACTAACATTTATCTATAAAAAAACTATGTAACATTGAATAGGTCAGAATAGAAGGTGACTTTTGTCTATTAATGATGAACTATGTGACAAAAAGGCGAGAGAATTCTTCCAAACCGGTGATGAAATGATTTGGGAGGCCAGTGAACGAGTCTAGGGTTTGGCTATAAGTGTTATGACAAACATCTTACATTGTAGAGTGTCACTACTCCCGCTGATCAATATTTGGGATTAGAAAATTTTGAGGTGGCGGTTAAGGTCTTAGGTATCGTCGAACAAATCAATCTTCAACACTAGGAAGTGCAGAGGAATAGATCCACTTCAACCTCCTTAAAAAAAGGTTGGAAATCTCTCTAAGGTTCAACAAAAGTTTTGATTTTTTGGGCTCGTATGCTTACGACTTGTGCTCGGAGTTCATGCTAAGTTAATTGACGCTACGCACACTACATGTTTAAGCCTTGGCGGCTCTACGATTGGCATGCCTCAATGGGTTCATGGAAAAAGATATTTATAAACTCGAAAAAGCCTCCCAATCGAGACTAAGGGGAAAGGGAGTGTCTTGGACCCTCTTTATAGCATTAATGTTCTTATCACTAGTCTAAAGATAACGTTATGATTAGCACGCTCATGGTATTGTTTGATGTTGAATTCGGTAACTTTATCATAATTTTGTCTTGACCTCGGTGGATTAAGAAAGGATAGTATTTATAAATAACTCTTCGTCTCGCTTCCTAAGCGGTATTAGACTGTGTATCGAAACAACATTCAAATTAATTTTTTATTGATAAAAATAAGTTATACTAAATAATATAAAATAACCACTTCTCTTTATTATTAATTTTTTCATTTATTTTATTATACTCCATCTCTATTTCTTCATAAAATTTATTCTTATGCACTTGATTCATATCCTGGTTGAATGGTTGGTTGATCCTATGACAAACCTATCCGGTCTTATGGCCTGGTTCTTGTTCAAATCGTCTTAGTTTTAGCCAACTTTGAATAATAATGAGGTGGTAAGGGACTGAGTTCATCAGGCGAATAATAATGAGTACTAGATGGATAAGTAATACGTGAGAGTGTTTTTTAACAAATAATTTTAACAATATTACTCATGAAATTCTTCCTTAGTTATAATATTACCCTAACAAAAAAATAATGCTCATGAAATTACTAGTATGTATAAACATATAGTTTTGGTTTAATTATGTTTTTTTTGTCTTTAGATTTTATATCATTGTGGTGCTGATGTTATTCCTCAAATTTCTTGTAAGTGTTCAGATTCATAGGTGTGGAAGCGAATTCTTTCTATTTGGAAGGATGTAGTTCAAAATATTAGGTGGATAATTCGCAATGGCAGTTGATTAAGTTTTGGACAGATGTTTGGGTTCCCTAAAGAATTTCATTATATTCTGTTGTGTAGGATTTTCAGAAGGTGGTTGGAGATTAATATTATTAATATTATGGTTTAGGGTTTAGGGTCAATAGAGTTTAGCTGCAATCATGCATCTACTTCCTCGTTGGGTTTTGGAGGAGATTTAGTCAGATCCAGTTTCATGTTTAAATTTGCAAAATGTGATATAGGCCGATTTAGAGGGCAACTCCAGATGGGAATTTTTCTCAGAGTTCTGCCTTTAATTTATTGTTGCATTTCCTCATCAAGGGTAATTGAAGAATGGTTTGGAGATTGAAATGTCTTCCACATTTATAACAATGAGACATAACTCAATGTATAAAAGAATATAACGTTACTTTTACCTCAAAATATTAAGGTATTAAATTTATGAGTTTTTATTATATATATATTACTCAACAAAATATTTTTAAAATAAATTGATCGGCTATATGACTAGTTAATGTGTCATCTCCAACACACACCGTTGATGGTTTGACATCTTTAGTGTGAAATTTAGTATTTGTGAGTGGTCTTATAACCATCCGACAGGCCTAACAACAAGAAGAAATCATTAAGATTGATACCATATTATAAATGGTGAAATTAAGCATAATTCAATCTCATAAAACCGGTTTGTAAAATAAAATTTACACCTCACTTATATCTTATTATTTATCCAGCAATACTGAATATAATTTATGCCCTCTTTATTAAACATAGCAGAAATTGCTTCTCATATTCTTAATAGATTTTCATATGGTTAAGCCAATTTGTCATAACCTTATTCAGAACATAATATTCTTTTTACTTCTTTCTCTGATTTGGACGTACTTTAAGTTATGGATGATGTTAAATATTATAGGGTACTACTTATAGGCTATTTGAAAAGCTACAACGAGTTTGTTTTTGCTGACAATGGTTGGAACCTTGAGCTGGTTATGGCCAAAGCAACTTTGAGGGTTTGGAGGAAAATCAAAGTTGGCATATTATTACAACTTTGGAAAAAGCTTGGAAGATGATGATACATATTTTCTCTTTTTTTTCCTTTTTTTTTTCTCACTCATTTTGATACTTCTCAGACTCTCGCAAATCAGTTAATCCTAATTTTTGTTAATTTTTATTTTTTTATATACATTTTTAAAAGAAGAGGAGAAAGATTATTAAGATAATCAATCTGTTTTTATTTTCTATAATGAGTTGAACTCACTTTTATTAAAATCAGACTATTAAATGACATGTTATTATTATATAACCACCTAAAAACCATCAATAGGCTTCGGGTTTCGGCATAGCCGAAAACTAAAGTACATAAACCACCATACCGCTAAAAAGAACTCTCCTAAGAAACTTCAGATTTTGGCATAATCGAAAATCGAAATATAATATAAACTCAAAATAGGAAAAGAAATAAAATCCAAGAGATTTCGGCCAAACCAAAATCCGAGCTCCTCAAAACAAATAAACAATTAATTAAGTTAAAATCAGAGGATAAAATTAGCATAATCACCAATTAACATCACTCCCCATAAAGCAAAACAAGACCTACAAAACACCTGCTGGATAAAATCCAGACATGCTAGATAAAAGGAGTACACCCACTGTGAAAAGTATTGACTGCCAGGTAATAACCGCATTTTTTACTATAAATACAAGGCAAGATGTACATGTCCATTACTCATTCAGGAAAAAAACATATCACACTTTGACCTCTCTTGCCCTCCTCTCTCTCTCCCTTTTTTGCTCATTTATTGACTTGAGCGTCAAAGTCCTCTTTTGCAGGCTCTCCCCCTTTTGGTTCATTCTAGAAGGTATTCAGATACTCCTTCAACCTTACCTAGTACATCTCGGAAGGTTTATAGCGATTCGTACTCAGGTACATTTGGCTTACACACCAAAAACGCATAACAAATAAAAACTAATACAACCACAATTGAACAAATTTCCTCATGTATACATAATTAAGATTAATTACAACACAAAATACGTCCATTGATTACTATATTTTTTAAATCAACAACAAAAAGTAACAACAAAAATCCTATGAGGCTGCCTCATCATCTTCACTCTATCCCGCCATCCCTTCGGCCCCTTCCACATTTGCAGTCTCTTCAACCCGAGTCTCTTCGGCCTGAGTCCCAATTTTCATTAGATGAGGATGACTCTCGTGTAGTTTCCCCGTCCGGAAGGGCATTTTCATCAATATCATTAAGACTCTTATATTGACCATCGAAGAAGTCATGATTTTTGAAAAACTTGAACCCTTCCAGCATAGTACAGAAATGATATGCTTGACGCACGACCTGCCGAAAGCCACTGCATGTTCAACCATCACATCATCCTCAGCCTGAGTCAGATATTTTTCATGCTCATCTACAACCGCCTCAAAGGCTTTTCTATAGCCCTCTCGGCTCTTTTCACTCTGAGCCGCAAGAGCCTTCAGGCTGCGCACCTCCTCTTCGGCCTCCTCCAGGTTCTCATCCCTTTCCACCAAAGCTTTGGAATGCTCAACATCTCTGGCAGCAAGGGTCTCCTCCAGCATCTCTTGAGAGATCATTGTTTTTGCCTTCTCTTCCATTTCCCGCAGCCTATCTGAGATAGCCAAGAAGCTATCTTTGACTTTTCTTTGCTATTGCTTTTTCGTCACCAAATCATTAGTAAAAAGATGTTTTCCTAGCACTTGTGCCCACGCTAGGAACTCACAATAGTTCTGTCACTTCAAGTTGAGCTCCATCTGCTCTAGTGATTTCGGCCATCTGCCGAAATCAAATCCCTAAACTTACTCAAAGCTGCCATAAGATCCAGATCCTCATAAAAGAATGATGACGGTAACAAGGCAGTGCTGATGGCTGATGTTTTCGGCATCAACGACTCTGCCTTCACCTTTTTGGATTTGCTGGAGGATGATTTTTTCTCTTTTTCTTTTCTTGTCCTCCTTTTTGCCATCGGCCGACACTTTCTCCTTCCCCTTTCGTTTTTGTTTTCTTTTTCTCATATTCGGAAATGAGGGGAAGGGTATCCACTGGAGGAGACTTCAGTGGTGGACGCTCTTCAATTTGGATTGTCAGGATGGTAGCTTTACCTTTTGGATCTCGGCTATTGCGGATCTTACGAAAGCCTACGGCTTTACCACCAGTTTTCACCATGATTTCTGCAAGTACAATCAACAATCAGTTATCATGAATTCAGCTAAACATCAACAAACACTTCATTAACAAAAATACTCACCTTCAAGATCAGTGAAGGGAGTAGTTGATGCATACAGTTGCAATAACGCTGCAATAGGAAGCAGGCGAGGATGGGAATCTAAGAATTCAACATCGGCCTTCTCCTGATCTATAAGGAGGTCATCTAGGAAGTCTGTGTACTTCCTCGACACAGGCTCTTAGTAGAAAGGAAATAGGCGACCTCTTTGATCATCATAAAAATGATTTCGGCCAACTACGGGATTTATCATCACCTTGAAATACTTGGACTTGAAACTTTTAAAAGATGTTGTATATGACACAAATAAAGGGTTATCGACGTGACGAAAAAGGGACACTCATTTACATTTTTCATGAGGCAGCGTCGAAAAATGACACAAGAACAGACTAAGCGTAGCTTCTGTGTGTAAATAAACATAGAGCTCGGAACGCTTAGATATAACCCCAATCGTTTGGATGTAATTGACTGGGGGCACAATTCAACACTCGAAGTATCCCCGTAATGTAGTCATCAAATGGTAGCCTCACATGAAAAACCGAAAACATGCAGTTATATATATAGAAAAAATTCGTTTTATCTTCAGGAGTTCGGTCCAAGAAGACAAAATCTGGGTTTGGAACAGAAAAATACCTACAATGCCGAGCAAGACAGGGAAACTCTTCACACTCTTCGAGAAAGAAAAAGGAAGTTGAGGTGTATTTAGTAAGTTTCACTTGTTATTTGCACCACCTCCTTTTCCTTATTAAATAAATTTTTGAAATCCTTCCAAAATTAGCTAAAATCTTCCGAAACAAAAGAGTAATAATTATTCTCACATCTCATCTTCTACCATCAACCGAATATAACCATAAAAAATTAACATCGATGATAAACCCACCACACCTCAAATCAATTAATAATTTAAGTAAAAATTTAAATTTAATTTCCTTCATAATATTAAATTAAATATAACTAAATATTTAATTCTTCATAATATTTATTTTCCTTTCACGAATAACCTATTAATTAAATCGGTCCTTACACCTTTAGCTATACCTAAACCTTTGAAGGACTTTTTTCCATATAGATAACTCACAAAATTTTACTCCTTTAAACACTAATGCATTCCATGCAAGCCAAATTGACCACAAAGTGACTAATCAGATGGTTGTCATAGCATTTTTCTTTATCTTCCCTTTCACATTAATGAGATGTTATCACAAATGAGAAAAGTAGTCAGAGGGAAGAACCATCATATATCCTAGCCAACGTTAGCAGCACATCCAAGCTAGGTGTGGAGAATTACATGAAAACAATGAGTGTGATATAGGTTTTGCTTCATCATGACAAATGTGGCAAATATCTTCATCCAGAAATGAAAATCCCTCCCCTTTTTTACAAGCTTCACCTTTATTGGGATTCGATTATGATCTATTTTCCAGGAAAAGGCAACTACTTTGGATGAAGGTCTTGCTTTCCAAATTGATTTATAAAATGGAGAGTTATTATTCTTATTATTACACAGAATAATTCTCCTAAACACCTCTTTTACAGAAAAGTCATCATCTGTACTATGATTATTACCCACCCTAACCATCACATATATCAGGGGTAATTTGAATTCTTTCTAGGACTCTCTCCAACTCACTCCCCAACCAATTTCCTAGTTAAGTAATGGTCTTCTCCAACTTAATCTTCATTCCCATTTATCGTTGTGCCAGACTCCAACCTCAGAAATAAGAGACTCGAGAGCATATAACCTAGGAAATATTGATTTGAGACTAACTAAGTCTCTCCAACCTCCATCCTATAATTTGAACGATGAACCATCTCCAATTACTACCTTCACACTCCCCCTAAACCAATCTCCTATCCCTTATCTGGTGTAATCTTCACAAGATCTTTCTACAATTGTGACCCTCCTTTCCACCTATTTGAAAGAAGTGTGCTTCTGATATCCCCATATTTGGCCATAGAACTTTGACTCATAGAACATTTTCTTCATTAAGAATTTGTCATCTCTATTTATCAATCAACACTTTATTAAAGTCCCCCCCCCCACTTTGATTCCAAAGCCATTGAATTCTTCTTCTTTACACACTCCCTCATTTAATTCATGCTAATTTCTTAGTGGTTTTAGACCCCCTCCCCCTAAATAAGAATCTTTTTTACATGCATTAAATTGCATTGGTCACCAAATTCGGAATCCTGCAAAAAGAAAGAGAAAAAAAAAAATAGAAGAGATGGAGAATTTAATTAGGCAAATTCTTCTTCCTAGAGATAAATTTTTTTTTTTCAAGAAATACATTTTAGTACTCAATTTTTCTAATATACGTCTCCAAATTCTCTTTCTCCTAGCATCATCCCCTAGTGGATCAGAGATAAAAGAATGATACTTGTATTGTCTTACAATTTAGATTGATTGGAATTACATATAAAATACATACCAAATAAGAAAACGGTAGTTTAATCCAATTAGATATGAATTTGATTCGAATTATCGGTTCATTTATTCGAATTCTTTAACACTCTCGTAACACCACTTAATTTCTTTTATCTTTCCTAGCTTCTCTTCTCTTTCAAACAATAAAAGAAAAAATTGGATCTATAGCTCGCACCTCTCTCACACCTATATACTCATATTTAATTAATTTCTTTGCATGCAAATGTACGTTTTCGTTAAAAATAAGTGAGTGTTTCCTCGGTTTAATAGTTTTTTTATGAAAGATACCCAGGAAGTCAGAACTTCAATAAATAATCTAATGCTTGTTGATAAGAAGAATTGACAAACATGTAGTAGTTATAATACTTACTCAATAAAATAAACTTTTGGTGGAAGTCGTAATTTTAGTATATATACATAGCCATAACGGCGTCTACTTCTATATTTGTTTAAAACAAACGTATAAACTTCAACTTTGAGGTTGGAATCCAAATGTATGACTAGGTTTTTCCTTACATTAAAAATTTCTAACTTCAAAGCCGACAAAAATAAATCATTAATTTTGAATCCTTCAAAGCGCTATAATTAAAGGGTTCCTGAGGAAGGTAACAAGAATATACAACCCTCACATTCAAGCCTTGAAGCAGAAAAATGATAACCATTGTAGCTTCTTACAATGTCACTCCAAATCAACCAACTCCCAATGACCCTTTATGGCTATCCAATAACGACCAAAACGTGTACCTGTTTCATGTATCCAATATCTACATTTACAAAACAAAACACAGCATCAACACCATTGAAAGGTTGAGGAACTCTCTTAGCAAGCTTTTAGTTTACTACTATCCCGTGGCTGGCAGGTTAAGCTTGACAAAAAGTGGTAGAATGGAAGTTGATTGTAACGCAAAGGGAGTGACAATGCTTGAAGCTGAAACCACTAAAACATTTGGTGATTTTGGAGATTTTTCACCTTCTGAGTCCACCGAGGAACTTGTTCCAAAAGTTGATTACACTCAACCTATGGAAGAAATTCCCCTATTGCTAGTGCAATTAACAAGGTTCCATGGTGATGAAGGCCTTGCCATTGGGTTTGTTATCTCTCATCCTTTGACTGATGCCACCGGCATCATTCACTTCATGAACAGATGGGCAAAGCTGACTCGAGGAGAAGAACTAGACCTTAATGAAATTCCTTTTCTGGATCGAACAGTACTCAAATTAGCACACCAGCCATCAGCACCATGCGTTAAACTCCCAGAGTGGAAGCCTATTCAAGAAACACCAACAATAGAGCCAAAGAAGAGAAGTGCTGCATTGCTAAAACTCACATCAAGTCAATTGGAGAGGCTAAAGAAGAAGGCTAATGATCAATCTTCAACACAAGGGTCAAGACCTTTTAGCAGATTTGAAGTTATTGCTGCTCATGTATGGAGATGTGCATCTAAGGCTCGGGAATCGGGTGAGAACCACCCAACTCTAGTTTGGTTTAATGTTAACTTTCGCAATAGATTGAATCCTCCTCTTCCTCAGAACTATTTCGGGAATGCTTTGGCAAAAGCAGCAACACCTATATGTTATGAGGGAGATATCACATCAAACCCTTTAGGTTTTGCTGCTCAAAAGATAAGGGAAGTAACTCATGCGGTTACGGATGAATATATAAAGTCACAATTAAATGTTATTATAGAGACAGAGCAATTGGAGGACATAAGGGCTTTATTCATGGGACAAGCACACGGTATAAAAATGCCATATGCTGGGGATCATAACGTTCTCTTCACAAGCTTGATGACCATGCCAGTGTATGAAGCAGATTTTGGTTGGGGAAAGCCTATGCATTTTGGTTTAGCAAGTGTGGCTCCAGAAGATATGGCAGCAATTGTTCTAAGCCCAGATGGGGATGGTGTTGTTGTCACCATATTTATTCAGACAAAATTTATGCAGCTTTTCAAAAAATTCTTCTATGAGGATATGTGCATATCCTCATTATAGGACATATGGAGCTATGAAATATCCTGCTATCTGTTGTGTAATTTGCAGATTAATTGTTTCTTTATGGTTCTGTTTTTGAATGTTTCAAGTTAGTTCTTGTTTTGATAATTTCGATAGTGCGTGGGTTTGATTATAGAGGACATGATCTCAGTGGTAAGAGGTATATATTTGGGTAATAGAAATGCTTGTTACTATGAATTCATATGTATCTGAATCTGAACATCCACAGATTCAGAAAAATTTATTGAAGGGGCGGATTATTTTTCTTCTTCATTTGAAATTGTTAAAAGTCAGGAAAATAACATTTTTTAATTTTGTTTATTAAACTTTTTATTTAATTTTTTAAATATTTTTTTAATTTATTTTAGTGCTGCTTAACTATACAATTTTTTTTAAGGATCACAATAAAATTTATTTTAAAAAATCAAAAGGGGGTTTAACCGGTTAAAACTAGTTAAACAAGATGTGTTATGAGTTATTGTTAACTCCTCACACGGTCTTAAGTAAAAAAAAAAACATATGTTATGATTCATAGAACAAGGCTTGTTTTATATATATATATATATATATATATATATATATATATATATATATATATATATATTTATAAAAGTGTTATTTAAATGCTTGGAGATGAAAGGTTATATTTAGAAAACACAAAATAGATCCAAAAAAAAATCCTCATGAGAGGTGCATACCTACCTGCAAATTGGGTATGGATACAAGTGAGTTTGGACCCAAAAAAAGAAGTGGCTATTGGGATAAATATGAATACTATAATATCAACCCGTCTTACCCTGTAACTTTTATATATATATATATATATATAATATTAATTAATATAATTATATTATATAGTACTACATAATTATAATTTTAACTGAAAATATTGCTAATAATATTATTTGCAACCATAAGGAATATAATCATAGAATAAAAAAAGACAATATATTTTACGTAAATTTCATAAGACAAAAATATAATTTATAAAAAAAAATTGAGTTATTTATAGAATATTCTTAATAAACATATAACATTATTTAGTGTTATGACAAAAAAAAAAGCACATTTGTTATCATATAAAACTTTATGGAGTATTTTATAATTTTTTCTATGTTTAATATTATGTTGACTTATTTTCATAGTATGTTTACTTATCTGTAAAAGATGTTGATTTATTATCTCTATACGTAAGTATGATGTATTCTTCCTTAACAAGTGTTCTATCACAAGGGCTAAAGAGATTATGACAAGAGAGGAGGGAAAAAAACCTCACCTCTTCATGGACATCAAGATATTAAAATTTAGGTCATAGTCTTCTTTTTAGTCCTTGTAGTGTGTGTTTTAATTTGGGATTTGGAGGTGTATTTAGTTTCTTTTTTGGCCTTGTATTCTGACCTTTAATTATATTTTAATTTAGGAAGTGTGGCTAGTCCTTTTTGTGGGATGTGTTGAGTAGCTTAGGCCTTTTTGGAGATGCTTAGGAGTGTGATTTTTGTTAACCACACCCCCTAAGTTAGTTTTACATCCCTCTAACTCACACACGAAGCATGAGAGACATGTGGGTCCTTATGGTTCCCTCCAAGTGGCGCCACTTTCTTCTCTTTCCTCCATGTGGCGCCAACTTGGCCTTTCTTGTCACTCTTATTTTTTAATTTGAATTTTGAGGTGCCATGTAGACTCCTTCCAAAATTCAAATTCAAATTTAGAGGGGACCAAGATCCTAGGGACATGTTTGGATCTCCTACAATTAATCAAGCGCTAATTGGCTCTAGCTCAATTAACACTTGATTAATCACTCCTAATCCCTCCTAAATGTTGGACGTCCACTCCTAATCCCTAAGCCCATGTTTTTTTCTTATAAATAGGCACCTCTACCCCATTATCTCATTTTCACACTTAAATTTTATAAAGACTTGAGAACTTCTAATTTTTTAGCGTCTTCTTCCTTTCTCCATTAGAGAGAACCTCCAATGGCTTTCATCAAGGGTTTCTTCCCATGTGGCAAGTCTCCACTTGGCTATCCTCCTAAGGTGGCACCTCATCCTCCGTCTCCTTACTTATCCACCTCCATCTTTTTCCTTGAAGCAGCCTCTTGAAGAGATCTATGGAGCTTGCATAATGAGGAATGCATAATAAAGTGTGAATTGTAGATGCGAGTATTGATATATAGGTAACTGGAAGATACAAAAATGGAATCATCAAAATTTCTATCTATGCAAATATAAAATTGTATACAATTACATTTTTTAAACAAAAACATAAAATCAAATACTATAGTACCTTACATACCATGCACATTGTGATCTAGTTATATTCCGGAACACAACCATTGTTAGGGGACCTAACATTGGGCCAAAGATTGAAGTCTAGTGAAACCAAAAAGAGCTACCAAACCACCAAGGTGGCTGAATGATTTTATCTGAATTGGGTTTTTTTTAGTATTGTCTTATTTTTATGTGTGGTTTAGCCTCTATCATATTGGGCTTGTTTGTGCTAGGTCTCCTTTTTTTTACCCTAGTATATATTTCATGTATAAGGAGTTATTAGGGTTATGAAAAATCAAAGTACATTTTCTTCTTCCTTATTGTCTTTGTTTTATGGTTTTCTCTAAGTGTTTTTCTTCTTAGCATTATGCAATAACTATTTTCTAACATTTTAGTACTTTCATCACATAACTCAATGCCTCGTCCAACCAAGGAGACATATGATCCTCTAAAATCTATTCAGGAAATGCTAGTTGCATTACAACAACAAATCACAACACAAGAGGAGCGCAATCAGAAAGGCTTGAAACTGGCTTGGATTCTCACCATGAGTTTCTCACCTCCATTATTGTCACCTTCCAAGACTAGGTTTTATCTCTATCTTCCACTATCCCCAATGTTGGTATATGCCCATGCCCTTCACTACATGCTCTGCACCCCTACTATCCATATCCATACTAGGGCCTATGCTAAACCCTTCCTTACCCTTCCCTACTTATTTTCCCCTTAACCTACCTGGCCCCAACTCTACATTTCTTTATGGTTTTTTCCCTTTTCTCCCTTTTACGTCCTCTTTACCGCAAACATCTCACATAATCCCTCCCTACATATCTCCACCTTATTTCACCACAAACTTTGCTACTTCCCCCAAGGTCCCACTTCTTGTTCTTTTTCTAAGGGTCTCACCTGTCCACCACCCACCTAAAACATTGCATCTCCCACCCTTCCACCCCCTGCACAAACCATTGCCTCTTCTATTCAACCTCTAAAACTTCATTTGGCTATTTTTGAAGGCTCGAATCCATTGATTGATTATTTCAAGCTAAACAGTATTTTTCTTCGCACCAAATACCTCTTGAATAAGATTTGCAACTAATTTACTTTTATATGAAAGGGGATGCCCTATCTTGGTTAAAGTGGATGCACAAGAGTAAGTAATTTTCTGATTAGGAGTCTTTTACTGAGGCTTTGACCCTTTGTTTTGGGCCTTTGTCTTATGTTAACCATCAAGCTGAGCTTTTCAAATTGCGTTAATATAGATCAATCACTGGTTATCAAGTCACTTTTGGAAAACCCTGTAATTAGGTTGTTGATTTGTGCTTTGATTCCATTTTAAACTATTTCATTTCTGGATTAATTCCGGATATTCGTCGACAGCTAGCCATTCTCAAACCTACTACAATTTCTGAAGCCATTGGTCTTGCCAAACTTATTGAGGAAAAGTTGAAGGATACTAAACCTAAACCAGTCTGTTTACCCCTCACTTTACCTTCCCATTTGTTTTTCCCACCACCCTGACCTTCTAAACCACCTGAGACACTAACTCTTTCAACCTTAATCACCCATCTTTCACTACCCTTCCTTTATCCACCCAAGAACTTCTCAATTCACACCAAACAGTTTTTCATAAACCACCCCCATGACCATCACATCTAAGTTTTACGTAATACACCCCCTGTTAATGTAAAATCTTATCATTACCCTTATACCCCAAAAGGTGCAATGACCCAAATTATCAATGACATGGTCCAGGAAGGTCTTATCAAACCTAGCACTAGTCCTTTCTCCTCACCTGTCCTATTGGCTAGAAAAAAATATGGTAGTTGAAGGTTTTGTGTTGATTATCACTCCCTTAATGTTGTTACAGTTAAAGACTATTTCTCCATTCCCACTATTGATGAGTTACTGGATGAGTTAGGCAAAACTACTTTTTTTCCTAAGATTGATTTACGCTCAAGTTACCATCAAATTTTAGTGGTTCCTTTAGATACACATAAGACAGCCTTCTGCACTACAGATGGTCATTACAAATTCCTAGTTACGCCTTTTGGGCTAACTAACGCACCTCTACTTTCAATCCACAATGAATAATTTACTCAAATCATTTTTGAGAAAACTAGTCTTAGTTTTCTTTGATGACATATTGATCTATAACATTTATTTTAAGTCCCACTTAGCAAATTTAGCAACTATTCTTAGTTTATTACAATCTAACTTTTTTTTTGCTAATTTTTCTAAGTGTTCCTTTGTTATTCCTACTGTTCACTATTTGGGGCACATTATTTCAACAAGTGGTGTAACTCCTGATCAAGAGAAGATTAAAACAATTTTAGATTGGTTAGAGCCACGTTCTCACATGACTTTACGTGTGGTTTTTTCGGTCTCATTGGTTTTTATCATCACTTTGTGCGTCATTATGCTACACTCACCTCTCTTGTCATTGATTTCTTAAGTTTCAATATTTTTCAGTGTAATACAAGGGCCACAAAGGCTTATACACTACTCAAGAAAATAATGAATTTTATGCCTATTCTCGCTTTTCTAGACTTCTCCAAATTGTTTGTCTTGGAAACAGATGTCTCAGCAGTCGCCATTGGTGCAATTCTAGTTCAAAGTAATCATCATACAGGTTTCTTCAGTACAAAAATGTGCCTTTGGCTACGTGCTACTTCTATGTATGTGAGGGAGATGTACACTATTACCGAATCTGTAAAAAAAGGGCGCCAATACAAAAATGTACACTGATAAAAAAAGTTTGAACACACTTCTCACATAGACTATTTAAACTTTAGAACAACAAAAGTGGACGTTGAAGCTACAAGGATTACAATTTGAAATTTTTTACAAACCTAGGCACAATAAATATTATAGTAGATGCTTTATCCAGGAAGTTCTATGATGACCCCAATCTTTGCTGCTATCTCATTTTTCCTTCTTGCTCTTTTTACCTCTCTCCAACAATTTTATTCATCTCAGAAAGAAGGGAAATAACTTATGATAAAATTTCAGACAAATTTAGCTATGCAAGAAACTTTTAATGTTGTAAATGGTATACTTTATTTTAAGGAGAGACAATTCATACTTGACCATGCGGGCTGGCGCACCACAATTCTATAGGAATACCATTCTACTTCACTAACTGGTCATTCCAGGTTGAAGCCCACCCTTGCCTGCATGGTAGCCTCATTATTTTGGTCGGGTTTCTACACAAACACATAAAATTTGTCATGTAGTGCCAAATCTATCAATAAAATAAATACATCCCTACAAAGAAACAAGATATCTTCCAAGCTCTCCCGACCCAAAATCAAGTGTGAGAAGACCTTGCCATGCATTTTATAACCCACCTGTCAAACTCGTTTGGTCACACAATTATTTGGGTGATTTGTGACCGCTAAACCAAGTATGGTCACTTTGTTGGTCTCTTTACTAAGTTCCCAGCTCCTAATTTGGTGACAAGGTTTTCAGCAGAAGTGTGTTGGCTGCATGGTGTTCCTAAGTGCATTGTCTCAGATCGAGACCCAATTTTTGTTAGTATATTTTAGAAGGAACTATTCAGAATGCAAGGTACATCATTGAAGTCTAGTAACTCCTATAACCCATAATTAGATGGACAGACAAAGGTTATGAATCGGGCTTTAGAAACTTGCTTGTGTTGCTTTGTGGGTGATCATCCCCGACGCTATTTAACTTCCTCTACTTGGCTGAGCAATGGTGCAACTCATCCTACCATTTTGCCATTGGTATGTCACCGTTTAAAGCTCTTTACGGGAGACATCCACCTCGCCTTATTGACTTTATTAAAGGGCCAATTTTTGTCTCCTTTTTGGAGGGATTATTGCAAAAATGTACACTAATCATGGATCAGTTACGAGAAAACCTCAAAAGGGCTCATTAGTGCATGACTAACCAAGCAAATAAACACAGAATGGATAGAGTTTTTCATTTGGTGACTTGGTATGGCTACAATTACATGCTTACCGGTAGACTACAGAATGGACAGACTTCAGTCATTTTCAAATTCTCCAATGCATTGGTTAGGTAACTTATAAGCTGAATCTGCTAGAGGGAGCTCACGTTCATGATATTTTCCACGTCTCCTTATTGTGGCTTTCCGTGGAACATCGCTGGAGACTACGCCTAAGATATTGTTGGAACTGCCCTTGGACGAGGACCATGTGTCGCAGCCTATCGTGTTGCTTCACCCGCTGCCCGTCATGTTGCAACTCCTACTGTTGGGTCTGCCGTCATCCCCTATCAGCACTCACCACCACCATATCCCCCATTGCTACTACAAAGACTCGTGGCACAACCCACACCCAACCCACATAGCTTCTCAAGACCATCGTTGCAACCCCGACCTTTGTGAGCCCTACCTGATGTAATCCTAGATTGTGCCTTCCGTGATCTTACTTCAAAGAGGTTCCAAGGTTGAAGAGGAAAGTAAAAAGACTAGGAACTAAGGGTGAATCGGTGCCACTTATAGAGATAAGCCATGGATTAAGTGAAACTTGCCACAAAGAAAGAAATCTTTGATAAAAACCATAGAAGAACCCTCACAAAAATGGGGAGAACATACACACTCTAAGATAGAATCTCTTAAAAATAAGTATAGAATTCATTCATAAAAGTGTTAAGATGATACAAGAGAGGGTTAATACTATTTATAGTGTTTCTACCTAGTGTTGAATGTCTAAAATGAGCTAGATTAGCTATTCTAAGAATTAAATCCAAACAAGGTTCTATATTAGTGAATCTATGTTCCCTTATGTGACATTAGATCCTAAATATGTGGATCTAGTTCCCTTAATTCAAATTTGAATTTGAATTAAGAGACAAGTAGATGTCATCTAGGAGAGAAAGTGACATAGGCACCACATGGAGGAGACATAAGGACCCCACATATTACTCATGCATATGTTGATGCTAGAGAGGTGTGGAAATCAAACAAAGGGGTGTGGAAAATAAACCACACCCACTCTTGTTCTAAAAAGGCTCACCTTCTAACATACATTCCACACAAATAACTAATGACACCCCACCCATTAAAATAAAAGGAAAATATGCAAAAATACATAGCCCCAAATTTCTAAATGCACCCACAAAAATTACTAAACAAAATATACAATATTTACAAGTAATTTCCAAGACTATGGTCTAGAATATCTTCACTATGCTTTTTCCTTGTCATGTTTTCTCTTTATTCTTCCTAGCTTAATTCCACGCTAGGTGGGATTGCATAATTACCCTCATAGACCAACCCTCACCCTCAAAGCTAATTCAGGTTGCGCCCTCTACTGTCGTCCCAAACCCTTCCTTTTTTCCTGCCTCCATGAATCTCCAGTCTCATCTCCTTACCCCACCCCTTCTCTCATTCCCATTTTGAAAACCTTTCTTAGTCTCGAATCCACCTTTAGATCTTTTGCTAAGACTTTTGCTCCCAACCTTTTACCCTGTCCCAACTTAGATATTCCCAAGGACAATCCAACTCATATCCACAAACCTCCCTTTTCATCTGAACCGTTCACTTTCCAACGGTCCATTAATTCCTAACCCACCTCACCGACTGTAATCAATGCCCATAAACAAACACAAATCACTGCTTCCCCACAGTCTGATTTTCCTACCCTTGATCTTAACTGTGCAAACGAGTTGTCCACATCATCAATCTATGGCACTACTGACTTTTCCTCTCACTTTGCAAACAAAGTGCCTCTTGATGCACCAAATAATATTTTTTATTTTTAATGCACTAAATAATATTAAACAAAAAATATCATGATTCATAATATTAAAATATAAAAAGTATCATAAATCATATACATACTTCAATAAGTCATATAACATAAATCATAACATATAAAAAAATGGATTAAGAATGTAATTATAAAAGAAAAAAGAAATTTTACTAAATACACTCATATTTCTAAGTTAACCCCTCTTTTTATTAATTTTTTAATTAAAGCGGATTGACTAAGGAAATATTTTAATAATCTTAATATTAGATAATTATATATTTAAATTATAAAAATTTTAGTATAAAGTTGTCACGTGTAAAAACAGAGAAATATTAGAGACAATTCATTAATGAAGGATAAATTTGCAAAAAAAAATAATCAATTGGTAGCTAAATACAATCATCACCACTTTATCCCTCGTTTATCGACTGCTACTTCTGACCATCAATCACTACCTTTGACTTCTTTTCATTGGTTGTCATCTTTGCTGATAGCACCAACCATTGATCACTAATGATCAGTCATCGTTATTGATAGTTGGTTGTCGATCACCAATCATCTATTTTTGGTTGCAACTACTAGTCACCAACTACTACTTGTTACTGGTTATCATATATGAAAGATTTAAGTTAGTTAAGATTTAACAACAATGTTTTAAAATTAAAAATAAAAAGTTGTTTTCTTAAATCTAAAAAATTTAAATCAAAACTAGTTTTTATTTTATAAATAACAAGACCTTAGTGATCCTTATATTACTCCTGTTATTTACTATCTATAATATTTTACAATATTATTTTTATATGCACATGCATCCATGCTTAGAGTTTATAAACACATAAATAGTGATACTAAAAGTATCATTAATTAGGCAATATTTATTTATTCACAAATATTACTTATTAATTTGATCCTTTTGTTTGTGAGAGACATGATTTTTAAATTTACAATTTAACTGATTAAATCATATGATTTTACTAGTTTATGTAAGTCAAACGAGTCAACTCGCATATAAACTTGTCCACGCGTCAACTTAGATGAACTCAATTTTTGACATTATTTGATCTTTTTTTCTATTTTAAATGAACAACATCTACAGTTGATTGTTATTTATTATTATTTTGTTAGTATGTTGTTTTTATTTTGAACAAGATGATATTTTGTATGTCTTTATTATGAATTTTAGTGTAGATTTAGTTAGTTTTTTTATGAAATTTTTTATCATATTTTTTATAGATTTATTATAGACTAATTTCATTTTAAGAAATTGACTATTTTGTATTTTCATTAAATTTGTTGATAATTAAATAGGATAATATTTTCTGCTCCTACTACAAGAATTTGTAGGGTGATAGTTTTGAAAAGACAGATTACCTATCTTTTTGTTAATCTCAGGTGAAATATGATTGGAGGGTGCAAAATTCCTTGTCGGGTAAGTTCTGACCCGTATGAAAGGCGTAACAATCCGAGCAATGTCTCGGAGAGAGACTCCGTGAAATAACAAAAAGAAAAGCAATGACGGGAATGAGAGAGTCAGAATCAAAAAGAGTATTCCTCACTTCTTTTTCTTATTCAAAATTGTGCATGAGATTTCATCTCACACGACTTTTAAGTGATAAAAGAAGAGGATGGTTTCTTCTTTCTTTTTTTATTACTTTCCTCGTGACCAATCTTTGGTAGAAGAGAAAGCTTCTTTAGAACACTTATTTATTTCTATTTTAATGTACCGGGTCTCTTTCTTTCATTTCAAAATAAAAAATCATTTTTTAAAACTATTTAAACTTAAGTTAAACTCTTACGAGTTTACAAGTTTATCATGAGTTTATGTAAATTGTCGAGTTTAAAAATCATGGTGAGAGATATGAACTTGTAACTTCTCATCTCTTTCTTTCACATGGCTTTTACCAAAAAATGTTAAAAATATTTAATATGCTAGCATAATTAGAACTACTCTAAGTAATAATATAATTAACTAATTAGATATGTAAATTATTTTTAAGTATAAATATTTAATAAAAATGAAATTATAAAGTTTTTTTCTTGGTGAAGAATGAAATTATAAAATAATTTCATTAAATTATAAAAAATTAGTAATTTAGAACATTATTTGTCTCCCATAAATAATATTTGTATTTTTTATATAATTAAAACTAATTTAATTTATGATATTATTAATTAGTTATATTAAATTATTTTTAGTTTATATATTTTAATAATAGTAAAATATAAAATTATACATTAATTATTTTAAATTAATAATTCTCAGCAATATTTGTCTTTAATAAAAAATATTTATACTTTCTATCATAATTTTTTTTAAACTATGGTATTTTTAACAAAAAAAATATAAAATAATTATTATAAACGGTAGAAGTTAACATTTTAAAATATATAGGATTTTATCTCCTATAAAATATTTGTTCTTTTTTATCCGAAGTAAAATTATTTTAATTTATTATATTATTAATTAGTGAGAACAAAATTATTTTTAATTAATATACATATTAAAATAAAAATAAATTATAAATAATCATATTAAATTATAGAAAATAATGTTGTCCAGCAAGATTTTGTCTGCGGTGAAAAAAAAGTAATATTCTCCATAGTAAGTTCGTAACAAACATTATTAATTTACAGGTTATTAACTAATTAGATTTAAATTATGTTTAATATAAATATTTAAAAGTTATAAATAATTATCTTAAATTAAATAAATTGGATGAATTCAAAAAAATAATATTCTCCATCGTAACAAACATTATTAATTTGAGTTATTAACTAATTAGATTTAAATTATTTTTAATATAAATATTTATGGGTTATTAACTAATTAGAGTTTAATTATTTTTAATATAAATATTTAAATGTTAAACATAATTATGTTAAATTAAATAAAAATGGATGAACTAAAAAAAAAAAATATCACTTTCATACTCGCATATTTTTTTAGATCCGGACTCGTTTTGTATTTGAATCTATTTTTGTATATAATTACCATACCCGTCCTACGTTAAGAGTATTTTGCGGATACTTATAAAATCTCAGTTATTCCTAGATATTATTAAATAATTATAATTATAATTATATTATTTATTAATATAAATTTCAACAAAATAACTTGTATAGTGGTAATATTTATATAAATTTCAAAGAAGTAAATTTCAACAAAAATTCATAAAAAGGTCACATGTCAAGCAAATGAAAAGGCTAAAAATTCATAATTTGGCTACCCTAAACTTTTCTGCACAGGTAAGATAAGATAGTAGGTAACACTTATTTATCTAAATTGCAAAGTAAAAATGATAATTTTAAAGGAGTAAATTTTCATTAATCATTTAGAATAAATTACAGTTATCAATGCAAATTCTCAAAGCAAGTTGATTTTGCAGTGTTAAAAGTTAAAACTAGTTTAGTAGTGTACATCCATCTTGAGGGTTGCAACTTGATTTTGCAAGGTGTATTCCAAGCTTTTGTATTGTCACACCAATGTTCTATGCTTTCTCTTCTCAAATTGTTGCCACCATGCAATTTGAAGCCCATTCCCACAGTTTTACCATTGCAAAGATCGGTTTATCAATTTTTTTCATCAGCCTCAGGTTCTTTACACCAGATATCACTTGAGCGTGAGAACAAGAACCATGTTGTCAATTTCAACGTTGTACTCCGTTCCTGCACCAACATTAATGTTGCCAAGCAGCTTCACGCTCTTGTTCTGGTGTTGGGTAAAGCTCAAAATGTTGTCTTTTACACCCAGCTTGTTACTTTGTATGCAACTCTTGGGGACCTCTCATTGTCTCGCAACACATTTAAGCTTATTCAGAGAAAGAACATTTATACGTGGAACTCAATGGTGTCTGCATATGTTCGGTGTGGGAGGTACCATGATTCTATGGAGTGTGTCAGTGAGTTGTTGTCTCTGTCTGGTGTAAGACCTGACTTTTACACTTTCCCTCCTGTGTTGAAAGCCTGTTTGAGTCTAGTTGATGGGAAGAAGATGCATTGCTGGGTTTTGAAGATGGGTTTTGAGCATGATGTGTATGTGGCTGCTTCTTTGATCCATTTGTATTCGAGGTTTGGTGCTGTGGGTGTTGCGCATAAGGTGTTTGTTAATATGCCGGTTCGAGATGTTGGTTCTTGGAATGCAATGATTTCAGGGTTTTGTCAGAATGGGAATGCAGCAGAGACACTGGCTGTTTTGGATAGGATGAAGGTTGAGGGGGTGAAGATGGATACGGTTACTGTGGCAAGTGTGCTTCCTGTTTGTGCTCAAATGAATGATGTTGTTAGTGGGTTGTTGGTTCATTTGTATGTTATAAAGCATGGATTGGAAAGTGATGTATTTGTTAGCAATGCTTTGATCAATATGTATTCAAAGTTTGGTAGGCTGCAGGATGCACAGAGGGTTTTTGAGGGTATGAAGGTGAGGGATTTGGTGTCTTGGAATTCTATAATTGCTGCATATGAGCAGAATGATGATCCAGTTAGCGCACTTGAATTCTTTAAAGGGATGCAGTTTGTTGGAATGCAACCTGACTTGTTGACAGTTGTGAGTTTGGCCTCAATTTTTGGTCAGTTAAGTGATCCAAGGATTAGCAGGGCCATTCATGGATTTGTTACGAGACGCAGATGGCTTGAGGAAGATGTTGTGATTGGTAATGCACTTGTAAACATGTATGCCAAATTGGGTTCTATAGATTGTGCACGAGCAGTTTTTGAACAGCTTCCTGTGAGAGATGTAATTTCATGGAACACTTTAATCACAGGTTATGCTCAAAATGGTCTTGCAAGTGAAGCAATTGATGCTTACAACATGATGGGAGAGTGTAGAACGATAATTCCAAACCAAGGGACATGGGTGAGCATTCTCCCAGCATATTCCCATGTTGGAGCTTTGCAGCAAGGAATGAAAATTCATGGGAGACTAATCAAGAACAGTCTCTACTTGGATGTTTTTGTGGCTACCTGCCTGATTGATATGTATGGAAAATGTGGAAGGTTAGAGGATGCAATGTCCTTATTCTATGAAATTCCACGAGAAACTTCAGTTCCTTGGAATGCCATAATTTCTTCTCTCGGGATTCACGGGCATGCAGAGGAATCTCTGCAACTTTTCAAGGATATGCTAGCAGAAAGGATAAAAGTAGACCATATTACCTTTGTATCATTGTTGTCGGCTTGTAGCCATTCAGGGCTAGTTGATGAAGGTCAATGGTGCTTTGATTTGATGCAGAAAGAGTATGGGATCAAGCCTAATTTGAAGCATTATGGCTGCATGGTGGATTTGTTTGGCAGAGCTGGGTATTTGGATAAGGCATATAATTTAGTAAGCAATATGCCTGTAAAAGCAGATGCATCCATTTGGGGCACTCTTCTTGCTGCATGTAGAATACATGGAAATGCAGAATTGGGTACTTTAGCTTCAGATCGCTTGGTGGAAGTTGATTCAGAGAATGTTGGCTATTACGTTTTGATGTCCAATATCTATGCAAATGTTGGAAAATGGGAGGGAGTAATTAAAGTAAGATCATTGGCCAGAGATAGAGGATTGAGGAAGACTCCCGGATGGAGCTCTGTTGTAGTAGGCAGTGTAGTTGAAGTCTTTTATGCTGGGAACCAAACCCATCCACAATTGACTGAGATATACAATGAAGTAAAGGTTTTGAATGCCAGAATGAAGAGCATTGGTTATGTTCCAGACTATAGTTTCGTCCTACAAGATGTTGAGGAGGATGAAAAAGAGCAAATTTTAATGAGTCATAGTGAGAGATTGGCCATCGCATTTGGAATTATCAGCACCCCACCAAAAAGTTCCATTAGGATATTCAAAAACTTGCGTGTTTGTGGTGATTGCCATAATGCAACTAAGTACATATCCAAAATTACGGAGAGGGACATTATTGTGAGGGATTCAAACCGTTTTCATCACTTTAAAGATGGGATTTGTTCGTGTGGTGATTACTGGTGACAGTCACTGATTATGGAAGCTTGAATCTTCTTCATGAATATTCTCCATGTGCCATGATATGTTCGTGCATAACTCTAGGGATAGAATACACTATAATAGGTTAGAATTTGCATAAAAAAATTTCTTTTTAAGTCTTGTATGACCTTTTTAAAAGTTCAGTTTGAACTCTTATTTATTTAACAACTTATTAATAAAACAATTAATTTTTTTTAAAATAGTAACACATTTATGTATCTTGGTTAAATATGTTTTAAGGAGATTTTTTTTTTATTTTTTAATTTTCAAATAGGTAGTTATTAAACATACAATGAAAGGTAAAATTAAAAATCAAATTAGGACACAAAAAGGTAAATTACCTTTATATAAAAATAATAATAATAATAATAATAATAATAATAATAATAGTAATAATAGTAGTAATAGTAGTAATAGTAGTAATAATAGTAATAGTAGTAATAATAGTAATAGTAGTAATAGTAGTAATAGTAGTAGTAGTAGTAGTAATAGTAATAGTAGTAGTAGTAATAGTAGTAGTAGCAGTAATAGTAGCAGTAATAGTAATAGTAGTAGTAATAGTAATAGTAATAATAATAATAATAATAATAATAATAATAATAATAATAATAATAATAATAATAATAATAATAATGATGATAATAATAATAATAATAATAATAATAATAATAAAATAGATTATATATTTTCTAGGATAGTGATACATTTATGTATACTGATTATGTAAGCTTTGAAAATATTTTTTTATTTTAGTTTTTAATTTTCAAATAGCTAGTTATTAAACCTATAATCAAATGTAAAATTAGAAACTAAATGTGAACACTAAAACAGTAAATTTTCTTTATATATGTTACAGAATTATTGATAAAGATCTAAATAGGACAAATGACGAAAATTTAAACAAACCAACATGTTAAAAATAATGAAACTTGTAATAGTGTAATGTATATTAATTTTTATTATACTTAAATAAATAAATATACTAACCTATTAGACTTGATAGATTTTTAGATTTTTTTAAAAGTTAGATCTAACCTATTTAATCAAATATATTTTTTTAAAATCATGCCTAATATTTTATTAAATAGGTTGGGCTGAACTTAAAATATGTTAAACCAATCTTCTCAATTCCTAATTACGCCTTTAATACACACCCAATACATGTAGTTTTAAACCAGTTTATTTTTAATTTAAAATTTACTTTTAAACCAAAATAATGAATTAGAGTTAAAAATATATTATTTATCAAATTTTACATTTTAGGCTGATTTCCTTATAAAATTTAGTATTAATTAATACTCGGTATGAGTAACTTATAAGTCAATAAGTTAGTACCCCTAACCTTAAGCATACATTATCCCCCAAGGTGGTTAACACACTAGCTACTCCCTCACCCCCTCACAAGTCACAACTACACCTTGTACAAAGTATGTGCCCATACAAGTCATTTGATTAGTTATCCAACATGATAATGGACAAGTGATTTTTTTAAAGTAAAAAAAATAAAATTGATAGTATTTAAGAAAACAATCCAACCAAAAGTATTTTTCTTTTATTTAAATAATTGTTTATTGTAATATATTGGAAATTAAAACCATTAATTGTCACATGTTTTTAATTATTTTTATTCGTAAAATATTATATTAATGTATTTATTATGTAATTATGAAACATTTACAACATCATTATATAAATATTAACTAACAAATATTTTATACTAAATTATTATTAATATATTAAAAATATTTTATAACAAATATATTAATTAAAATACATGCATATAAATAATGCATTATTTTTGTGCAACTAGATTTACCTTGTTTAGAGAATACATTGCACTTACTTTTAAGATAATTGATGTGTAAAATTTGATTGCTTAAGGACAAGTTTACCTTATGCGGTAGTAATAATAGATCTAAGTCTGGATATCATACCCAAAGAACCTAGCGTAGTTCTCAAATAAATCAATTTATAAGATAAGAGATCAATTTAAGATAATTATTTAATATGTGTGTGTTCGATGATTTAGACTTAGAAGAATTCAATAGATTAAGTTTTAGGATTGTAATTTCTAGTAGAATGTTCTTACTCCCTATTTATTAAACAATCTCATTTTTTGTTATTCATTGATCACCAATAAAATACCAAGTTGTTGTGGTGTGTTTGGTCATTTACACTATACTATAACTCTAATTTGTTATCCTGTTTGATCATGCAAGATTTCAAATTAGGATTAGTTTCCTTTCATCCAATTAGAAGTTTTTCCAATAAATTTGGCCAATTTTATAAAAGCAATAACATACTTGCTTCACAAATCAATTATTCAAATATCATTGGTCATGACTATTCAAATAACTAGGATATACAAGTGTAATAGAGAAACAAATTAATCATTGAATAACATTGAATAATAATGTAAAGTACAAAGGGGACTTACAAAGAATTCACATCCCAATCCTAGAAAATTGTTAAAAGAAAAAATTACTAATATGTAGCCGTATCAATTGACTCAATCCAAAGCTTCCTTCTTGTTCAATCTAAAGTTAAAATAAACAAAAAATGAATTTTGCTAATAAATATGCAATTTTTTCCTTACAAACAAGTATTAAATATGATAAAAATATGAACAAAAAATTAGTTTATCAATAATGTTTAAAAAGATAAAAAATTAATTTCCTTATTTTCGCTATATATCGTACTTTTAACATAGAGAATAATAAAAAAAAGATTACGTTTTTAAAAGACATACAAATATTATTAAATTTTCTTATTAAAAATTAGAATTAATTCATGAGTTAAGATATATAAGTCGGTTGTTGTTGTTTAGGTGATAAAAGTTTGGCTTGATATTAATAGTTTATTATGTAGTGGAGTTAAAAAAATTCAAAATTTAAGGAAATATTAAAAGACATAAGAAAAATTAATTTCTTTAATTTTTCTATATATTTATTCTTAGCGTCCGTAGCAAATGATGGAAAAAAATCATTTTTAAAAGAGATAATTCATTACATATATACCCCTAAGTTTTTTTTTTTTTAAAGTATTGTAAATGTACTCTTATATTTTTCAACCGAAGGGAATGAAATTCCCTGTCCTAAATTGATATCTCATTCCCTATCCTAACCCATCAATAAACGTCATGTCATTTAATAAGCTATGTGAATTATAAAAAAAATTATAAAACAAAATTCATTAAATGATGTGTTTTTTATTGATTGATTGAACATTTTTACAAAAGATATCTCTCTCACTTCCATAGTTGAACTTTTACGAAAAAATGATTTACAATTCACACAAAATACATAAGTAATAATATTAAAATAAACGAGATTAATTAACATAAGTAATTTAAGAAGTTGTTTTTAATATCTTAAAAGTGTGTGAAGTAAATAAAAGAAAGAATTAAATTTAATTTAAGTGTAATTAATAAATTAATTATGAATTTTGGTTGTGCTATATATATATATATATATTATTGCGATAAATGTGGTTACTTAGTTATGAATGTGTTTGAATATAAGTAAACTATAAATATTGGAATATGGGTGAGTTAGTTTAGTAAGACAAGAGGAGTATAATTGATATTCTTTTGGATTGAGGTAGTTAGACGCGTTATACAAACATTATTTGGAAAGGGTTACAGTTAGCAAAGTATAATTGATCCTATTAATTTTCTTTTTCATTTTCTTTCTTCTCCCTTCTTCTTCTTTATCCTCTCAAATTCTTCTTCCTTTCTTGGCATTTTTTGTCTCTTTATCCTTGCATTCCCTAGGATTCAACCACAAAATCTAGGAAAATTCCTACCATTTCTCCTAATTTGGTTATTGATCATAGTGGGTAAGTTTACTACATTAAGTCATTTCCTCTCCCTAAGGTTCAATCATCTCCATTGAAGGAAAATATGCTTTGAAATCCCAATTTCTTAAGTTTTCTTTGGTTTTTGGGGTTTTGATAGGTTGTGAGTGAATATTTAATTGGGAAATTGAGTTAACTTGAGGTGATTATGGGTTATTTTTTCTCTACAAATAAGCTTATAGGAGAAATAGGTAAAGGAAATTAATTTTGATTTTAAATTATAAAACTTTGTTCAATACTATGTTATTATAAGTGGTTGAGAATGATTTAAGTTTTGATTTTGATTTGGGTGTTAAATGAATTGAGTATTTGTAATGATTTATGGTGCATGTTTGAATGGAAGGCTATAATGAATTATGATGTATGTTTGAATTGAATGCTATGATGGATTGTTGGATGAAGGCTATTACAATAGGCAATTTAGCCTTGATTGAAATGAATGATGTACATTGAGTTAGGGATACAACTAAGATCTTTGTGATCTTGGCACCAGATCAAGTGGGGGTACCATTAGTAAAGTTTACCCTTGCATTGTGTGTGTTTTATGTATGATTGTGATGATAGTGTTTTACAGGAAGCAAATGGCAGTGCAGATATGGAGGGGCAAAGTTATCAGGATTAACGAGAAGTTAGGATTGCTTAGAAGATTGTTGTGTTATAGTGTTGTCATACTCTTTAATACTTCGTGTACTTATGTATATGTTAGAAATCACCATAGGATCTTAGCTATGTGTAATGATAGTAGACCCTTTTAATCTATTTTATGATGATATGAATTCTGTAAGTTAGTGTTACGGTAGAATGAATGAATAAATTGTTGGATGTTTGCTTGAAGTGGACTTGTGCAATTGGTGTGTGTTTTTGAAATTTGTAAAGTCTCGTTCGGCAGTAGCTTTTGCCTAGCAAAAAGTTGTTTCTGTTAGGTAATATTATGGATTTACGCTCAACGACATGTATCATCTAACACAAGGTTTTCTCTACAGGTAATTTCGAGTTTTTTGCCTAGCGACACATTTCGTTGAGTGCAAGTTCTTTCATTAGAGCATTTTAACCTAGACTTCTTGCTAAACGACACTTGTCACTAGGCTAAATGCCCATGTTCCTCGCTAGGCAAGATGTTCTTGATGTATTTTTTATTTTAATTATTTGAAAGTTTTAGTATTTTATGCAAAGTATAATTAAAATGGACTTAGTAGGATAGTAAATGGTATTATTTGTATTAGATTTTTGGAATGTTACAAGTAATAATGTCAAAATTAATGAGATTAATTAACATACCATATACACATTTAATGTATGGAAGTCGATTCACAATTTAAAAATAAACAAAGTCTCCCTTCAACAAAAAGAAAATGGACGAACTAAAAACATGCCCAAATGAAAGGAAGAAAGTAAGGACAATTTCATATTTTAAATTTAATTAAAAATTATGTGACCACATAACTTAATGGATTTAACACTGTTTAAGAAGGAAGGATATAACACTAATGAGTACAAAAAGTTAGGAAATTCTGCATAGTTTACTGAAAAGGAAGAATATATATAATTTCTCTAATCGTAAAGGGATGCATCTGTAATTTTCTCAAAAATATAATAATAACTACTTAATTGTATGTATTATTTGGGTTTGAAATAAACCTTTTTTTTTTAAAATTTTGGATAAACCTCTAAATATCACTAACATAAGTTAAAACTATGGTTAGTCATATATTTCTGAAGGTTATGTTAACCTATTAAATACAAAATTTATGGTAGTTGTAAGTGGATCCTTGCCGTTTGAGTTTTCATCCCATGCCTAGTTAAATTATATTTATGAAATAAACAAAATAAAAATATTTTACATAAATTATATCGAAAATAAATTAAATTTATTTTCTAGTAAGTATATTTATTATCTATTTATTAAAAAAATCATTACTATATAAATGTTAAAAAGAAGTATACATAAACATTAAAATCCATTTTGGTAATTCATACAATCAATTTTGATTCAACATACTCAAAAAATATTTAAGAAAATATTTTTAGTATCTATTATTCAAAATAAAAATCACATTACTTTGAAATTAATTTTAATCATAATCTATTTTTTAAAATTAGTTTAATCTAATAATAAATTCTATAAGTAAATATTTTAAAACATAGTTACTATCATAGGTGTTCTAAATTGTCAAAAGATGTAGTTTAATTAGTTGAATATGATTTATTTTTTAAATTGGTATAGTAAATATGAGTTATTATAAATCTCTTTAAAATAAATTTATTGAAAAAATGCATAAATTTTATTGAAATAAATTAAAAATTATATTTGGTATAAAAAATTATTTATGTAGATTTAATTTACTGAAATAATTTGAAAAGTTGTAATCAACGCCATAAATCACGTTCATATATAAGTTTTCCAATATTGTGTATCATATTGATCAATCCCAATGAAAAAGTTGGAGATATAAAAAAAATCGTGAATAATAATTAAAAAATATACATGACCTAATATATAAATATAAATATAAAGTAGTTAAAATTAAGACACCTTACATATAAGAGCTTAATAAACTTAATTCGAAAAAATTTATTTTGTTAAAAGTATAGCTATATAAATAACATAAAAATTGAACATTTTTATCATATAATAAATTTAAATTTACCTAATAATTTTAAATTACTAAAAATAAATACAAATTAAAATCAAAACGTTTAAAATTAAAATCAGCACCACCTGATATTGGTTCATGTCTACCGATTTTATACTTGCTCTAAATTTATTATCTTTGTGATTTTATGTGCAATTTTACACGTTAACGACCTGTAAACCCGGTTTGTTTAACACGCAGACTTACTAGTTTCTAAATTTATATAACTCCACTGGATATTTGTGAATTGATTAATCTCTAACAAGTAACCAACCTAATTATAAAGAAGACAAATAGACACTTGAAGAATGCAGAATCATGGCATTAAAATTCCACAAAAGTCTTCATATTTTCCCATTAGTACGTATATACATGAACATCTATCCCTGACTTATTATTTTCCTTTATTTAACAACTGAAAATTTATTTCCAATCTCTTCATCTCCTAACTCACCAACTGTTACCCTCTCCTCCACTATATAAGTCCAAAGTCAGTTTTCACTTTTCACCATCCACTCATTTACACTTTACCATATTCTCTTCTAAAACCAAAATGGCTTCCACTCAGAAAATCCTTTTTCTTGTGATCTTAGTGATTACATCTTTGGTCTCACATGGCTATGTGGTTGAGTCCAGATCAATCTCCAACTCATATACAACCCTTAGCCTTGCTGCTAGGTTGAAGCTGGAGGGAGAACCCAATAACTGTTGGGAATCATTGTGGCAGATTCAAGCATGTAGTGGTGAAATTGTAACCTTTTTTCTAAATGGTGAGACTTACCTAGGGCCAGGTTGCTGTCAAGCTATTAGGGTCATTGGACATGAATGCTGGCCTAACATTGTTGGCTCTATTGGGTTCACCACTGAGGAGACTGATGTATTGGAGGAATATTGTGATGCAATTGTTCATTCACCTCCACCACAAGCTTAATATGTTGAGCTTTGAGGAGTTTGTTTGATAAGTGAGTAACATTGTCATTGGACAATGGTGAATATGAGTAATAAAAATAGATTGTTCCTTTTCTTCTATTTTATTATATTTCCAGTTCTTTATAGGGACTTTTGGTATCTGCTGAACTCTGAAAGCTAGCATTCCACTTCTTAATTTATCCGAGTTTGTCTTTCTTTTTTGGTACGTAGAACTAGAATCTCAAACTTCCATTGGAATAGATAACATTGATAAATCCAGCATATTAATAATAATAATAAAATCAAATGATAACAATATCTTGAAGGAAAAAATGAGCATCATATAATTGCAAATTCATTCAACCTCTTTTTTTTTTTCAAAAAAAAGGTAAAATTTTATTCATCTAGCATAACGAATACCCATGTCATAAGAGGTGATATGATCAAACATAGTACAGAATCAGAGAAGAACCAATCAAAATACAAAATAGTCTGTTACAGTAATTCAATGCACCCATAAATATCCACACCTCGAAAGAACCTCTACATATAGATAAAAAATTTACAAGTAACAATCAACTCTCATTTAAGTAAATTTTCTTAGAAAGGAATAACTAAGCGAGACTCTTTGAAATTGAAGACATAACAAAAGCTTTATAGACGCTTTTGATCCCCAGTCATGACCTTTGTAGAGATAATTGCAAAACTTCTTCTACATTAAAAGATAGTCCTTTAAACTTCTAGTCATATCCTCCACACAGGTGTTAACCAAATTACACTTAGGATTCCTTTATTGAATTTTTCATTTGATAATGATATATCCAGATGTTGTTAGAAGCAATACTGACATTCAGCCGTCAAAACAGATAAGAATCCTACCTATTTGTAATAACACATCCACACTTGGACAACTAAAAAGACAGGTAAATAACAAGTGATTCACTTATTCAAGTTGTATGGAGCAAACAGGGCAAGATACTCCAAAAGAAGTAATATTCCTCTTGACCAATTCAACCTTAGATGAAATTCTATTATGTGCTCCCTTCTAAGAGAATGTTACTATCTTTGACGGAATCTTTAATTTTCATAACCTTATCAAAAAATGAAGAAGCACTTCCTTATAAGATTCAAAAGCTGCACAATACCCATACTGAATATTAAGAAGAATAGGCGAATTGCAAATTTACTCAAATCTTTATTTTGGAAGCTGGACAAATGATCTTATAAACTTCAGATAAGGCACGTTTTATGGATTATTTATTGTTAAATATTATTAAAGCCTGTATTTAATTTGATTATTTACGAAATACAAATTTTGATGCGGAATTTCTTTCAACCCCATGTGGTGGCCATTATGACATTTTCAGTATATTTACCTAAATTACTTGAGTTTGTGAAAATTTCCATTTTCAGTATATTATGACATTTGACATTTTCACATGAGAAATGGCATAAGAGGGAGATCGAAGTTTGGATCGTCGCAGTAGTCAGTCAAATAAGAATCCAAACTAATTCTATTTTAAAATAAGAGATAGATAGATGAGCTCATGAGACACCATATTTGACCTACAAAAGTCTTGGTTTATTTCATTGCCTGAATTAATTTGCGATATATATTTGTAGGAACGCATAATGTTATTTGTAATTAATCAGCAATAACAGCTATAAGAATATAGGACCATAATTAATTTTGAATGAGGCTAGCATATAGAAGCTCATTCCAAGTATCAGGAACACCAGCAAGGCACCAGTGACTGCAATCCATGTCCCTATGCCCTCCATGGCCATAAACAGAAGGGTGGCCATCTTTTCTTAGCTGTGAAAGGGTAGTAATGTCCAGCAAATACACTGGCTTTTGCATGGATTTTATCACTCTCTCTAATACCAACTCTGCCGGGTGTGCTCCTCCAGGGTGCCTGAATCCCAACATTGGCCTAGTTTGCCCTTCACAATACTTTTTTGCTTTAGGGTCACCCCACTGTGCTCCACTGGAACAATTCACACAGGTTAATTTCAATTTTACAAAATTATATGTTAATTTGTATCTGTTTTATACTCTAGCTAGAGTTCATTATTTTTTTTGCCTTTTCCCTTCATAAAGTCATCAGCACAGTCATTCTTTTTTCTACATTTTTTTCTTTATTGATGAAATTTATGAATCAAACTCAATATGTGATTCTCATTCTCACATGAATTTTAACTGATAAGATATAATATTTTATTAAAATCAGATGCTTATTTAAGTAATTTTACTTAAATATATAAAAGGGTGTATTTAGTCAATGAGGCAGAGTGTAAATAACAAAACCCCTCACTTTATAAATTTTTTATGACCCATGTCCAGTTCCTCATGGATTGGGTTTATATATAGTGTTTAAATTTTAAAATTGACAGGAAATCAAACACAAAATATTTTTCCTCAACCCCACCTATTGGGCACTGATGATAGGATGAAGAGATAAGTTTCATTTATTTATGTTTATAATTTTAAAAGTTTCATTAATATTATGATGCATTCTGAGGTAAAAGCTTAAATGCTAAAATGAATAAAAATCTTTTTACTTGAAATTGAGATTAGGTAATTTATGATTGGCTAACACTAAAGCTACAATGGACTGATAATTTTGTAATCTCCATCTCATTATGCTACTATAGTCTATTTAATGGCAGTAGTTACTTACTTCATGTGATCTGGTGAGACTCCTTGGAAGATTACCCTTGTTCTGTTGGGGTCAACATTGTCATCAACCCATTTGGCCCATGTAGCCAGTGCTTTCTCATATGCAACCAAACGATCCATGTCTTTAAATTCTCTATTCCCATCTTGAATAAAATCCCATCTATAATCCCAAATTATAAGGAAAAAGAGATAGAAAAGTGTTACAAGATTTGCATGTGAAATAAGATGAAAAGGGTGAATTGGCTATACATACGGTTGTTTCCTCCCTGTGTGAAGCCACCAATGCCAAGAGTTAAATATTAACACATCATTTCCTTTCCAAGTTTTACCAGCTTCAATTGAATCGAGTTTCAGAACTCGACCAATATTTTCACCAACAATGTCCACCAGAAACGCATTGCGTGAGAACATCACCTTAACATTATAGGTCTGCAAATTATGAGATACACTAAAGTTATGTGATGGTAAGATTGTCACTGAAACATGTTTACAGTTCTAGTTGCTCTGGTGATAACTTAATAAGATAAAAGAGAAAAAACGTAGATTCGATTCTCTTCATTATCAAAATTAACATCGTAACATTTTCCTATAAAAAAAGAAAAGAAAATTCTATTCCATGGACTGACCAAACTATATGGATAGTTGTAGACATGTTTGTTTTGTAAGAGACTACTGCCATACCAAACATATATTATGGGGACGTAGAGATTGAGTAAATTGAACTAACTTGCAATGTTATTAGTAGAATTAAAGAAGATTAGTGTAATATATAGGAGATGTCAGTATATAGTTTTCAAAAATTAAGAAAAATAGTGTAGAAGTAAATGAAAGTAGAAAAAGTTTGCTTAATTTAACAAAATCTCAAAAGTTACGCGATTTGTTTATCAAAGATTGTTAAATTTTATAAGTGTGATTAATCTTCGGAAAAAATTCCAAAGTGTTTTAAGTCGAAAGAATAACTTTGTAAATTATGAGGAAATGAATGTAGTAGACCATTGCCAGAGTCCATTTGGCAACTGGGTCTGCGCCTGGTAAAACAAATATTAATGATTTAATCTAAAACACTAATCATAAAAAAAATAAATAAAATTGAACATTATTCATTGTTGTGGATCAAGGTTATGATTAGTTTGAAGTTTCAAGAATTGAATAGTTAAGCACTAGGTTCTCAAAATGAAGTTGCTTTTCACAGAACAGTATAATATTAGAACCAACAGATACTTCTTTGTGATGGACTCATCTCAAACTAAATTTAAAAAAGCTTGAAATTCATTTGCATATATACAATTTGATGTAAATGCCGAATACAATGACTTTTCATTTTTTGTAACGTTTCATTAATTTAGGAATTAATGTAACATGCAAGTAATCATATGTGATAATTGCATGATAATGGAGTATTTAATTTTTCTCTTTTGGAAGTTATGATTTTGAACCGTCACCTACCTAGTTCTATAAATAGGGGTTGAATTGTACTCAAAGGACAACCATTGATTAGTGAAATTATATTTGGGTTTTACCCTTTTGTGAGAGATGAATTTCTCTTTAGAACTTATCAAGGAATTTTTCCTTGTGGCGTTCTGCTAGACTTATCAAGGGTAAATCACTACCCTTGTGGCGTCATATGACTTATCTTCCATCCTTGGAAGTGGTGTCATTTATCCTTTCGTTAAACCATTTTCATCATTTCCATTTTTTTGTTTACCCAATTCTCATTATTTTGTTAACTTATTACCTTCCAACCTAGATAGATTCGCAAAACGAATTCAACCCCTCTGAATTTCTATCAGTTGGTATCAGAGCTTCGGCTCTAGGTTTGGAATTATGGTGGATATTTTTTATACAAGATGTTTAATCGAAGGTCATTTGTGTTTATTTGCAGTTGATGGAGGAAGTTGTAACAACGTCGTGAGCGAAAGATTGGTGAATAAACTCAACTTATCAACGAGTCTTCATTTTAGACAAACTAAGTTTAAATTCACTATTGGAAAATTCGTGGATGAAGTGACATGCGATATTGCTCCCATTTACTTATGTCATTTTCTTTTAGGGAGATTTTGGCTGAAGGATAAAAAGATTAATCCTGAAAAATTTTCAGTTTCTTTGGTGCATGAAGGATGCAAGCTTAATTTGAAATTTCTGGCACCAAGCCAAGTTTGTGACGATCAACTTAAGTTGAAGGAGAAAATAGAAAGAGAGAGAAGAAAAGAGAAAAATAGAAAAAGAAAAGAGTGAAGAAGAAGAGAGAGAAAAGGAAAGAGAAAGACCGAAAAAGAATTATAAAATTTTAACTGCTATTGATTTTTCTTCTTCTTTTGATATTATAAATGTACAGGATCATGAGTATACAACCCACAAATGGTCATGGGTAAGGAAGAAAAATATTGATATCACTCCTAGAGCGTCATTGTACATCGAGTCCACGGTTGAAATTCAAACTCATGAGAAAAATTTTCAAGTCTGAGTTTGGGCACCAAAAATTTTCAAACTCATGAGAAAAATATTGATATCACTCCTAGAGCGTCATTGTACATCGAGTCCACGGTTGAAATTCAAACTCATGAGAAAAATTTTCAAGTCTGAGTTTGGGCACTCATCGAGTGCACGATTTCTTACAAGTTGTATTTGATCCTGAAGGTTGTTTTGTTCGTTATAAGTGAATAAAATTTGTAGGAAAATAAAGTCATAGATTTGAGGACAAATCTTTTTGAAGAAAGAGGAAATGATATGAATGCAAAAAACAATGACTTTTCGTTTTTTGTAACGTTTGATTAATTTAGGAATTAATGTAACATGTAATTAATCATATGTGATAATTGCGTGATAATGAAGTATTTAATTTTTCTTTTAGAAGTTATGATTTTGAACAGCTACCTAGTTCTATAAATAGGGGCTGAATTGTGAGAGAATTGAATTAGTGAAATTATAATTGGGTTTTACCCTTTTGTGAGAGATGAATTTCTCTTTAGAACTTATCAAAGAATTTTTCCTTGTGGCGTTCTACTAGACTTATCAAGGGTAAATCACTACCCTTGTACCCTTGTGGCATCCGTCATATGACTTATCTTCCATCCTTGGAAGTGGCGTCATCTATCCCTTCGTTAAACCATTTTCATCCTTTCCATTTTCTTGTTTACCTAATTCTTATTGTTTTGTTAACTTATTACCTTCCAACCTAGATAGCTTCGCAAAACGAATCCAACCCCTCTAAATTTCTATCACAATTCTTGCTGATTGCTTCAACAACATCAAACAAATCCTATGGTTAGTATTCCACACTATCGATTAATTTAATAACTAGTTATTTCTTTCTCTCAATAATACAATTATGTTAAAATTATGCAGATAACTTAACATCATAATTTGTTTCTTCCTCTTATTTTGTCGGTTTGTTTTCAGCAACAACTATATTGGTTCTGCTGTTATGTCTATATAATTAACAAAGATGTGACTAGTTTTCACCGATGGATACAAGACACCCAAGCATTCCATCAATCCTTTTTGTCAATACCACCTTTCTTTAAATTGTTTGTTCACATTTTTTGCTTGGGAGTCTAATATCTTGAGAGTTAAATAGTCAACTAAGAAACCAGTTGTTAGAATGTATTATTAACATATGATGCATGATTGCATTTAAATTATCATTGCTTGACTGCAATGCTCTCTTTAATTTTTCAAGATTATCCATATATAGATGCTTGGTTGCATCATAATCAGAAATTCATTTTGCAATTAATTAAAATTGGAAGCACAACCACCTTGACATAACATTGAAGTGAATGTGAATTTGCATGGATGTGAGAGGTTGTGACAATGAACAAATGAATAGGAAGAAAATTAAGAAAAAATAAATGTCATAAAAGAAATCTAACCGTAAAGGTGAAAATGGAGAGATCTCCTTTCCTCATTGATGTGTAAGGGGCAGAAGGCACAGCTGTGTGAAGCATGCAAGTGAGTGATTGCCATTGATTCAAACTCAAAGAGTCCCCCACAAACATTATACTCTTCCCTCTAAGTCTACTTAAGAAATATCCACCATTGAATCTGCATGCAAAACAACAAAGGTTCATTAAGAAAGATGATAAGTGGGTCCAACACATCTTGCATGGTCTTAATGATCATTAAAAGGGTTATTTGTTTGGATCTAAGGTAGCATGTGATCCTATTGAGGACAAATTGGTTGAAAGTAACTTTACAACAACACACTTTTAATGGAAGAAGTCTCTGCCGACTTATGCACTAAACTAGTTTATGTGGGAGTTTAAATATATAAATAACAACCTTACCTAATTAATAACTTAATGGAGAGTCCAGAGGAAATAAAAGATCTAGAATGTGTGTACAGAAGCAACAATATGAAGTCTTTTGTTTGTTAAATGATCACAAATCACAAACAGGATCAAAGTTATAAATAGCAGTTGCAATTTCATTGAGATCCTTGTGAAATTGCTGCCACAATTGTAATTAGGGTGATTCCACAAACATTAAAGTTGTGGTGGACCCTTTTTTAAAACCATGATCATTATTATTCTTTAATTGATCTGATGAATAATATTTTAAGAGAAATCTGAGTAGTGTCATGAAATTAACTGCAGAAGGTTTTTTAAGAGAAAACATAAGCTGGATTTGACATAACTTGGAAATGTGCTGTCCAGCTTGATACATGGCCCATTGCTCCTCTCATAAAATGAGGCATATGTAACAAGTTTAGCCTTTTCCAAAGGAACTCTTTCTTTGTTTGTTTCCCATTTTAAAAATTCTTTTTGTCCTTCTTTTCTTCCATTTTCATTTTGGCAAAATTTTAAAACAATGAAAGGATTATTTTAAAATATTTTAAAGATGAGAAAATAATAATATAAAACAATTTACACTTCTAACCAATGAAAAATTATTATTGACATTAATTTTAAAATAATTATTATTAAAATTAACAAACTTATCGTAAGCTGTAATTCCATTGAATAAAACCCTTTTTAATATTATTTTCTAGCTCATTTTCTCTTTGTCATCAAATATAACAAATTAATAAAAATCACATTTTAACGATGATACACCATTAATGTAAAACAATTTTACGGTATTATTCAATAACAAATCATTATTAATTGATATGACTTTTTAAAAAGTAAACAAATTTATTATTTATCGTGATTTGTAATTATATCATAATATAAAACTGTTTTATATTTAAGTTAGATTTCTAACATAAAATGAACAAATAATATTAGAGAACAAATAAACACACTATTATAGCTTTTTCTATTTTAAAAATATATTGCTTGGTGGAATGGTGGTCACAGTATTGTAGTTACTGAAATTGTTAAAATTACAAATAAAATAGACTGATCCATTTTACTTGTAATTGTGGCTTGCTTAAGGCAATATAACTAGTAATTAGCTCTACATTTGTCTTATTAAATAAGTAAAACGTCTTTATATTTGGTTCAAGTATATATATATATTTTCCCTTTTAAGGTGTGGCTTACTGTTTTGACAGATAACACCTGGGCCATGAAGAATTACGAAATCTCAATCTGATATTACATTTCATTAAATTAAGGGATCTTCTGGGTTAATGCTTAATTTCAAGGTTCTTAATAAATTCTTTTATGTTTTATCATAAAGTCATTATTTGACAAAGGTGTTTTACCCATATAAGGTTCCCTTGTTAATTAGTTGTTGATTGGTACTCTTCATATATGGATATTATGAGTCCTATAATTCCAACAGCACAGAGAATATTTAATTACTTTGGGTTTCCTAGAAAGAAAATACTGTACCAGTTAAAAAAAAATTCTCTAGTTTTATTCTTAATATTCTAATTTCTCTTAAAATTTAGGATTTGATTGGTTTGATTTTAGTTTTTGAAAAGAATTTTTAAGAATAATTTTTAATTTTAAAATCTAAAAAATCAGTTCTCAAAAACTGTTTTTAAACACGTTTTCTAGTTTTTAAAAATTAAAATGCTATAGATTTGTTGAGAAACAAGGACTTAAGGTCCATAATTTCGGAAGCCATGTATGCTAGAAAACGAAAACTTCTATCAGTTTTCAGATGACTAATGGTCATCCTAAGTTTGCAATAATGTTCAGTTACAAGAAAAATTTGGTAATTTAATTTATAGATGAAAATTACCAACAAAAAATTAAGTGCAATAAAGAAAGTAAGTAACAGTAACATAATTAGTCACCATATATTAAAAAATTTATTAGTAAATACTAAATAATAACTGCAATTTAGATGGTGGAATACAATATCCGCCAATTTTGTTCAAATTATATATATATATATATATATATATATATATATATATATAATACTAAATTATAAAAAATCTCAATATTGATGTTAGATTTGAACCCCACCATCATCTTGAGAGAACAGTTTACTAGGTCAAGAGGATTTTTGTCTTTTTCTGTTTAGGCTTAATTGGGCATTGTCTTCCATTTAAAAGTAAAACACTATAACACCAGAGCGCATGTATATATATATATATATATATTTTCAAAAGTATCTAACACATTGAGACGGAATAGTTTGCATTTAAACACAAATTCATTCAACATTTTAGGACACTGGAAGAATATATAGTAAAGTAAAAACAAATATTAGTATGATATAATAAAGAGGTAAAAAAGATTATAATCATTTAAATATAAAAAATATTAAAATTCAATTAGTATACACTGACAATATAAAAAAATATTATACTGATATTTAATTATATTTTTTATTTTTATGAATTTTAAAATATTAATTGATAAGGTTAATAAACTTAATATAAATTAAGGATTATAATTGAATGTCACACAAGTATTAACTCTACAAATAATAACAACTAAAGAAATTTTTTTAAATATTAATCATTTAGTTAATTAAAGATGGTTTACATTAACTAAAACATTAGATAAATTCTTTGATTTTTATGAAATGGTCAGTTTTTTCATTCTTGTTATCCCATGCAAATCGTGTTTCTGTTACATCCATTTTTTCTTAAAGTAATTAATTTTTTAATTAATTAACGCACTAATTATTTTTCTCACATATAAAGTGTTAATTTAATTTCATTGTTGTACTCTCTACAATTTTTTTTTATGAACTGTACTCTCTACAATTATGTGTTCACTTCTTCACTTTCAACCAATCAACAATAGTTTTTTTTAGAGGCCAATTAACAATAGTTAAGTAATCCATTTTTAAACTTTTCATTTATTTGTCAGTATCCTATTTTATAAAAAATAAATAAAATAGTTAGTTTTATATAAAGAGATAAAAAATGAATTATAATGTGTTAAAAAATTAATTTATACATGTAAATATTTTTATACACAAGAAAAAAAGGAGAAGAACTCGAGATTCTGGATTCGATTTTCTTCACCAACAGTTCTAATACAATAATTATTAACATTTGCTTTAAAACAAATAACTCAAAATTGATAATTTTTTATCAATTTTAACTATTCATTAAGAGAATGGTAACTTTTTTTTAAAAAAATGCTTAATTTTTTTTAAAAAATATCTATTTAAACAAAATAAATACTTATTCTAATTTTTTATATGTTTGGTTAAAATTTTAAAAAATTGAAAACAAAACTAAAACAACTTAATTATTTTGAGCCGTCGCTCTTAAAATAAATGGATGCCATTTTCAAAATAAGTATATTAAATATATTTTATAAAAAACAAACTAATGATAATACATTTAAAAAATAATTTTATAATTGTATTTGAACATAAAAAATTTCTACTTTTATAAAAATAAAGAATACTACTAACATTTCTCTCCTGAATAATAATCATTTAAGGCTGTTCAAGTTGACAAAAACAACAAAAAAAAATATTTAATTTTTATGAAACGGTGAGTTTTTTTCCTATATTATACCCGTCACGTACAAGTCATGTTTCTGCTACACCCATTTCTCTCGCTGTAATAATTTTTTTATATTGCATTAACTTATGTTTATCTTTCTCTAAATGTAATTATTTTTTAAATACGATTATTTCTTTTTCTCTTTTTAATAAAGTTAATATCTTTATTTGTACTTTCTCTCTACAATTAAGTATCAATTTTTCCTCACTTTAGACCAATAAACAATACTTAAGTATTCATCTACGAAATTTTCAATTATTTATTTAACATTATTTTGTGAAAAATATTTAAATTAATTAGTAAGAATAAATTTGTAATTAAGAAAAATAGTGAAAAAAATACTAAAATTTCTCTCCTAAATAATAATTATTTAATATCTTCACCACCTCTGCTTTCTTATCTCTTCACTCTACCATCACACCAACTTTATAATCCCTTTAATAAAGTATTAATTTCTTTATTATACCCTCTCTACAATTAACTATGCATTTCCTCACTTTTGACTAACGAAAAATACTTAAGTATTTATCTCCGAATTTTTCATTTATTTATCTAGTATATTATTTTATAAAAAATATTTAAAATAATTAATAAGAATAAAGGTATAATTGAGAAATATATTTAAAATAGTCAATTTAAACTCAAAACTGCCAAAAACTGACAAATATATACATACAAAATTTCTTTAAATTATCAGCACCTAATAAAGGAGTGGAGGGACTATAGGGTAATTGACCAATTGGGTTTGTTTTCTAAGATATTGACTTAAATAGGTTTCTTTTCAAAATATTTATTAAAATAAATATATTTTGACCTTTGATCGGATGAAATTACAGTTCAATTTTACGGTTTGACTGGTGCGTAAGATTTAAGATACTATAGATGATACGTGGTACCTAAAACTACAGCTACATCATGCAGTATATCTTGTTTCTTTTCCCTTAAAACTGCAACTCACTCTTGCGTTTTTGTGGGAGGATTTTTTTTTCGTAAGTAAATATACTGTAACCTGTGGGAAATCGTAACAATGTCTCTCTCAGTCTATCTCCATTATTTCTCTCTTTCTCTTTTTTGTGCATTTGGCCATCCAAGAAATAAATTGAGCATCTCTTAATGCGTTTTAGTCAAACCTTTTTTAGATGAACATATTATCTTTTTACTTTAAGGTTTTACTTAACATCTAACATTATTCACTGCTGCTTCTTTTTCGCTTGCATCTAGGCTATTAGAGTTTCAACCCACCATGGATCGTGTCATCAATTGGCTTCACACTGTGTCAACGCCCTTAGAATTTCAATCCACCAAGGATGGTGCCATCAATTCGTAACATGCTATTCTAGTTAAATATATATTTTTTAACTATTTTTTTTGTTGCTCCAGTTTAACTGTCATGTCCTGTGAGGTTAGTTTGCATGAAAGGATAAACGAAAAGAAATCCTCCCACAAAAACGCAGGAGTGAGCTGCAATTTTAAGGGGAGAAATAAAATTAAAAAAAAGACCTAAAACTGCGGTTTTAATTAGGTGTCCTATAATTATATCTAGTATATCTAAAATTCTACGTAATAGTCAAATCACAGTTTTTGAACTGTAGTTTGACCTAGTTAATAGGTCAAGATAATCTACTTTAATAAATGTTTTGAAAAAAAATCTATTTCAATGAATATTTTAGAAAAAAATCCAATTTAATCAATCACTTATCATTATAACTTTTTTTTAAGGTTTTATTGTAAGATGAAACCGTTAAACAAATGCTTGATGAAATAAAGTAAACATATTATCGTTGGGCTGAAAAAGCTTGCTTTTGGAAAGAGGAGAAACTATGAAAGAAAAATAAATATCCCCAACAAATAAACCTTGCATGGTGTTCAATTAATCTATGTTGGGTACGAAATAATCAAACCACGCTGAAAAGGCTTGCTTTTGGAAAGAGGAAAAACTATATAAAAACAAACAAACATCCCCAGCAAATAACCCTTGCATGGTGTTCAATTAATCTATGTCCACCTGGTTGGGTACGAAATAATCAAACCACATTACAATCAAACCCAGACATAAGTGGATTAATTGATTAAGAAATGAAAAAATAAAGAAAAGTCGTGGATTTTCATCTTACTGCTAAAAATACTAACATTACTAGTCAATAAAAATAATAATAACCAAACTTTAATTCACTAAATAGCATCCGCTAAGAGAAAAAAAAGAAAAACAAACATAAACAACCACACTTATAAAGTTAACAGATAAAAAAACAGAAAAACACACACAAAAAAAAAAAAAAGAGAGAGAGAGAAGAATACAAAAGATATGTACCTTGTTAAGTTGCATCCATTGGGTTGCCACCTATACTTGAGATAGAACTTATCTGGTCTTCCATTGTATAGAC
Source organism: Psophocarpus tetragonolobus (assembly GCA_037954015.1). Classification (NCBI taxonomy): domain Eukaryota; kingdom Viridiplantae; phylum Streptophyta; class Magnoliopsida; order Fabales; family Fabaceae; genus Psophocarpus; species Psophocarpus tetragonolobus. The sequence continues at coordinate 34,220,852 of CM075694.1, forward strand.
AATCAAATTCCTTCTCTATAAAGGGACACTGTGAGGCTTGATAAAGAGGGTATGACTCATCATAAACCCACTTTCCTTGGAACAAATCACAGTCATCAATCTCTGCAAACCCACTTCCATGTATCTGACTGAGAAGGGCAAGAAACAGCACAGTGGATATGGAGAAAGACCACTCCATGTGGGACTAGAAGATGATGAAGAGGAGAGGGGGAAGCAGCAGTGGAGTTAATGGTTGTGTTGTGCTCAATAAATATGATAATCGATAGAGAGGAGGTTAAGGGTGGTATTTGGATTTGGAGTTTAATCTATTTGAAATAAGATGCGATGATTTAGATTGGTACCTGCCAAAATGGTGATGGAAGAAAGCGGTTTCAAATTCTTTATGTAGTTTTCTATTTACCATCAATTTATAATGGAAAGAGGATGGACGAGTTTTGCCTTATCTGTTCCCAGTCTAGAAAAGTGCATGATAGGGGTGGGACACATAGGTATGACAATCATGTCTGTCCTTACAGTTATCACTTTGTCTCTGTCTCAATTTTTTATAAGGAAAACTCACATTCATGATCCTCGCCTAAAATAATGAGGGATAGGTGTTAGTTTATTGGTTTCTGTCCCATCTCGCACCCACCTTCAATTCACTTCTATATTTAATGACTAATTATATATTAAATAAAATCTTACATGTTTATGTACAAATTCACATCCTTGCGGAGCATCAAAACTAAAATATCGTAAATAAATTAACATATATTTATTTAATTAATTAATAAATTAAATATAACTAATAACTTAATATATAATTAATTAAATAATTATATATTAATTTATAAACTATTTTAGTTTTGATGCTCTACAGGGATATTAATTTGTACACAGACATATGAAATTTTATTTAATATATAATTATATACTAAATATAAAAATGAGGCGAGAGCAGGGAGAGGGCGATGACCAATAAACACACTCGTCCTCATTCCCAATTATTTTAAGTAAAACAAGGGTGGAGAAGGAACAAAGACTAACAACACGAGTTTTTCCTATCAAACTTGAGGCTGAGACTCAGTAGTATTTGTGGGGATGGACATATTGTCATCACTATTTATTTGCAACAGCAAAAGTAACATCAATGCATTTAAATAAAACAACAACAACAATCTTAGCTGCTGACTTAATTAAAAACTTAAAATGTAATCTTAGGAGCTTAATCTCCCAATAATGCACTTCAATTATAAAAGAACTTGATAGGGAAATCAAATATGTTGGTTTTATATAAAGCTCTATATTTTTTAAATAAAATGAATCAATTCTAAGAGGTTTAGATGATCATCAATAAAAAATTAGATTGACAAACCTAATACCATAGCACATATATACGTTTGTACGTAAATAATACTAATTAAGCTGTTTATAAGCTTGATTAATTTTTTAGTGAACTATAAACTTGATTATTAATTTCTACCGATTGTAAAAAATAAATCTATTAAATTACACATAAATCATATTTTTTAATAAAATCAACCACTACTAAAGTTCTATAGATTTTTCCTATAATTTTTTACACAATTTTTCTGTTCCTATAATCTGGAAATCTGCCAAAAATGTCTATGAGATTTCGATAATTATTTTGTAGTAAATTTTATTATTTCGCTGTTCCTGTATGTTCTCATAGATTGTATGCAGTGTTCCAATAATCATCTTTTTAGTTTCGGTAAATAAAAAATTAATAGGTTTTTTAAATAACTATTAATTTTTAAAAGTTATTTCAGTTATTTTTTAAACATTTTTTATTTTTAATTATTAAATAATTGTTTTATAATTTTAATTAATGAATTTTAAACACAATTTCTCTCTTCTTACATCTTCAAATTTTATAATATAATTTTTTAATTGAAATATTTAATTACTTAATGTTAATATTATTAAAATATATAATTATAAAAATTATAATTTAAATATGTAATTATAATAATTTAAAATTTAAAACATATAATTAATTTATGTTAAAAATTTTATATTATTAAAATATATTATAATTCTTTTAATAATTATTTTTATCTAAGAATTAATAATACTTATTTCTGTAAAAGACTATCAATTTCTCTGGAACGTAATGAATTTTTTTTTTCAATCTTTTCATTCATCAGTTTAGATATAATTTGCTTATGCAGAGACCAGATTATTAATTCTTTGTCAGTAAAGTATGTGTAAAATATACAATAATAAAATTCAGTAACTAACGAGGAATTGGATTAATTAGTAAGAGCAACCCACGTTTCTTTATTTCTGAAATTAGATCATTTACGAAAAAAGAAAATTTTATTTTTTATTAATTTAGGTAAAAATTCATAAAAGGATAATTTTTTATACATATAAAAACTACATATACAACCTTGCTAAAAGAGGGGCTCCGCAAGCAAAGTTTGAATTATACAAGCCTAATATTGTTTTAGGCCTATAAATGACAATTTCATTATTTATTATATTATTGGTATTTTTAATTTTTTGTACGGCTTCTATTGGTTTACCCTTTCTTATTGAAAAATTAAAGAGTCGTTAATTAAATAAATATATCTCTTAATTAATTAATATTTTATTTCTCCCTAAATTTAAAATCAATTGATTATTAATTTAATTCACCAGAAATTTAATTACTAATATTAATTAAAAAATTATCTCTTAATATATTAATTAATACAAAATTTGATTGGAGCTCTACAGTTAAAAATCCTCATTTGAAAATTCAACTTAGGCTAAAAGATACTTCGGATCAGTCTTGACTCTGGACTGAAGGTAATAAATATCTCTCATAACTATTAAATATATATTTCTTATTTTTTATTAATAAATTTACAAATATATCCCATCGATCACCTCTCTTCCCTTTTCCTTATACCTCTCTCGTATCTCACTAAAAAATAGAAAGACTTTTAATTATTAAAAATATGAAAAAGAATTTCCTTTTTCATAGTTGATTTAAAAAGGAATAAAGAGTAATAACATGTGTAGATTTGGTTACTATATGAGTTGTTTTTATATATAATAGGAGAAGATTTTGGCATTGCAGTTTTGGCTTTATCGAGTGTAATAGTAACCAATTCAAAACAGGTCGTCGATGAGTGGATAAACTAATTAATAGTGGAGACTTTGAGAGAAATAATGAGTCATGTATATACTCTACTCTTTAATTGCACGAAAACTGGGTTCTGAGTGTGATGGAGAAAAGGGAACAAGAGGTAAGGGATGAAGATATTTTAGTATATTTTATAAAAAATAAAAATTTATATGTTTAATATATAATGACGGGAAATATATTTAGCAATTGCCGTTTTAAATGCCATTAAGCCAGATTAATTAATTACATAGAAGAAAAGTTACTAAGGAACGGCTGGTTCATAGTATTCATACATAGGAGTATCTAATTTTCTTTAAGTATGGTTTCACATATATTTGGAATTAGATTATTTTAAAAATTTCAACTCTGAGAAATTATTCATTGATTTTAGACAGAAAAAGAAAATGCTACCAAGTTATTAGAGTTGTAAACATGGCAAAATGTTTAAAATGTTACAAAAGTAAATAAAGGAAATGGTTCCTTTCTTGAAGGTTTTGTGCCTCACTGATCCACTATGGCTAAATTAAACAATGCAAGAATAGACAAACCAGGAAGGACAACAAGATCAAATTAAGAACTTATAAGTTAAAACCAAAGTAAAAACCTTTAAAGTGGCACAATCTCAAAATATTGACAACTGGGGTTAGATCTATTCATAAAAAGTGAAAATCTAACATTTGCAGTGGCACAATCATGCATTATAAACCGCTATAAACCAAAATAAAATCAGAATCATGCATAAAGAAAATGTAACACATGCAATAAATCGCAACACTGTTGTTTCAACCAAGCAAGAATTAACCATGCATTAACATCAGTGTCATTCTTTAAATTTTCAAAACCTCTCAAACCATTTACAAACGCATTTCACATAAACAGACAAAAAAAAAAAAACAAAAATAGTAAGAAGGGTTTCATAATAGAATTTTGTATCATAAAACTGTAAAATAATAATTCTAAACTTTTAATTTGATGATGAAAATAAATTGAATGGCTTACCAATACAAAGAACCCTAACAAGCATTCCGATCATCAGCATGTCATGGAATTCACAAACCCCATGTTTGTTTTCTTCTTTCGATTTTCTTTTCCTTTTCCCTTCGAATTCAATTATGGATAAAAAACGAGTAAATGATAGGAATTAAGTAAACCCTAACCTGAGGTTGGGATCTATGTAGAGAGGGAAAGCACAGTCTAGTGTGGTTTCACGAGAGGAAGATTGTGTACATATAGCAGGGTGTGTGGCTTTCAGACACGTTTTGTCATTTATGACAGATAGGGTTAAATGGTAAAATGGATAGGGAAGTAAAAGAAGTAAAGATCTGAAATCTATAAAAGGAAATTAGAATTATTATAAAAATGAAAAAGAAATAAAATAGAAAAATAATATAGCAACAATTTTTTTAGTGAATAATAGAAACAAGTTATTGTATTAACATATCTGTGTTGTATTAAAAATATAATTATAAATATAATTTATAATATTAAAATAAACTTTAAAGTTATTGATACTCATAAATATTACACATGAATATAAGTAAATTTAAAATTAAAATATCCAAAAAGTAAAATTTAGAAGCTAATTTACATCATTTTTAGATTTGCATGAAAGATTTAATAAATAATATATATATATATATATATATATATATATATATATATATATCATACATACCATATGTGTTGCAAGAATATCCTCCATTAGTACGTAACTAAATATATCTTTTTTATATATTTTAAATTAAATTATTTTTTTATAAATATTTTTAAAAATAGATAAAGCTTTATAATAGGAACATTTTTTAAGGAGATTTTTTTAATATTATTTTATATATATGTATATATTTTAAAATTAAATTCTCTTTACAACCAGACTTTGAAAGCATCTACGATAAATATATTATTTATATATATATATATATATATAAGCATTTTTTTTATTAAATTTAAATTACAATATGAAAGCATTCACTATTAGATTGTTGAAAGCAAAAGATTTTATAATAAAAGAGTTTTTTCAGGACGAACCTATTTATATTATTTTTATAGATTTTTTAAATTAAATTATCTTTTCATAAATATTTTTGTAAATAAATAAAGACTTTATAATAAAGACTTTTTTAAAAAGAATATATATATATATATATTTAAATTAAATTATTTTTTCATAAATCTTTATTATAAATAGATAATATTTAATAAAGGTATTTGACTATATATATAATTATGACACGGTCAAACTTTCTTATAAATGAGATTAACTTAATTAATTTATATATATATATATGAATGAGTTTAATTAGTATGTACTGTTAATATAATTTTTTTTTATATTTAATTATAATTCTTTGTTTATAGCGAGTTTATTGATTTTAATCATTAATGTTTTTAATATAATTAAAGAGTTATGATGACACTCATTGTAAAATTCTTTTACACTAATTATATATTCTAATTAAACTCTCTCTATATATATTATAGATTTTAATAAAATGTTACAAAAAAAATTATGTTTAAAAATAATGAATAAAAATATAATAAATTTTATAATTTCATAGTAACATTATAAAATTAACCTTAAGATCAGCATTAATTTTATAAATGTTACTAGCTAGATTTATTTATTGGTAACGTTTTAATAACGTGAATAACTAAATGTCCTTAAAATAAATCTCCCATTATAAAATTAACGTTAAGATCAACATTATATTAGGAATTAAAGTGATACTATTAACAAAATTAGTAAAAATTAATTAATTATATATTAAAAAACAAATATACGATATTTATGACAAATAAATTACACTCATTCTAGAATCAAAATATGTGTCTCAAGAAAAACTAATGAAAGGATAATTTATTAAATTTATAGTGCGATCTGAATTGCCATGTCTAGAAACATTTAAGACAACCGACACACAAGGTGATTCCCATTAAGCACGATTATATTTCAAAAAATCATGTTAATTTTATGAATTCAATTCTGAACTAAATGCTTTTCTGCTAAATACAATTTCTCTAGCCTTTTAGAATATCTCCAATAAAAAATTTAAATTCTGTGATGTTAGCCTCTTTGTGGAATCCCCAATGTATTACTTTTAAGATTTATTTTATTTTTTATTTTAATAAAAGATCACATTTAAAGACAGAGTAAAAAATGTTTGCCAATATCAGATCTTCACAGCAAATATCAAACTTTTAACTCCAAAAATTGATTTTGATGATTCAACATCAAATTATGAAGATGATCTTATAGTTTTTTTAGGTGATTAAGTTTGACATATGATACCTATTAATTCTTGGTTTGTACGTAATGGTTATATTTACGTACATACATTGATTTAAACAATTGGACAAGTTTTTATCATATTGTTGACGTGTAATATTTTGGTATTTATATCACTAAAGCTCTAAGTGTTTGACAATGATTGAAAACGCGAGCACAATTGCAGGTTGTTCATATGATTTAATACAATTCTATATTTAAGCTAAACATATGTGGCCTTATTTGTTAAAATTAATCCTAAATAGGGGTGATAGAAAATTGTGATAATTTCAACCAAAGAATATGGGTGTAGTGGACTAGTGGATAACGAGGCGTATATGTTTTGATGAGTTGGGTTTGAAGTTTGAGTGTAAAGAAGTAATACCCCAAATTGTGCAAGACCTACATGAGGTGTATAGGCTTAATGTTTCCTGGAAGAGATTAAAGTGAAAGTTAGTAAAGTTTAATCAACTTGATAATTATCCTATAATGGCGTAAATTTGAATCTCATTATAATGTCTATATGCAGCTTTATAAACACTACTAGTGGAAACTCATATAGTGTCTGTTTGTTTGCAATCTTTGTATATCTAAGTTTAAATATTTTTTTATTCTTTTGGAATGGATCAATGTAAATTTAAATATGTTTTTAGTCTTTGACTGAATTTTTATTTTATTTCTTATGAGGAAATTTATCCATTTTTATACTTTTAAAATTTGGGAAATGACAAGTTAGTTCTAGATGTTTTTTTATAAGTAAATATTAATTTTTGTTAGCAATGAGACTTAAATTCATAACTTTTTTCCATCTATCTCCTTCTTTAACTAACTAAATAACTTTATATTTGCTCTCTAAAAAGATATTACATAGAGCTATATGAAGTTTTTTTTTCTAAAACCATTTTGTAAACACCTTCTTACGAGTCTTATTAGAGTACAAAAAGATTACCTTTTGATCGAAAGATGCAAGATGCAAACTAGGTGGAAAAGTCTTTTCGTAAAACAAGGCTTATTTAAAAATATATTTATAAAATATCTTCTTATAAAACTATTGAGAAACTTGGTTTTTATATCGATTCACTCAAGCTAAGATATGTCCAATCTCTTCTAATTAATACCCCTTAGAAGGTACCACTATTTCATTTGAAATAATAACAAGTATTCTTACCACTTCTGATTTACAACGAGTATTCTTAAACCACTCCTGGTTATACCCTTGAACTCTTTCTGACAACAAGATCAAGTACTATTTGACACTAAGTCACTCCTGACTTACCACCGAATACTTCTGGCTCAACCTAGGTACTCTTTCTTCAACAAGTCACTTTTGGCTCAACTTAAGTATTTTTTCTTCAAGCCACTTCTGACTCTACTAGAGTATTCTTTAGAAAAAAGTCACTCATGGCTCAATAACCTAAGCTTAAGATGGTAGGATTACAAGGTTGCTCTCATAAAGAGGATATGTAAATTTTGCTCACTTGTACTAACTTTACAAAGTGAAGGATATGTTCTTTACACTCAACAACAGGTTGCTCTAGGTGAAGCTTTTGATAACTTAAGATGAGTGTATATGTACAAATACTGCAGTAGGAAATAATAAAGGAAAACTATACAAAGATTTGTAATTTTATTTTAATTAGATACCATTATTCTCTTCTTTTTTGAGCCTTTATTTATAGCCTTTAGGTTAATGACCATTGCTCTCTTTTAACTGTTAAGGAAAGCTTATAATTGAGTTTGCCAACTTTCCTGATATTATGTTTCACGTATCAACTTTATGTAATATTTTATTTTGACATGAGACTTTACAGATAAACAACATGTCTGAGTTATCTTCTTGAGGAGAAATTCAGTTTTTACCTTTATTCTACACTGTAGTTGCCTTGCCACTTATTGCTTAATTCAAATTTCACCTTTTGCGCCATAAAATGATGACGATTCACTGAGTAAAAGTCAACATATCCCCAATTTTAATTCATATGATCAGGGTAGATGGTGAGGTTTTGAACATCCTTAGTCATACTCTATTTTTTGTCTAGAAACAAGCTCAAAACAAAGTCTCTTATCAACACTTTGTTCTTTAATTCCATAAGTGAGGTAGAGAGAGCAAGATCCTAGATAAGGTGTTGCTATCGTATCGAGCTATGAAATTTGGCTTTGAATTTCTCCTTTTTAATGTTGGTTTGATTAACTTGTACCTTCATTAAACAGGTGAGAATAATATGATCTTGAATATGTTAGGTGATTAATTCTCCTTCTAGGGGCACAAATCAGTAGAATATTTGTCTTCTTATAGTTAAATAGTACATAAGATGATATCTTATTCATGAAATAATGCTAGCTAAGATAATGATGTATTTCTTCGAGAAGGAGTGTTAATAAGATTGTCCATGTAAACTCCTTCGCTCAACATGTCCTTTGAGTTGGTTTAGGCTTCTTTGATCAGATGCACTTAACCAAATGGTTTTTAAGATAGCTAGAACCTTGGTTCTTTAGCCTTCAATAGAAAAACATTACATCTTAGATGGTCTGATCAAAGTGTAAGTGTTACGATCTTCTAATCTTCAATTGATGCTCCATGTCTTTTTATTGTACCATGTCCATCAGATACTCTTGATCAGTAGCTTTGTTCTTTTAATGGATGCAAATCTTCTATTCCTTGCACCTACTAATCTAGTGATAGTTTCTTTTTCTTAGTAATGCGTCTAATGCTATGATACTATTTCACTTCTAATCTTATGAAGACAACTTCTACTCAGTCCAGCTTCTAATAGACATCTTCTACAACATTGCATCTTTTTATATGACAATTTTCTCATGAGAACATCTTCTTAAGTTTTGATGATAATCTTTATTTTCCAATAACAACTTTTGTTCATCTAACAATATCGTCTTATGCTTTGATAACATATCTTCTAATAATGCTGAAGTCATCTAGTCTCCTTTGTCTTTTAGGTTGAATACCTTTTGCTTATTAACTCACAAGTAAAATATTAGACTATCAATCTTAATTTATTTGATATCTTCAAAACCACTTGAGATCAGTTGTTGTTCGAACCTAACAAAATAATAATTTGAAATTACTATTTTTGGCCGCTGTAAAATAAAAAAAAATTTATTTGTTAGGTTTCTTTGTTAAGTCATATGGACCATTTTTAAGCCTTTTTTATTAGTTTTCTTCACTTCTCCCCCAATTTTTTTTTTTTTGCTTTCTCTTTTTTGATAGTGAGAACATGTTCATATACGCATATTCATGCTACCCTACCTCTAGCAACTTGTATGTTGCTGTTACCCCAAATGTTGATGTCACACACCACCACCCCTTCACGCTACCCTACCTCTAGCAACTTGTATGTTGCTGTTACCCCAAGTGTTGATGTCACACACCACCACCCCTTTCTCACATACACAACCTCAGTGGTGCCATCACACACCACCATACCCCTTTTTGCACAACCTTAGCGTTGTCGTTACACACCGCCACATACACCCTTATCTAACATATACAATAGTGTAACCTTGGCGTTGCTCACACACACCTCTCACATACAACAAATATTTTTTTTATTTATATTTAGATTTTTAACTATAGTATATCTTAAAAATACACTAATTAGTGTGTGTGACATAGTAGATTTTTTTTTATCTACGTTTGCATTTAAAATACACTATTGTACATTAAGGATTATAGGTTGACTTAATGGCAAAGTTTATATATAGGAAGAAGAAAAAAAGAGGGATCATGGATTCGAATTCCACAACTAATAAAAATTAACATACTAACAACTAATATTTGCGTATAAAAAAAATACACTAGCATTAAAATTAAACTTGCTGAGTTTAGTTACTCATGAACAAACATTTCCTATAGTTTCTTTTAGAACATGAACCAATATGATAAAAGTTAAATTAAGGGAAGTGCTAAACCTCTATGTTAAATTCCAAATCACCACACCCACTTTAGTTTTCTAGCTTCTTATAGTCATAGTTGTTTTCTTTTGTTATGTTTATCTTTCATGTTGTGCCGAGAACGACCATGTAACTCGATCATATCTCCTAATTGGTGGCCTGCAATCCCTTCATATTATTTGTAAATATTATTTTTAGTTTTTGTTAGTGGAAAAAACTCAAACCTCCACATCTCCTTATCCTTCCATTTACCATAGCTTCTCATTTGCTTCTATCAGTTCCCACTCTATGGGTCAAATGGTGAAACATGTAGGCACACATTTTCCCGGAGTCTCCCTTTTCTCATAAGTTGTGGCTTTGCTTACAACAATTACTAAACACCCAACTCAACCTCTCCTCACCCATATGGTTGTTAAATTTGTAGGAAAATAAATAGCAGTAAACACTTATCAACGAATATTGTTGTAGTTTAAAAACGAAATCCTACTGAAACCAGATGCAATTCAGAAACGTCAATTGCTTCTCAAAGTTAACACAACGAGCCTATATATGAACATGTGCACTCATGGTCTTAAGCTATGAAAACCACAAAACAATTACTCAGATAAGGACCTTTGAAGCAAATGAATAATATGTTGTTAATTACATGGCTGTAAAATATATAGAGGGAAGTATTTCTATATATGTGTTTATAACCTTTAGAACCCTTTTATAAAAACAATTACTCAGATAAGGACCTTTGAAGCAAATGAATAATATGTTGTTAATTACATGGCTGTAAAATATATAGAGGGAAGTATTTCTATGTATGTGTTTATAACCTTTAGAACCCTCTTATAAAATATTTATATTCTGAACTGTTTGTAACTATTAATGTAAATCTGAAACATAAAACAACCTAAATTCGCCATTGTCCAACAAAATTAACATTAACTGAATAGAAAATAGCTCCAAAGGTAAAGACGTTTTCTTATCTTCTATAATTCATGTTGGCTTTTATCGTTCAGACACAATCAAGCAAGCTTCCAGAGAAAGGCTTCTTGCCAAGTTTGTTGGGTTTTGTATTGTTATTTTGGCCAAACACTACATTATTAACAAGAGTAACACACTTTAAAACTCTTCGTAATATTTTACTATTGATCAAAATTTAATTTAAAACTATAAATAAGAATAAATAAATATTTAATAATAAATGTGACTCACAAGAATGTATGATTTTTGTTAATGAAAAGTAGACTTCTTCCTTTTTTTTTTTCACGTATAGAATTTATTATTAGACCAATTTTATAATTTTCAGTTTATTGCATTTATGTTACCTACTAAAATTATACATGAAAACTTATGATTGAGTGTGAATATATATATATATATATATATATATATATATATATATATATAAATATATAGAGGGCAGTAATCTAAGCTTTGAAATCTTGTAATTGTTTGTAATTGGAACTTATTAGGACAAAATGGTGCAAATTAAATCATAATCATATAATTTGCTAATTTAATTTGCGTATTCTTCCTAGCTTGGTAGGACATAATGTTCCCCCATTTATTCAGGGCCCATTCCTTATGTATAGATTGCATGGTTGCAATTACCTTCTTATAGCTAGGTTTTGTTAATTCTTCATGGATTTAGCTCATGTAGTATTGTCAGAACTCATAGTAAGAAGAAGATGAAGCAAGAGAGAAAATAGAATCGAATAATAGAGATTGATAAATTCTCATCTCATCTTATTATGAATGAGTAGAAGTATATATATACAAGATGAAATAGGAAAAACAGAGTTAACTAATTGCAATTAACTAACCCAAGTAATAGCTAACTGCAACTAACTAATTCTTAACTAACAATCTATTAGAAAGTAATAGAGAAACTTGATAAATATGAAACTAATCTAGCTAAGAGACCCCTTCAAGATAGGAATCGATATTAATTAGACATTTCCAGTTTGGAACAAGATTCAAGAAAAATATGAGGAGGCAAAGGCTTGGTGAGGATATCAACAAGCTATATAAAGGAATGAATGGCAAGAAGTTTTAGAAGGCTGAGATTGACTTTATCGTGAACCACATAACAATCAATCTCGATATGTTCACTGTGCTTGTGGAAGACTTGATAAAAGTTAATTTGAATAGCTAAATCATTATCACAAAAGAGAAGAGTTGGGCGATTAAAATGAATGTGTAGGTCATCTAAAAGATAAGTCAACCACTGGATTTCACAAGTTGTGGCTACTAAGGTATGGTATTCAGCTTCTAAAGAGATGCGAGACACTATGAATTACTTCTTTGATCTCCAGCATACAAGAGAGTGTCTAAGGTACACAAAGAAACCAATGACAAAGCGACGAGAGTCATTGTAGCCAACCCAGTCAGAATCACTAAAAGCATTAAATGAAAGAGAACTAGAGGCATCAAAGAAAATTCCTGCACCTGGTGCTTGTTTAAGATAGCACAAGACTTGGAGGGAAAATTTAGGGTGATCAGAAGTGGGCTTGGAGACATATTAACTAAGGTGTTGAACTTTATGAGTAATGTTAGGTCGAGTAGTGGTTAAATAAATCAATTAACTAAGTAAATGATAGTATGGAGAGGGATCAACAGGGGAGTCCTTTAGGTAGATGTAAGACAGATGGTATAATCCATTAGAGTAGAAGTTGGGCAACAAGCAAGTAAACCCACATCTTCTAAAATATCCAGAGTGCATTTGCACTAGCAGAGATGGATTCCAACCTTAGAGCATGCCACTTCTAGACCGAGGAAGAATTGCCAAGATCCTTAATCCTAAATGTCTGATCAAGAAAGAAAGTAATGCTATTAATTTCAGATAAATAATTCCCAGTTAAGACTACATCATTAACATAAACAAGAAGAGTAGTGGTGCTAGAACTCAAGAATTTAAGGAACAAAGAGTGGTCTGCAGAAAAATTATGGTATCCACGGATTAAGAGAAAGGCTGAAAGACGAGCATACCATTATCGATTAACTTGTTTGAAACCGTAAATGGAGCGTTGAAGGCGACAAACTTGGCCAAGTTGTGAGGATAAGCCAAGAGGCATCTGCACATAAAACCTCCTTATTCAATTCACCATGCAAGAAAGCATTGTTAACATCCGGGATCTTGAGATGCCATTGACAAAAGTCTAATAATGGTTAGTTTACCAACAAGGAGAAATATGTCAATGAAATTAAGGCTTTCCAATTGAGTATACCCTTTAGCCACTAGTTTAGCTTTGTATCACTCAATAGTACCATCTGCATTATGCTTAATTTATAGACCCAATGATAGTTAATTACAACTTTGTTAGGAGGCAAAGGAGTAAAAACCTAGTTGTTGTTGGCTTAAAGGGTAGTATTTTGGCATTCATGGCTTTAAGTCAACAATCACTCTTGGCATTTTCAGCAAAGGACTTAGGCTTGGATGTAACAGAAGTGGATGAGATAGAGTGACGAAAAGATGGAGACAAACAATGATAAGACAAAAAAGATTGAAGAGGGTAGCGAATACCTTGAGGAGGAGGAGGAGTAGTTGAAGTAAGTGTATAATGGAAGTCTTTTAGATATGACAGAGGTAAATGGGGTCTTGTGGAACAACGAGGTGGCATAATAGGAAGAGTAGTATGTTGAGTGGTGGCAGTAGGATTTACTGGGTTGTTAGCAGAAACAAATTATGTAGGTTAAGTAGGTTCAGTTAGGGCAAATTTAGGTTCTTTCATGTAATGGTGCTTAGGAGGGTGAGACAGAGGCATAGAACATGATAATACAGAAATGTTGGCAATTGTGGAAGGATATGGAAAATGATCTTCATAAAAGACTACATTTCGTGAAACTTCAAGCTTATGAGTATGAAAATTAAGAGTTAGGTACCCTTTAGTGTGAGGTTTAAAGCCAGGAAATATGTATCAATGAGCTCTAAGATCTAATTTCTTTCAATTAGCCTAAGGGGTACTAACATAACATAATGTGAATAAGAGATATGTCACAAGGCTTCCCATAAAGCTTTCCAAAAGGGGAAACATGTTTCAAGAAAGGTGTTGGCTGGCAATTAATTAAGTACACAACATGTGAAATAGAAAAACACTAGAAAATTGAAGGAAGATTGCTTTGAAATAAAAAACCATGTGTGACATTCAAAATATGTAGATGCATGCATTCTACAATACTATTTTGCTTGGGTGTTTCAATGCAACTAGTTTGATGAATGATTTCTTTAGTGTGATAAAATTCATGCATTGCAAAATCAATACCATTATCTGTTCTTATCACTTTGATAGTGGTACTAAACTGAATTTGAATTTGCAGGATAAAGTTTATGACATGTGACCAAGCTTCTGACGTATTTTTCATAAGAAATATTCATATGAATCGAGTATGATCATCTAAAATAGTTAGAAGATATCTATGTCCTTGCATGGAAGACTTAGAATATGAACTCCATATATCTATATGAACCAAATCAAAGGGTTGTAATTCATATAAGTCACTCAAGGGAAAAGGCAATTTCTTTTGGTTAGCGTAATGACAAGTGTTTTAAACAAAGCTCTTATTGATAGAAATACATGAATAATTTTGTTTCATGGAATGTAAACATTCAGAAGATAAATGCCCTAAATGAAAGTGTCACTAGTCAATTGGTAAAATTTTACAGTGAGGGTGAGTAACAGTGTTGTTAATGAATGATGACTGAATGGTTTAGACTAAAAAGGTGTATAATCCTCCACTCACTTTAACTGTACCAATCCTCTTCTTGATCTTCACATCCTGAATGACATAATAATTGGTTGAAAATATTAATTCACAGTCAAGAGAGGATATCGGTTTAGATATTGAGATCAAATTAAATGTGAAGGAATGAACATATAAAACATTGAGGAGATAAAAAATTGTCATTGAATTTTAATGTATCTGAGTGAGTGACTAAGATACGTTAACCATTTGGAAGTTTAACAGTTATGGGATTAATAGGAATGTAAGTGGACAAGTATGACAAAGATGAGACAACATGATCTATGGCACTCAAATCTAAGATCCAGGTGCTATGCAGTTTGTGTTAAGTGTGTAGACCAAATGACCATGGGAATTATGTATACCTGAAGTTGAGGCATCTTAGGGAAGATAAGTAGAGACAAAACCAATCTTATTTACATGAGAGGAACTCTGTGCATCTGAAATGCCATTAGTGGATTGTTGGATTAAGGTCATCAGGGGTTGATACTGCTGAGATGTAAGGCAAACTTCCTAAGTGTCAAATGATGATTCTTGATCAATCTCAATGGCTTTCCCTTCACCAACCATAGTGTTATTCACAGTGGAACTCTTTCCATAAGATTTATGTCTTGGAGGAAATCATGCTTTCTATAGCACACATCTACAATGTGACCACTTCTTCCACAATGGGTGAAGACTTTTCCACTTCTATTTTTGCTGCCTTTTCCTCCTTTAGACTCATTATTCAATAGGTAGCAGACATTCTCGGTATGTCCGCTTCTCCCACAAAAGTTGCATGTCAGTGCAAATGTGGTATTAGCTGCATTTACCAAAGTTCCTTTAATATCAATATTGAGGTTTATATTGAAATTCGTCCCCTGAATTTGCCTTTCTTGTTGTACTACATAAGAGAAGATTTTGAAAATGTGTGGCAGTGGCTCCATTGAAAGAACATGTGATCTAACTTTATTGTATTGTTCGTTTAATCCACGTAAAAATTGCATTGCTTGATCTTCACACTTTCTTTGAGTGATGGTATCTATCACTTCACATGTGCATTTCGTCGAACATGTGCAGGAAGGGTCTGACCTGAAGTTCTCGAGCTCGTCCTAAATAATGCGAAGCTTGGTGAAAAATTTGGTGATTAAAATATCATCCTGCCTAAGCATGGATGCTTCTAATTGCAAATCAGATATTTGAAGATGATCACCTTGTGCATATCAAGCTTTTAGATCATTCCGAATTAGGTTTTCTTTGTCCATCTAGATCATGCTTTGACGAATTTGGGGAGAAATGAAGTGAGGAATCCATGAAACAACCATATCGTTGCACCTTTTCCTTGCCGAATATGATCGATCGCTTCTTGCCGGTTCTAGTGTTCCTCCATCTATGAATTGAAGTTTGTTCTTTGCGCTCAATGCCTTAGCCATGGATTTGCACCAAGAGTGATAATTTGTGGAATAAAGAATTGGAAACCAACAATATCACAGGACTTTCGTTGGAATGAAGATATAAGAAGCTATGAATATCATGTGTTTGTGCCTTACCTTCACTCATGTTGGAGGAGTAAGAAGACATAGTAGAAAAAGAAGGAGAAGAACAGAGTACACAGTAGAGCTCTTAAAAAGTAGAGCTCTTAAAAAAAATAGCTTTGATATCATAACAGAACTCATGACAAGAAGAAGATGAAGCAAAAGAGAGAAAATAGAATCGAATAATAGAGACGGATCACAAAGTTTTAGCGAATCTTATTATGAATGATAGAAGTATATATATATATATACAAGATGGAATAGGGAAAACAAAATTAATTAACTACAATTAACTAACCCAAGTAATAGCTAACTGCAACTAACTAACTCCTAATTATCAAGCTAACAAAAACTAACTGAGAAACTTAATCAATACGAAACTAATCTAGTTAAGATCTATCCATTCAAAAAGGGCGATCTTCTCATTGTGAATTGTCACAAGAAAGCGAGTGAAATTAAAATAATGTAAAACACAACAAATGAATGTTAAATATATTATCTATATAACTAGAACCAGAATCTAAATAGAGTAGTTAGAGATGATGAAAAGACTCAAATTTTTAGTAGTAAGTGACTGCTTCATAAAATCATACTATCAAAGAATGAAAATAGTGTTAAATTATATTAATAATTAACATTGGTTCATGTAATGAAAAGTATAACTTTGATGTAAAGATTCTAATGTGATGATTATTAGAATATAAGATATTAAAGTTATTGGGATTATTTTAGAGTTATTAAGATTAATCCCTCTCTTCTCACTCCAAAAGGGCATTTTGGTATTTTCTTAAAGTTAATTAAAACATCATTAAAAGAGGGAAAAGTTTGACCACTGATATATAAAGTTAAGTTTCTGAAAAGAAAAAGAGAGGAAGTAACATTCTCAGAAAAGAAAAAGGAAACTGTAACTTTGACAGAGAAAAACATCCTGCAACTTCTATATCATCAAGAAGGCATTAAAGAGGAGTAAGAGGAGAGAGAACTTTTGACATGAAGAAGTGCAGAATAGATCCAGGTTAGTTCTCCTTTACTGTGTATGTGGGAATTGTGAGTATCATGAAAATTCAAGATCCTGTGTGTTATTTTCATTTAATTGAAAAATCAAAGATTTGCTTACAAATGGTATCAGAGCCAGATTCTGAATTTTATGATACTCCATGAATGGTAATTTTCTGAATTTTAAAACCCTAATTTTTGAATTGTAAAATTTAGGGATTTTAAATTTTCAGATGTTCAATTATTTTATTGGCATGAAAAGAAAATTAAAAGCCGGAAAGTTTTATTATATCAATTGTTTTTTATGGATGGAAGTGAATTGAATTCACTGCAACGTGAATTTCATTCTGGAAGCTGCAAGTCTTTTCATATTTTTTGTGTTGCACGTTATTGTTGAATTGATTCAGTCGTGAGATTTCTTTTGGATTTATATGCAGCTTGCAGGAGTTAAATTCTTTCATGTGGGTTTTTTAATTTGGTTAGTGTTGGGATTTTAGTTTTCCCATTAAAGCAACTTTAATTGCACAACTCCAGCCACGGGAATTTATTTTGCTAAAAAGCAACTTTATGGTTGTTCCCAAGTTCTCACAGTAAAGAACTTTTACTGTTGCGTGTTAAAAATTTTTAACATTTTTGTGCATTAAATGGAAACCAAATGTGAATTAAAAGTTGAAAGGTTTTAGAAGCTTTTTAATTTGAAAAGTGTATTTACTGACATATATGATATAATTTTGTTTTATGAATTATATGTACTTGGAAGAAGGAAATTCAATTATGTTGAATTTCGGAGAGTAATTAGTCATTGATGTAAAGATGTTATGGATTACCCAAAGGTGAACCATGGTTTATAATTGATGACATTAAAGTGAAACATTTCATGTACTTAGTATATGTTTGTATATCCAAAGATAGCATACATATAGTCTTAAGTATGATTGATTGTTTATTAAAGTATATATATGGAATTTTTCAGTTTAAGAATCACCCAAAGGTGAACTTAAATGAATGACTTAATTGACTACCTATCAGTTTAAGTGTCACCCAAAGGTGAACTTGAATGTATGACTAGTGTAGTAATTTGTTTGAATCCATTAAATTTAATCAAAGCATTAATGTATGAGCTTGTGTATTATTTCCAGCTTACATGAACTTAGCAGGTTTGAGCAACAATGTCGTCAAGTTTAATGGGCTAAATTATGCCGATTGGTCAGAACAAATCCAGTTCCAACTGGGTGTTCTAGACTTGGATATGGCTATTATGATGGATGAAATGCCCGCAGCCATTACAAAGACCAGTACAAGTGATGAAAAGTCTCTTTATGAGGCTTGGCATAGGTCTAATAGGTTGTCATTAAACTTGATGCGCATGTCTATGGCAGAGAACGTAAAGTCTTCCATGCCCAAAACGGAAAACGCAAAGGAATTCATGAAAATGATCAAGGAGTATTCACAATCAGACATAACTGACAAGTCTATTGTGGGAACTCTTATGAGTAAGCTGACTACCAAAAAGTTTGACTGGTCACAGCCCATACATGAACATGTAACTGGAATGGCTAATATAGCAGCAAGATTGAAGTCAATGGGAATGGAGGTGAATGAGTCTTTTCTGGTACAGTTCATCATGAACTCTCTTCCTCCTGAATTTGGCCAGTTCCAAGTGAATTATAACACTATTAAGGATAAGTGGAACTTTCAAGAAATCAAAGCCATGTTGGTACAAGAGGAGGGAGATTAAAGAAAATGAGAGATCATTCTATCCATCTCACAACTCATGAAGGTGCTAGCTTCAGTAAAGTTAAATCAGGAAAGAAGAACAAGAAGGACAAAGCCCCAATGAAAGTGAATAAGGGCGGTATCCAGAAGGACCAGAAATGTTTCTTTTGCAAGAAAGTAGGTCACTTCAAGAAAGATTGTCCGAAAAGAAAATCTTGGTTCGAAAGGAAAGGTACTTTTTATGTTTCTGTAAGTTTTGAAGCAAATATAGTTGAAGTGCCTAATAATACCTCGTGGTTGGATTCTAGAGCTACCACTCATGTTTCTAATATTATGCAGGGATTCCTTTCAATCCAGCCCATAAAAGGAACTGAAAAGTATTTATATATGGGGAACAGAATGAAGGCACAGATAGAAGGAATTGGGACTTACAGATTGATTCTAGACACTGGTTATTGTCTGAATCTTGAAAAGTGTCTCTATGTTCCTGGTTGTGTTAGGAATTTGATTTCTATTGCAAAGTTGGATTGTTTAGGTTTTAACTTTAGGATTGAAAATGATATTTTTCATCTGTATAAACTTTCGTACTATTATGGTTCTGGTACATTATTGGATGGTTTATACCGTTGAAATCTTGATGTTAATTTTTCTGAATCCCTGTTTAATGTTGAACATGTTGTTGATAGAAATTCTAGTGCAGGAAATGAATGTTCTGCTTTCTTATGGCATAAAAGATTGGGTCATATATCCAAAGAAAGGATGTTGAGGTTAGTGAAAAATGAAATTTTACCTTAATTGGATTTTGATGACTGGGATGTATGTATTGATTGTATTAAGGGTAAACAAACAAAACACATATCAAAGTATCCTGCCACAAGAAGCAGTCAACTTCTTGAGTTAATACACACTGATATTTGTGGTCCTTTTGACATTAAGTCTTGGAGTGGTGAAAAATATTTTATCTCCTTTATTGATGATTTCTCACGTTATTGTTATATATATCTATTGCATGAAAAAACTCAATCAATGAACGCCCTTGAGGTGTTCATAAATGAGGTGGAAAGGCAATTAGATAGAAAATTAAAAGTTGTGAGATCTGATAGAGGTGGTGAATATTATGGTAAAACTGATGAGAGTGGACAATGTCCAGGTCCATTTGCAAAGTATCTTGAAAGTCAGAGTATTTGTGCATAGTATACAATGCTCGGTACACCACAACAAAATGGTGTAGAAGAAAGGCGGAATCGTACTCTTATGGATATGGTTAGGAGTATGTTAAGTCATAGTAATATCCCTTTATCTTTGTGGATGTATTCATTAAAGACTGTTGTATATCTGGTTAACAGGGCTCCTAACAAAGCAGTTTCTAAAACTCCTTATGAATTATGGACTGGAAAGAAACCCAGTTTAAGACATCTTCATGTTTGGGGTTGTCCGACAGAAGTAAGGTTATACAATCCACATGAAAAGAAACTTGATGCAAGAACCATTAGTGGTTACTTCATCAGTTATCCTGAAAAGTCAAAGGGATATAGATTTTATTACCCTAACCATAGTACAAGAATAGTTGAGTCTGGAAATGCTCGGTTCATTGAAAATGGTCAATTTAGTGGGAGTGAGGAATCACAAATAGTGGACATTCAAGAGCATAATGATAGTGTTTCTACATCTAATGTCTCTTCTGAAGTTGTTATCCCTCTTGTTGTATCACAGTCACAGTCACACAACAAGCAGAGACAACAAGTTAATGTTCCAATCCCACAAAATGAACATATAAATGTTGAGCCAGTTGACAATGAGCAAGTCACAAATGAGCAACTCATAAATGAGCAATTGATAGAGGAACCACAAGAAGCAGCATTAAGAAGGTCTGTAAGGCAGAAGAGACCTACTATTTCGAATGATTATATGGTTTACTCTATTGAACATGAATGTGACTTAAGCATTGATGAGGATCCGGTCTCTTTTAGACAAGCCATGGAAAGTAACAATTCAGTGAATTGGTTGAATGCTATGAAAGAAGAATTGAAATCAATGGACGACAATAAAGTATGGGATCTAGTTGAATTGCCTAAAGGTTCAAAAAGAGTCGGTTGTAAATGGGTCTTTAAGACTAAACATGACTCAAAAGGAAATTTTGAAAGGTATAAAGCTAGATTAGTCGCCAAAGGTTTCATTCAAAAGGATGGCATTGATTACAAAGAGACCTTCTCTCCTGTTTCTAAAAAGGACTCTTTGAGAATTGTTTTGGCTTTGGTGGCTCATTATGATTTAGAGCTTCACCAAATGGATGTAAAGACTGTCTTTCTGAATGGTGACTTAGAAGAGGAAGTTTACATGGACCAACCAGAAGGTTTCACCATAACAGGAAAAGAAAATTTGGTGTGTAAATTAAAGAAATCAATATATGGACTAAAACAAGCTTCCCGACAATGGTATCCAAAATTTAATGATACCATAACTTCGTATGGTTTTGTAGAGAACACTGTTGATCAGTGTATATACATAAAGGTCAGTGGGAGTAAGTTTGTTATTTTGGTCCTATATGTTGATGATATTCTTCTTGCTGCTAATGATATTGGTATGTTACATGATGTAAAGAAGTTTCTCTCTAGCAACTTTGAAATGAAAGATATGAATGAGGCATCTTATGTGATAGGAATAGAAATATTCTGTGATAGATCACAAGGATTGTTAAGTTTGTCTCAAAAAGGCTATATTAACAAAGTGTTAGAGAGATTCAGAATGGAAAAATATTCTCCTGGAGTGGTTCCAGTTCAAAAAGGGGACAAGTTTAGTCAAATGCAATGTCCTAAGAATGATTTGGAACGAAAGGCCATGGAGTCCATTCCTTATGCATCAGTGGTTGGGAGTTTGATGTATGCTCAAACTTGTACTCGGCCAGATATCAGTTTTGCTGTTGGAATATTAGGCCGATATCAAAGTAATCCAAGAATGAATCACTGGAAAGCTGCAAAGAAAGTTCTTAGGTACTTACAAGGTACCAAAGAATACATGCTCACTTATAGAAAGTCAGATCATCTCGAAGTGATTGGCTATTCGGATTCAGACTATGCTGGATGTGTGGATTCAAGAAAATCCACATTTGGGTATGTCTATCTTTTGGCTGGAGGAGCAATTTCTTGGAAAAATGCAAAACAATCAGTAATTGCTACTTCCACCATGGAGGCTGAATTCGTGGCATGCTTTGAGGCCACGGTTCATGCTTTGTGGTTGCGGAACTTTGTATCGAGGCTTGGCATTATTGACAGTATAGTTATGCCGATAAGGATTTATTGTGATAATTCCACAGCCGTCTTCTTCTCTAAAAATGACAAGTACTCAAAGGGTGCTAAACACATGGATTTGAAGTACTTGTCGGTCAAAGAAGAAGTGCAAAAACATAGAGTGTTGATTGAGCATATTGGTACGGATTTGATGATAGCAGATCCGTTAACTAAAGGACTACCGCCCAAAACTTTTATTGGCCATGTTGAAAGTATGGGCATTATGGATAAGTCAATGTTAACATGATGTTGTTATCTATCTATATGGATATGTATAGTTATATGCTTGTACTGTCATAACACTTGTGAATTCAATTAAAGTTATGTTTCTCTTATTCTATTGTTATCCACATTAAGTTATATACATGTATTATTGATTGTGGTGACATGATAGATCTCTTTCAAAGACATGAAAGTTATAAGATTGATTAAAGTTATGTTGAGTTGTTTTGATTATGTGATACATGAAAGGAATCTTGTCGATCATGACTTTTGCCCGCCATGATCCGATCATTTCAATTCATATAAGGATGATGACTTGATAATTCTAATGAATGGTGCGCACTTAAAGTTTATTGTTAGATCTTCAAGTCATCACATGAACCAAGTGGGAGAATGTTAAATTATATTAATAATTAACATTGGTTCATGTAATGAAAAGTATAACTTTGATGTAAAGATTCTAATGTGATGATTATTAGAATATAAGGTATTAAAGTTATTGGGATTATTTTAGAGTTATTAAAATTAATCCCTCTCTTCTCACTCCAAAAGGGAATTTTGGTATTTTATTAAAGTTAATTAAAATATCATTAAAAGAGGGAAAAGTTTGACCACTGATATATAAAGTTAAGTTTCTGAAAAGAAAAAGAGAGGAAGTAACGTTTTCAGAAAAGAAAAAGGAAACTGTAACTTTCACAGAGAAAAACATCCTGCAACTTCTATATCATCAAGAAGGCATTAAAGAGGAGTAAGAGGAGAAAGAACTTTTGACAGGAAGAAGTGCACAATGGATCCAGGTTAGTTCTCCTTTACTGTGTATGTGAGAATTGTGAGTATCATGAAAATTCAAGATCCTGTGTGTTATTTTCATTTAATTGAAAAATCAAAGATTTGCTTACAAATAGAGCTAATTATCTCATGCTCCTGAGAAATCCTTAAGTTCATGGCGGTGATCTAGTGTTTCTAAGTTGAATTTGTTGAGCAAGCTACTTTATGTAATATACCCTTGAATATGCAATTGTGATCAAGGTTTGTATATATGTGTTATATCTAACTTATAGTAATAGAAAGTAAAACATTTAAGATTTAATCAACTTTATTTGATTAGTAATAATGTGTTACACATTATAGGTAATTCAGTTGAACATGAATTATTCAATCTGATAACCCACAGAGTTAATCCAACTTCTACAAGCTTAAAACTCTACATATCAAATAATTATTAAGCACATATCAAATGATTATATTGTTACTTAATGAAGATATAACACAGTTTCTTTCTTCCTAGCTTAGCATTTGTTGCCAGTATAAATATGCAGAAGCATCATCCGATAATAATACAAGCAAAGTAATGATACAAACATGCGGTTATGAAGCACTACATGTAATTAGTGTACCATGTATCAAACATACACATAAAAGTCATTCGGTTATGAGAAACACAAGATAACTGACTGTAATGTGTTAAAGTCACTCCATGTAATTAGTGAACACATAAGCAAGTTTCATAAGAAGACAAAAAGTAAAACAAAGTTATTAATATATTATCTGAAAACATATGATAATCTTTTTGGTTAATTTGTATGTAGTTCATTTGTCTTTACTTGAAATTAGTATTTTGATGCAAATCAAGTTTACACTTCCTTAATCTTTCTCTTTAAGGTTCTAAGCATCCAAGAAATGGAGGATGGAGGAAAAAGAAAATAGAGGTGGGGCGTCACTCTTGAGAAAGAGATAAGCCAAAATTGTTTAGACTTGACACAAGAGAACAAACCCTTAATAAAAGGCAATTAGGAAGAGGTTCATCTAGAGAGAGGATTCTCAAGACCTTTTATTAATGAATGTGTTCACAAAGAGACAATTTTTCATTCAATTCAAAGCTGAGAAATGGTAAGGGATTACACACCACTCTAAAGGTCTTTAGAGATAAGCGAGGTTGATGCTTGCTACAAAGAGGGATACTTGATAAAAGCTAGAAGAGACTTCTTTTTTAGTAAAATAAGCTCATCCGCTAATGGAGGAAGAAAGCACTCACCCTCACACTTACTCAAGCACAAATGGTCTAGTATATTTCCATTGATCCAAAGATGATTACATGTAAGTTTGGTGTCTTATTTATAGGCTAGAAGGGATGAGTTGACTAATAAGACCATGGGTTAATCTAATCAAGATTAGGCTAACTCTAATTGAGTCAAATCTAACCATAATTAACTAACTTTGATAATGTATAACCAACTAAGAATGTACCCCTAATCTAGTCTAGATACAAAAAGGTGCAAATAGTAGAAAGGGGTGACAAACAATAGTCATTAAGGCATGACTATAAGGGGTGGCACTAGCAATTAAGAGGTAGGAATAATAGTCATGTTTTTAGATGCTTAGGTGGGTGCACCTATAATGAGAGAGGTGAGTTTATCACATGCTTATCCTCTGTAAAAGTTAGCCCATCTTTAGCAAACTCTAGTATGATAACTATAGTACCTTTATAAACTAAAAGGGTGACTCAAATACAATGGTTAAAAGTAAAGGTTGATTTTAGAAGTCAACTTACTAAAAGTCAAAGTCAACAAAATTACAAAAAATCCTAAATCTAATTTATACAATGAAATAAAGTTTTTCATGTATCTTTTAAGGACCTTGGGTCAGATTGCATCATACCCTCTCATAAATGCAATGGAATTCATTGGACTGGTCATTTTGACAACTTACAAAAGATACATCACAAAACTCAAATTCTAATATTTTAACCGTGTTAAGATGGTTATAGACCACAACATACATTACAATTATAACATAAGACAACTTAAACATTCATCATGTAATACAACTATAGATTTTAACTTTAATTTTGTATTATTAATTGAGCACATTTCAGCAATATCCATATTTACTTTTTTTTAAAGACAAAATATATATTTATATAAAAAAATAAAGAGAGAGACGACGAAATAGAATGTTTCTAAAACTGCTAATCAACAGACAAGGAAACTAAAATGGACCCAAAGAGGATTCCCACCGAAACAACAAAAAGAATATTACATGTTCAACAGACATAGACGAGGGTTGTTACACCAATCAGAGTAGACACACCTCTCTCAAAGCCGAACCTATAGGACATCCATTTCCAAGAGATGAATTGAATGAAACCAAAGATATTCAAAGACTCCATTGTCCTATTATTAAAGGCGATAGAATTCATAGATATTCAGATACTCCAACAGACTGCATTCCCAAATAAAAACCTACACTTATTTCTATATTTACAAACCACCCAAGAGCTAACAGAGTGGAATAAAAGAGATAGATCTTCAGGTAACGGGGATTCCATACCAACTCACCTCATAACTTTGATCCACAAGATATGAGCAACTAGACAAGCCAGAAAGAGGTGATTACTATTTTTAACTTAATGCTCGTCACACAAGGGACAACCTTGTAGGGATACGGGTATTATGATTCTACGATTCAAAAGATTATTTATGGTCAACAATCTGTTCAGGAGTAGTCTCCAGGAAAAGGCCACTACTTTCGAAAGCAATTTATCCTTCCAGAACCTCCTAAACAAAAGCGAGTCCAAATTTGGCCTAGTATCAGTAGACCAGTCTTCCTATAAGAACCTATACATCCTTGCTACTGAAAAGATCCCAGAGCTATCCAAAAGCCAATTCCACCTATCTCAATGACCTAGATGAAGGTCAACATTTTGTAGTCTTCATTCCAAGGAGGGCACCAACTCCTCCCAAGCGAAGAGTCTCCTCTCCACTCCCAACTCACCTGCTGAGGCTCTTAGGCACACCAGAGCATGGCTTTGACCGTTGCATTCTTGTTGGTTGCCAACTCAAACAATCTAGAGAAAAATATTCTCAAAATCCCTTCCCCTTCCCAGTTATGTCTTCTCCATATTTACTTTGATTATACACTTATTTAATTTTTTTTTCTTTTATGTAAATTTTTTTATTAAAGTTGTACTCCCCTCTTTGTTATAAATAATATTAATTAAGTTGGTTAAGTTTTGCTAAGTGATGCTTCGCACATGCTTTTTATATAAATTAAGGATGAAATTACCTTGATCTCTCTTTTATAAAAGAAACCCATCTCTGACTTGGAATTTTTCTGCTGTTATTTTGAAATTTTGCAAATAAAGAGGATTTCTCTTATTTGTTATAGAATTTCCCGATCTCATATAAAAGAATCTCTGCAAAACAAAAACCGTGAGGTGAGATTTTCCATAATGACAAGTAACAACAACGCTAGAAGCACAAGAAGCATATCAGTTGTGCATTTCTCGAATTGGCACACTAACCCAATTTTGTGCATGACATTTATACAGTGATCTTAATTCTTAGTATTCTGTGTCTTCTTTTTTTTTTTTTTTTCTTTTGTGGTATTGGCTGGCTACTGTTTTGTACAGTGTGCAATTTTGTTTTTTTTTGTTTCGCAGATGTACATTCTATACAGCTATGCGTTTCTCTCTAATATAATGATAACTTTATTTTTGTCTTAAAAAAAAATAAAATTAGCAAGAAACCAACAAGCCCTTTTATACGGGTATCACCTGTCGAACCATTTCAGCTCTCGGCTTAGCCAAAATCCCATTTTCAAAGACCAGATTAGTAAGGAAGATAATTATGTTCGTTTTCATAGATACTGCTCTGTTTTCATCCTGGCCCATTTTAACGAAGGAAACTCGTATTTTTTGTTCTCGCTCTGTCCCCATCCCATCTTTGTCTAAGATAATCTAGAATAGTGATGAGTGTGAGTGTGAGTTTGTTAGTCCTCACTCTGTATTTACTTCCTCCCACTTCTATGTTTTACATATAATTATATGTTAAATAAATTTTCACATATTTGTATATAAATTCACATCCATGTAGATCACTAAAACTAAAATATAATTAATAATTTAGCATATAATTTATTTAATAATTAATAATTAACATATGTTTATTTAATAAATTATAAAAAATAATATAACGGGATACATGCAGGTATACCCAACCCCAAAAATACCTGACACAGAGGAAGACAAAGATTAAAATTTTATACATATCTTCTTTATGCCTGCTCCACACTTTTCAAGAATGGGGATGGGGAGAACAAACCTATCACCGTCCCGCCCTATTGTCATCCCTAAAGACTAGGCAAGGAATCAATCTAGGATATTTCAGATGCTGACCTTGCCAAGACTACAACCCTTAAAAGCATGTTACAAATGAAAGAATTACAGCGTTAATAATTAATTAAACTTAAGTTGATTAGGCAAGAAAACTAACAACTATATTATCTAGTTATCAATTAGGTGGACAAAGTCCAATAGATAAAAATCCACTAAGTCACTATAAATAAATTGTAAATTGTAAATATCCAGATAACAGTTCACTAATTTAACATTTATTATTAGTATATTTTTCATCAAAATTCAACACTAACTTGCCTTTTACATATAACTCATCTTTAGAAGACCGGTCAAAGAATCAGAACTACATGCAAGTTCATAATAACACCTTTCAAACCAAACATCGAAATAAAACACAAAATACAAATGAATTAAATGAAATAAAAAAAATGAAAATCCTTGAATCATGGACGTGAAATACCAACCTTTATAATTAAGTTTTACTCTCATTTAATTATTTACTTAATCGTTTTCTAATTATTTATTTTACACTTTCTTAATTAATTTAACTACGAATAGTTATTTAGTTAAATTTAAATTAATTATCTTCATACATATCATAACTCCAAAATTTTTATCAAACTTCCTATTAATAATTAAAATTTCATAATAATTTTACTTTATTTTTTCTACAAGTGTTATCAAATTATTTCAATAGTTAATATCTATTAATATCTATAATATTTTTTATTATATTAGTATAACACAAATTTAATTGTGACGCAGTTATTTAATAAAAAAAAATCAATACTAATATTAACAATATTATTTTATTTTATTATTGCTAACAGAGAAAATTTAAAAATTAGAAGATGGTACAGTACTAAATAAAAAATCAATACTAATATTAACAATATTATTTTATTTTATTATTGCTAACAGAGAAAATTTAAAAATTAGAAGATGGTACAGTACTCCTGAAAACTGAAGCCTGGTTACTGTAGCATGAAGAAGCTTTGTCTTCCTCATAATACTTGTGCTTAGCAAAGCAACTCTTTTAAAGCTTACCTAGGACTTATTTATATCAGACACGTTGCAACATAATTTTCACAATAGCTGATCCTAGTTTAATTTTCTTATGTTCTTTACTCCATGTGGCTAGGGTTAAAGCTTCAAAGGCATGTGTTCCTATTACTCTGGAACATTTGGGTTTCAACTAGCTAGGAGATGGCAATATATATTGTTTTGGGAAGATAAATGGGTGCCTCAGTCCGTTGAATCCCTTGCAGAAATGTCCCTAATACGTGTTGTATTATTATTGTTTTTCCTATCCTGCATAAGGACTCTACGGATTGGTTAAACTGTTTATACTATATTTATGACAAATACTTAGTATCCCAGACTTGATCTATACATCTCAATTATTATTAATACTTGTCAGACATATTACTCATTTTAGAACCACATAATAATTTACTCTCATTATTTTTACAACTTTGTCCTGATTATTAATATTTCTTAGCTACAAATTTCTCCAACTCTATTTTTTACTTATACTGTACTTTCCTTTCTTTTGACACTTGTTATATGGTTATCTACTCAATATTCGAGTCTAAGGTTACTCTTAGTCTAACATATACTTAATATTCTCCATACATTATTGTTTTATCCTTAATTAATAACATATATTATAATATCTGTATATACTTATCATGATATGCATATGGTGTTACCCATCAAAACACTAGTAAAAATTTGGCTTAGGAGTACATGTAATCGATGAATTGCCTTCCTATATGGAGTATTCAATACTAACATTCTCAACTAGGAGTATGTCTAGTTTATGGATTGCCACATGATGAACATTAATTCGACATTAATACTTTCAACTAAGAGTACATGCAGGTGGTGAATCGTCGCACCATAGGCATTCAACAATGACGTACACACTCAACTAGGATTACACCCTAGTTAGATTACCAACTTAATTTGCAAGGATATTTCAATCATGAAATCCACATGAGCTTAGACGAGATTTCATACTAGGTAAAATCCGAAGCCAGAACTCAATGAGTTCCTTCACAACCTCCCCTACTGAGTTCATAATACTGTTTTTAAAATCACATATTCATTATATTATGCATCAGCCACACTTATGCACATGACTTTACTTAAAGCTTCACACTAATTAAGGAGATACTACCTCCCATAAGCTAAGTTCTTATTTCTTATAACATCATACATGTGCCATGGTGTCTCATAACAAACAAGTTACAGCGTAAATATAAATATAAATATAAATATAAATATAAATATAAATATAAATATAAATATAAATATAAATATAAATATAAATATAAATATAAATATAAATATAAATATAAATATAAATATAAATATAAATATAAATATAAATATAAATATAAATATAAATATAAATATAAATATAAATATAAATATAAATATAAATATAAATATAAATATAAATATAAATATAAATATAAATATAAATATAAATATAAATATAAATATAAATATAAATATAAATATAAATATAAATATAAATATAAATATAAATATAAATATAAATATAAATATAAATATAAATATAAATATAAATATAAATATAAATATAAATATAAATATAAATATAAATATAAATATAAATATAAATATAAATATAAATATAAATATAAATATAAATATAAATATAAATATAAATATAAATATAAATATAAATATAAATATAAATATAAATATAAATATAAATATAAATATAAATATAAATATAAATATAAATATAAATATAAATATAAATATAAATATAAATATATCATGCCCATTTCAATATACATAAATCATGTTCGTAGTTAAAAGAATCAAAATTCTAAAACATATAATTCAATCACAATGATTTTTATGCACATTTAGTCGAATAAACAAATTGATATTAATTATACATCACTTGCCTAATATCGTATCACAACCATCTACTTGGTGTTGTGATCAATAACATTTCTTAAATTATGACATGATATTTAACTCAGTTTCTATTACCCATCTATAACCTTCGTACAATGTATATGTGATATCTTAGGTTGTACTAATTATATGGGTTGGTATTTATCTTCTTTAGAGGTTAAAAACCACAACTTATGTGTTTATTACGCCTAAAATTACGAGAAGACATGCATATTCCCTACAGTTCAACTTTTTCTCAATAAAATGATTATTTCTTGAGATCTAGACATTTGTTTTAGTGAATTAAAGTCTACAGTTAACTAACACACAAGGCTAAATTTCTCACAAAGAAATCTAAGTCTTTCTTTCATTATCATAATCTAATTTTTGCATTAAGGTAACATCTAAAATTACTTAGTTTAGACCTATTGACTTTCATATCATCTTTATAGACTAAGATAGAATATTTAATTTCTTAGGTAAGAACTTGATATTAAAATATGATAACAAACTCCGAAGACAAGCCAATATATCCCCAGTTCAAATATGTTAATAAACCCCCCGTTTGGATCCGGCGGACTACCAAGCAAGGTGGCGACCAATCCGAACCTCTTGGAGAAGTCGCACATTCTGCAGATTTCACTCATGGCTAGTTCCGAGCAGATGGAAGACACTACAACAGGGTATTAGTGCATTGGAGAGAATCTATCTACATTGCAGACAAGAGGGCCTATCAGAGATCATCACTCCTTATAGAAAGGTGAACCCACCGCTGAAGACAATAACTAGAGTAACCCACGAATAGTAAAAGGCAGGAGGAAAAAATTTCATTCTCGGGTGAGTGTCTCTATATCTCAATCTGACAATATGTTGTTGGAATGTAACATAATCAATTATAATAGACTGTTCTGGTTGAAAAGAGAATTATCTGAAGCAAACTAGGTTATTCAGTTGGGGGAAAAACGTATCAGGAGGATGAGGAGGCAAGAAGAAAAATACTAATTAAACTGGAGTTGAGAGATAGGCAGGAAAATTCAACCACTAAAGATGGGGCTAGTAAGGAAGTTGGTTGCTCATGAAGTTCCTAACATATAATATTAGGGGTTAGGGGGAGTTGTAAAATGGAGGAGGATTAGATCTATACTAGAGAAGATGAAAAAAAATATGGTATGCTTACAGAAAAATAAGAGAGAAAATGTAGATAAAAAAATTTGTCAAACAATTTGGGGAGACTCAAAATTTTAGTGGGTACATTGTCCGACTGTAAATAGAGGAAAAGGGTCACTATGTCTTTGGAGTGAAATATCGTTCACTCTCAATAATCATATCATAAGGAGTTGATATATAAGGTTGGAAGGCAAATGGAAGGAGGAGGACTGTGAGATGGTAATTGTGAGCATCTATCTCCTTTGTGATATCAATATAAAAATGAGGATTTGGGATAAACTACATCAGCTCAAATAGCAAAGTTCCATTCAATTGTGGTGCATACTTGGTGACTTTAATTTTGCCAAAGCTATATGGGGAGATGCCGGACAACCATGGGAGAAATGAAAAGGAGAAATTTAATGAATTTATACAAGATTTGGAGATGGACGATGCCCTAGGAAGGAGAAGTAGTTTTACCTGGTTCAAACCAAATGTGACAGCTAAGAGTCATATTGACAAGATACTATTATCCAATCAATGGCTTCAAAGATGGCCTGACTCTTGCCAGTAAATCTTGGACAAAGATATCTGAGACCACTGCCCTATCTGCCTTAACTCAGAAGTTGTAGATTAGGGACCTAAGCCCTTTTGTACCTTCGATTGTTGGTTTTCAGACAAATACTTTACAAGTATGATATAAGATGTATGAAGAAGTTTTGAAGTAAATGGGCGATGAGTCTATGTGGTAAAAGAAAATTTAGAAGGCTAAAAAAATATTTGAGGAGATGGAATAAGGAGTCATTTAGGGACATTGGAAAAGAACAAGAATTGATTGTTAAGAGGTTGAATGAAATTCAGATCAAAGATGAAAATGAGAACCTAACAGAGGAAGAAATGAAGATGTTAAAACAACTGTAGCAAAAATTCTGGGAAGTATCTAACAGGATGGAATCCATGTTGAGGCAGAAGTCAAGATCTAAGTGGCTTATAAAGGGGGCGCTAATATAAAATATTTCCACAACATGATAAAATGGAGAAGACGATTAAATCACATAAACAAGATCAAAGTAAATGGTTCATGGTTTTAAGATCCCAGGGCGATAAAACAGATAGCAAAAGATTATTTTTAACAAAGGTTTAAAGAATCTCATTGAGACAGACCATTATTAGAAGCAGTCCAATTTCAGACACTTTCTACGAAGCAAAGGCAACAATTGATCCAACCCTTTTCACGTTGGAGGAGATCAAGTCAATAGTGTAGGAATGTGGAAGCTCCAAAATCCAGGGATTGGACGTGTTCAATTTCCACTTCATAAAACAAATTTAGGAGCAACTTAGTCAGGAATTATGAGATATATGCATGATTCTTACATGAATGGGAAGTTTCCAACTAAACTTAATTCATCTTTCATCACATTGATACTAAAGAGGGCTAATCCTAAGGACTTTTGTGAATATAGATCAACCTTATTTCTAAGCAGCTTGTGTAAGATCTTGTCCAAGGTCCTAGCTAGGAGGTTAAAAAAAGTGTTGAATGGAATCATTGATCAGCATAAGAGTGCTTTCCTTAGAGGTAAAGGATTATTATAAAGTGTGTTGATAGTGAATGAAGTCATTAATAAAGCAAAAAGAAAAAGGAAACAGTGTCTAGTATTCAAGGTAGACTATGAAAAGGTCTATGACTTTGTTAACTGGAACTTCTTGCTTTATATGCTCAGGAGATTGGGATTTACAGAGAACTGGATTCAAGGTAGACTACTAAAAAAATATCATTATATCATGGTTTAGCAATGGAGACCATTCTTTTTAAATAGTGTGGCTATATCCACCAAGGTGTTTGTGTGGATATGTATTCCAAACCTACCAATTGAACTGTATAAGGATGAGCTTTTGAGTAGGGTTGGTGCAATTTTAGGCACTATGCTGAAGATTGACAGAGTAATAACAATACAAGTAAGGGGTCATCCACATGAGGGAATTTGTGCTGAATTGGATCTAAAAAACCACTTCATTTAAAACTCATTACTTAAAGACATCTAATGCAATTACAATATGAAGGGCTACATAAGATATGTTTTAATTATAGTCACAAAGAAGTTAATTGTATGGTATGGGAAGGAAAAAGCCAATACACTAGTGCCACGAACCATAATTGAGGAAGCAACCATCATGGCGATTCCCACGCACACATTAAATGAAAATAAAAGGAAAACTAATCATGAAGTGCCATTGCTTAACGACAAGGAATTGACATGTGTCCCAAATAAGGAAAGAGCATCTAGGATTTGTGGCCCTTAGATCTTAACTAGGACCTCACAGAATAAACATCAGCAATCAAAGGCCAAAGAGGTGGGCTCTCACGTGAGGCCACACGAGGTAACACAAGGACCATTTTAAGTCCAGGTGGATCAAGGTTCAGCCTTTTGCAAAATGAGAATGAGGAGCGCATTGATGCCTCAGCCCAAATCCAGCGCATGCACATGTAAATGCAGGACCCAGCAGCCACTGACCGGAGCCTACATCCAGTAAACATGTCAATGAGAAGTATGGATCCTTCGATCGAAGCGATGCCACAAAGTCGCTGAAAACCAGGAAGCTCTTCTGCCTAAACAATGTTCCAGCTGCTGTCAAAACTGTAGAATCTGAAATGCCAAATCGCATGAGGAAAAAGCAGTCTGCAAGGCAAATCCAGGCAAGGCAAACACATGTGACCCTAGGCACGAAAATAGGAATACCTACTACAAATAAACCAAATGAAAATCATGAGAATCAGGACAACTCAAATAGTACGACTCCCCATGAAGAATTGGAACTCATTCAGCAATATCAATGTTTAGGGGATCAATTTGTTTATCGGTTTTCCTTCCCAATGAGCCGCATCCAGAATCCAGATTTTTCATCCTTGAGAAGCATCAGTAACCCTAAGGAGAAAATGAAGACCAACGAGGCACATGTTGCGGCAAACCAGGTCTTGTTGGTGAGTAGGTCCTTCACTATCCCGCCTGGAGGGAACGACCAATCAACATCCAACGAAAGCAATCAGTAGACAGGCACTGGACTGAAGTATATGTAGGGCATATGGACAACCCGATTAATAGGATGGAAAACAAAGCCTTTCAAAGGCAGCACACACACCCCCTCCCCCCCACATTCCAATTAACTCTATCACTTGGCATTGTTGGGTTGCAAGGTCATCGAGCTTTAGTAACCTAATCAAGATATAAAGAGTAGATATAATGCTAGTCTTATATTCCTTTTAGAAACACAAGTTGATAATGAAAAGGCTTAGAAAATTATGGGCAGACTAGGCTTTAATAGCTGGCATTTGGTAAGGATAGTAGGAGAGTTGGAGATATTTAGTGTCTTGGGAAAGCATCCTATTGGGGGAACCAAGCCAAATGGCTCTTGAAAGTTGTTTATGGGAGCCTCATTTGCAAAGTAGGAGAACTCTCTCATAGCACCTTAGTGTATTAGCTTCTGATTGTCATGGTCTATGGGTCTTCGTAAGAGATTTTTAACTATATCCTCAACATGCATGAGGATGAATGGGGTTCTACATCCCCATCTTGGAAAGGTATGTATGACTTCATGGATTTTGTGCAATCTAATAATTTGATGGATTCAAGGTTCCAATGATTGGAATTCACCTGGAAAAGAGGCTAGTTGATGGAGAGGTTGGATAAAATGTTAATTAGTCTACCTTGGCACATAAGGTTTCAACAAGCCATCCTTTTTTATCTCCATTTTTTAAAAATCTAATCATTAACCATTTATGATTAGCAACGCAAGTAAGCAAGCTATAAATAGGAGACAAAGACTTTTCTGATTTATGGCTGCCTGGATGTCACACCCGGAATTTCAACAGTTCTTCTCAGATTTCTGGAAACGAAATGACACATGGAAGCATTGAAGCCTAGATTGCATGAAATGTTGAGGAAGTGGAACAAAGAAATGTTCGGTAATATCTTTAAATGTAAACGCAATCTTATTAATCAAATGGATAGAATAAACTGCCAGATGGTTGATTGCATCTCCATCAGCTTACATGAAAGAAAGGCAAGATGCTATCTGGTACCAGTACCAAAAAGTCCTTAGGGAAGAAGAGCTTTTATGGTTCTAGTGCTCGCGAGCCAAGTGAATAACTTATGGGGATAAAAACTCCAAATACTTTCATAGAGTTACTGTCATTCACAGGCGAAAGAATAAAATTAAGGTCATACAAGATGAAGATGGCATTTGGATAAGCCACATTGATAAATTGGAAAAAGGGGCCAACCAATTCTTTATGAAGTTGTATGAGGAAGATGACTAGGGATGCGCCTAACCATTCATGGTGCTTTCCCTCAACTTTCAAAAGAAAATTGGGACATGTTTAACACACATATCATGCATGGAGATTTAAAAAGCCCTATTCTCTGTGGGAAATTTCAAGGCTACGAAGAAGCTAGCTTTTAGAAAGCAAACTAGAGCATGGTAGGTGAATCCTTGGTTAAGCTAATTGAAGAAGCATATGCAGGTCCAAGTAGGATAAGGGATATGAATTCTACACTTATAACCCTTATCCTAAAAATTAAGCTAGTTACATCCATGAAGTAGTTCAGACCAATTAGTCTGTGAAATGTCTTATACAAGATGATTATGAAGGTTGTGACGCTATGACTATGAACACTAATGGAAAAATTAGTAAATCCCTGCTAGAGTAGTTTTATCCCCCAACGGAGTACTAACGATAACATCATCATGGCGCAGGAGGTAATTCATTCCATGAAGCAAAACAGAGGTTGTAAGCTAAGGTTGTATGGTCATTAAAGTCGATTTAGAAAAGGCCTATGATAGGCTAAATTGCAATTTTGTAAAAGATAACCTAAATGATATTGACTTTCTGAGATCATTCATAAATGTTGTCTGGCTATGCATTCACAACTGTGTTTCCATGCAGTTGTTTCAATTTCTTATTAATAAAATTCAGCAACACCTGAGTAATTAGAAATGGAGCACCCTCTCCTTTGCAATCCGTCTTACTTTGGTCAAGTCAATTGTTCAAGCTTTTGCACATGTATGTGACAGAAAAAAATCTCTTGCCAATATTTGTGTGTAATGTAATTGATAAAAAGTACAAGGATTTTCTTTGGGGTGTCACTGATAACTTTAGGAAATCACTGGCTTGCCTGGTAGAATCTATGCGCACCAAAGCAAGGGGTGGCCTTGGCCTTAAGATGACAACAATGCAAATAAAGCTTTTCTCATGAAATCAGACAGACACTTGCTAACCAGAAGAAACAACACGTGAGTGTGTCTTATTCGATCCAAATACAAATGCATTGAGTCAGTACACCAAAATTTGATGCAACAAAAAAGGGAAACAATTTCTAGAAAGGAATTATAGTTTCTTGGCCAAATATTTGTACAAATCTAGTCTTGACAATGGAGAATTACAAATGGATAGATTTTTGGTATGATAATTGGTGTCTGGATGAGGGTTAGGCCATTTACAAATTAGTGTGCTGACATCAATAGGATCCAAGGTAAAGTCAAACAGTGTTTCTTTGTGGTACGCGATGACTCCTAGGATGTCTGAAGATTGAAAGGTTGCCTACCAACTGAGGTTATTAGATATATTTTCAAGTTGTGTGTAAAATAGACCGCTTAAGGGCAAGCATACCTTACGCAGCAGTAATAGTGTACCTAAGTTTGGATATCGTGCTCAAAGGACCAGATATAGTTCTCAAATAAATCAATTATGAGAATAAAGTAACAATACAGGAAAACAATAATGTAATATTTATGTGATCAATAAATCAAGCTGACAATAGTAGACAATAGAAAAAGAATAAGTTTGGGATTTTCAATGGATTAAGACCTATGGTTGTAATTTCTACTACAATATCTTTATCCGTTATTTACTTAGTAATTTCATTCTTTGTTATTCATTGATCACCAATATCAAGATTGTTGTCATGTGTTTGGTCATTCACACCACACTATAACCCTAACTTGTTATCCAGTTTGATTATGTAAGACTCTAAATTAGGATCGATTTCCTTATTAACCAATGTGAGGTTTACCAAATAAATTTGGTATATTATATTGGAACAAACTCAATCGACTCACAATTCAATCATTTAAACATTAATGTCATAAATATTTAAACAATTAAGATATTAACAAATAAAAGAATAAGATCATTTAATCACCGAATGACAAAGATTTTATTTGTTAAATCAATGATTTTATTATATAAATTCGGTGATTAAATCGTCTTATTATTTTATTTGTTAATATCTTAATTGTTTGAGTATTCATGACCATTAACGAAGTATAAGGGAGAATCACAAAGATTTTACATCACAACCCTAAAAAAAAGCAAAATTAGTTAGACATGGGTAATGAAAAGCTAAACATCCCGTAAATTACACAATGCATCAATGATAAAAGAAAGAATTACTGATATGGAACACTGTGAATTGACTCAATCTAAAGCTTCATTCTTGTTCCTCACCTCTAGGTAAAAAATCTAATACTATATCCAAACTAAAGTGAGTTTCCTTTTGTTTCTCATATATTCTAGTATTTATAGAAAGAGTTTGAGTTTTTTAGCATGAGTGTGCCATAATGAGCCTAACTATGCTTGTTTTGGCATCCTTTTTTAATAATTGCTCTATAAAGGCCTGATTTTGTCCTTTTTCCTTATCGTTTCTTAAGTACCTATCTAAAGTGAGAATAAACACAAAAATGAATTTTGTCAGTAAACATGCAATTCTTTTCTTACAAACAGGTATTAAACATGATAAAAATACAAGTAAAAAATTGGTTTATCGACCCATTATAACCACCGAGAAGGGATAGAAAAAATTATCTGCCTTGTTGCGGAGGACAACTTGATGGTAGCTTTTCCACTTTATTTTCCTATAAGAGTATGCTTGGTTGAGACTTTATCTGCCTATGAGAGTATGCTTGGTTGAGACCATAATCAAGGGGACCCATTTTTAAATAGTTATGGAAGTGGAGAGATATTGAGAGTTTTAATGACTATTTTACTTCTGGCAAATGCATCAGTCATATTGTAGTATAAAACTTATTAGATCAGGTTGTCTCCCTAGGGAAGTGAAAATTTATATAAATTCAACAATCTTTTATACTATTCTTTGTGAAAGTTCCAAGTTTGAAAAATAATAAACGAACTTGTAGATTCTTGTTTTCGTGATTTTTATCTTAATAAAACTAATGCAACATAGTTAAGAATTTAACAAACATCTCAATAACTGTAATTTTTTACTGATATCTAAGTTTATTACTTATTTCTGAAAATGTTGAAAGGTTTTTCTATCCTAATTCCTTAGCAATAGAGAACTAAATTACTAAAAAATTATCCTAATTCCTTAACAAGAATTATTTCAATAATTTGATAAGCATAAAACAATGACCTATTCAGTCATTCCTGAACATAATCATTATATGATGAATCTCCTAGTTCTATAATTTCACAAAAATCTTCCGATATCAGAAATTAAATACAGCATATTATGAGTTGATCAATCACACAACAAGCATTAAACTCAAGTAAGGTTTAAAATGAATAAAGAACTTTAGATAAAAGTAAGAGAGAATTACATAGTACAGATCAATTTCTCATCTCCCATAAGCTTACAAAACTTAGTCAAACACCTTAGTATCACTACTTTAGAAGAAGAAGAGAGAAAGACTAAGATATTCTGTGAATTGGATAACCCTTTCCTATCATTCGCACCCCTATTTATAGGCTTCATCTTGGGAAATTTGCTTAGCAAAAGACTTGTCACTCAGTAGCTATAACAACTGCCCAGTTTCGCTGAGCGAAAATTGTTTCGCTTAGCGGATCTCAATGATTTCCTGTTACTTTTTGCAGCTTCCCTTGCAAAAGTTAGTTTGCTAAGCGAACTCTGAGGAATGATTCTTCATGTGGTTAAGTGAATTCTTCAAAAAGTTGGTGATTTCTTCTTGTCCTTTGATGTTGTCGGTTGATGATGGAGTTGTGAACCTGCAATTCTCAAGAAACAGTGTTGGAAAATGGTTTCAATTCCTTAATTTTTTTTAAGTTTGTTTAAATATTTATACAAAAGTGTACAATTCAAGAGTAAATGTTAGGAAAAGAGAGTTGGTGATTTCTTCTTGTAATTTGATGTTGTTGGTTGATGATGGAGTTGTGAACCTACAATTCTCAAGAAACAGTGTTGGAAAATGGTTTCAATTCCTTAATATTTTTTTAAGTTTGTTTAAATATTTATACAAAAATGTACAATTCAAGAGTAAATGTTAGGAAAAGAGAGATAATTGAGAGTTTTTCTTCTAGCAATTTCACTCAATTCTCTCAATTATTAAAAGGCCAGAGCGAATTCAACTGTTCTTGTGGAAGATGGCCAAGGACATCTTATCCACAAACAATT
This sequence comes from Psophocarpus tetragonolobus, assembly GCA_037954015.1. NCBI lineage: Eukaryota > Viridiplantae > Streptophyta > Magnoliopsida > Fabales > Fabaceae > Psophocarpus > Psophocarpus tetragonolobus. The sequence continues at coordinate 34,261,256 of CM075694.1, forward strand.
TGAGACATAATCGACATATTACACATAATCATATTTGCCCTCTTTGTGGCCACAATAGAGAAACCATCATACATGCACTTCAGGACTATATTAAAGCTACAAGTATTTATAGGAAATTTAGTGCAACCAACATCCCAAATTTCTTTAGTTAGTAGACAACAGAAATCTGGCTGCTAGATAATTTGAGAGGTAAGTGGTAGATTAGAAATGACAAATAGATTCAAATTTTTAATGTTTGTCTTGATTATGTGTGGTTCAGGCAAAATGATTTTGCTTCAATAGCAAAGTCGAGTTCAAGCACCAAGTTGTAATGAGTCTAAAAGCCATGTTCCATGAGCTCTAGCACATATATGAATTGAAACACCGACTAAAGGACATAGGTGTAAATTATTTTGATTTATTTTGTAGGTCAACTTGGAAACCCCCACTAAGGATACTTTCAAAATCAATTATGATACGGCAGTGAGATGCGATAATGAGGTTGTGGTAGTGGGTGGTGTGGTTGGTGACTGCAGAGGTAACTTCCTTCTTGGGTTTGCATATAAGATCTCCTATTGTGAAGTCAATAAGGCAGAGCTGCGTGCTAGCCATTCTCAAATCCTTACATGTGGCTTATCACTATGGATTTCGAAACATTGTGATTGAATCTGACTCTCTGTCTATGATTAAGATGTTGGATGAGGATGTGCCTTAAATCATGTGTACTCTCCAATTTTATAGAAAATCTATAGACAGAATGGCAAAACTCAATAGTGCAAGTTTGCTTTTGCTCCCCAGGAGTCAAACTCAATGGCAGACAGTTTGCAAAACTAAGGATGTCTAATCTTCAAGATGTTAGCATTTTTAATTCTATTCCTCAAGCTGTTATTGCTACTTATACAGAGAATTTGATCTATATTTTTGCATTCCAATAATTAAAGTTTCTTTGGGAGGCATTGCCCATACCTTTCAAAAAAAAGAAAACCATTTGTGAGATTCAAAGTTTTTTTTTTCATTTTTGTGTTCTTTATAATTATTTATACTTTGGAATCTTACCAAATTATTTTAAATTATTTTTAGCAAAATAAATTTAATATGTAAAAAATATAAAGTATATTTACATTTTTACATGTTAAATAATATTTTTTAAGTGATTGAAATTTTTATACTAAAAAATTAATTGAACATTATATTTAGTATAAAATTTATTTTATAGTTAAAAGTATTTTATACTAAAATTTTGTTGATTAATTATATTTATATATAATGTTATATTTTTATGTAAATTAGATATAATATGTTACAAAATTACATATATTACAAAATATGATTTGGATTTATATTTAAAAATTTTACACTAAATTTTGTTGATCATTGTTTATATAATGATGTTAACTTTTTATGTAAATTACGTAATATGTTTATCACACTTTTAACTTTACAGTTAAAAAGTTATATTCAAATGTTTATTAATATTTATATAATATTGTTAATATTTTATGAAAATAATTTAATATATGATAAAATAATTTAATTTTTTTTTTATAACTGGAAGTTAATGTATTATTAAGTCACACAAATTTTACTTAACACGAAGATGAACAAAACATTATAAATAATAAAAAAACTTTTAGATTATTTATCACACGTTCATATTAAATAATAAACAATATTTTTTTATTTAAACAAGACCATATATAATAAATTAAATTAGTTATAATATTTAATTTATAATAGAATCACAAGTATCACTCCAAGAAAATTTTAACATGTATCATTTTCTTTATTTCTTTTTTCTTTTCTATTTTTCTTCATTAATTTTTTATTTTTATGTTATTTTTTATTTTCAATTTTCATGTTATATTTTATCTTATTATATTTTTTTATTCTTTTATTATTATATTTTATATTTTTGTCTTTTCAATTTTTGTTTCTTAATTTATCCTTTTTTTTTATGTTATTTTATTTTTTATATTTTCCATTGTTCTTTTATATCTTTAGTATTTCTTTATTTGATATGTTAAATTTTTTAATATTTTGTGTTTTCAATTTTTTCCCTTCTTAATTTTATTTTTCTTTTATGTTATTTTATTTTAATATTTATATTTTTATATTTCTATATTTAACATGTTAAAATTTTATTTATCAAATATATTTTAATATTTTTTGGTTAACATTTATATATATTTAAGAGTATTTCTCTCTCTAATCATTAATGAATATTTTTTATTTTCAATATTATTGAGAGTAAAGCAGCAAATGTATTACAAATTTAATTTTAATATTTATCTATCTATCTATCTATATATATATATATATATATATATATATATATATATATATATATATATATATATATATATATATTCTTAATAATCATAATTTTCTTAATATTGTCTTATATATAATTTAGAATGTAATAATAATAAATACTTTTAAATATTTAACATTTTTATATATCTATGAAGAGTATTTTCTCTCAGTAATTATTAATCAAGAATTTATTTGTCCATTGTTGTTGAAGATATTTTAAAAAATTATTATAATTTTAATATTATTATTTAAATTTACCTTTTTTAAAAAAAATATTATTTGGTCAATGTCATCTTATAATTAAAAATGGAGGTAGTAGTACTAAATATACTTTGTGTGAATTACTGTAAATCCGGTGATATTGTCTTCAACTCCTATGAGAACTCCTATGAAAAGTATAAAAAACATTAAATACACTTCTAAATATTTGACATATTTATTATTCAACAATGCTGTAATAATTTTTTTCGCTGTGAATTATCATTTATGACTTATTAATCTTATAATAAATTATTAAACTCATTGATATTAAATATTCTTTTCCGAGATTTATTTGAAAGATGTTATTAAGTTCAATTGTCATTTATGTATCCTAATAAATTATTATTACAAACAATTTTTCAGACCATTTTGTAGGTTTACTAACATTTTTTTTTATACATGCTAAATTAATGTTAATCTCTTAGTTTTTTGTTAGTAGAAAAATTAGAACTCATAATCTCTCCTCTACACATGAACTTTATCACTAGACTAATATTGTAACTCTTAGTTTAACATAAAGATAAATATAATGTTTATGTATTTGATTTAATTAATTAAATTTCTTTTAATCAATCAAAGATAAAATATATAAATTAATTTTAAAACTTCATGAGAAAAAGAGAAATGGTCATGTCCATTGACAATGTATTTTATATCCGTCAAAGATAAAAATGTATGAAAATATTAAATAGCCATACAAGTAACTTAACCTTAAAAAGTATTATGTGAGATTCAAATTCAAGTACTTTCTCACAAAATTTAGTATGTGTTGCTAACCGAGTTGTAACATAGGTGTTAAGTACATTTCTAAATATACAAAATTATATTATATAAAGAATTAAATTTTCAATAAATAATATTTATTCTATAGATATTAATGTAGCATTTAATATTCCTAAATTAAATAGTATATGAATTTTAAATAGTATTAACTATTATACTATTTTAATAGTACTAATTATTATATTTATTAAGAGAATCTCTTATGAATATTTTTCAATTAAGCTTCCTAAATTATTTTTTGTGAATTATGAACCCACAATATTTTTGGGGTTCTTATATTGTTGTGACTTTTAAAAAACTTATCAACAAATTTATTTTACTAGTAAAAAAGTCATAAGAAACTTCACGAAATTTCAATTTTTATATTTTCTTTATTATGATTTATGGTGGCTAACAAAAAAATTATTATTTTTAATATTAAGAAATTATTTCTTATATAAGAACTGGATCTTATGCTTAAAAATTCTCTGATCCCCTCCATGTAATGTTATTCCAACACAATAATCCAAGTAAAATCAAATAGTACATTTAAGGTATATTTTAATATTCAAAATTAATTTTATTTAAATAATAGCAATTATTGGGTTTGTTAAATTTAATAATTAAAATATAAATTAAGCAATTATTTAATACTGGATATTTAATAAATTTTAAGGATCATTTAAATAATACCCCATCCAAAACTATAGTTTTAACATTTTAGTTTTCTTCAAAAACTATGCATGACAATTAGGGATGGGTATATTGACAAATTCAGTTCATAAAACTCACATTTTAAACGAGGTTGATTCGTGGGCCACACAAATACATATATTTTTTAAAAAATAATTTTAAAATGTCTAATTTTTTAAACTAACTAAATTATAATATATCATACTAAAACTTATATCTTTATTTATAATAATCTCAAACATTAAATATTTTCAATATTAAAAGTGTAAAATATCACAATTTACAACAAAATGGTCACAACATTAAAATAAACTAATAGTCTAAACGACGAATATGTCCTTTTAAATGGGCTAGGACAAGCTCGTTACCCACAGACTTAGCCTGTAAAGTCAATGGGTTTCACAAATTAGACTCAAATTTTTTCTATAATTATGATTATTTATTAAAAAAATCAAAAACTTGCACAAACTTAAAAGGTCTGCAGATCCGGGTCCATATACCCACCCCCTAATGACAACAGGTTGGAGTAGGAACATGCTTGACATTCTGATCACCATCCTCATTCTTGATACATGACAGATATGAGATTTATGTCTCATCTCGATTCCCGTCGGGTATGAGGTATACCTATACCTGTAAAAAATTACAATAATTTTTAATAAAAATAGATTATTTAAATATAATGATATTAATTCATTTATCTAATAACCCAAATTTTGAATTTGCATGTCTAACCTTTCTTTATATAAAAAATTGTAATTTATGAAGCAAAACAATAATCTAAAAGATTATTTAGTTTGAAAATTAGGTCTAATAAATCAAGAGTAAGAGTTTAATGTATTTTATTCATTAAAATAAGGGCAATACGGGGATGGGATAACTATCTATATCTTCATCTTCGAATTAACAAATAGAGTATTTCTTGTATCCGTACTCATATCTAGTCAAATTGAGGAGTCTCCGTCAACTTTGAAGTGAATTCAAATATTATCCATGAATATAAGTTTATTTACGATCCTCATAAAAAAAAACTATGATTGTCTTACAAATCTAAGACTACATTTATAATTTAAATTATATCCTTATATATATTTATTAATGCATTAAATTTATAAATATTTAAGCTAATGAATAACCACTCATTAATAAAAATATTAATAACCAAGGTAATTCCAACAATATAAGTCTCATCAAATATAAGTATTTTAGTAAAAAAAAATATTTATTAATGTTTTTGAATGAGTGTATCTTAAACAACTAGAGTTTTGAAAATAGAAAAATAAATATTTATTCAATACTATATATTATTAAGAGAAAAAAGTTTATGCATTACCAATATAAAAAAATTTCTCATAAACATTCAATCATCATCTTGATCTTCATGAATAGTAAATTTATTGATTTTGTTAATTATTGTCTTAAAATTCATATAATAAATGAGATGTAACCATCAACCTCTGTTTCTCTCTCCTTTCATTTTAAGTGTCAGTTTTTTAGAAAAATATTATTTATATATATTTTTTATTTGTAATACATTAATTATTTTTTTGTCAATTATACCCTTACTATTACTTTAAACTAGATAATAAATACTTGAAAAATTTAAAGGAATTAAATATTTCAAAATCAGCTTACATACTATAAGTGAACTACACATTACATTGACCAATAAAAATTTCTAGTTCTTCATTCCTTCGTCATTGATTAATAAAAATTATTTTTATTTATGAATAAGAAAAATATCTCAGATGTTTCACAAGCTTATCTTTCATGGAGAGAAGAAATAAAATGAATAGTAAAACATTAAATAATATGAATGAGTTATTTTGATAAATTTTTTTTATATAAAAGAGTTACTTTATTACAGAGAGAGAATATATAGTTACTAGGAACGATTTTCAACAGAGGGAAATGAAAAATTAACAAGATACAATTAAAAATACTAACAAATTCATAAAAACTATTACTTTTTTGTGTATGCAAACATTAAATGTAACATAAAAATAAATGGAAAAAATATTAAATACAAAATATTTATGAATCAATTAAATGCTAGATATTAATTTTATTTCAATCCAATTAATCGTTACATTTATTACAGATAATATAGCTGTTTTACTTTTATTAAATGCAATATGTTTTTGTGCCGAAATTAAGAGGAGAGAGGAGAGAGAAACTTTTTTCTCTGAGGTTGTCATTTTATATTCAAACTCAAATCCTTTACCAAGGGCTCACCTTGCCTTTTTACCTCATTTGTTCATCTTTTAGCTTCAAATTGAAAGGGTCCATTCTAGAAGACAAGGGCTTTCCCACCACCTATAATATATCCCAAATTTATATATATATATATATATATATATATATATATATATATATATAATAAAAAAATAAAATATAATATATTATATGTTTTTTATACTTTTATGCAAAGCACTATGCAATAAATGTCCTGAGTTATATTAGCACAAAAAGTAATAAGTGTTACTTGCTCTTTGTGTTATAAAAACTACTCGCTCACTGCACACTATTGGAAGAAAAGAAAAGAAGAAAGGAGAAAAAGAGAAGAATAAACAGAGGAAAGGAGATCACTCAAGAATCTTATAATTAGTATTTCTTCTTCCCTTTTTCCTCATCATCATGACTAAGTTCTGACTCAGATTTTGCTACAGATTTTTGAATGCTTTTGATTTGTGGTTGTTTTTGTCCTTCTGCCAGGCTCTAGGTGCTACAATCTTTAAGATTCTTTGCTTCTGGTATTGTTGAGATCTTTAGTCTACATATTTTTGGTAAACTTTTCAAGATTTTCTTTATTTTTTGGTGAATTGAATATGTTTCTCCAAGATCATTGAGTTCATTCATGATAATAAAGAATCTATTGTACATTTCTTCAATGGTTTCGTGCACTGCATCTTAAACATCTTGCATGTTAAAATACTTATTTGTAGTCTTTTACTTGATTTGTTCCAAGAAATAATTCATCAATTTTCTTAAACTATAAATTTTTTTTTTCTTTTTATTACCTTTTTCTCTTGTGCATTGACTATTCTTACAATTTGCATTTCTAAAATGTTTGTAATAATCAAAGCACCCGTAATTTGCCATAATTAAATGAAAATTTTGTGGGCACGATGGTTAAGTTTAAAATTTGATCTTTTCAAAAGTTTTCCATTAAGCTTATCTTCAAAGTAGAGATCGATTATTTATTATAGGATTGCTAAGATTTCTCTGTTTAAGTGAAATATGTTGAACCAATTTAAATTCATAACAAGATCTTATTTTTAAGTAAAAAATAAGTAAAACTCTTAAAAGTAATGTAAAAATATAAATCCCAAAAAATAACTAATTTAGCAACCTTTAATGAGTTTACCATTGTACATACTTTAAAACACAAAGGCCTTTATATTAGAATGTGAGTTAACTCAACCCTAAAAGCTAGTTCATTGGGTAAGAATTATCTCCCACTTTTATGTTGTATTTTGATGTAAGACATATTTTTTTATCAATACCTCCACCCCACCCCATACCCATACTGTTGGACTAACTCAATCCCAAAAGTTAGTATGTTGGCCATGGTTGTCCTCCATTTATATATTATTATATTTTTATATTACCTCTATTTGAAACTTAATAAACATTAAGAAAAAATCTTGATTGACTAAGGAACTGATGTAGCCATGCATGTCGACTTGGTGACCCTAAATAATAGGTAGCATAACAATGGTTGGTTAAGAGTATCATCATGTCAAGATGTACCAGGGCAGAGTAAGTACCCCAATCATCACCTAAAAATAGTTCATGTAAGATCTCTATGAGCTAGAATGGTTAAGAGGCACTAATTAATTGGATCCTGAAAGTGTGAAGTTGGGAGAAACCTAGTGAAGTGTAGGTTAGCTTATGGCTGCATCCATGCTTAAACCATTGCAAAGTCTAGGTTATCGTATTATATGCGGTTTATAGGAAAATATGGTAGAGAAAGATGAGGATCCTCTTGAGGTTACTTCATGAATCTAGTTGGGGGTGAGTATAAACTTTTGTTATTGATCGAGTCATTGCTCTGGGGCCTTCATTGTTTTCTCGTAAATATGTGGGTAAACTAAGGGCTAGTATTCCAATAAAATTATTTCATTAAGTTGACTCAACTGTAATATATTCAATTTGAAGATTATAAATGTGTAATTGTATATATTGTACTAGGTTTTCTTAATGATAATTTATTTATAAATATGGCCAATTCAACTATCTCCTTGTCTGTTTTACATTACTCCAACAAAGATGGCTGGTCCAAAAATAAAAGAAGAACCAATCAATGCAACACCGATATCCTTTTGCTTTCCTGAGCACTACTATATTCGTAATGATGTCAATGGCAGCCCTCCAAAAAAAATGGTATATATTTAATTTTCAAATTAAATTTTCACTTATGTTAAAATAATTCAACTTTTACAATATTATAAACTTCTTGTACATATTTCATGTAAACATGTTTGCACACTTTATCAAGAAGAAAGAGTGTATTTCTCATGTCAAGGAGCTAACTTTTAATATGTTTGACTACTTTATAGATATGTAATTGGAAAAATTAGGATGTTTGTTAATTGAGTTAGTTTTACTAACCATAGGTGGTAATTTATGAATTTTAAAAAATAACTAATGAATTAATAATTCACAAACATATTTAAAAGCTCCATAACTAATGGATTGTGATACAATATAGTACATTCATATGAAGCATTGAATCCTAAATGGACATCGCATGATATAATTCACACATTTTAAATTTCTGTGTTGATATTCATGACATCCTTTCAACTCTCAAGCATATATCTCTTATATAAACTACAATTGTATATACTCACCCATTTATAAGTTTACACATTGTTTTCAGAAAAAAGAGTACTCATCTCCTTTAACTTCTAAAGTCTCCACCAAAAAGAAAATGGTAAGATACTTTGAGTCCTAAAAGGAAACTGCATTATTGCACACTTTACATTTTTTTTTTCATTTTTAGCAATATGTTACCTTATATATATAATCTTTTTTTTTTTGTTTTTTGTATTATTATTAGACTGAAACCCCAACTAGGGCTCAAAGTATGATGTCCAAAAGGGGGAGACGGCCCAAAACACCACCTACTTGGATAATGCATTGGGATATCCGAGTTAAAAAGCGGCCAAATAGTGATAGGGTAGATAAGGTATGGAGTCTAATTTTAAATAAAATTTTGATAGTTTATTTTCTTCCTTGTCATGTCAAGATAAAATAGCTGTTTATTGAGTATATTTTTAACCCACATGTTATTTTACGAAAATGTTATAGAGAGAAAATTAATTAATTTGTTTACATATAGATGTCGTAGATAAATAACAAACACTGTGGCATAGAGATTTGTTTCTTAAATAACTTATCACATTTGGTGTTAGCTTAATAAAAAAAAAACTTGTCACATTTGGCTACCTACTTTGTCTGTGACTTAGAAGATTTTATCAAACCATTATTTTTGCATAAAGCATCATCAATGAGAGAACTATGCTTGAAATCCCTATAAACATCTTTCACTATAACATTAATTCTACCTTTAGTGCATATTTTAATCAATTAATGTTGAGTTACATCATTAGGTTAAATGTATCTTGCTTTCAGTTCATCAAATAATTTGCTAACCACAACATATTTGTTGTACGCGCGTCTTCCATATCCTTCAATTAGTGAATTATAAGCCACCCTATCATTCACTTTTGTTTCACAACTCTCGATCTGGTTGAATTTACCCTCTTCCTCCTCGATCAAACCAACTAAGATTACCATATATAATCTCCCACTAGTGTACTGTTAGACATGTTGTCCAATCTAATCAATAGATGCATAATTTCATCATATATGTTTAGGGAGTATATGTCTTCAAAAGTATTCAGCCTTAGAATTTCCACCATCAAAGTACACTGCATTAGGTTAATGTTCTTGGCAAGATCCAACTTTATTACACAATGCATCCACATATATATTATAAGTATACACAATGCATCATTTCCTTTGATATAGTTGTTTAGCTTTTGGATGAGATGATGATGAAAGCTTACAACTGTTTCCATATCAGAGCTTACACATACAATTCACTATTGTGGTGATTTGTAGTACTTTGATGGTTAGATAGTTCAAGGGTGAGTTGTTGTCTTGAATAAATATGAAAAATGAAGTGCTTGTTTATTCGGCTGGACAAAGTGTTGTATGTTATGTTACACTGGTTGGAGTGTATACAAATCTTTGATTGTTTGACGAGGCAGTGAGTAAATTCATCAAAACTGAAAGTTGTGGAATATTATAAAAAATGACATAGGAACTTACAATGCTTAATGCAGTTTAACAACTGAAATCTTTTAAAAATACCAGAGTATAAACTACACTTTGATGTATTATTTAAGTCGCCATTAACTTGTTTCGTGAAGAAGTGGACTTGCTGTGTTGTTTAGGGCTATGGTGGTCCACGAAGTTTTGCATTATTTGTGTTTTACGCCTTAAGATGATATTTTTTAGGAATTTCGTGTAACATCATGAAAATTCCTACCTAATCAATTGATCATGAACATGTTTTTTTTACTTCAAATTAATCACTTTTTACCCAAATTTACTTAATAAGGATACTGCTTCACTTACCCTTTAATACGTGGGGTTGTCTCTACATAATGAGCTGGTTTTTGTAAACATTAAGTGGGTATCACTAGTGCCAATAACAAATATATATATATATATAAAATTAATTCTTATTGCTGATAAAAAATCCCTATTTCACCCTTGATTACTAAGGGTTTTTGTGTCTAAAAGTAGAGTATGACGAAAAACCCTAAGCTGCTTTAATCATAATGCCACTTTTCGCTTTTATTTGTCATTTTATATTTTTCTGTTTGACATACTATGAGTGAATGAATTGCAACATCAACTTTTTACGCACATGATCTTATATTTTCATTTTAATATGCATACTCATTTTATTAAAAACATTGCTCTGCAGACTTATCGTCATAAGGTGGAAGGCTTTCAATGTCGATCTTTGATAGAGGTCGCGAGATATGAAACACAAGGAATTCGTCCTCGCCGTAGCAAAGTGAAAACAAAAGACAAAGAAGAAAGTAGAAGCAGAACTAAGACTGTAACAAAAGTGAGTACACTTATTTTTAAAATAAGAAATCTAATAGCATATTCTTCAATACATCATTAGATAAAGTGTAGGATAGAATTTGTTTAGAGTAAATTTTATCTAATAACTAAGAGTGTATTAGACATGATTGTGTTAGATTTTCTCTTTTCAAAATTAAAAAGTTCAGTTCTCTTATATTTCTTGAATGCATGTAAAGATTATCATTTTAAATTACAATTCAATACAGTATTTTAAAAATTTTACTATCAATATTTTTAAGAGAAACATTCTCATTAATTTTTTACATATTCTTTTTAGTTTTACTAGCTACTAGGACTTTTCGGAAAATGATAATTATAGTGAATATGCTTATTTTGGGAATTTGGTGTATCTTCTCCGTTACTATTCAAATGTTGTTTTAACATGCTACTAAAATTTAAAAAAAAAATTATGAAGTAGAAAGCTGTGTAGGTATACATATTTTGAAGTTATATATTTCCTTGACAATTCAACATGTTATTTTAAAATATTGCTAATTTTTTCAGAAAAAGATCATGACCAAAGGGAAAAACGCTGAAGAAAACAAACAAGAAAAGACTGAAGTGAGTATACATATTTGTTTTTTTTTTTTTTTTATTTAGTTTCCATTTCTTTTGAAAAGGTTCTATGACATATTAATGAAACTTTAAGAAATGATAGTAAATCAAAAGAGAAAATAATTGAAAATTGAAGCTTGTTTTAAAATTATACTCCATGTCTCCATCTATTGCATCTTTATTCAACATGTTTTACTGTAAAAGTTTTAAGTAAATGATGTTGCTGAGAAAATCAAAAGCAAAATGCACAATTTTCGAATGAGTACATTCATCACAAAACAAGTTTCATTCTTTACTATGAAAAATTTTCAGGAAATGCTTGTTGCTGAAAGGAAAGAAGCAGCAGAAGATATGCGACCCATTGTTGAAGATTTTCTTTCACAGGCTCATTATAAGCAGATTCACATGGTCAAACCCCGAGCAACAGAATCAGCTATGTTATACATGTGAAGAGCAATTGTTCAAGCTGAACAAAAAGACTGTGATAAATTTATAGCTATGTTAATTAACAACCTCCATAACATTGAGGTCTTTTATACAATTGTGTCTTGACTTTCTTGTTGGATGAATATTGGGTTTGGCATGTCCTTAATATTTTATATGTATTAATATACTATGTTATTTGTTTCACCTTTTTATAATGATGGATATGATTATCTGGACAACATATCTTTTATGGAAACTGTTTCGCTATCCATATGACTTGTAGTTTGTTTTTTTCCAATGTCTTTTGATAATTGTTTTTAAATGTAAATTCAAGAGTTGCAAAAAAAAAGTGACATATTGAATTTATCACACATTCTCAAAAGAGTTTAATTGGTATACACTGTTCCTGTAAAAGATTTTTACATTAACATTCAATTATGAATTTTCATTTATATGACTTTTAAAATAATAATGAGTAAAGTTAACAAATTATCATGAATAAAGGGTTGAGTAAATTTCAGTGTCAATTAAACTCTTTCCAAAATTTGAATTTTAAGATCCAATTTTTTTACATATTTTTTAATTTTTAATTTCAAAATTTTATATCATTTTTTGGTACAAAATTTTAGATGATTTTTCATAATTCAAACAATTTAAATCATATTATATATTTTTTTATGAAGCAACGTGTTTCAATTTTGAATGACATTATTATTGTGCTTATAACAAAATTGTGTTGTTATTATTGTGTTTCTTTTGCTTAGAATAGTTGTTATCCCCTAAAGTATATGAATAGAATAGAAATGGGAAATAGTAGCATTTAGAAAAGAAGAGTCCTACTATAAAATTGATATGCAAAATTATATAAATGTGGCGATAAAATTAGGGTGAAAAATATGAAAAACGTTTTCATTTAAAAAACTATAGTGGCTTAAGAAAGATTAGAATAGGTTTAGGAGTTCATTATATAGGAATGCGTTGAAATTGAACCCCCCAGAAATTTTTAGCATTAGAAATAAATTAAAAGGAAAATATTTAGGACTTTTATTGTTATATTACATATGTTTATTATTATCTTGTTGTTATTATTACTATTTTCATGGTTGCTATATTATATTTGGTATTAGGAAATTGTTAAAATGAATTCTTATGATTAAAAAATTTTGAAAAATCTACCTTTTAGGTGTTGTTTGTGCTGTTAAAAGCTTACTAAAAAAGTTACAACTCATCCTAACATCTAGAAATGCCAAAATTGACTTCTACATTAAGTGTAAATCAATTCCAAAATAGTTAATTTAATTTGATAATGAGAAACATTTTAAGTCCTGCATTTAAACAAAATAATCTTATGAGTCCTTTAATTTCTTTCTCTATATAAAGATTACATTACCAACTTAATGCTATGAATTAATAAAGAGGATTTAGCAACAACCAGGAGCACTTCATAGTTAATTTTTTTTTTTCTTAGAGATTTCAAACTTGGGGTGTATAGACATCTTGAAAAAGTTGTTGTGATTGTAAAATTTATTGAGGGAAGTATGTTGGATGATGCCATTGCTTTCATGCATTCTTGGATTGGCCAAAAGATCACTTACTTTCTTTGTTGGAGAATTATTCCTTGAATCATTCCTTTCAAGGTGTAAGGGAAAGTGAAAAATTGTTGGTCATGGGTATGACGTTAATTAGCCGTGGGTAAAAGGATTGACTGCCGTACATCATGAAGTAATCTTCATTTTCTAGATTGATGAATGATTTATTCATTGTTACTATGTTCTTTTGGGATGTATATTGATTGAGAAATCATGTTTGATTATGGTTTAGATGAGTTGAAATCCTAAGTCTAATTGTAAACTTGTTAAAGTACCATGCTTTAGTTATTGAGTTTAAAGCAATGATGTAATTGGATATTGTGGAGGCAAGTGACCTAGCCCATTATGAGATGGAGAGAATGGCCTCACATGCTATCTTGAGTGATCACCTAACCTAGGTTAGAATGACCTTACTTTTGAGTGATTAGAAGTCCACAGGAACTAATACTTGCATTGAGATATAACATGGATCAATTGTGTCTTGAGTTGGGATGAATGTAAGCAATTACTTTTAATACTCTGCCACATTTTATTTATTTTATATTTTCAATATGTCATAGACAGTTTTCTTATTTTTAGGAGTTTATTAATATTTAATTTTTATTTACTAAATCATGACCTGATTAGAGGACATGACCTGATTAGAGTACATGGTGCTAATGGTCAGATATCTTTCAAGTTTTTATATGTCCATTTTTAATTTAATGAAAAATCATCACTCTTCTTTCATACTCTCTATTTAATCCATATTTCTCCAAATTTTGTTTGTGCTCTACTGCTACTTTAAAAAAAACCAATAAATTAGTATCAGAGCAATCTTCTTACACGACCTAAAAAATGGAAGGTGAAACAAGTTTCTCTCAGGTTGCTCTTCTAGTCTTTAATGGAGAAGGTTACGATCTATGGGCTGTAAGAATGCAGTCTTATCTAGAGGGATTGGATTTATAGGAGACTATGAAAGTGGATTCTATAATTCATCCACTGCCAGAAAATCCCACCATGGCTCAAATAAAAAATCACAACAAAGAAAAAACAAAGAAGCAAAGGCGAAGTCGTATTTTGGTTGCCGATGTTTCGTAAATGATTCTCACCATAATCATGACCCTCAAGACAACCAAAGAAATTTGGGACTATTTAAAGGAAGAATATGAAAGGGACGTGAAAATACAAAGCATGCAAGTGCTTAATTTAAGAAGGAAATTTGAGCTGCAAAGGATGAATAAGTTTGAGACAATCAAGAAATACTCAATCAAATTGTTAGGTATTGCTAACAAGATAAGGTTGTTGGCAGTGATTTTTCTTATTCCAAAATTATGGAAAAAATTCTAGTAACAATGCTTGAAAAGAATGAAGCTTCTATTGCTTCATTGGAGAACATAAAGGATTTATGTAAGAACACTTTGGCAGAAGTACTACATGCCTTGTAGGCCCAAGAACAATGAAGGTTGATGAGACAAAACTATGTTATTAAAGGTGTTTTGCCCGCCAAACCTCATGAAGTCAAGAAGAACCAACTAACAAGTAGTGAAAATGATGCAATTAGTCAAACAAAGGAAAGGGTAAAAAGAAATATTACCCATCTTGACAACACTGTGGAAAACTTGCTAGGTCATCCTTCTTTCAGATGTTAGAGGAGACCTTATGAAAAATGCAGCAAGTATAACCAACTTGGTCATGAAACAGTGATTTGCAAAAGCAAAATTGAGCAACAAGAAGTAGATGCTCAAGTTGCTGATCAAGAAGAGAGGGATCAACTCTTTGTTGCTACTTGCTTCTTAAGCAGTGATTCAAGTGAGAGTTGGTTAATTGATAGTGGATGTACTAACCATATGACATATGACAAGGAGCTTTTAAGGAATTAAGAAGCATTGAGATTTCAAAAGTCAGAATTGGCAATGGGAAACATATAGCAGTCAAGGGAAAAGGCATGATTGCAATTGAAAGGTTTCTAGGCACAAAACTCATTTATGATGTCCTTATAGGACTGGAAGAAGAGGAAGAACGGCCTTAGGATTTTAGATCAAATCCTCTCCAAGGGAGAGGAGATGATGGAATCCTACCTAGCAAGGTCTATTGGCTAGGAGGATTGGAGAGAAGACATGGCTAGGAAGGAGATTCATGAAGACATTAGGGTCATAGTCTTAAAATTGTTTGTAAATATTGTATAGTTTGTGAGGTGCTATTAGTAATTTTTGGGTCTTTGTATTTCAGCCATTACCTCTTGTTATCTTTTATTTTTTAGCATGTGGTGTCATTAGTTATTTATGTGCAGTGTATGGTAGAAGGTGAGCATTTTTAGAGCAAAAGGATGTGTGAATTTTAATTCCTACACCCCATTATTTGATTTCCATACCTTTTAAACATACACATGTGCATGATAGACAAGTGAAACCCCCTTGTTCCCCATTTAGATGCCCATGCTTCTCTCTCTCCTAGGTGGCATATTTAAATTAAAACTTGAATTTGGAGGGAGTCTACATGGCACTCTTAAATTCAAATTTGAATCTAGAGGAAACATAGATCCATATTTTAATGGGCTTGTTTGAATCTTTCACTCATTACTCCCTAGCCCTTAGTTGGACATCTCATATCACTTCCCCCTCTATAAATAGCACTCACCCCCTCATTGTAGAGAACTTTTAATCATTTTATGAATTTATAAATTGTGACTCTTTATGAGTTGTCTTATACTCTCTAAACTTTGAGAGTGCTTCCATGGTGTTGGCAGTGGCAGTGGTAACCGTGGTGGTGGTGGCAGCGAAAATAGTTGATACATGCACGCCTAGCATGTGTTTGAGCTAGGACAACCAATAAGAAAGGAGCATGACTTTGATGAAGCTTCAAGGAGCTTAGTTTAGGACACGTCTCATTTAATTGTATTATTTGACCATTTTTAGGCTTGTATAAGCACCCTTATATCATTAGAATTTTAAGGGTGTAGTTAGTTTTATTTTCGGCCTTGTATTTTGGCCTATAGGTTCTATTTTTCTTTAGGAAGTGTAATTAATCTCTTTATGGAGTGTATTAATTAGTTGGGTTTGGCCTAGGGCTTTTGGACGTGTGGTATTTATTTCCACACTCCTATTGCTTCTAAAACCCTTTTAACCAACACATGAAGCATGTATGAGACATGTGGATCCTCCTTGCTCCCTTGTTTCACTCCACATGTGTTTTCTCACTCCTACTTGACTGATTCTTGTTGCTTCTTATTTTAATTTGAATTTTGGAGATGTCATGTCATTTTCCTCCAAAATTCAAATTCAAACAAGAGGGAACATAGATCCCCTTTTTTAAGGTCATGTTTGGATGTTAGTTGAATTAATTTAGTGTGAAATTGACATGTGCTTAATTAACATTAAATTAACCAACTAATCCTCCCTAATTAGAAGAGTTGGACGTTCACCTTCATAGAGGCCCATAGGATCCATGTTTTGCTTCATATAAAGAGCTCCCCTCCTTTATGTAATCCTTCAACACTTATTTGAATGAAATTATATTCTCTAATTTTGAGAGTTCTTTTGTTCTTGAGAGTGTTCATGTTCTCTCCACTCTTGTGAGAGTCTTTCATGCTATTATCAAGAGTTTATTCCTTTGTGGCTAGCTCCACTCTTGGTTTATCTTCTTCATGAGAAGTGGCCCCTACCTTCAACCTCATTCTAGCCTTTCACCTCCATTTCATGGTTCTTCAAGGACCTCTATGAGCAAGATCCTAAGCGGCATTATTTCTTCAATAGTTATTCAAGCATGGATTGGGGAGGGATGCATCAACGGTGGTGGCGATGATAGTGGCAGCGACAACGATGGTGGTGGTTGTGGTGGTGGTGGTGGTGGCAATGACGGTGACAGTGGTGATGTCATGGTGGGAGAAAAATATTAGGTATTGGTGGGGTGATATGGTGGAAGATGTACATGATATTTTTAAGTAATTGTTTTAATTCGAACCTTTTATTTAAATCTGGATGGCTACAAAATATTTTTACCATTCTCACATAAGAATATCATTCTCATATGATATGCCCCTTATACTTATATTTATATATATATATATATAGAGAGAGAGAGAGAAAGAGAGAGAGAAAAAGAAAGAAAGAAATAAAGAAAGAGAGACTAATAAGCATAACAAACTTACTTTTTATCTTTTGGTTTTTCTAATGTGTGCCCTATGGCACATGTTAACAATTGTTGGAACATAATTTCCAATGTTACTTTTGATATATTTATTATGTAAGAGAACAAATATAGTTAAAGAGTATTAAATCTGTTTTCTAATACTAATTTATTTCCAATTTTAACCTTGTCTTTCACTTCAATCCTCCTTTAATTTTTACTTCTATAATTTTTTATATTATTACTTCTGTATTTTTTCATATTATTTAAAAAAATAAACTCAACACAACACATATCTATTATATTAATAACATTGTCTTCCTCATTTTGTTTTTTACACTATTATTTAATTCAAAGATTAATTTCCTATTACATTATTGAGCAATGGTGTGCATTAAATTTCCACTATGACATTAAAAATTACTAATATTTGAATCCAATATTTCAGTTAAAGTATTAAATATTATTTTATTTTATTATTTGATATCATTTCATATCTTTTTAAGTGAATTTTGTTTGGGTTTATCCATTTAAAATATAATAGTGTTAGGCACTATTATATTTTTTAATTAAGTATTGTGTTGAATTTATACCATATTATTGAAGACTTTAAATTGAAACTATTTTTATCCTTTTAGCACAATTTTATCGCTTTCACACTATTATATTTCATCTTTTATTTGTCATTGAAGGTAATCACAATATTATAAAGAAATAAATAATAATATAAAAAATAAAACGAGGAAAACACTGTTATTAATATAATATATATGTGTTTCACTAAGTTTATTCTTTTTTTAAAAAAATAATATAAAAAAGTGCAGAAGTAATGATATAAAAAATGTAGAATTAAAAATTAAAAAAAGATTGAAGTGAAAAGATAATATTAAAATTAGAAGAAAATTAATATTTGTTCATTTAATGCTCTTTAACTATTTACTCTTTCCCAATATAAATATATCAAAGTTATATTGAAAATTACATTAAAATGTGTTCTAGCACACATTAGAAAATCTATTTATCTTTTCAAACACATCATATTCCCCTTATCCACACACACCATAGGCATACACACGCTTACTCACACATGCAAATGCACATGCCCACACGCAAACACACATTGAATAGTATATGAAATTTAAATAGCATTAATTATTATATTTATTAAATACAATATATTTATTATTAACATATAAATTAAGAAACTATTCAATACTACATATTTAATAAATTCTTAGGAGTATTTCAATAATAAATAATTAATAGTATATTATTAAATACAAAATATGTATGAAGCAATTAAATGTTATATAATAATTATATTTCCAAAATATTAATTGTTATATTTATTACAAATAGTGTGTTTTATTGTTATTAAATGCAATACGTTATTGTGCTGAAATTTAGGAGAGAGAACAGAGAAAAGGTTGTTCTATTTTTATATTCTAGCTTATATCCTTTATCAAGTGATCACCTTTTACCCTCTTTTACTCATTTTCTACCTTGAAATTAATATATTATATAATCTCTCTTTACTTATATATAAACATAAAAAAAATATGAAATTTTTGTATTTAAATATAAACAAATTCTAACTAAATTCTATTTAAGGCTAATTTTTCAAAAATATCCTTAATTAAGTTTTCCAAAATTGCTAACTTTCTAAGTTCTTGAGAAATGACTTCGGAAGAAAAATTACCTCCTGAACCAATAATGATAAATAATGTTTTAAAGAATCTATTTTGTCCTCTCACATTCTACTTTCCACTAAGTACAAAGAGTTTTTTTTTTTCCTCTACAGCATAAAAGGTCACAAATTGTTTTATATAGAGTACAAATAGTTTCTTTTGTCATTTCAACTACTTTTTTCTTCAATTCTAGAAAAGAGTGAAAGCACAATATCCACTTAAGAAAGAGATGAGATCATGTGACATTAACATCTACCATCACCAAGATTGACTAAGTAATTAAATATATTGTCTCTTATGCAAAATACTCCAAACATGTTATTAAAGTAGTTTAGGAAGTATATTTTAGTTTTTTATCAAATCAATAAAATTATATGAAGTTAACTAATTTCCTTATTATTTGTGAAATTAAGTATTTTTATTTATTTAAAAAGAGTTTCTTTTTTATTTATATAGAAAGAATTTTGAATTTTCATGTTTTTCACTCTAAGTTATGAAATGATGGTGGGCTAGAGTTATATTGGCACAAAATATAAGTCCTTTAGCCCATAAAGTCCACCCATTCTGTGTCATAAAACCACACACTATGGGAAGAAAAGAAGGGAAAAAGAAGGAAGTAAAAAGAGAAGATAGGAAAAGGAAAAGGCGGACATCACAACACTCAAGAATTTTACCGTGAGATTTTCTTCTTCATCTTTTTCCTCTCTTGATCATGTTTTATGGGTTGGATTTGGGGATTATGGGTTTTGAACCCCATCCTGATGAATTTTAATATTTCAATGGATTTGCATGACTAACAGAGTTATTTCTTGTTGGTTTGAACTTGCATAGCCATCACTTCTTCCTAAATATTTCCTT
The DNA here is from genome assembly GCA_037954015.1 of Psophocarpus tetragonolobus. Classification (NCBI taxonomy): domain Eukaryota; kingdom Viridiplantae; phylum Streptophyta; class Magnoliopsida; order Fabales; family Fabaceae; genus Psophocarpus; species Psophocarpus tetragonolobus. Next base: position 34,281,660 of record CM075694.1, read on the forward strand.
TGAACTATTAACTGTGCTTAACCCATTAAGTGAATAAAATAATACAAAATAATGTAGCATATGTGTTTTTACTCTAAGTTACGAAAGTAATAGTGGGTATTTGTTAAAGAAAATTTGAATTAGCACCTATTATAATATGAAATTACATTTATTTTTATAGAAAAAAAATTATATGTCTTTTACTCTATCTCTTAGTTTTGTTGTAGGTAAAAAAAATTAAAACTTTTTTAACTCTCAGCAAGCTCTTACCAGAATGGGATAGTTAAAAAATTTTAAAATTTTTTAAGTAGGAGGATCAAGAAAGAACAAAGAAGAACAAGTAAAGGAAAAGATTTAAGGAGAGAGGACGGAAAAAATAAAGGAGCATTTAAGGAGAGAAAATGAGGAAACATTTAGAAAATGAGAGAGGATTTAAGGAGAGAGAGAGAGGAGGAATTAGGCTTAGTAGTAATATGAGAATTTGGAAAAAAAATTATAAGAATAAATGCGAATTGAAATACAGGAAAGTATTAATTCAAAATCCCTTGTTAGATTTGCATAAAATAGGTACTTTAGGCCCAATAGAAGAATACTTATTTTTGTGTGATAAAAGCCACCCATTACTCACCACACACTTTTGGAAGAAAAGAATAGGGAAAAGAAGGGAAGAAAATAAGGGAGAAAAAAGAAGAAAGAAAGAGGAAAAGAAGATCACAACGCAAATACATCCGAAGAATCTTATGCTAACTACTCTTCTTCTCTTCTTCCTTTTTTTCCTCTCTTGATCATGTGTTATGGGGTTGAATTTGGAGGTTGAGTTGAATTGTTATTTTCAATTTTTTTTGGATGCCCCTTCTCTTTATGATTATTCTCTGGACTCTTACAATAGTTAGGAGAGTTAGGAGATTTAGTTTATGTTCAACATAAGAAAGTTCATCATCACTAACTTTTGACTCCGATACTGCTACAAAGCTTAATGCTTTTTATTTATGGCTACCTTTGTCCTTCTAAGAGGTTTTAAGTTATTGTCTTTCCATTATTTGGATGCATTTCATCCATCAACTCTTGCTCATGTACTTCTAGGGAACCTTTCATCCAACCGAAGAACTTTAGTTTCATATCCTTTGTTTCTTATATTGTTGTGACTTTTGGTCTCCATATTTTTTGTAAACTTCTCAAGATTTTCTTTATCTTTTAGTAAGTTGAATATCTTTCTCTAAGATCATTCAATTCATTCATGATAACAGTGAATTTGTTGTACATTTATTCAATGGTTTCGTATGGTTCTTGCTTTAAGATTGTATTATATATTTCTTCCACTTTCCATTATAAACAAACTTGAAACTAGTCGTTGGAGGAAAATCTTGGTCTCTAAGTTGAATAACAGTATTTTAAAAATTGCTAGTTATCAATATAGTTGACTGTTAGGAAACCCTTCTGATGAGCCTCTCTTATGATCCATAGAAAGGTATTTCTGATTATAGCGATAATATCATGTTAAAATGTAAACTAGGGCAAAGTATGTATTCCCAATCATCACCTAGATATAGTTGATGTAAGACCTCTGTGAACTGGAATTGTTAAGGCATTGGGAAATAATTATTAATTAGATGTTCCCATATCACCATATTATTCATGATTTTAACCAATTATTATCTAATATATAATTATTTAACTAGTTTATATTGTAAACTGTGTTAATTAAATGATTATATGTTTCATAGTGATTAGCTGGGACTATACATAACGTATTGATACAAAACCATCTAATAATTTCTCGGCATTGGAACCTTGAAAGTGTGAAGTTGAGAGAAACCTAGATGAAGTGTAGGTTACCCTATGATTGGAATCTATGCTTAAACCATTGCAAAGAGTAGGTTACCATATTTTATGCGATTTATAGGAAAAGATGGTAGGGAAAGATGAGGGTCCTCTCGAGGATACTTCATGGATACGTTGTTGTTATTGATCGAGTCATTGCTTTGGGCCTTAATCATTTCTTCTAAATATGAAAACAAACTAAGGATTAGTACTCCAATGTAATTATTTCATTAATTTAACTCAATTCTAATATGTTCGTTTTATGGTTATAAATGTGTAATTGTATATGTTGTATTAGGTTTTCTTGATGATAATTTATTTATATGTACATAAATTGTGGGTTTTTAATTGTTTACTGTTAATGAGTTGTCTTTATGCGTCAAACAACATTTTAAATGACTAATAGTTGAAAAAGTATGGTTGGCTTTTCAAGTTAAAAAGTTAGAAAATAAAATTCCATTATCTTGTTTAATTTTAAAGTTAGAAAATTTTATGTGAGATGGGAAATGTTTTGTTTTATAGTTCCTTAGAGCTAGTTAGCAATGATTAATGAATTGTAGTTAATGTATGAACTTCAAAATTAATGTTATTGTCTTCTATTAAGGTAGGGCTCAAAAAGATTTTCTCTACACCTTATATAGTAATTTCCATTGAAACAGGTGAACAATAGAAAAATAAAACAAACTCATTAAATATACTATATTATCTTCTTCAACCAAGAAGAATGTAAGAAAGAATCTTCCATTAAGATAACTGAGGATGATTTTAAAAAATTCATCAATATTATTTTTACTAACATATTTTTATCTTTAGAGGTAAGGGACGAGGTTTAGCTCTAACTTTTGGTTATATATAGTGTCAAGAAACCCCCTTTAGTCACTTGTGATGTTATATGAATTCTTATGATGACAAATGCTTGTTGTGAATATTTTTAGGTCTTGTTATTATGAACTTCATAAACGACATTCCTAGGATTTTTTGAATTGATAAAATCATTTTCTATGCTTTTGAATTGTGAAAAATACATATGATGTGGTAGTGGTATGTTACTCTAACTTAGGGCTTGGTTGAACATGAATTTGTTGTCAATTGAGTAATTATGGGGCTCTTAAAATTTCACTGTCACAGGGGTTGAAGGGTGGAATATTTAATTTGTGATTAAGCATGTTTTTCATTATTTATAATTATGCTAGAATTAATTAGTAAAATTTGTAGTTAATTTTGAGTAGCTAATGTTTGACAAAAGTGATTAGAAGTGTGAAAACATGGACTTCATGATGCATGGTTGTCTTGTTACCTTACAGAGGATAATTAAAATCATGTTATTAAGTTTTAAAATAATGTAAAATACATGGAATAAGGTAAATGGTATGACACTAACCTTAAAATATATACATGGTTTGATTCCAGACACAATTTGAGAAAAAAGGCTTTCAAAAATCTGCATGTACAACTGACTATGACTTGGCTAAAATAAATTAATTAGAATTCATATTCTGAATTGTGTTTGGAAACTTAAAACATATATGTTTGTTTGATTTATCATGATACTAGGATTAATTTGGTTAAACTTGGTGTTTATTTGAGTAGGTTATGCTTTGAAAGGGTGACTCTAAGTACGTCTCAATAATTAATGGTGTTTATCATGATACTAGAATTCATATTTTTACAATTTGTACCTTATCACAAATCAATCTTCCTTAAACATGATTAATACATGTATACATTTCATGATAAATAATAGTCTTAATAAACATGCACATACACAGGTGCAACAATATTTTGAGTTCTATTCAAACTTTCCACTATTTTCATTTTTTTATATTCATTGCATATTTGACATATTCATTGATGATCTGATATATTTTTATCATGTTATCATAAACAAAAAATATAAAATTAAAAAAATATATTTCAAAACATGTCACATAATAGTTTATATTTTAAAATATAAAAAGTAACAAAAGATATTAAATTAAAACTCTAAAATTGTTATAACATATTAAAATAAAAATGTGAATACATAGGCGCTGTCATTTTCGCTAGTATTAATAAAGGGAATACCTTCTTTTTTATATATACTTTTTAAAATATCTATTCTAACTTTATACCTGTACTTGAAAATTAAAAAAAAAAATACTTTATCATACATAGAAGGGACTTGAACCTGCAACTTCTCCCTCCGTAAATGTAAATTTTACCACTAGATCAATCTTATAACCTTATAAAAAAACTTACTTTACAATATTTATATTCAACATATATAATTTTCTACTATTTATAATCTATAGTGTATATATATATATATATATATATATATATATTATCTATACTATTAATCTATAGATCTATACTATTAATAAAGGGAATATCCCTTTTAATGTCCACTTTTTAAAATATCTATTCTATCCTTATACCTATTTTAAAATTAAAAATAAACTACTTTGTCATAAAAAAGACTCAAACATGCAACCTCTTACTTCCTAAATATAAATTTTGTCATTAGATCAACCTTATAATTTTAAGAAAAAAATTACTTTAAAATATTTATATCCGACATAGATAAGTGTTCTAATATATATATATATATATATATATATATATATATATATATATATATATATATATATATATATTATAATGGGAATAAAATGTGTTGGTATCCATATTTTATGACTTCTCTCACATTAATAAATGCATATTTTCACAAGTTCTATCTTATCACTAATCAACCTTCCTTAAACATCATTAATGTATGTATACCTTCAAGCATAAATATTTTTAACAGAAATGTGAATACACATGTGCAACAAGATATTTAATTTTATTCAAACTCTTTTCTCTCTCTATTTTCTCAAATTCATTGCAAATCTTACATATAAGTTGGTGATCTAACATATTCCTATTATGTTAACATAAATAAAAAAACATATTAAACTAAAATTATTAGACACAAAATGACACGGTGAAATGTTTATGTATTCTAACATGTTATTAAAAATATATTAAAATAAAACTCTAAAATTATTATAATATTCAAAAAAAAAATATAAATACACAGACTATGTCACGCTTATGTGTTCGCTAGAATGTAAAAGGGTAATCTTTGAACATATGTTTTGTCTTCAATTCTGCACTACTTCTTTTGCTTATTATTTCGATACAGTTTTACTTATATAAAATAAGCAAGATTATACTACTTTTATCTAATTTTTTCGTTTCCTCTAATTTTTTTTTTCAGAAGAAAATGTCCATGGTTGTCAAGAAATCCAATTCAAATTTACAAAGTAGCCCAAACAAGGTAACGAAGTCCAAGTATTTGATTTTAAAATAAAATTGTTTTGTTCTTGTCACACATAAGAACGTTTTGGTTTCGGATTACTCTAATTCTTATTTTCTAAAATTTTAGGTGCATTGGTTTTGACTGTTTTTCTATTTTCATTTTCAGAAAAAATAGAAAACAATAGTGAAAAGTGTTTTGTTATAATTTAGAAAACCTTTTACCAAAAATATTTTCAAAAAAACAATTGAAAATAACTAGAAAACAAAAAAAAATTATTTTCAGTGTTTCAAAAGTTAATACTATATGAAAATTTAATAACAACATTGCAATTATATTAAAAATAATATATAAATATATTTTAAATTATATATATAAATAATTATAATATTTTTGCTAAAACATATTATATTTAATAATATTATTTTTTAAAAATAGAAAATATTGAGTAAAAATAAATATATTTTCTAAATATAATTAAAAACTTGAAAATAAAAACAATTTTTAAAAAATAAAAACTGAAAATATTTTTTCAAACCAGACACTACCTTCTTGTTTCTATATTCTTTGTTCTTCAAATAATGTGATTTCTCTTGGTATAATGTTTCCTAAAGTCTAAATACTAAATATTTTCTTGTTTAATAAGTGTACATTGAATAGTTTGGCATACCTGTAAATTAAAAATAATGTGCACTGATTTTTATGTTTTTTATAAAAGCAATATATTATATAAAGTATGAATGAGACACAACTCAATCACAAAGACATAGACATGAATAGGATATATCAACAGTTGAAGTTACAAATAATAAATTCCAAAAAGATTTATAAGAGATAATCAGAAAAAACTAAATAACTTGAAAATCCCACTGACATATTGGACATATATCTTCGTCCAAGCAAATTATGTTTCTCGTCACCAATTTTATTTTGGTTGGGATCCTGTTTAAAGACACCCTCGAGGCAAAAGCCAAAACTTTTGACCAAACTTTAACTTTCCAAATAGATTGTAAAGCGGTAGAATTTTGGGACTAGGAATTAAAATAAATTTTGTTAGACACTATAACCTTTCTTATTAGTTATATCACCTCCCAATTATTTTTCGTCCTTCGTATCCTTCTTCATCATTCACCCCATCACTATGCCAACTAAGAAAAGGGCATCTCCATTTAAAGTTTCACATTCAGATATCTTCATCCACCTCCCAAACTTAGATATAGTTGCTTCCTTATAAACAGAGAGTGCATATAATCAAGGAACTTTCTTTTGAGATTCAGACTTCCCCTCCAAGCATCCACATCTGGAAAAACCAATTCTCAACTCCATTTCCAAAAGATATTTGAACAATATCTTTTCACTTGTGACCCATTTTTCCGCTACTTGTCTTTGTGAATTCTCCTAATTGCACGTACAATACTTAGCTTGTAACAGTTTATCTCGTAACACATCTCCCTTGTTCATTGCTCGCCATTTCCACTTGCCCATCAAAATCTTGTTGAAATCGTCCAGATCTTTAATGCCTAGCACTTCATCCACTTTAGATGTGCATATCTTTTCCCACTTAATTCAGGCAAATTTTTTGTTTTGTTCTTAACCGCCTCACAAAAATTTTCTCTACATGTTTTGGATTGATGAGAGGGAGTATTTGATAAGACAAATTCGTCCCAAATAATGAGTTTTTCTGTTTTCAATGACACATTTTCATCTATATTTTATCTATTACTAATCTCCAAGTAGTATCACTCCTCACATAACCCCCCAACAGGAACTCCAGATATAGGAGAACGAAAACTTCATAATTGAAAAATTAAGAATTTTTGCAAAGAACCCGAACTCCAATGGATCAACCTCCACATTATCTATACTTCTTTGTTGAAAGTTAATCTTTAACTCATAGGCTAATTTGTAGCACCTTAGAATACTTGAGTTCTACCACATTTCTACTTTCTGGTTTTACCAAAAAAATAGTATCGTGTGCATATTATTGAAGAGTTACATGGACCTTTGATTTACCAACTTCATCCCATTAAGTACTTCTTTTAAAAACTTACTTAACCAAAGACCCCAAGCCCCTCTGATATAATTAGGAATAGAAGATAAGTCATTGGCTTCCCTGTTTAAGTGCTCTCTACATTGTGAATTTCTGGATAGTGCTCCCGTTAACCATCATTGAAACAAAGGAGGATTTAAGGCAGCCTTTCAACCGGTCAATCCACCTTTCACAGAAGCTAAATTGACTCATCATGTACAAAAGGAACGACTACAATCATAGGCCTTTTTTTAAAATCAGCCTTAAAAATCATTATGTTGCATTAAATTTAAAGGATAAAATTATTAGTAAAAAAATGTTTTACTAGATCTAACATTAGAATAACACTTATAAATCTCTAACTCCCTACCCACCCTATCCACGCACATGCACACCTTCATGCACGCTGGTATGGTTTAACATAAACACCTTTACCATATAATATTAACTAAAAATTGATCCAACTAACTAAATCAGTCAAGAATCAGCTAATATCAATCATATTATTTATTTCTTCATATACTTAATCATATTAAAATATATTTTATTTTCACCACTTTAAAATCACTTTGACCAATTAACCATGAATTGGTATTTTTTCTAGTTGAACATTTGCTCCTGGTTAAGAGCTTAAATTGTTTATAAGTAGGGCAACTCAGTTGAAAATTAGTTGTTCAACCTTTAAAGTTTATTGTTTAGGGGGTTGTTGTGACTTACAATAATTAACTTAACCCAGCATACACAATAACACACACTTGTTCCTTTTCATAGCTTATGATTAACTTTAATACTTTGTCAGTATGCTTTTTTTTAAAGCTCAATTGTTTTCATTATTCTATCAACATGTTTTATGCTTGGCTTATCAATGTTTTCGGAAAATGTTTCTAAAAAGAAAGGCTCACAAATACAAACCAAATTCAGTATATATGTTTATTTTGGTTGTTCAACTTTCTATGTTTATTTTGGCAGTTCAACTTTCATGATTGTTACCCGACCCAACTCAAATACTCACACATGTTCGCTCTTGTCAAATATTTATGATTGTAATACTAATAAAAGTAGCAGGAGTTTTTTCATGGAATTCATACCTTCAGAATTAAGAACTTATATTGGAAGTTTTCATAGTGCTACCTACTTCCTACAAACCTTAAGCTTCATGTTTCTTTGGAGCTAGGCAGAAAGGAATAACTCCATATTTCTCTTCAGTGACAAATGTTTTAGGTTGTGATCATTAATTGCTTCTTAACCATTATTTAATTAGGTTTAGTTCATTTAATTAGGAATTTATTTTGATTTTGGATGATAACTATTATCATGTCAATTTCTATTTATTTAATTTAATTAACACTTATTATTTGTGATGAAATTTCATTTTTATCTTTCTTACATTCAGTAATCGATCCTTATATTGGAGAGCTTTTGAGAGTGCTACCTACTATACCTAAGAACCTTGAACTTAGTGTTTGTTTGGAGCTAGCTAAGGGGGGAAACCCTATTATTTGAAGTACAAATGATTTTTTAAGTTTTAATCATTGGTTGTTTTAGTTTTTGTTATACATTTTGAAAAGCCTCCACCATGAAAAACTAAACTCGTGAAGTTTGTTTTCATTAAGAATCATTTAGTTAGGTTTAGTTCATTTAAAAATTATTTGTTTTTGAGTAATAATCATATATTGTTATGTCATTGGTATTTACATAATCTGAGAGTCGATATATGTGATAAATTTTCATTTCTATTTTCTTGCCCGATGATCAAATTAACCGTCGTCAAAATGAATTGATACAAATAATCAGTGTTTCAGTGGCCTTTAATTTTTTTTTTTTTTTTAATCTTGCATTTCTTCCCCCTTATATTAGACTACCTTTTTCCTAAAGAAAATTTCATTAAAATAGCAACCCAAAAGAGAAGACAATTTACATTTCATTTTGATATCTTAATTTCTTTTCTGAAAATATAAACTTCAATAATTTCATTATTTGTTGCATATTCTCATATAATTATATATTTGCACGGTTAATTTATATTTTGAATTTCGTCACTGTAATTCCAAGTATATGTATATTTTACATTTTATTTTGTGTTATATAATCCATTTAGAATCGGAGGGCAAAATCATCTTCGAGAATTGAACACGATCACTTACCTACTTGGGCAACAAACTGGTTGATGCAAAGTAAACAACGAGCAAATGGAAAGATTCATAGGGTATTTTCTTCATTTTTAAGCATATTTTATGTTTTTATTTTGAAATATTGTTAGTGATGCTTTAAATATAGAAGAAAACGTTGTATGTTTAACATTCGCATTTACTTTACATGCATGTAAAGTAAGTGAATATATTTTCCTTAACTCAAATAAAATAATGACGTAATATAGATTATAGAATCATTATTGCATCTACAAATGAACAAGCATAAGAAATTAATTAATTGTGCGCATAGAAAAAATATGAAAAACTTAGAGAGTTGCAGAAAGAAATAGAATATATCAATATGAAATGTAAAGAATGATGACAAGTTATGAAATCTAAAGTGAATGTAAAAAGAATTGGAACCTTTACTTAATTTTATTGTATATTTCTCTTATTTTTTATATGGTTATAGTGCTATTGATATCTTGCTATGTTAACGAATTGAGGTTTTGCAGTTCTATGTTCATAAGGAGAATCAAATTACATGTCGTTCTCTACAAGAAGTTTGGAGATACGAGTTTTATGGAACTCATCCTCGATGCAATAGTAAAACAAATTCTAAAAAAAGGAATGAAATCATGTGAAGCCATGAAAACTACTATGAAATGAGAACGGTAATTGATAAAATATAGTTAAATTTTTTAGTTTTCAGCATGTTTCTTCATGTTATTATACTAAATTTTGTAGAAAATGCTTGCTAAGAGGTAAATATATATACTCACAATGTATATATAGAGAGAGAACAACTCAGGTGAGAAAAAGGATTTCGGTGAAAAATGAAAAAACATAATAATAACTATAAGATTTCAATAAACGGTTTAGATTGAGTTGTTAATTAAACAAATTCACGTAGTTCTCTCATACAAAAACTTCTCTCACAAACTAAATCTTTGTGCGCTAAGGATTATGACGACAACAGTAGGGATGATGTGATGATGGATGATTTGAGGTGGTGCCACCACTGCAGTCGCCCCCCACCATTGTCGCTACTATTATCGTCGCTACCACCACATCAATCGTACATCGTTAACACTATTACCATCATCGTCAATACTTCCACTACCACTAACCCATCGTTGCTACCATTACACTATCATTGGTAGCGATACCAACGATGGTTGTGACAATGAGGGCATTAGTGATTTTGTAGAAAATCTGCAAAACTGACAAGAGAGAGCAATGCATTAGACAAATATTTGATTTGTGAGAAAAGACTATGTGTGAGAGAATTACATGAGTTTATTTAATTAACAATTCAATCTGAATCATTTATTGAAATCATATAGTTATTATTATGTCTTTTTCATTTTTTATCGTAATCATTTTCTCACTTGTTCTCTCTCTGCACACAGGCATGCTTAATTTTAATGTTAAACTTCACACACACGCTTAATTTTAACGTTGAACTTTTACAAATTTTTAATGTTATTCAACATGTATTATTCTTGTACTATATCTAATACTTTTAAAATAAATTATATATAGTGAACTATTTTAGGGTAGTGCACCTAATATGCCACAAATGTTGAAACATAAGAACCTTCAATTAATTTAGGATTTTGTTTCTATCTATCTATTTACATAAATTTTGTTTAGATATATTTTGTGTGTAGAATTTATTTATTTCTTAATGTATTAATTTGTTATTGTTATTTTAATCCTTGAGGTTAGATCTTGTTGATTAATTTTTTTAGATCAATATTACTGTATAATATATTCATTATGATAATAAATGCACTATATATATAGCTTTTCAATACATAGAACATCCTATAAAAAAACAAAAAAAGAAACAAACACACATTGACTTTTTTTTTTTTGAATTTTTGTTATTTTAATATTGAACCAATAAATTCTTAAAATAATTAACCAAAATATATATAATCAATTTTTATTTGTATTTCTATTAATTGATCTATATATAAATTATTAAACATTCGGTAGCACATCTGATTGTGAAGTGTTAGTCATATATATCTATATATATATATATATATATATATATATATATATATATATATATAAATAAATAAGTATTAAACTCATTATTTATTTGTTATATTAATTTTCTACACTAGAATTTGGTAATATCACATTGATAATTAGAATAATATATTGAATTTTAAAGTTCATCCATACATCATTATATTTGCATTAAAATTAAAACAATATTATATTCATAAAAGAGATGTTACCTTAAAAAAGAGAGAGATGTGTTGTCAAAATAATATTTAATTAATCTTTTTTTGCTACATCCAACAATTGTTTTGTTAACATAGTCTTAACACAGTAGCTTATATAGTGACAATTGACGAACCATAATTATATATCCTAATTAAATCTAAAGACAAAGACCTCTTATATATAATGACCTAAAAGTTTTCCTCTAATAGACGAGATTATTAAATCAACAACACCTCTCAATTGATGTCGAATTTTCCTTTTTCTCTTGTTGCACTTAATTTTTAATTGGTAAGAAATGCTCAGTTCTCATTCTTCATACTTTAGTGTGTTTTATTTTTTTTGTTGAAAAGACCAAGCAGATATAATATCATTAAAGAGGTACACAAGCACAAGACGTATTAAGTACCTAAAAAAACAATAAAGTTTTCATGACATGCAATAAATGAATAAAACATAGGCCTAACTACAACAATTCAAGAGACTAAGGCCAAAATACATAATAGAGAGTGTCATTTATTAAAGAAAAACACAACTCTATTATATTTGGCTAAAATCCACCTCCAAGATATTGAATTCTATAAAAAACTCTTGCGTTCATATATAACATGTTACATACTTTTATGTATGTGTGTTGCTAACATGTTACATTTATCATTTCTTTAATTTATTAAGGAAAAAAATGTTTGGACATTCAAACTCTTATATACAATTAGAAAGATGGAAATTAATGATACAATAGTGATAAATATAACAGGTGATATAAAAAAATAAAGAAATTGAAAGCATCAAATGAGTGTGTGCAATGTTAAAGTGTTCATATATCCGTATTGCTTTAATAAAGTCTTTTAGTAATTAATTTGTTAGTTTTATCTTCTTAGTTTTACATAGTACATGATATTAATTAATTAACAATTTTGACTCTCTCTTAGCTATTTATAATTAACGCCCTTCTTTTTTCAAAAACAGGTGTTTCCAAAGCGAGTCATGACATCTGTGGATTGATTCAATTATGGGATTTTTAGTATCATTATGGTGTCTGGGTATGTTAAAATACTTTTACTATATTAACATCTAAGTTCCATTTGGAGTTTTCATAGTTCTTATTTCATATTTGAATTGTATTTTGCATTTGTGTCTTATTATCATCTAAATTTGTGAATGTTAGAATTATTTTAATTTGAATTATACTATTTTATTTTCTAAACTACGTATTTGGCATACACTAATTTTAAAAATTTGTCATGTTAAAATTAGGTGATAAAAAAATATTCAATTTATATCAAAATTACTATATAACACAACAATGATTTTGTTGGAGAATAATTCAAAATCTAATTTAAATGAAGCTGCTGAAAATTCAAAAAATGTTTTAGTTTTGTCCAAGGTTATTAAAATCGAGAGTTTACGTAAACTCGCGAGAGTGTAGTAAACTCGACTCGTAAACTCGACTTGTAAAATCGTAAGAGTTTACTTCATTAAAAATATGACTATAAATCACATAATAATTGAAAGTTTTCAATACATAATAAGTTCAAATCCACATAATAAATTTAAATTACTCCAAATAAGTAGAAATTAAAGTAGAAATACTTAAAATTTTAAAACTTTTTTAGACATAAGAACAAATTATATTCAAAACACTTAAAATTAGAGTCAACATAGAAAAATATCACCTAAGAAGTTTGTTCACGAGTTTACTCTGATTTTACCGAGTTTACTGCGATTTTAAGAGTTTACCCCGATTTTACGAGTTTACTCCGATTTTACAAGTTTACTCCGATTGTACCGATTTTACGAGTTTACTCCGAGTTTACTATTTTTCCGATTTTACTGCGATTTAACTCGTTTGGGACTTGTAAACTGGTAAACTCGTACGATTTTACGAGTTACCTCGCGATTTTGATAACCATGGTTTTGTCTCAAAGTTTTAGAATGTTGTTTATATTTAAGTATTTTATTAGTTTTTTTTAAATTAATTTAAATTTTTTTTCTTTTTAGAGATTAAAAAAATTAACATATTTGAATTTTGTATTTCTATTTTTACTTAATACATAAAGTCAAAAAGTAATAAAAATTAGTGTGGTGTGTTTCATCTAACATCATTTTGGTAAGTTACTGGGTGAGTAATTTTTGTTGCATTGTTGAGAAGAAGTATTTTCCAATAGAATTGTAGTTTGAGTTAACAAAATTAATGTCGATATTTTAAAATTAACTTGTTGCTTTACTTATTATAAATATTGAAAAATCAATAAAGACATCATCTTTCAAATAATTATCCAATAAAGTTTAAATAATTAATTATTTTTAACATAAGATATAAGGTGACTTAATTAGTAAGGAATGAGGGAGGTGAAGAAAGATTGTGAGTTTGATCATCATTGTCAACAAAAATTAATATTACTAACAACATTAGCTAACATTTAGCCTATAAAAAATTAAAAATTTTTAATAATTAAATACATGATTCAAATATTCAATCACTTGTGTTTGCTTTTATCTCTCTTTCTCCAATTTTGCATATCTTCTTTTCATGTTTCCTTGTGAACCTCTAAAATCCCAGTGTCATTTTTCTTTCACGAATTGAATTATATTGTTGGGGACGATATTTTTAGAAAAATATTGTTATTGGAAGTGAGAAGTTGTTTTAGAAAATAACTTCCATCTCATAAGATAGGAATATTCTCATGTTCATGATTCTCATTAATGTAATCATGAAATTCTTGACACGACCCACTTTAAGATTTTTTTTAATGTTGCTTGGGAAAATGTATCCCACTAAAGGATTTTGGCAATTGGATACAAACATATTGTCAACTCGTGATAACATGTAGCATAGAAGGATTCTATATGTGGTGAAAGATGTAAGATGTGCTCTTTGTTATGTATCTCTTAAAAGGGGCATAATTTGATTAGGAATTGTTCTTTCTTATCCTGAGTTTTGGTCAGATTATGTGACTAGTGGGGAATGATAACAACACTATATCAAGAGTTCCATATTTTGTGCTACCAATTTTTGGCAATAGTCAGTGATGCAAAAGGAATTGTCTGCAGCATCGTTTTTTTGGGTGGTTTATAACATTATGACATGTATGGAAGATAAGAAACTTGAAAATTTTCAAAGGAAAAATTCTTGAAGTTAATGACATTATTCATGCAGTACAACTATATTTTTAAAAATAGTATTATGTAGTTAGATTAATTTTATATTCTTTTATTGAATGAGTCATAAAACTTTACTTTGCATTTAAAAGTTTCAATGATTTTGTATTATTTTCAGCAAGCGCGTCTTGTGCTTCTGGTTATAAGTCTATTAATATAATTTTTGTTTATAAAAAAAATGCTCACATTCCCATGAATAATTAACTTTAAATAACTTGAAACAAACATATTGAAAGAATTTGTTTGGTAGATATAATAGTTATTATATACTATGTTAATCCATTATTTATTCTAAGGGTAAGATTTGATAGTGTAATTTTGTCTCTTATCTCATTAGTCCGGTATCCTATACGAAAACTCTGTTAAGAACAAAAGGATAAGATAAGTTTCAACCGCTTCTTCTTTCTTTATATATTATATAATATGGTTAATCTTAAAATAATTATGATATAACTAATTTAATATTATACTATAATATTCATTAATATAATATATTTAAAGTGTATATAATAAACCATATATAATATATATTAGAATATTTCTCATATTACATAATATATATGTGTAATATTATTATAAAAATATATAATAAATATATGTGTAATATTATTATAAAAATATATAATAAATATATATATTAATTTATATATTATTATATTATAATTTTTATTTATCACACACACACACACATATATATATATATATATATATATAATTTTTAACACATAAATTTAAATTATATATTTATTAATTATCAAAATAAATTATTATCATTCAAATATTTTAAATATTAATTATAATATTTAAATTTATATATAAAATTAAATATTTTAAAGAAAAAATAGTTGCAATAAGAATATAATTTTATATAGTATATTTAAAATTATAACTTTTTATAATATTGATAATTTATAAAACATATAAATTAAAATAAAATTTTAGAATTAAAAAATTATATGTAATTTTAATGGAATGTTAATTTTTTTATTTAACATAATTTATATTATACTATATCATTATCTTATTTGTTATATGTTGTACATCAAATATTGAATGGATCATAACTTATCTTACTCTTATCCTATTGTTAACTCTTTGGCCAATGTACCAATTGGTAGTATAGCCTAGTTAGTACAAGTTCATATATATAGACTTTGTTGATCCTATGAAAATTTGTATATTTTTTACTTGTTAAAAAATAGTATAAGATTTAACTAACAACTACTAAAAGCAAGACAAAGATAAAAACACAAAAGTATAAAAGAAAAGGGATTTCATATTATTAAGAAAAACCTAAGCATGGAGTATAAAACGTGTCTACCTAAAAAAAATACAAAACAGTTGTGAGTTTAATACAGACTAACAAAACTAAGCACAATGAGAAACATTCATAACTTATTCTGCGAAAGAATAGAAGTAAGTTTTACCACATGACACCATTCTCAAGAACTCAACTGAACTGCATAAAATGTATCATCAACATCGAGCGTGTAACATTTAAAAAATATCGTGTTTCAAATCTTCCAAATGTATCATAAACTTGCAAACTAAACAAAGGACCAACCTTCCTCGAAAACTTGGCCCCGCTAGCAAAGACTCAAATACTGGTAACGAAGATTACAAAAGTCACTAGGAAGAACAATCGTCCCCTACCAGCCACATAGCTTTAACCAAACCTAAGATAACATAGTGCAACTCACAAACAAGTGTTGCATTGTTTCCACACTCGCATCACAAAGTGCATAACCTCCTTCTTTCTCAAATAAACATCCTTCCTCCTTAAATTATCTTTTGTTGATAACCTGTTTGCATCCAATTGCCATGCTAAGAATTAAACCTTTGGGGAATTCTTTTTCCTAAAGAATGTGTCCTGTTGGTGAAATGAGATGGATGACAAAACCTTATAACCTATGGCACGGAATACAATACACCCCTATCTGCTACCCACAATCACCCATCTTGAATCTTTTCTATTAAGGTAAATGTACCCAACATGGTCCTTAACTCATGTAGGTTTTCCTCCTCCTATGTGAATAAATGTCTCATTCACATGAATTGTCGCTCATGCATAAATGAACATCTAATCATGTTTAAAACTTATGTTTCCATCATTCATAAAAATACTCTAACCTCCCTCCCTTATTGGTAGGGTCTAAGCTTATTTTAGATTTAAGTTATCTCTTGCATAACCTAAATTAAATAACTTGTTTTAAGAAAATAAGCAAATAATGGCCACTGGTTTTTACTCCATTCCTAGCAATAAACATATTTGGTGCTTTTCTCATTTCACAATTCAAAATACATTTTCTTATCACATTCAAAATGTAAAATAAATGAAAGATGAGACAAATAAAACATAAAGAAGAGAAGGGACACAAACATTGAATAATAAACTTAGATTAATTATCAAAATATATACATTGAGTTTAGGTTGCATCAAAGCCTTACTAACGTGAACATCATCATGCGTTACAACATGACCTTTGTTATGAATCACAATTATGATGCCACTAAAGTATAGGGAAAGATTCACCCTATAACAATTAATGACAAGTTATGCAAGGTCGCAAAATTTCTAACATCTCATGGCAAGGCATATCACTCCACATAATTGTATAGGTTATGTAGTTTTCACTTAACAAAATTGTATCACAACACAAGTTGGTTTTTCTGGAAAACAAAACATACCAAAGGTTCAAAAGAGACATATTTAATGATTTAGTTCATCCCTTACACTTTGATCCATTCCACCAATTTTTGTGTAACCTAATTTACAATTAACACACAATATCATTCCAAGCTTTATCTTACAATTTCCTTTTCCTTTTTCTTTCTTTCTTTTTTAAATATTTAAAACAAAAATTAAAAATGGAAATGTGAAGCAATACACACAGTCATATTTTACTTGACTTCTAATTTAAACTCCCCAAACTTAGTGTAGAACCCAATATTTTTTCATATACTCTTTCAACCCTAAGGTATAGAAACAAATACTTGATTTTCTGTTTAGGCTCAAGTGATCATACAAAAAATAAATTCATCAAAAGAGGTACATAAGGGGACATCAAGGATCAAATATTTTACATAACTTTTTGGGTTAAATGGCTTGTAAAAGAAACATGATCTTGATCATTTCTCAACATGCATGTAAAAGAGTAATATATAAATGAGAATTAAGCAAAATCTATAGTATGAACTATGTGGCTCACACAACAGATAAAAAGAAAGCTTGAAACCTTACACAGCTAATACTTTTATTCATAAATTCTAACACACTTGTTAGAAGAATTACTCACTGAGAGTGACTAACACAAACTCCATGAGTAGCTTTGATGGTGACGACGGCGAGAGATGGTGGCGATGGCGACAATGGTAGTGATAACGATAGTGATGGTAGCGACAATAATGGGGTTGAGATGCAAGTAAGTTACATTAAATAAGATACATGATGCCTTTAAATGATTTGTTTTAATTTGAGACATTATTCTTAATTTTCCAGTTATTATAATTCTTCTCATTTCTTATAATAACTTTTTTTTCTCACTTGATTTATCTTCTATATATTTAATTTTAAATAATAGAACGATAGTTTAAGAGAGATATTTAACAAAATATAATTTTTAATGTTGAAGAAAAAATATAAAATAAACATAAGATAAATAAAAAAATATTTAATTTAATATTTTTTTCTAAATTAATTTAAAATTATTTTAATATATTAAATATAATTAAAAAAATAATTTTGAATGAAAGATATTCTTCAATAATAATTTTTAATGTTGAATAGAAAATATAAATATAAACATAAAAGGAGAAAATAAAAAAAATTAATTTAAGATTTTTTTATAATTTAAAATTATTTTTTAATGTATTAAAATATATTTAATAAATATTTTTAAATTTATTAATATAATTTTAAATAAAAAATTTAATATTGAAGAAGAAATATAAAGTAATTTAAAAAAAATTAATATTTATATCATCATTATATAAAATGAATTGTCTTCTTTAGAATATACATTTAAAAGTTGTAGAGAATATAAATATAAACATAAAAGGAGAAAATAAAAAAAATTAATTTAAGATTTTTTTATAATTTAAAATTATTTTTTAATATATTAAAATATATTTAATAAATAGTTTTAATATATTAAAATATATTTAATAAATAGTTTTAAATTTATTAATATAATTTTAAATAAAAAATTTAATATTGAAGAAGAAATATAAAGTAATTTAAAAAAAATTAATATTTATATCATCATTATATAAAATGAATTGTCTTCTTTAGAATTAATTATTTATTTGTTTAATACCAATATTTATTTATTTGTTTAATACCAATACAATTATAATTTTTTTCTCTATCGGCCGTTTTTCAATTCTCTTTTTTTATTTATTTATTTTTGTTATGTTTTTATCGGCCGTTTTTCAATTCTCTTTTTTTATTTATTTATTTTTGTTATGTTTTTATTTTCTCTTTTATTATATTTTTTTTCATCAATAAAATTCTTATTTAAAATAATATTTCTTCAAAACTATTTATTAAATATACTTAGGGTCCTGAATTATGATCCCAACCTCAATCCATCAAAACCAAATCCCCAAACCCGGTTTTTAACTTAGCTGCGCGATCACTTACAAACGCCATCTACGAATTACGAACACTTCTCACTGTGGGACCCACCCACACTTCCAACTAAAATTCATAAACCCTAAGCCACACAATAGAGAGAATATGAACTTACGAGTATTACTAAACAAACACAATGCGTAACATTGTTGTGTTGGTAGTATAGTCTGCGTGCAGGACCACTGTAACAACCATGGGCCGTCACTCCTCTGGCAATCACTCACCCTCCTCCTCTCGCCGTCACCGGAGCCACCGCAGCAGCGTCTCTCCGCCGCCGCGAGATAGGCACGACCACTCCAGCCGGAGTACGGCCAAGCCGGTCCAGGCCGATTCCCCGGTTCACTCGCGCTCTCCTTCTCCGCGAACCAAGCGGTTGAAGAGAGTTCAATCTGAGCGTGAGCGCGAGAGTGAGAGGAATGGAAGTGGCAGAGGAAGAGGTTCTGAGAGAGATGCGGTTGAGAGGAGGGAGAAGAAGAGGACGGAGAATGATGAGCTTAGTCTAAGGAGTAATAAATCGGAGAAAAGAACAGAAAACGAAGGTCACGGAAGGAGTAACAAATCAGAGAAGAGAACGGAGAACGAAGACAGCGGCGGAAGGAGTAACAAATCGGAGAAGAGAACGGAGAACGAAGACGGTGGCGGAAGAAGTAACAAATCGTCGCGGTCGAGGCACGAGAGGTCGCCGGAGCGCGACCGCAACGGGAGGAGCCGGCATATGTCTGAGTCTCCGCCGCATCATCATGGCTCCTCTGCGAATGCAAAACCTCGTGATGAGGTGTCCGGTGATATCCAACCCTAGTTCATATTAATCTTCGAGTTCTATTTTTTTTTTTTTTAATTTCAGTTGTTGTTGGTTTTGTTTGGTATGTGTGTTGTTTTGTTGAATTGTAGAATTTGAACCATTATTTTGATGCTGGTGTTGGAATTGAAAGGTTGAGAATGTGGTTTGGGAGACGTTTTTATGGTTGGAATTCTGTTTAATGTTCGTATTGGCTTTACTAGAACAGGTGTTATTGCTTGAATTGCGTGGAAACTTAGTTATTAGTAGATGCTTATTCAATTTGTGGAATGTACAATTTTGGAGGTAATTTAGCTATTTAAGATAATGTGATGTTACTTCTGATGTATGAGTGGATCTCAGTGTGTTTTATGCGATTGGGAGACTTTACAAATGACAATGAAACTTGGGTTAGGATGTGGTTGGAATTTTACTTTAAGGTGGCTTTGAGGATATGAGAAAGTATTTGATGATAAGGAGATGTATTGTTGAACAAGAAATAAAAACAAGTTATTGTTATTGTAATGATGGTTACTATCCTAGTTACACATGATTGAGGTAGTGGCTCCAACTATAGAAGTTGTGAGAGGTTGAGAGCTCTGATTCTGTTAGCTTGTGTCTTAACAACCTATTAAGAAGTCACTTGCATTTCAAGTGCATTGTTTTGCTTTACAATTTACATCAAGTAAAAAGTAGAGTTGATAGACATTATTCTGGTACTTCACATTTGACATAACAGCTTTACTTCAATAAAGAAAATTGCCTTATGCAGCATTGGTTTTTCTCCTGAATTACATGTTCATTTCATGTTGCTTACTGTTGTTATCATGCTACTGAATAGACTTATCATGGAGACATTTAGAATATTCTGGTATTGAAGATTAATAAAGGTCAAGGTGAGTGAGATCATGGAATCTTGGAACTTATGGAGGTTTAGATTAGAATGTTGCATCTCACCTTAGAAGATTTTAGTTTTATTATTACTAAATTAGTCATTTCAATTGATAGGCCATAGGTGTGTGAGGATGATAAGATTGATAAACATTATGGATGAGTGATTAGTAATTTGTAATTAAGACCGATGATGATAAGCATGACAAGTGATTAGTGAAAGCATCAATTCAACAGAGTAAATAAGAAGTGACCTGTAATGAATGGATGATAATCATTGCATATCGGATCATGAAAGACTAAGAGTATATATACACACACTTGTATACTAGTGCTTGTTTTACCAATTATCCAAGATTTAAAATATTTCTTCTTTACATCACCTTTTCTCTATAGTAGTTTTCATTTCGTGCTTTTTGAGGATAGACGGAAAGAGGAATTTATTGTTACTGTCCCTCATTATTTGTCTTCTTTGGTTTCCTGCTTTCTTTTATTTTCTTTTTCTTGCATGTGGTGAGGGCATGTGAAGGGGAGTCAAATCAAGTCAATGGAGCTTATTAGAGATGAGCTTTAGGCTTCAATGGGAAACAATTTGTATATCTTTTTTACATGTTTTCTGTTGCTTGAATGGAAGAGTCATTTCCAAAGTCCCATGTCTTTACACTCGTAGCAGATTGGCTCTATCCCGCCTCCTCTCTTGGTTCCCAAAATGTTGATTAATTTATTATTCCATACTTTGGCAATTAATTTTTCATTTTCCCTGGTTTTCTCCCAACTTTATGTTTATGGTGTCTTTTATTCCTGTTTTGAACTTCTTTGCATATTAAGGATTCACTGTTTACTAGAATTGATACTTATCTGGATTGCTGTTTAACTGTTGCAGATGGTAAACTCAAGAGGAGCTGAACAAATGTAAGCTGTTGTTTCAACTCTGAATTTTCATGTTCAAGTATTGTTGTGCTGATGTTTACTGCAATGTTTAATTTTTGGTTTTGGTTTGTTTCCAGCCAAATCTATTAACAGGAGTGCTGATTGTTAGAATAATTTTTTGTCCTTTAATCTGCTGTGAATTTAGTTTTTTCTAATTTATTTAAATCTAATAAAAGGTGAAGGTTACTGTAGAGTGACACTTATTTTTTGACCTTATAAAGTAACTGAAATGCATCCAAATTCAAAATTATAAGTCATCGTACATAAGTTGTTTCCTTGTAGTGATGACTGTTCAACCTAAATACAGTGAGAAAAGGGGTTAAAGCAGAACTGTGTTTAGAAAATTTGAGGCCTAAAGCTAATTTTTATTTTACTTTATTTTAAGACAAAAATTTAAAGTTACTTAATGTAATATTAATCTTCAAACATTTATCAAGTAATATTATTGTTAACAAATACTATAGTTTAATAGTAAAAATATTTGATTACTTTGTGTTGCTTTCTATTCTATGTCATGATTGTCATTCAGAAGCTATACATTTTGTGGTCATGCTTGATAGCATAAGATATCTAAATGCTTACTAAGTTCTTTGGTGACTTATATTTTCTAGGGGTGTAGGTTGTTAATTTTATCTTCTAATGATTTGAGCTTTTAAATCAATTTTATATCTTAGAATGAGCACTGTATATAGCATGGGGCCTAAGGCAATGGCCTTGTTGTAAACATGGCCCTAGGTTAAAGTTAGCAGGGGCTGTGATATATTGACATGCATGAAGAGGTATGATTGTAGATCTGTATGGATCGCTGCTTTGGTGATTGGGACAAAGCTTTACTGATTATCCACAGCATATGGTTTTAATCTAATCAGTGTTGTTAAATAAACTGCCATAACGGTGCCATAGCATCATTGCGTGGTGGATCTTTTTGCCAACCATCCTTAAAGCATGTCTGCCATGGCAGTTCTATGAGGAGCAATAACATGTTTTTATGGCAGAAGTTTGGTTTTTCGCTATATTCTGCCATCAGCTGTAGATAACAATGAATCTAATTTATGTTTGGTTTGGGAAAACATGCTTATGGAGAAATTGTTTTTTATGAATCTCAATTGCATTGACGTTGACCCCTACCTAGTAGGATAAGGCTTGTTTTTGTTGGTTGTTGGTAACAATTGGCTTTGGTGAAGAAAAATCTATAGGTAATTGTTTGAATCTTGTAAAAGTTCTGCAGTTTATTCAGAAGGAAAATGTTGAAAACTTTAATGGATCTTAGATGAGTATGACTATTGAAATGAGATGATAGTATGTAACCTAATACAAGCCATTAAATAGCATGCTAGAATCTAGGAATATGGACTTCTATAATGAAGATGAAATGATTTCTAATGGGTGCTAAATGGCAAAGACGGAAGTGAAGGAAGCTTTGGAGAAGTGAGTCCATGCTCCATGCATGTGGTGATAATAATCTAGTTAGGGTGTATGATTCAGAATTTTGGGATGTTAAAAAACATAATGCTGAAGGAGGAGCACCCACCAAAATGACAAAGTTTATAAATAATGACCAAAGGTAATGTATAAATAAAGACAATGGGTTTGAAGAATTGGTAGCTTCAATTGGACTTCAAACAAGACACAGACTTTTAGATAGTTTATAATTTGTAAATGTATAATAGTGATAAAGGCTTAAATGTTACTGTTAGAAAGTTTGAGTTGGATTATGATACATATGCACTAATTTGGATGCTCTCTCCTTTGGATTATAATAGAGATAGAGGCTTTGGGTCGTTTCTTGTATTTTCTGTTTCTCTCTCCTTAGAACTTTGCAACTTTGGATGCCTCTTTCTGTATAAATTAGAATTAGTTGGCAATTGGTATAGCTTTTGATGATGACTGTCTGCTTGCTGCTTTGGCAGGGATGATGAGGATGATTCTATTAGGAAAATGAAGGCTGCTGAGGAGGCTTTGGAAGAAAAGCAGAAGGTAATAATTTGCTTTTTGGTTATGATCTTGTTTCTGAATTTGTAGTTCTCCATTTCCTTTTGTGTTGGTGAAATTGGAGTTGAGACTTGAGAGCCCTTTCAAATAATTAACTGTGCATTTGTTTAAGGAAGTATGACTTCATAACTCCCCTATACTTTATTGCTAAGCTTCAAACTGTTGTCTTGCTTAAATATTTTTGAGGCTTCTATTGCTAATTAATTGTGTTGGAAGCTGTGCATGCAACGACAATGTTTAATTGCCCACTTGTGTTGTTCAGAACATTTTTGCTTGTGAAAGAATCACATCTAACCAAGGTTCGTGCTGTATGTCATAGAGATTCTTCTTCTCAAAGAACATAAATATGAGTACTTGCTACATTTTTTTAAACTAACTACTATAATATTCAGTTCGGTGTCCTTTTCTTTATGGAGGCTAGAGTAGGGCATCCCAGGCTCCTATACTACTAAGTACTAACAAATGTGTTAGTGAGACTTTACCATTCAAATAGGAAAATTGAAAGACATGTGATTTAAGAATAAAAAAGGGAAAAAAAAAGGAGAGGACAAATATTTAAATACTATTAATGTTGAAATTACTAAGACAACATTTATCTGTATGTTAATTGAATTTAGAGTTAGTTGTGTGCCCAATGCTTAATTTGTCTCTATTAACTTGAGTTGCATTGCAATACAAGGAAAGATAACGAAACATAATATGATTTAACATAATGAAGTTACTATTGTTATTTTTGTATAGATAAGGATGTAGGTTTTGAGTGATTTACTCATGTTGGCATTTCTGAAATCTTTGCCACTTGCACTTTTGCAGGAAAAACCTTCATTTGAGCTATCTGGAAAGCTTGCAGGTGAAACAAACAGAGTCAGAGGTGATACTCACTGGCTATATGACTTCTAGGCGAGTTTATCTTTCATTTTTAATTGTGCGCTGAACAATCTCTTTTTCAGGTGTTACTTTGTTATTCAATGAACCTCCAGAGGCACGAAAACCAGATATTAAATGGAGGCTTTATGTTTTCAAGGCTGGTGAAGTGCTAAATGGTTTGTGTTTATGGATTATGCTTATAACGTATGTTATAATAAAACTGTTCAACATGTATGCCACATGTCGATATTTTGGAAGAGTATTTCCCACAAGTGCTATTGACAGACCTAGTTTATTTTTCTCACTTTTTGGTGTTTGATATAACAAATTGTTTTAACATTTTCCTTGCATTATGGCCAGCAATTTTTCTAGTTTATATTATTCACATTTCTTTTTTGTTTCTTGTGTTATAATCAGCCCCTTGAATCCTGGATATTTTTGCCTGTTATACACAATAGAGTTTTGCATAACTGATAAGAATACCATAAATTTTCTTTTCAATTTATTTGATGAGTTTCTAATACCTTATGCATTGGGGATAGCTCTGTACAATTAGATGAGCAATTTGTCTGAATACCCTTTCTACTTATGTATATGGGTGTATACCTGTTTAATGTGATGCTTTCCTGTCTACAATTTCCTTCCTTTTCACTTAAATTTTCAACAGTTAATTTTAATATTTTTTTTTTCAATTGCAGTTAAATTGTTAAATTAAAATTTTACCATGTGGATGGACCTAAATGGAATTACAATTTTCTTATCTTCCAAAGAACTTTTTGTTTTTAGCTTTTTATCTACTTTTGCTAAAGAAATTTTATATGATTGATTTACAGAGCCCCTTTATATACATCGCCAAACTTGTTATCTTTTTGGAAGGGAAAGAAGGGTTGCTGATATCCCTACAGATCATCCATCTTGCAGCAAGCAACATGCTGTTATTCAATTCCGGTATATCATCAACTTAAGCAACCTCACACGGATTCCTTTGGTTATCAGTGTTTCAGCGGCAATTGAATGTTTTGAATTTAATTTTTTTAATTTCTTTTCTTATTAGGCAAGTTGAAAAGGAGCAACCTGATGGTATGTTATTAAAGCAAATAAGGTAATGACCAATTCTTACTTTTGTTGATTCCTCATACAGCTATCTAGAAGTTTCTCAATGTGTAAAGCTAATATGTATTTGATCTGTGCACTAGGCCTTACATAATGGACCTTGGAAGCACTAACAAAACTTTCATAAATGTGAGTGTTTGTTGAATGCCTTTTATAGTTTGATTAGTTTCTTTGTTCTGGTAACAATGAATGAGCTGAAGTTAGATTTCTAATGAATATCTGTCTGATGCTTTCTCCCATTTCAGGATAGTCCCATTGAACCTCAACGATATTATGAACTTAGGGAAAAGGACACCATTAAATTTGGTAATAGTAGGTAAGTGAGATGTAGATATTCATTGTTTTTTCATGATGTTCAAAATACATGTTTATTTTGTTTATTTTAAATTACGAGTTAAAGTTGTATCGCCGTGCTTTCATGTGAACATATTTAGCAACTGCCCCACTCTCCAATGACAGATTATATCTTATGGATTTATTAATAGGTAATATTTAATATTCATTATCTGAAACTAAATTATTTTGGTAATCAGGTTTAGATTAAAAGAATCTCCTTTGTAAATGCTGAAAATTTAGAGTTTGGAAACGAGTAATAGAAAAAGATTAATAAAGTGAATAGATGAATCTTTGCGTGGAAAGGGAATGACAAAATTTGAAGTACCACAATATTTGAACATTTGGAATTACATCTTCTGCATTCTATCTGCTGTCTGTTGAGCTATAGGGAAGGTACATGAAAATTATTGGTTTGGAAGTATGCCAATTTACATGAGAGACTGGAGAACAATAAGTTTACTTTACATGAAGGTGAAAAAGATATTTCCATGATGCGGTGACATATTTATCTGAACTTTTTAAAGCATGTGACTAAAATTTTCCTGGCTGGAATAGTTTGTCTGAGACATGTTAAAGCAATGAATTTTCTTGTTTTTTCTTTTTTATTGGTACAAAATAATGCATATATAATGTTTATGCTCTATTCACCCCTTGATTGATCAGTATGCCCTACGCAGTAATGGATATTGTACCTCACTACTTCTGTCCTTTTATTTTTCTATTGCAGCCGAGAATATGTATTACTACATGAGAATTCTATTGGGTAATGGACGTTTGTCTCTCCAATTTTGCTCAATCATTTCATCAGAACTTATTGAAGCAGCATTTGACCAGAAGCTTTAATCCATGTTCAACTTATGTGTATTCCTCCTTTCAAAAGTTTCTAGATCAGTTTGTCTCCAAATTCTTGTTATTATATACACTAGACGCATTGGCCGATAAAAAAAAAAAAACCAGACGCATTGGATATTTTACTTCTAAGTTGTACAATTCAATCTTGTGGCTACTTGAGCAAAACTTACCCTGCCCCTGTATGATAAAGGATATGTTTGGGTGATCTTTTTACAAAACACTTTTTAAGAGAAGAAAAAAATACAAAGAAAAAAATGAAAACAACTTCTGCAAAAGTGTTTTTAAATGATGTAGGAATTTAGATGCTAATTTTTTTAAAAAGTTTCACATTTTGAAAAAGTTATATGAAATTTTTTTTACATATTTGTTAAAATTAGTTTGAAAAACTTTTATATCTTTTAAAAAGTTTATTATAAGTTTTTTGGACATTTTTTTTAGTGTTTTTAGAAAAATTTATTCAAACGTTCAAATTTGTCTTGTGAACTTAACACGTTTGGTTTTAACATTTGATCGATAGTTTCGAATATAGTTCCGATAGGATTTTCACATTTCATGAGGTAGCATTGTGTTTTATTCCTCCTATCTCGGTAACCTGGTGAGAGTGTCTTAAGCATAAGTCATGAAAAAATAATGTGTTGTTTTGGATGAGGTAATTGCATTTGCTAAAATTGAGTTTAATTTTAATGCTTACAAGTGCTGTAAAATAATTGATATATTAGTAAGACAGGTTTAGTTGTAGATTTCGTCTTTATTTTTTACTTTTTGGATATTTCGTGTCTGAAATTTGAAAATTATGTCTTTGAAATTTTGTAAATTATGTTCAAACCAATAAGTTGAAAGTGTTAATTGTCAGAAAACAAACCCTGACATTTATGTAAGCTTAATTGGATTAAATGGAACATGATCACAAGCTAATTAAAAGGTAATCTATTAATTAATTAAAAAATAAATATTAGGAATAATTTTTAATAGTTTGGAAAAAGTTATGAAGTTTTAAAAATTGAAGACATAATTTTTTAATTTTAAAACAGAAGGACAATTTTGGAGTTTAAAAAGACAATAGGCCATTAGCCTATTTTGATAAGTTTAATACATAAAAATTAGCATGTTCTATTTTAAAACATACTTTAAATTTTGGACTGATGTGATTGGTTGGATAATGAACTAGTGATTGAGCATGTTTGATTGATTATCATATAAGATATGCCATCAACTTGATTTGCTACAATGTTATCCTCTTTGATTCAATGTGACATGCTAATCCAATATGGTCAAAGTAGTAAAAGGATCTTTTCACTTAATTACAATGTGACATGAAATCATGTCATTCCTTCTATTTCAAAACTTTTTATTCTGTAATTATAAAAATAATATAGAAATTTATTTATTTAAATAATAAATTTGACATATAAGTAAAATGATGTAATTCCATAATATATATTTATTTTTCAAAACTATGATATAATAAAACATAGACATATAAGTAATCATGTTAGCTTTAAAAATTGCATTTACATAATTTTCAATTAATAAAGTTTAAATGAAACTTCAAATAATTTGTATACATTACGAAAAACTATTAGTTAATCATCTCTAACTCAACGTCACACATAATCAGAGCAACCCAACAAAAGAGATAAAGAAAAACCAAAGTATCACCCATGATATCATCAAGGTCTTGTCACCTGAGAGCGACGGTTAACCCAAACAAAATGCAACAAGAATAATAAGGGGTGAGAATATGTCTTACGCATGTTATGGCATGTGTAAAGAGAATGAACAATTAACTAAGTACAACAAATAAAAATATAAATTCATTTCAGACACATGACAAAGATTATACATCCACACGTATAAATTCGTTCATGCTAATGATGTTTATGCAATGCAAGCTCATGCATGCTCTTTAAGGTACACACTCAAAGCAATCTTCTTCTACGACAGTAACACGTAGGTACAATTATCTCACCTTAGGTTCACCTGAAGTGAATCTTCTTCTACGTCAGTAACTCGTAAGTACAATCATGCAATGCAAAACAACCCAAGAAGATATGGTTTAGAGTACTGCACAATGGCCGATCCTTACAAAACTTCTTCGATTGTCACACTCGTGCATGCTATACGCTAGAAGCAGTCTTCTTTTACGCTAGTAACACATAGGTACAACCATCTTACTATATGTTCACCCGAAGTGAATCATTTTTTACGCTAGTAATACATAGGTACAAACGTGCAATGCAAAACAATCGAAAAAGATATGTCTAGAGCACCACACAATGGGTGATATTTACAAAAATTCTTTAACTGCCGTATTCATGCACCATGTCATCCATAACATAAATCATAATATCAACATTTAATGATGTCATCACACTTTACTCCCAAAAGTAGCTGAGATGACACCTCGTCAAACACACCCTGATTATCATCATCAACATAAATCACAATATCAACATCTAATCATATCATCACACTACACCTCCAATCACAATTGGGATGACACCTCATCAAGCATACCCTAACCATCATCATCAACACATTATACGTCCAATTGAAATCAACATCAATATCACATAATGAAACAAATCTCCAATTTACACACCTCAAATAACTTTCAAAATTCAATCATTCATCACGACACTCAAAATTATAAGATACATCATAATAATCAACATATGGATGACACATCGTTAGGCACACTCTGACTACCGTCGATCATCAACACATTATACGTTCAATTGTAATCAACATTAATATCATACAGTGGGTTAAATCCTTAATTCATGCTCTTCAAACAACTTTTAAACATTCAATTATTCACCACACTTACAATTATAAGATACATTACAATATTTCACCCCATAACAATCAACACCATTACAGTTTGCAGAATCTTTTCTTATCTTACTTTTTTATTACATTGTGTAATCTAAATATAATATCTATAGTTGTACTAATGATATAAGGTTGATACCAATTTTATTAGAAAGATAATAATATTACCTAAAACTTTTATGTTGATGATCAGGGTTAGTTTTGTCATCACTATTTTTAAAAATTACAAACCTGTAGCGATTAATCTCAAATCTGACAGCTTGACCTTTACTTACTATTTTATTCATAATTTGAGTTCTATACATAATTTTTGAGTGATTCTAACCTGAATGAAGGGCTACAACTTTGATGAAAAAAATGAAACCTAATGAAGTCGTTTAGGTCATGTCGTCAGACTTACAATACACAAACATATGTTTTGCACTCTAGATTAGAAACTCAACTTTCTAAATCACATAACTTGATCAATTCCTAACATTGTTATGTGATTCTTGAGCCTAAACTGTACCCCACATGTCTATTTTCTAAAACAACAAACAAAACTCGATTTGGTTAACCACATAGAAATAGAAACACTGATCGAGGTACACTCATACAAAAGTTTTCTGATAATAAGCATTCAACTTATATAAGGTTCCTAAAATATAATTCTAATTTCAAACTCTCAAACATTATACTTCTCATGTTTATTATAATCACATTCTACAATTGTAGTGATAATCATCAATTTTTTATCAATCCTCTTGATGGAAGAAAACCTTCAACACCTAACACCTAATCCTTTAGATATAGAGAACAATTCAAATAATAGAACAATTTTTCAACCATGACATTAATCAATCATATAATTAAAGCTTTTATTTAATAATCAAGAACATTCATAGAAACAAACAAATTAATTAATATAATAAAACACCTAAAACTTTCATTTCTAGGAAGACTTAAGGTTTACCTTCACTATCCTATTTCCTATATATGCTTGTGTGTAACTAATCTCACTTTTCTTTACAATCCAAAAAAAAATACAAACCTCAATGGTACCAAACACATTGATTCCAAGTTGTCAATATATTCCATAATTAAAATGCAAAACTCCAATTAAATAAGACAATATATTCATGCAATCACACTTATTTTATGAGTACTTGTTATAGATATTCATAATCTTTCAATGATACATAAAACATATTAAAGCTTAGCGATTGCTTCATTACCCATTTTCCTTACATAAGCCACATGAGAGATAATTTTTATCTCTAACCTCGAACGATGATCTTGGGTGTAAATGATGTGTTCTTAAGTTTCCAAATACTGTCCTCCTTAATCTTCATCTTCCCCAACAAACTTCCTTTTGCATCTTTTGCAGTTTTTTCTAAAACCTCCAGAGTCAAAAATGTGAAACTGAAGCACAATCACCTAACCAATCTGAATTACTCTAAGTTAATAGTTAAATTGGACTTTTTAATACTAGACTCAAATTTAACCTTTAGACTATCTTACTATTTACATCCACATTTATTTTATAAATCAATTCTGAATTTATTATACTAAAAAATATCAAATTAATTTAAGCATATTAATATAATTACACCTTTTTATTAATATTTTATTTTTCTAAAAAAAACTATAATAGTTTACTATTTGTGTCAATTTTTAGTTATCAGAGTTTTTTAATTTAAATACAATTTTTAATAGATAAAAACAATAAAAATTAATTTTTAGTCAACAATTTTCACTTTTGTTTTGAATATTTTAGTGTGTAGAAATTAATTTTAAACTAAAAATACATTTTGGATGTTCAAAAACTTAAACGTTCCTGTTTAAAAATTAATTTTGACTGTTTTGTCACAAAATTATATTTAAATTAACTAATTTTAATTTACGATGCTAAAAATCATCACAAATAAGAGCTATTATTCCCTTACTACGAGTGGCAATGGGTGGGACGAGTATGAGTAGTGTTTACTCACTATCTTCTCTATCATAAAATACCTATACCGTCCTAAATTTTGCTGGGTATTCGTTCTAAAAATACCCGTTAG
The DNA here is from genome assembly GCA_037954015.1 of Psophocarpus tetragonolobus. Lineage (NCBI taxonomy): Eukaryota > Viridiplantae > Streptophyta > Magnoliopsida > Fabales > Fabaceae > Psophocarpus > Psophocarpus tetragonolobus. The sequence continues at coordinate 34,313,573 of CM075694.1, forward strand.
TTTTTTCAATACTAGCAGGTATCCATAGTTTTTTTTCAAAAATATTTTTTTAAAAAGATCTTATTTTTTACTTAAAATTTAATCAAACAAATAATTTATTTGTTAAATAATATAAAAATAAAATTACTAGTAAATTTCTACAAGATTAATGGATTTAAAAATAGATTAATATAACATATACAAAAAATATTTAATATAAATATAATATTCATTTTATATTATCGACATTTTTATAAAAAATAATTCTATGAATTATTCCCTTTTTATAAAAAAAGTAACATTATACAATAAAATTTGACAACTAATATTTTAAGTTGATTTGTTTAATAAAAATATTATCTTATTTAAATTAAATATGTGTAGTATTTTAATTTAGCGAATAGTGGATATCCGTGGATACAAATACCTGTACCCATGCCTGTTAAGGAGCGATAGAAAAAAATCTATTTACGCAAGTGGTGAGTATTCATTTAAATTATTCATACGGATATTTTTTGTGTTTAATTCATGGATAACTGAGAGTGGGAATGTTTTTGTCATCCCAATCTGCACTAACAAAAGACTAAAAATAATTTTTGAATTTGGAAAATAAAAAAGATCAAACAGATTTAGTAAGGACTAATTTGAAATATATAATAAACTCATTTGAGCCAAAAAAAAAAATTGAAGTATATAATAAAATAATATATAAATATAAAATGATTTGTCTCTTACTTGTTATCATTAATAATCTTACTGCACATAATCTTTAATAAACATGATGTTTAGTATTAATAGGTAGTCAACTTTATTCTAATATAATAATGATGGTATTTATTAAATCTGATATATATATATATATATATATATATATATATATATATATATTATAATGATGGTATTAATATATTACATGTACAATTTAATATAAAATATTATATATAAATATTTGCATATATATATATATATATTTAATATAAAATTCAATATGTAATGTTATATATATATATATATATATATTAAAAGAAGAAATAAGAAAGAAAAAAAAAAAAGTGGAAAGACAAAATGAAAAACAAAAAAAAAAAACACATGTAAAAAATTGACAAGAGTTCAAACAGTACATTGAACTAGTGTGATTTTGTAACTTACAAGCCACTTGTATTTTTAGTAGGAGGTGCAAGTTAACATTTAATAATTGTGTGTATTTAAATAAAGTTGTAGTTATAATTTGGGTAGAATATGTTTTATGTATTTAAAATATTATTAAAATATTAAATAGTCCTTAAATTTATTTATTTATTAATTTTAAAATATATTATTTTTTTATAATCTAAGTGTTTCAAAAACATTTTTTTAGAAAGATAAAAAAATGATTTACATAATTTTTAAAAAATAAAAAGTGATACATTTCATAAATAGAGATAAAAATAATATATTTTTTTAGATATGTATTTAATATATTAAATTTTTTTTGAAAACCTAAATTATTTTATCCTTAGATCTTGTAAACTTACTATTTTAAAATATGAGTGGATATAAATCAGCAAATTCTATAAATATGTCTAATTTTAGATTATAAATACTCTTTCCATAACTCATATATAATAAATAGTATTAGAGCATTTTAGAAGGAAAATAAAATTAACAAAACAGTGGTGCGTATTTTTAAAATTGAAAAGAGAAAAAGAAAATAAAATACAGCATTATAAACACATAGAGTTGGTAAATAAAGAACTTGATAATATGTGGTGTTGAAGGAGACACAGATCAGAAGTTGAAGCAGATCAATAAATGCTAATTGGCACAGCAATGGTGGTTGGTGGGGAGGCTATGGCCATAGGCCTCTAGCCTATTACTGACTGTACCATCTTATTATGCTATGTCACTGTTTTCTTTTAAACAAAACAAAATCATTTTCACACTTTTTAACAAAAAATGCATATTTGAATGTGATAGTTTAATTTTGCTATATTGTTAATTTATTATTATTGTAAATTTACTTTTTTTTAAAAAAAATAATTTTATCATATATAATAACTAATGAGTAAATGATTTTTATATGGTAACTATATATATTAATTATTGAAAATTAACTTATAACCATCAAGTAGTTTTAATTTTTTAATTTAATTCATTTTATTTTTTTATAAGTATTTATTTGATAATATATTCGAATGACTTCATTATTTCATGTGCATGCAATTGGTTCCTAACAAAAATATTTTGTTTAGTGGCATGATCATCATCCCTTTTAAAAAATTAATGATAAACATTTCAAGTTTTTATAATTTTATTGAAGAATATAAATTCGAATCATCTAAATAACATTAATTATCTAAGTTTAATTAAGTTAATTCAAAATTTTAATTTATCAATTAAATTGAAAAATATAAGGATTTTCCTAGTTAGAAAAAGAACATGATACTAAATGCTTTTTTCTCCTTGTTTTACAATATTGAACATGTTTACTTTAAATTTTACTTTTTATAACCTTAGCAAAAAAATTCAAATATATAATAAGGAAGTATTAAATGATTTAGAAAAAAATTAAGTAAATAAACGAATTTTTTTTATTAAAAACCAATTATATTAAATTTCCTTTTGTTAATATCAATAAAAATGCTTCAAATATTTAATGAATAATTTTGGTTAAGTAATTTAAAAAATAAATAAAATAATAATTATAATTAAAGAAAATAAATCTATTTATATATTAAAAAATCTAAACTAGAATGTTTTCATACAGCACACAAATATTTTAAAATATAAATTAAATGAACATATGTTTATGATAATCCTTAACAAAAAAATACTTTAAAAAAAGGCTTGAAAATTAGGTAAAAAAATTTGGTACATTTTCAAGCAAACACCTAATTTATCTGATTCATAACTAGAATGTTTTAAAACTAAAACAGACAACACACTTGAATATTTATAGTACACATTTGAAAACAATTAGGACAAAAGAATATTACATTTTCCAGAAAACAGCTAATCCATAGGTTTTTTTTTTTTTTTTTGTGAAGCTAATCCATAGCTAAAATTCTTGCATTTAAAGACTTATAAAATTATTTCATAACCAGAAATTAAAAAATATTTTATAGATTTTGAACTACAGATAAAAATAAGAGTTTAATTAAGAAAATATTAAATTTAAAATGTTGAAATAGAAGGAGAATATAAGTAGCACAAATTTAAGAAGAAACAAGTAGCTTTAAAAATTGAAGAAATCAATTTAAAAATATAAGAATCTTAAATATTAAAAGAGTTTAACAATAAAGAAAGTAGAGCTCATGTAATTGATATTTGAAATGGAAAACTATGTAAAAAGGAAAGGTTAAAAAAATTGAGAAAGTTAAGATTTGAGAATAAAATAAAATTCTAAAATAAAAATATATAGTTTGGGTCTGTGAGAACTTTCGAAAATATAAAATAAAAAGGTAAATACTAAATAGTGATAATGAGAATAAAAGATATATTTACTTTTTTTATATAAGATACAAGCCTCTGGTTAAACAAGCATATCTATTTTCTTTTTTTATTTTTCTTCTATTTTTTAAAGAATTACTTACTTAACAGTTTGGCATTCATGGACGATGATTTTTCCTTATTTTTCATCATTTTAATCGTTATTTTTCAACCATTTTTTTATAAAAATAAATAAGCTGCTTAACAAGTTAACAAACTAAACAACTGTACAAAAGAACAAATGAACAAATGCATAATAAACCTGTTTAATTGACAGGTTGTACGAGTCAACTCCCATATAAACTCAGAATTAGTGTAAAAATAAATAAATAAATGTTCACCTTATTTTTATGTTACCGTTATTTGAATTATTAATTTAAAAAATAGATGTTGTGAATTGTGATAATCTTGAATCATATAAATTTTTTTATAAAATAAATATTGTGAATATAAAAAATAAAAATTACTATATCATATATATTTTTATGATATATATTTTAATAAAAAAGTTATGAAATAATACAACGTATTCTGTTTTTTTTATAAAAAAAGTTGATATAAGAAAGTACCACACGAGTCTCACTTATTTTCTTTTTAATTATCACCTTTTTTTTTTCTCTTTCTACCATATTAAGAATAGATGAGAAATGCATATATATAATTATATACAACAAAATAAGATGAATGAGAAAATGGATTCATGTCTGTAAGGAGGAAAAGTGCATTCTGTAACGGAAAACCTGAAAAGTAGGGAATTACATTTTCCAGAAAACTTTGATCCACCAGAATGACCAGATCCATGGCAAATTGGGTAAGAAAAACAAAAGAAAAAATAAATTAAGTATCAGATCAAAACTATTGAGTGCTGTGAATTCACTGATTAGTGAATTGTAATCCTCCTTCACAAAAGACAAAGACCAAGATTCACTGTTCATATATTCCACACATATATATACAACCGAGTATCCTACAACCCAAAATCCATTTAAAACCTTCAACCCAATTGAAAAAAAAAAAAGAAGAAAGAAGAAAAATCTCACAACATGGTTGCTTCTTCCATTCCATTCACAGGTCTCACCTCCTCAAGGGTTCTTCCCAGAGAGCCATACCCAGTTTCCCATTTTCCCTCAAACATGATAAAGTTTGCATCTTTCAGAAACCCTTCTTCTTCTGTGACTTGTTCTCTCGCTGGAGATCCTTCCTCTGTTGTGCCATTGGAGGAACGCAGCAAAATGGATAATGGGTCGGTTCTGCTTCAGAGGCCTGATGCGGTTGGGAGGTTTGGCAAGTTTGGAGGGAAGTATGTTCCTGAGACTCTGATGCATGCTCTCGCTGAGCTTGAGGCTGCCTTTCATTCCCTCACTACTGATGAGCAGTTTCAGGTTTTCTGACAAAGGCTCAGGCTTTTTCGATTTTGTGCTGTGGTGTGTTTGTGAATTGGTTGGGGCTTGTTTGTTTGAATTTTGGGTTGTGTGGAGTTGTTTCATTGGGTTTAGCTGGAAATGTGTATGTGGGGTTAGGCTAAAGTTTTGTTTGTGATAAGGATTGGTCTTCATTGTTTGGTATAATGTTTGTTGGTATCGCACGCAAATTGGTTGTTGAAATGTAGCAGTGATGTTAATTGTGGTTGCTTTGTTTTTTTCTTTAAAGTTTAGCATGTTTGGGAATGTTGTTTTGCTTGTTGTATTGAATCTTCTAGGTATGGAAATACGGCCTGGCTAGAAGAACCGAGGTTAAGCTTTTGCAAGGTTTTAAAAATGGTATGCAACTGCAATTGTGGCTGCAATGAGAAGATTTTTTGGGGGATGAGACTGCAATTGTGGCCATATCAGTTGTATTTGTTTTCAATTTTCTGTAATATCTGGGATGGAGACAAAATGGATACAAAACCACAACCTCAATTTAAAACCCAGGAATTTTAGCTGTAGACCATCAACATTATTATTTGGAAGTACTATTCAGTCTATTCTAGATGTTTTATTTCGTTTTCTTTCTGCTTTTGATTTTTTATGCTTGTGAAATATACATTTTTGTAAGCTTGAACGTGTATCATTTTATTCTTCAGCTTTTTGGTCTTTGCATTTTCAGTTGCATACAGAAGTACATAATTTGGAACTTCATATTAATCTTCATTTACTTTATACTGAGGATAAGTTTCTGTCTCTTTGATATAGTAGTAGGGCATCTCTCATTCTTTGTATATTAACAACAATCTGAGGCCATGAAATGTAGTTTCCCAGAAGGAAAAAGAGTGGAAATTTTCTGAGATAGATGTTATGAATTGCAGACCGAACTGGCTGGGATTCTAAAAGATTATGTAGGCCGGGAAAGTCCTCTTTATTTTGCAGAAAGGTTGACAGAGCATTACAAGGGGCCTAATGGTGAAGGGCCTCACATTTATCTGAAGAGGGAAGATCTAAATCACACCGGGGCTCACAAAATTAACAATGCTGTTGCTCAAGCTTTGCTAGCCAAGAGCTTAGGCAAGAAACGTATTATTGCTGAAACTGGAGCTGGTCAGCATGGAGTTGCCACTGCTACTGTGTGTGCTCGATTTGGTTTAGAATGCATTATTTATATGGGTGCACAGGATATGGAAAGGCAGGCTCTCAATGTTTTCAGAATGCGTCTTCTTGGTGCTGAGGTATATCGATTGTTATTGTCATTCCATTTAGTTAAGTGGATTGTGGATATACCCTATAGCTAGTCTTTAAGAATGATGCATTGCCAATCTAAATGATTTCTTATTTTGTTGAAATTAAAAGAAAATAAAAAATATCTTTGAAATGAAAAAGGCTAATGGTCTTATGTTTACTGTTCTTCATGATGCCATATGAATGATCATGTTCTGAAGACTATAACGTGCCTTGAGGTTGTCAGTTATGAATTATTTCAAGAATGGACTGTTAAAGGTTGTCAAGATGTTAATCCTTTTAACAACATCTAATGTGCGTCCTGAGATTACCTCAATAAACAAAAATGTTATTTTTAGTGTAAATATCATGTTGTTTTGGATATGTGGTGTCATTTTGCATATGAATGTCTTTTAATCTGTTTTTGTTTTATTACCCTTTTAATATAATATAGGGGTTAGGGTCCTTCCATTAATAAATTTTTCATGATTCCTCTTTTGTTATACTTACACTACACACCTTTTAATCACATTTTGGTTTTTGAGCTTGGCTTATGGATAAAATAAATTGAATATGCTGTTTTGTTCTATATTGCAATCACACCTGAACTATGTTATTCACAGAATAATAACTTGTGAATATTCTGAAAGTTTATTGCTTGTTATGAAAATCAATGTTTTATTTCCATAGAGATATGTCAAACTTTTTTCTGATCCAATGCTTACACTTGACAGTTGATATATGCCATTTTCTTGAGAAATACTGTATATGGATGCATCCTGGTTTAAGACATGATAAAAGCACAGGACTGTAAGCTTTGGGACAAGATAGTGACACTGAGATGAGAATGATAAAAGCAAATGGAAGAGAAGTCAACATTGTTTTAATATAATCAGCTGTATTTTTCCAATTGTAGCATTCAAAGACCTAAGTTGATTGATTTATTACAGTGTTAATCTAGGAAATTGTATGCTCTTTCACTACATTGGATGACGTGTTGTGATGTGACTTCATGTGTGTCCAAATCTAATTGCTATAAATTGAATTAAAAATATCAGTCTACATTTGAAAAATGTGATCTATTCATTACTCATTGGTCTACTAATAGGATAGTCTTGTAATATAGGTGAGAGCAGTCCATTCTGGGACTGCTACACTTAAGGACGCAACATCAGAGGCTATAAGGGACTGGGTGACTAATGTAGAGACAACTCATTATATCTTGGGTTCTGTTGCTGGACCACATCCATATCCAATGATGGTGAGAGAGTTTCATGCTGTAATTGGCAAGGAGACCAGAAAGCAAGCATTGGAAAAATGGGGAGGGAAACCAGATGTTCTCATTGCATGTGTTGGTGGAGGTTCAAATGCCATGGGACTTTTCCATGAATTTGTTGATGACAGAGATGTTAGGCTAATTGGTGTGGAGGCTGCTGGATTTGGCCTTGACAGCGGCAAGCATGCTGCAACATTGACAAAGGGAGAAGTTGGGGTTTTGCATGGAGCTATGAGCTACCTGCTTCAGGATGATGATGGACAAATAGTTGAGCCTCACTCTATTAGTGCAGGGTAATTCATCTGACTGATAATTTGTTATGTCATTTGTCGTGTCTATTACAATTTTGCTTATTCTAATCATGTAATTAATTAGTTATGGTTTGAACAACTAAATTGTGTGCAGCTTGGACTACCCTGGTGTGGGGCCAGAACATAGCTTTTTGAAAGATTTGGGCCGTGCTGAATATTATAGCATCACCGATGAAGAAGCATTGGAAGGTAGGACTACCTTGAGCTTCCGGCTTAATATAATGCTTGAACACTCATGTACATAATTTTAGTCTAAAATGGAATTGCATAGATTTTTAATTTCAATTGTCATGATTTGTTTCTCTCCCTCCTTTACATTGGTACACACTGATCTCGGAAGCTCAGATTCAGACTTGAGACACAAACACAGACATGGACATTCCGACATGGTTAATGTCTAAAATAGAGGACATGTGGATACTGTTTACATACATATAAATAATGAGACTCCAATAAAATAAAATGAGTAACATAAATTATCTAAATTGGTGGTATACTCATCTATTTAAATCAATTTCCCAATTTTCTATGATAATAAGATTAAAAAATAGGTAATACATTATTTTTTAATAATATCAGTGTGTACTCATTTATGTTGAAGTGTTAGTTTAAGTATATGAGTTGTGTATAAATAGAGTTAAGTATCCAAGTAAAAAAAGTAACTTTTTAATTGTTGACCTAATTAGAAATGTGTAACATTTGTCAAACAAGTGTCACTATTCTAAACGTGTATGATATGGAGACACTTCAAACAACATAGACTATGATAACTCATCTCAATCACTTGTTCTTATCCTTGAAAATATCACAGTTTTTTGTTTTAACTCCTATTCTTTTTAGTCCCTACATGATTGCATCTAAGAAAATGTAGTCCCCTCATTATACATGTATATCCCTAGTAAGGGACTTAAACCACGTTATTTTGTTAGTTGTAGGATTTGCTGGAACTAAAACTAAAATTTATTATATTTTCAAGGGACAAAATATATTTATCCCTAATTTCTGGGAGTTTCAATTATCTAGAATCAGTCACCTTATGTTGGTATCAGCAGCCGATACCAATCATTGTTACAAACCTACAATAACTATCCGTTATTGTGTAATGTCACTGCTGTTGATTTCTAATCTCCTAGACATGTATGCTTACTGATATGAGTTTTGTTATCATATTAAACATAAGTACTCATGGGAATATCATATTATAAATGTGGGAGGTAGGAAAGTGCTCATAATTTCACTGTATACACATCTTGCAATTTTCCATCATACAGCATTTAACCCGAGCCCAGAGGCATGTAATTTTATACTTGTTTTGTGATTAGGTGCAAAAGCTTCTCTTGTATCAAAATATTAAGTATTGTTTCTCTATCTTATATTTGGATTTTTTTTTTATGTCTAGCTTTTAAGAGAGTTTCACGACTTGAAGGCATAATTCCAGCTCTGGAAACGTCTCATGCATTGGCATATCTAGAGAAAGTGTGTCCAACCCTTCCTAATGGGGCCAAGGTTGTGGTTAACTTCAGTGGCCGAGGTGATAAGGATGTTCAAACTGCTATCAAGTACTTGAAGGTTTGAAAGGATCATGTGGATTAGGTGTTGAGTGAGCTTCATTTTCATACTTACAAACACAATTAATACAATTTGTTACTAGACCAAGTTAAATAACCATGTATATTAGCATCAGAAAACTGTTGCTATTCAATCTTCAATAAACTTAGTTTGTTATAATAAAAGTTATGACTAATTTCTATAATATCTTATCTGCTAGAAGCTGAGGTAAACACAAAAAGTTTGGTGTTTGCTAGGAGCTGAAGAGGTTAGCAAGTTTCCAATGCATGTCTAATGATTTCGGATTTTCTTTGAAAGTTGGCAGTAGAATGAAAATAAATGACCGATTGATAAAACCGTTTTCATAAAAAGAAACAATTTTTTTTTTTTAAAAAAAAAAGTGGTTAAAAAATATTTTTAACCTTCTAACTTTTAGTCTTATGATTATCAAATTCAATGTTTTTAAGCAATGATTGTTTTCAATATTGAAGCATGATTTTGAAATTTGAGTAAAATTTGTTTTATTAGATTTATTAACATGAAAATTATAAAACTCAAATAATATACAAATTAAATTTTTAATTTAAAACAATCTCTAAATTATTTAAATTACAAGTTAGTCTAATGGAATAAAATTTGCGCATGTTTTACGTAGTATGTCTTTCCAAATGCAACTGCAATTAAACATTGGAAACTTAGTAATAAATAATTTATTTTTCATTTTTGCCTTTGATTTCTATCATTTTCTTCCCTTACGAATAGCAACATTCCCTTAGACTTTATATTATATTATAATATTATTAAAAGAGGCAAAGTCCCAAAATTTTTAAGTTCCTTTAAAACTATTATAGCCACAAGTTTCCATTTAAAGGCAACTTAAAATAAAAAGCCTTTAAAGACAATTAAGAGAGGCAAATTAATTTCTATCATTTAAAACAAGTTTTTGTGTAATTAGATTAAATTAATACCTGATTATAATTATTAATTTCATTTAATTATTGTTTTAAATGTCATTTAATTGTCTAATGACTACCTTGTGTTTATGGAGGTTAGGTGTGTGCAACCATAACAACTCCTTCATTCTTGTTGCCAGTTCTATATTTTCGGTGATCTTTGAGACGTTCTTGTTGTATCTTAGAGAGTTGTGATATACCTCAAATAAGTCTTTAGGACAATTCTCAATACATCTCACAAAGTGATTTTGTTAATGATCTCAATTAGCATAATTCATCATATGTGAAGATCAACTTAACTCTTCATTTTCAGCAACAACGAAAACAATATAAAAGGACTTATATATGTTATTGTTGGTGTTGCACATTTGGTGATTCCTTAAAAAATAAATAAAAATAATTTTGCAAAAGTGGTAGCTCATGATTTGAGGTTTTGATTATTGTCAAACACTCGTGATGGACGACTGAATGTGATGGAAGACTAAACGTGATCAACATAAAGGCAAATACTGAGAGCAAAGAATGGGGAGGGTTCAGAATTACAGTACGTGAGACATTTTAAAATTGCTTGAACACCTTCAAAGCATTGTGCTGAATAAAAAAACAACTTATCATTTCAATATCATTATGAGGTACATATATTATGTTTAGTTAATCATAATTTAGTTAAAAAATTATGGTTATTGGATGTTTAATATGTTTTAAGAATCAAATTTAATTATTTAAATTTGATCAATGTGAGGTTTATTTGGATTCATATAATTCTTGAGGACACGTGTCACAGATATGTGTGAAATACCACATGGGTGAAAACACGCAAAAAGAGAAGATGCATATAAGTATGAAATACCACAACCTTGTAAAATTCCATAAGTTTATAAGGAACACGCAAAAAAGGAAAACGTATCAATAGTTCTTCCATAGTGTTGTGTCAAATACTACATAAGTGTGGGTGACACCTAAAAGAAGAAAATGCATCAAGGGTGTGGGATAAATATGAAAGAGACTATAATAAGAAATGAATGAGTTATTTTAATAATTTCATATATAAAGTGATTTGAAATTGATTGGTATTAAAATAAATATTTTAGTTATATATGAATTAATTTGTTTTATTTATTATAATAAAATGTATTCATTTGATAGTTTGAATTATTTATTCTCTCTTTGGCAATGTGGTTAGAGAAACTACTGAAATTATAAATTTGTTATTAAAATTTGTTAGTAACTATATTTTATAAAGAAGAAATATGATGGAGATGTTATAATTATCATGTCTTCGTAAAAAAGAGGACTAAGTATAAATAATCGATAAATGTGTACACAAAGGTTGTGAATGATGAATGTATCATTATATGCTTGTATGTGGAGGACATATTAATCTTTGGTACATGTAGTGATATGGTTATGGAGACTAAATTATTTTTAGCATCTAAGTTTGATATGAAAGACATGAATAAAGTGAGTGCAATTTTAGATGTTAAATATAGCTTGTACAGTAGGTAGATTGAGTAGATACCCCCATAATCTCAATAAGCATAATTGGGAAGCACTTGCTAGACTTATGAGGTAGTTGAAAGGTACCATGAATTATGGTATTGAATGCAATGAATTTTCATGTACTTTCATGTACTGGAAGGATACAATGATGAGAATTAGATATCTGATTTAGCTAATACAAAATTCACCCGTGGTTATGTGTTTAAACTTGGAAGTGGTGTTGTTACATGGAGATAACTAAGACAAACCATTTTAGTAAGATTAATAATGGAGTCAAAGTTTGTTGCTCAATAAATGAATGATAGTGAGACTAAATGGTTGAAAAAATTCTTAGCTAACATTACTCTATGAATGAAACTAATACCTTTAGTGTCTATGCATTTAACTGTAGTGAAAAATAAAACCTTCAATGAAAAGAACAAACATATACAGTTGAGACATAATGTAATAACGTCACTTGATGTTAAAGGATAGAACAATTTCCATAGTTTGTGAAAAGTCAATAATGGATTCGGCCCAATCGTGTGACTTAAATCCCTAGGGAAAAAGGTTTTTAGAAATGTCAAGGGAATGAGAGTTAAGCCACTTGAAAAACAAACAATGATGCTAACTGAACCTTTGTGATTGGATATCTCATGAAAAAGGTTCATATGAGTAAGAACAAGTCATTTGTTATATTTGCTAGCACTAAAATTGATACAAATCAATCTCCTTTTTTAGTCCCTTCCTAATAATGTGAGAAAGTGCTAGATATGTTGCATTAGTGAGAGTTTAAACTTTATAATTAAGCTTTATTAAAAAATTTAGCACCTTATAAAGTTTTTAATGATTTTCATGTCCCTTATGAGTGATGTATGATTTGCAGCATATACTTGATGAAATCACGTATATAAGTGTCAAGTTCGATTGCTTGCATGAATTTTGGCAAATTTCTATAGCTCTCTTGAATACCAAACACATGCATGACCTAAAAGAGCAACATAGTGAAACAACAACCTCTATGGAGGTGTAATGTGATTGGTAGACCACTATCGTACGTCAAGTACTATTACTGTTTTTGGTTCATATAGTTTTCTACACCTATTCACACTGTGTGTTAAGTCCTACCCTCTATGATTTAGAGATATAAGGTGACTCACTTTGTTAAGAAAGGAGGGAGGTGGGGAAATATCATTAGTTCGATCCTCACCGCTAACATTACTAACAATACTAACATTTAACTTATAAAAAAAAGTCTCACTAGTTTAGGTCTGGTTCATATAGTTTGCTACACCAATTCTGATGCATTACATCTCATGTGAGAACCCAAAATTTTTTCTTTGAAAATTGTTTATTTTTCTTTTGTAATATGAGGGAAATTGTTATAAAAATGGACTTTATAATATTACAAAAAGACAAAGTACCAATTTTTAATTGTGTCTAAAACTATTATAGTCGTTAGTTAGTTTTTATCTACATAACTAATGTAATTAATATGCAATTATTAATTTATTTAATTATTATTTTAAATGTCATTTAATTTTCCAACAACTATCTCACGTTTATGGAGGTTGAGTGTGTGCAACGAAAGCATTGTGTATAGTGCTCCTTTGTTCTCTTGTTGTTAGGTATATAGCCTCGATAATCTCATCTGAAAGGTTGTTGTATCTTGAAAGACTTGTAATATACTTTATATAAGTCCTTTAGAACAATGCTAAGTACACCTTAAAAAGCAATTCTCTTCATAATTTTTAATTAGTATAGTTTAACATCTATAAAAATCAACCCATATTTTCATTTTCATCACCACCAACAACAAAAGCTTTATCTCATTTTCCAACATGGGAATCAAATACATTTTCTTTTTGCACTTAGGATATTTTTTCTTTTTGCACTTAGGGTATTTTGAATTCTTGAAATTTTCGTAAATGAGTGTTTTGAAGAATAACATTCATGCCTGTTTCTTCCTATTTCTTTTCCATAAAATTCTAAAAAAAAATGACAAAAGTGATGGAACTCTTCCATTTCCTTATGTGTCTAAACATTAGGTGCCTAATAATCTAAGGACATCTTTAATGCATGATCTTAAAGAGAAATTTTAAATCAAGATCTTATCTTTCAAAAGATCTACTGTTAAAATGTCATTTGGAATCCCAGCGTGGAGATTGGGGTTTTATACAAGATCTTGTAAGATTTGTATGAAATATAAAAGGCTCATGTGCATTTTGGTTTCAAGAAAAATGTGCATGTGCATTCTCTTTAGTTAGTATATATAAAAGCAAAGAAAAATGAGCATGCTCATTTTGGTCCTAAAAATATGCACATACTCATTTCTTGTGTTTTAAAAACTAAACTAAACTGGCCAGTTTGACTAGGAAACTAGTAAACCAATTTGGTAACCAGTTTGGTCAACCCTGAGCACTGGTGAAACAAAAAATCGATATTAAAACTAGAAAATTGTTCCAAAACCAGTAAAACTGATGGTTTGACCTATTTGTAATTTTATTTTGAATTTTTTTTGGATTTTGCTAAATGTATCCCTAGTTTTCCTAAATCAACTATTGTTTAAAAAATTAATAAAAATGAGGTTTAACTTAGCAATATGAATGTGTATTAGTAACATTACCTTTTTTCTTTTATAATTACATTTTTAATACATTTTTTTATAATTTTAATTGTTATAATATATTAATTATAAAAAATACTATTTTATTAAGATCAATTCAACTACTGGTTCAATAACAATTCAACCATTGGTCCAATAATGGTTTAACAATGAACCATTAACTAACACCTTCACCGATTCAATCTTCGGTCCAATTTTAAAAACATAGACCATTTCCTTTAGCTAGTATTTTTAATTTTTCATTAGACACCTAATGTTTAGACAGAGAAGGAATTACACCCTATTTTCTTAAATGCACATACTCATTTTTTTCATTTTAATGTTATCATTAATGTTAAGTTAAATTATCTTTATTTTAAATACAATTTTATTTATTTTAATTTTTTTATAAATTTAATTAATTAATTTTACCTTTTAAAATAAATTTAAGATTTTGTCAAAAAATAAATGGTAAATAATTCAAATAGTGCATGAGTCAATTGTAGAACCCATACAAAATATCTTAAAGATCCTAAATATGAGATAAAAAATAGAAAAGATCCTACAACACATTTAACATTTTAAATGAATAGGGTACTTAATTTATTCTTATTGTATACAGGATTTAAGAGAGAGATTCTTTTTGTGTGCCTGTGATGAGTAACTAATCTCAATAATTAGATTTTAAAAAAATAAAAGATTAGGATGTATGTGTGATGAGTATCTAATCTCAATCATTAGATTTTAAGAAAATGAAAAGTTAAGATGAAGAGGAAGTCTCACTAATTTAGTTGGTTGAACAATGAAAAGGATGAGTAAATCATCGTAAATTATTCCCATATATCTGAAGTCGTGTATCGCTTAGGAATTGAGATTAAAGGTCGTTAAAAAACATTCTCCACTCTTCTCTCTTAACTCTTTGATGCACCTTTTTAAGAAAAAATCATCAAGGACGACAAGTTCTAAAGTGACAATACCTCGAACGCGGTGAGTCTAGTGATATGAAAAACTTTTATTAAAAAAAAAGTATGAAAAAGATAAAGAAAAAGAAAACTATAAACACGATCAGGACTTATATTCTTAAATAAATTAACCATCCTCAAAACTGAAGGCCAATTGGCTAAGTTCTTGAATTGGATATTTAGAAAGTGACCCCTTTCTTGACCAAGTTTAATTCTGGCTTCTATTGAAGGAAACCTTATCCACAAAGACGTTTAATTGGGGCTTCAAATCTCAAAAATATCATCCACAACAACCCCTTCAAACTAGTGCCTCACCAATAGTTTAGTTCATTTCTTGCACCTCTTACAGAGGATTCTATGGCCTTCAAAACCCTTTACACAAGAATATTACACACTTTTCTTCCTTTTACCCTTTCTACCCAATTGCATGGAAGCTGAAGTATGAATATGGAATTTCGTGACTAAGGTATGAACACAAAGTCTCCATGAAACTGGTTCAGCTCTTTCTCATTTTCCTTTCTTTACAATTTTTCCATTAAAAAAAATTCCATATTTTGAGAAAATTATAATTGAAGTGGCTTATTATTATATTCTCAGATATGAATTTTATTTTTTTTAATCTTTATAGACCATTACTATAAAAAAAAGTTATATTGTCAATTTTAATCATTATTATGAGACTTTTAATGTAATTGTTACCAAAGTTATAGTTTTACAACATGACAGTCTAATATTGGATGTCACTGTAAACATTACTAATGGTATTTTACTATTTTTTTTATAACCGGTAGGAAATTAAACACATTAAG
Organism: Psophocarpus tetragonolobus; assembly: GCA_037954015.1. NCBI lineage: Eukaryota > Viridiplantae > Streptophyta > Magnoliopsida > Fabales > Fabaceae > Psophocarpus > Psophocarpus tetragonolobus. The sequence goes on from CM075694.1 coordinate 34,329,596, forward strand.
AAATTTACAATAATTTATGTATGTTTTTTCAACAAAATAAGCTATAGTCCCTTGACCCATCACCTATAGTATCAGCATATTTAAATTAAATCCATTTATTTTATTATTTACATTATAAGGTCATAATATTCTAAAGAAAGACACAACACCGTCTCAATTATGGAACATATTTAAAACGTTTGTCTATAAATTTTATATCTTGCTATCGGTGGCGGAGCTTGGAATGGATGGGAATAATAAATGTCATTTTTTTTTTACAATTATGAGTATTAAATAATAAAAAGTATTAGATTTTATGGATTTATTAACTTAAACTATCATTTTTTTTAGAATAAATACCTTAACAATTTACGTCTTGAGTATATTTATTAAATTTATAAATATAATTTGCTAATTTATTCCTTCTAAACATAAATAAATATTAGTGAAGAAATCTATAAGCATTTGCTAACTTACACCAACTTAAATTTTTAAAAAAATAAATGAACAAGTTATATATATGGGTGTATTTTAAAAAACTTTAGAGTTATAACTTGTTTACTTATTTTTTTCCTAAATAATAAAGGGTGTAAATCAACAAATTCTTATATTTTAATATTTAAAATACTTACTTACCATACTCATGTTTTGTATTTGTAAACTTTAAAAGTTAATAATATCCGAGACTTTCCAAATTTATTTTTTTTTAAATTTTGTTATATTATTATATAATAAAATATAATTAAAAGTTTTTTAATTGATTATATTTAAAATATCTTGTGACGTACATTTATAAAAAAATAACATTATATTTTTTATGGTTCTTTATACGGTGTTTATCGTTATATTTAATTTATAACTTCAAATTTTGGCTAGATTAATGTAATTTTGATTTTTTCCCCAAAATTTTACAATAATAATTATCAAAATTTACATAAATTTCAATTTTGTAAGTTTTTATCATTTTATCAAATATTTATTATTACTAAATTAACATTAACTACAAAATAAAATAAACAAACAAACATGCTACTTCAATGTGCAGTAAGTTTAAGCTACTTAGTTAATTTGTAAATGCATGACACTTTTCTTTTTCAAAAGTATCAAGATAATAATTTTTAAAATAAAAAAATCATAATTATAAATTTAGAAAAGTAAGAAAATTAAACATCTATATTTTAAATAAAAAATTGAAATTACTTTTAAATTAAAATTTATTTAAATATAAATTAAATTAAATTTATTTTAACACTCAAAAGTTTAGATCAAGTTCCCTCACTGCTGTCTATCATATAAAACAAATGAAAAGGCGTAGTCATTACTCACATAGCTTCCTATTTGGCACACTAAGTAAAAGATTTAGAAGGCATTGGTTTGTTCTTTCGTTGGGCAACAAATGATGGGATGGTTTCACTTCACTTCTATACTAATTTTTGAATAAACTGAATTATTGAATTTAAGTAAAATTAATTTTTAATGCTAATTAAAGCTTATCTCATTAAATAAAATCTTATCTCATTAAATAAATTATTTTTTAGCTTTTTAAAATAAACAAAATATTTATTTTAAGTGTAAAATATGTTTTTACCCTTATACTTTCTAAATTATAAATTACCACCAAAGTATATATAAATTTACCTTGTGTAAAAACATTACATATGTTTTGCGGTGATTTGTAGTTGCCAAAAAATAAGACTGTTTATAACCTCCATAAATATTAAATTGAGATGTGTTACATGTAAATGTTTTGTAATTATTCATAGTGGTTAAAAGTTGTATTTTTAAATAGCTACAAAACTGTGGTAAAAAAATAGCTACAAAATTTTGTTAACTATACTTATACTATTAAAGAGAAATGACTAAATTCACGTGTTTTAAAAATTAAATAGTTTGAAAGTATAGGGACAAACAAAATTTGACTATAAGTATAAGGACCAAAAATATATTTTATTTTTATTTTAATTATTAAACTATGTTTAACTTTATATGAAATATTTAGATTTAGTTATTCATTTAACTCCTATTACACCAATTTTACATTTTTGTTCTCATACTTAAAAGTCCTTACACATACCATTTTTAATCAATTTTAATCCCTAAATGTATCACTGTCAATCATTTTTACTCCCTACTATCTAAACTCTCAGGGACTAAGATTAAAAATAGTTCAAGTATAAAAAAAGATAAAAAATAGTATCTAAACAAAAATAAAGTGAATTATTTTTAAATATAGGGGCTAAATGGTAGAATTCATATCACTAGGACATAAATGGATAATTAAACCAACATTTTATCTTAAAAATAGTTAAGAATTGTGTAAAAAAATAATTTCAAACTTACTAACCCCTAACCCCTAAACTTTTAAACTTTCAATCATTTTATAACTTTGTACCAAACATCAATAAAAGACAAATAAGAAACAAATAGTTCTATACCATCTCATTCATAATTAATGTTGAAATAATGGAATCACCCTATCACCAGCCAGGAATGATACAAACGAAATATGCCCCACAAATCCCGAATGAATCCGCGAATATTCTCAAATTAATTAAGATGAAAATATCAACGATGAATGAAGACACGTACAATGAGAACATGTCCCTCAGAAAAGTGAAAAGTCGCTTTCTCTCTCTAAACACAAAGCTAGCACTTCACATTGAAAGGGCCAAAGGGAATAGAAATGAACGGACCACAATGCACCTCCCTAAGCATAACTTAGAAAAGGTAACAATGCCCCAAAAAATATTAAACCCCAATTTGCATCTTCATTAACCACATAAAATATTTTATATATTTTGTGAATCATGACAACTGAGCACCAAATTGATCATAGGCATCTCATATCTTTGCAAACTCTTTATGGCAAACAATGTTTTGAGAAATTACTCTCAAGACTATATAAACAAAAGGCATTTATTTCAAATCATTGGCATTGCTTGAAAAAAAAAATCCACCTAATCATCTGTATTATGATAATGTTTCCTCAGCAGCAATATTCTTATTATTATATCTACAGATGGACTCACAGCTAGATCATCCTAGTCTTACAAAAATCTCGCAGTGACACATTTCAAGATCCACTTCCTTGTCCTAGGTTGGGCATGCAGAACAGTAGCAAACAAGTCCCTAGTGGAATCTTAGTTCCCCAAATTTATTGTTTTGCCTGCAGAAATCAGAAACAATAAAGAAGCATAAGTATAGCCACCAAAATAAACAATTATTTCTAAAAGAAACCACATATTTATCTTCATGAAACAAAACGTAATCAATATTATACTTCGTTTCTAACCCTTCTTTTTGTCCTTTTTCCTAGGTCCCACCCACATGGCAACAGCTTTCAAGGCAACATACCATAGATGATCCTATTAGAAGCCTCACTGTGAAGGTATGAACCAAAGCATATGCTCAAGTATTTGGTGCGGTCAACTTTGGAAGGTCTACAGCGTAAGCTAACTAATGTTGAAATTGACTTGGAATTAGGAAAGAGTGTAGGTTAAAGTAAGAGTAAGAACCAAAAGGAGTTAGGTGCATTCAAAGTCTAACTACCAATAAAACACCAGATCACACCTAACTTTGGAATAGTTAGCATCCATTAGACTGGAAGGTAAAAACATGTGACACATTAATAACCAACAACCAACTTGGACCGACCCTATGGACCGATTTTTGTTTTTTTCATTGTGAACTCTAACAAATCAAAATTCTTCCGCAGTTACATAGAACCCTTCCACAATTTGACAGTTTGCAGTCAGACAAAATAACAATGCAAAGGGTTAACCAATTTGATGGTTCCAGGTCACATACTTAAGCATCAACAATCAACCTAAACCGATTCTCTCTTTGCAATGCATCCTCAAACCAATAATGTTTAACACTGTGAGCTTGTTTGATGTTTAAAAAATAAATAGCATTTTCTTTTGGCAGTAAATCAGATGGCCTGCCAACTAGCACAATAAACAATCATAGACATCAAATATAAGAAATGATGACCAAAAGTACCTGTGAATATAAGAAAGTTCCAAGGATAGCAATGGCAGCACCAAGAGCATTGATGGGCTGAACTGGTGTGTGGAAGATAATGATGGAAGAAACTATGACGGATATACGCTTCATGGTGTTTCCAATACTAAATGTTAAGGGAGAGATCTCATCAAGAGACATGTATGACACCTGATTGTACAGATGATAGAATATACTTTGAGCTGCTACCCACCTGTTGCATATAATTACCAGCCATGTGTTCAGTCATAACATTGAGAAGAACATATGCTCAGGATAAAAAAATAGTAGATGAAAAAAAGCAAACAACTCAAGCGGAATGGAGAAATGAAAGCCATATGTTATGTTACATTGTTACAACATTAAGACTAAACTGCAGTACTGCACTAAAGGTGGCCTTTCATTCAAATTACAACATACATATAATCACATATTTGATAATCAGTCCATTGTCCTGCACAGACAATCTATCAATCCGCAAGTCTCAAATTAGCATAAGGATATGGTCATCAATTTGAGGCAGAAAAGACTGAAGAAGTTGACAATTGGCATATTCTAGCAAGCAGCAAATGTTCTGATGCATACATAAAATCTCTGCAGTTGGTTTATAGTTTTTCCAATTTATAAAGGATAAATAAAACAAATAAGGAATCAGCTACGGTATACCAAATAAAGCTTCAAATATAGGGATCTCCAACACAGAGAGATGTGAACATCCCAGTCAATGTAAAATACAAATCTCTCAAGAACCTATATGGGTAAACTTCTCTAGAAGCAATTCTAGTTAAAAAAAATACAAAGAAAAAAAAAATTTAAAAAGCTTCTACATAAGTTTTTAAAGGATATGGGACTTTTTACAAACTAATTTTACCTAATATCTAGAAGTTCACCCATAATTTTTCCAAAATATGTGATTTTTTTCTCTTAAAATTAGCTTATAAAAAGTCGAACATTTTTCAGAAAAACTTACGAAGTTGTTTTCCAGTGTGTTTTTTTCTTTTTTTTTTTTTTTTTTTTTTACACTAGAAATGTTTTTGGAGAAGCTCACCCAAACAAAACCCAAGTTGACCCCCAACATCTCTAGAAAACATTTGACTTTACTAACCATAAAGATGATGAAAAGACCAGATATCCTCTATAAATGCCAACAATATAGGTCTTCTTCAAATTGATGGAACACTGAAACATCTCAGTCTCAGGCAGCACAAGAGTACAAGACACAACATTTGCTCTACAGGTCTATTCCACCTATCCTCATACTGATATTACATATCTTTCAAAAACAAATGAACCTATCATTTAGGAAATATAAAATACTTTTGCATTCCCACATAAGGATAAACAAAAGATTTAGATAATAGTTATCAGAACATTGTACTTAACTAAATATTGTGAAATATTCATGATATCACCTTAAATAATGGAAAATACAGATACATAATGATGGATATTAGTGCAACCATGACAACACAATAGGTATAACATTACAGTAAGTAATTGTCTTGTAATTACCATATGAATTGGGGTCCAATTTGAGAGATGGCTGTTTGCCATCCAGCAGCCCACATCTGTGGTCCTTCAACAGCAATTGCAAAGGGTGTGAGAATTGCAAGGGACAAAATAGATAAACAAGCATAGTAATTCATTCCACTGACAGACTTTCCCTTCATGCCCTTTTTTGAAAAGATATTACGGAATACAAAGGCCAAATTTGATATCATAGCCCCCATAAAACCTGAAAAACAAAAAATCAATGAAATTAAAGTCAGGAGAGTGCAGAGGATTAGTTGCAGCAAAAGTATGAGAAATGCATTCCAGCACAGATGATTCTAATGACGCAATTACACAAGTAAATCACAATCAAATTACCCTTGCATTTGGACAATAAACTCAAGCCAGAATAGTAAAAGCCAGTTCACTAACACTAACGGAAAAAGTAACATTACCATAACATGGCCCAATTAACTAAAACACAAATTATCTTTTTACTAGTCAAATTCAATATTCTTGTTAGAGTGTTAGTTTATCAAATTACACAAGTAAATCACAAACAAATTACCCTTGCATTTGAACAATAAACTCAAGCCAGAATAGTAAAGGCCAGTTCACTAACACTCAATGTTATCAATGGCGGATGGCGGAACATAGCGGAAGGCTAAAATTCCGCCATAAAAACACGCCATTGCGTCTTATGGCACCATCATGGCGGACATTTCTTCAGAAATTTTATATAGCGGTTGGCAAAAAATCCGCCATGCCATGGCACTATTGCGCCGCCATGGCGGTTATTTAACAACATTGCTAACACTAAAAGAAAAAGCAACATTACCATAACATAACTTAACTAATTAAACACAAATCATCTTTTTACTAGTCAAATCCAATATTCTTGTTAGGGTGTTAGTTTATCAAACTACAACTTGTTATTGAGCTGAACAAGATTATAAGTAAACAAAGTTTCTTCAAAGCAAAATTTTGTTACCAATCATATTGAAGTTGAGCTCAGTCACAGCAGCAAGAGCACATCCACCAATAATTGGAACTAACGACAAATAGACTGGCATAGGGAAGGTCTCGCCCAAAAGAAATCTCGAAACTAAAACACTAAAAGCAGGTTCACCACTCTTGATAATATGTGTAAATGACACCGCAACTTTTGACATACTAACTGTTGCCGCTACATGTCCTATTGTATGCGCAACAGCAACCTGAAGGAGGAACAAAGAAAAGCTATGATCTCCATCCATTCAAGATGATAAGTAAATAAATAAAATTGATCAATAACTTATTTGAAACAATTATTCATATCGACAATTTAAAAAGGGAGGGGAGTGTGGAGAAAGTAACTTTGCTAATTCTCAAGTTAAACTGTTAAAGTGAAATCACTCTTTCAAAACTTGAAAATTATCATAGTTGATAAAAATAAAATCTCAGAATTAATTATGTCCAACGATGCTAAAAAAGAAAACCCTTATTTTCCAGAAGAAAAAAGCATATGAACAAACAAAATAAAGCTATCACTCATCAATTTGTTTCCATCAAGAAACAAACAAAAACAATTCAAAACTTACAGGGAACAAAGACTTCCAGAACTCGGGATCAGTCTTGGGGGCTTCTGCAATCCTAGTGGCCCAAGAGATCAACATCATAAGAGACCCACAGGCAAGTGAGAGGGTTGAAGTCAACCAAGGGTAAGGGAAGGCATTCAAAACCTTCTTATTATAAATATTAAACACCACATTCAGAGCCCACCAGGTTGCAAAATATATCCCAATTTTCACCTTCTTTGCAGCCTCAGATGGTGTGCTTACATCCTCAACTTCTGATCTGTCTGCCTCATAGGCCTCACACCTCACCAAATCATCCCTCTTATCCTTCTTCACAGACACAAAATTTCCAACACCAAGAGAAGCAATATGAAGTGGCTTTTGCACTGAAACCAAAGATCCATGGCCCTTTTCTCTTGACAAAGAAGGGAGAAACAACCTTGCCTTAACTGGGGTTGCATGTCTTTGCCTCAAAAGAAGATCAGAACCACCGATCCCTACAACAGGCTGTCTCAACGAAGAAATCATTGTAAAGGGTAGGCTAAAAATTCAAACTTTTCAGACTAAACCTTGGTGGGGTGCTCAAAAACCTCAAGAAGAAAAAGAAGCAAAGATCAAATAAGAGACACTCGAGTCTTGGCTTTGATCTTCTGCCCCTCTGAGATCTTGAAAGGCTTATTTATGTCAGACCAAAACACTGCAAAACAATGATAACAATTAATAATAAAAAAGAGATTTTTGAACAGAAAAAATGAAGAGAAAACTCAAAAGCATAGGAGAAAAAAATAAAGGTAAGGGAATGATGCCTTGGAATCTTACAAATTGAAAATGGTAAAGAGCAATGTCCGAGGTCAAATGATGTTAGGTGTTAGTGTTTTTTTGTTTACCGTATAAATAATATAAACAAGTTACGAATACTGTGTTTGTGGGGTTTGGTGGCGGAAACGTGACGGTGAGGGTCAGTGTTGTTTCTCTCTCTCGGGTTTGATGATGGCTTTGAATGAAAAATACGAAATCAAAGTGGGTCTTCTTGAAATCTCAGACAAAATTCCCATAACAATAGCTAATGTCACGTGTGACGTGCCTCTTTCTCTCATCTTTTGTTTTTCTTCTTCTTAAACAATATAAATATTACCATGATAATTGATAAAAAAAACAGAATAATTTTGTTCTTCTACGTATCAACCAATGTTCTAGAGATCACATTAATCACAAACTGGTAAAAATACTGATCCCACCGGAGTTTTGATAGAATCAATATTGAAAACAATAATAATTAATAATTAATATATAAAATAATATTAAATTCATGTTTAAAAAAATATAAAAATGTGATTTTATAATCTCTTTCCTATCAAAAGCTACCCTCGGTAGCTTCTACGTCCGTGGAGAATTTAACGCGAAAATCTCAACGTGAAGAAAAAACGTGAATCCAAACACGCGGTAAGTAAATATAATATTATAATTTTATAATATTTAAAATTAAAGTATTTTTACAGTTAAAATATAATAAAGATTTGAATAAAAATATTATAATAGTTAAATTTAAATTTTAATAGTTAATAAAATATAAAAATATTTATTAACTATAACAAATTTATATAAAAATATTTATTAACTATAACAAATTTATATTTAAAATAAAAAATTATAATATAAAATTATAGGAAGATATTAAAATTTATAAATTAATATACATGACTAAATTATATATTTTATAAGAAAATTTTGATTAAATATTATATATTTTTTAATCTTTATAAATATTCATTTATACTTATTTTTAATATTTTATATTAAATTTAAAATAAAAATAAAAAATATTTCTTAATGAAAATCAATTCAAAACTGATTTTCAAGATTGGTTTTGATGGGTTCATAACCCATTTGATAAGTTTTTGACTGATTTTTACTGGTTTTAAAAAAATTTTTGTAAATTATTGAATTGATCACTAAATCGGTTTATTAATTTTCGATCAAACCAACTGATCAGCTCTAGTTTTTTAGACATAGGTATCAATGGTATTTTTTTATTTATAATGTAAATTAGTTAAAAATTCTTTCAAATATAAATTTTAAAGTATTATTATAAAATTTAAGGGATGTATTAGATTAAAATTTTAAATACTTTATTTTTATATAAAGTAGTTTTTTATATATTTTTAAGTACGTTATTTTAATTTGAATCATTATTTTTAATTTTATAATTATTATCAATTCTTCTTCCTTTTCTTAATAAACATTTCTCTCACTTAATATATTGTATAAGTTTAAAATTTTAAATACTTTATTTGGACAAACATTTTTAAAAATATTTATCTAAGAGAAGAAAAGATAAAAATAAAATAATTAGTTAAAGTTAACTTGTACATATAGAACGTATCATGTAAGAAAAATGTTTACTGAGAGAAGAAAGAAAAATTGATAATAACGGTAAAACTAAAAATAATTATTCAGATTAAAATAACCCATTTAAAAATATTATGTGTCTTATTTACCATAACTTACCTGCATCCCACCACACACATCCACACCCAACCCCACTCTCACAACCACCATTGCCGGTGTTGCCATTGTCGTGGTTGTCACAGTCTATGACAGTAACATCAACAAATGGTGGTAATGGTGGCTACGACAGTAGCAACAACGATGACGGCACCACCGGTCATGATGGTAGGGGTGAGATTGGGGGTAGAGTGCAACTAAATTGAGACAATAATATTTTTAAGTAAGTTGTTTAAACATAAATTATTATTTTTAATCTTACGATTATTAGAAATCTTCTTATCTCTTACTATAAACCTATAAGTTAATACGTAAAAGTTCTATCTTGTCAAAAGATTATATTTAACTTAAACATAAGTAGATTTTGATTTATGAATAAATGTTTTTGTTGATTTGTATTTCTTTCTTATTAACCGGTTTTTGTGGATATGCAGAAATTTTTCTCATTATTACAATGGATCCATAAAAAAAAAAAGAGTTTGTATCAAATACAATATATACTTCGCTTTTCTTGTATAAAAACTTTAGGTCCAGAAAAATTATTGGCAGAATTCTTTATAGAAGAAGATATTTTTTTGTTGATTTTTTCCAAGAACTTCTATTTTAGGAGAATCTATTATATAAAGTAATTTGTAGAAGTTCTTATTAGATTTTTTAAAATTTATTTTTTAATTTATATAATTTAATTTTAAATTATAAAAAAATTATTATTTTTTATTTTATTCTCTTATTATGAGTGCTTTTTGAGAAGTTTAGCCAAACCTTTTGTTGTATGAATGTTATGACTTATCAAATTATTTTAAAAGACTTTTATAACTAAAAATTTTATAGTGTGAATTTTAATGATTTATATTGTAAGAATTGAAAGGTTTAAAAAGACTTATAAGCTTTGAAAAAGCTCCATGAATCTTACAAAATTACGAGAGTTAATGAAGAAAATGATAATTTTTTTTTTGTAACTACAGTATTGATATGAATTAGTCATCCATATGGTTATGACATAATTTTGTCACTAACCTTGAGCAGACACAAAATTAATATTTTTCTCCCAACATGGTTCACACAAAATTAAAATATTGGTAACCATAAAATTCATAATATTTGGAAAAATAAAGATAGAATCAATACATTTTTTAATCTTTTAATAATTGATTCTTTTAACACCTTTTAATCAGTACTAATTTATTTATTTATTTATTTTAATTATTAAAAAACGTGAACAAATATTTTGTTTCGGTTTTTTGAGAGTTGTACAATATGAAATTTAGAAATTGGATAAGAAATAACTGAAACAGTTTTGATAAGTCATATTTTATGTGTTCTAGGAGATGAGTTTTACCATAAAATGTTTAACTTTTTGTGTATTACATCGGTGAAACTCACAATTTTGTTTAAGTGTCAAACAAGTAGGCTTCCAAGAGAATAAGTGAGAAAAGAACTTAAAAGAGAATTTTTGAAGAGTTCTCAACATTGCACGAGCATGCTAGTTTAGCATAATGATGTTGAACTCAAATCAATGAAAATCCTTTAAAGGAAAAACCACGGTTGTGTTACCAACCATTACCAAAACAAACACAATTGTGCTAAATCTCAAAGAGATCTCTCTTAAAAAAAAGAACACATATGTTGCTTGATAGCAATAGTCAGATTACCAAAAAAACACACTAAATTTCCTTAACTTAATTTTATTACAGTATAGGACAACCTAGATCATTCTATAAATTATATCACATCGGAATTTGAATTGATAATGGAATAGAAAATTAAAGTTCAATGAAGGAAAATGAAAAAAAAAATAAAATAGACTATTAGACAATCAAAGGATTAGAAATGAAAATTTCAATTAAGAGAGCATCAAAGGATCCAAAGCATTGCAGTAGAATTATCATAGTAATAAAAGGGTTTCAAATCCTTACACAATCATACAAACTTAAATTCAATTAGACAATCATCGTACATGTATTCATGATAATTGAAATTGCCATTGCAGTCCCTAATTAATGCAAATTCAAGTACAATTAAATGCTTGATTTAGGTAATTTTTAACTAATTACCTAACCTTTATTACATCATATCAATAAATATTAATTAACCTAACCTGCCTGGTTCTAAATTCAACCATCATGATTCATGAATTTGATTCATAATTGGAAAATAGGAAAGGAAATGAGAAAGAATTCACAATTATGAGACATAAACTCAATTAATTCAGAATTCATCGGATGAAGTGCATTAGTCTATCAAATGTTAATACATTTGTATCACGAAAATCATATAGATTTTGAGGGCTTAGATATAATCCAATGTCTTTGATTCTAACAATTACCAATTTTTAGAATTGTTCAAATTATTAAATTAATTGAAATGTGTGTTTTAAATTAGTTTTTTATTACAAGTATGTTTGGTGTAAAAGAAGATTGATTCCAAGGGGCACCAAACTACGAATTGGTAAATCAATAACATGTTTGCATGGCAGCCATTGAAATCCACAAGAATGGTTAGTTTTCAGAACAAAGTTTCTACCCAGTAGAATTGTGAAATACTAGAATGTTGTCCTAGTTTCTATATACAAAACTTCTTACGAAATAAATTAAATATTTCCTTGATAATGACCTTAGCCTTTAGGAAGGTGAAGGATAAGTCGACATAGAAGCCATAAGAGAAAGAATTTTTGTCAATGAATACATTTCAAATAAATTAATTCCATATATATTAATTTTTTGAAAGTGGTATTCTTGAAAAAAAATATAAAAATGGAAGTTTTTTTTTATAACTTACAAATATTGTTAGAGAGAAAAAATACTAAGAATGTGTTCAAAATTACGATTTAGTCAAAACAAATAACCCCTTTAAAATAAAAAATCAAAATATAATTTGTCACTATTCATCATTTGGTATTTTAATAACTAAGGGAAGTAAATTTAACAATAAATATCAAAAAGGCTTTCGACACTACTGATTAGTGTTCCTGCTTCAAGTTCTTAAATCTTTTGGGTTCTATCAAACTTTATGCTCTTTGATTCCTGTTATGAGCTCATATGGCAAGGTCTTAGTGGGATAAATGGAAAATTCATTGGCTACTTCTCGTGCATGAGAGTTAGACAGGGTGTTTTTTTATTGTAGAAAAAGCATTTAGTAGGAGCATTTCTGACCTTGTCATGTTAGGAGATCTTCTCCCTATGGCCAGTACTAGAGCTTTTTCGACCCTTACTCATGTCATGTATGCTAATCACACTGTGATCTTCAGTAGGGGCTCCTCTGACAATATAAAGAAGTTTATGTTCTCTTTGATTGCTATGAGCAAGCGTCTTTGTCAAATCATAAGCCAAGAAATATCTACCCATATTCAAAGGGAGGCCACAGAAGCAATTTTTCCAACCGTTAGTGGACAAAATCAGAGAGAAGCTTGGACCTTGGAAAGAAAAAAAAATGCTTTCTCTCATGGGCAGGTTGAAACTTGTGAAGTATTGAAAGATCTTTGTTTTACACTTTTAGTGTCTATATTGGCCCTCATCTTTTTTCAAGGTGCTTGAGAGTCATGTTCGAAATTTCATTAGGGTTGAGAATCCAGACAAAAAAAAAATGTTGGTCACAGTCGCTTGGCATAAAATATGTTCTTTAGTTCATCAAAGTGAGCACGATCGAATGAAATTAGATCCTTCATTGTTGTCAACAAAGCTGTTATGATGCATCTTTCTTTAAGCATGAAAAAAGAAAGATTTCTATTTGGCTGAATTGAAACTGATGACCATATTTTAATTATTCTTTGTCATTGTTGTTATCATCATAAAAAGACCAAATTTTGCATGTCAAGAACTGCTGTTGTAGAGTGTGTAACCACCAGAAAGTTATTGCACGATAAAATCTTCAATCAATAGTTAATGGGTTCACAATAAGTTGATTTTAATTATTATTTTATCATTAATTATTTCATCCTATAGCAGTATAATATAAAAACGAAGTAGATATTTCTGATTTTGACTTTGACTTTTATCTTATAAACCTGTGAAAGGCAAACATAATGTTGAAATAAATAAAACTTGAAGCTTTTGATTACAGGAAAAAGGGCTGAAATAGGTACAGCTGTGGATCAACACTAATAGAGCGTGTGGTAGATGCAGTTAGACGACGTCTAGATATTTATTATGTTTTGACAAATCTGTTATAGGTCTTCTAAAATCAAAGAGAGAGTTGGATAAGGCATTGCAGCACATGCATGAAAGAACGTGCTAAAGAAGCCACTACAAATGCTGAGAAAATTATGCAACCGGTTGAAGAGTGGCTGAATGATGTGGAGAGGATCCTTGAAGATGCAGAGAATGGAAGAAAGTCAATGCTGTTTGATGTAAGATTGAAGTATTTTTTAGTAAAAGAGGCGATATTCATAACAAAGCAAATGAATGTGATCAACAACAATAACAAATTTGAGCCATTTTCACACCCCAATGAACTCTCAAGCATGAATTACTTCTTTCCCGAAGACTTTGTGGCATTGGATTCTAGGAAGCTAGTTTATGAAAAGCTACTGTAGGCAATCCAAGATGATAAGATCAATTTGATTGGAGTGGTTGGTGTAGGAGGTTCATGTAAAAGCACTTTAGTATGAGCGGTGGGAAGCAAATAGAGGAGTCAAAGCTTTTTGACAAGGTGATTATTACAATTGTGTCTCTAGCTGTCAAAGTGAGAGATATTAAAGGTCAAATAGCTGATCATTTGAGTTTCTCATTGATGGAAGAGACAGAACATGGCAGGGCCCTATATCTCACAGGTTAAAGACCGAGAAGATACTCATCATTGATGGTGAATGGGAGAAGCTGGACTTGGAAGCTATATTCATCAAATGAGAATGAGAACAAATTTTGCATCTTTCTCACTACGCACAACCAAGAAGTTTGCACTTCAAGGAATTGCCAGAGCATGATTGAACTCTCTAAGTTAAATGAAGATGAAGGTTGGACACTGTTCAAGCAACGAGCACAATAGACAATGCTTCTCCAGAAGACTTGAGAGAGGTGGCAAAGCGAGTTTTTGACAAATGTCAATGACTGCTTGTTGCCTTTCTGACTGTGGCTACTACTTTAAAGGGAAACACTTGTACAAGTTGGGAATTGGCAATGTCAAGACTAGAAACTACCGAATCAATTGATGTTCAAGAGAGCTTGACAAATACCTATGAATGCAATGAATTGGAGGAAATAATTTGCTTGGATTCAAAGCAAAGAGTAAAACTTAGATACCTGTATGCTCCTTCCCAACCATTTCCCCCCAAACTAAGGAAGATATTACAAGATTGCAATGAATTGGTGGAAATTATTTCTTCCGAAGAAGCTAGAGAAGTCTAAACCTATCTTTTCCATCTCAACAAGTTTCTTCCGCAAATTGGGTGTTATTGAGATCAAAAGATGTAACAATGTGCAACCATTGTTTCAACAAGCCTACCATTATTGACTAAGGTATCTGTATGTAACTGTAACAACTTAGAGGATATTATTGAAGTTTGTCGGAACTCACTCTTATGTCGCAACCTCAAAAGATGAAGATGACAAAATTGTATTAGGTTAATTAATATTAGCTTTATAGTTTTGATGATAAACTCTAAGCATAACTTAGGATAAATGTTACTTGCTTCTCTGATTGAATGCTTGTGACTCATGTCACGCATCCATATAGGTTAGAAATATCCTTGATTTATTGTACATTCACTTGATCTTTGAACAATTCTTAACTTGGATTAGTCATAAGAGACATGAATGATATATTCATATAAAATGTTTTAGAAAGTATTATTTATCTCATTGATGTGGCAAACAATTGATTTGCAAAATAATTACCTTTATAATCAATTAAAAGTTGTATTAATCGGTTAAACACTTGAATTAATTGATTAATATGTGTTTGTTGGAAACGTGTCTCAAGAATAATTTAACCAATTAAATACTTGAGATAATCGATTAATTGATCCTGAACCATCTGGAAATGAACTTAGAAACTTTTAATTGATTAAATGCTCAAAATAATCAATTAAATCAAAGCTAAAACAATTTTATATAAAAGTTGAACTTAGAAACTTTCAAAAGAGAGAACATTTTTCGAAAGTTCAAATTGAGAGATAAGTTTCTACGATATTTTGAGGAAAAAACTCTTAAACTTCTCTACAAGAAGCTTAGAAAGAGAATTTGTATATTGAACATTGAATTTGTGGATAACCTGAATTTTCTCTGTCATTTGCATTAAATCTCTCGAATGACATCATCCCTTTATTTTTTTAAAGTGTTTTGGTTGTATAATTTGCATCTAGGTAGGTTTCCTAGATTATGTGAATTCATACATAGGTTTTTCATGGTTAGAATCAAATCTTGATAGGTTTTTAGGACTAGTGCATGTTGTGACTACATATGCTTGTAAGTTTGTGTATACAGCTATTTTGATTCTAGTGGATTCAATCCAAGATAGGTTATCTTATGTATTGAAAATTGGATGTAGCCCTAGGTTTGGGTGAATCAATATAAATTCTTGTGTGACCTATCTCTATCTTTGCTATCTCTCTTTATGTTTTAATTGCTTTCTTATTATTTGCATAATTTGCAAGATTTTCTTTATTCAATAAATAATTCAAATTAAAATCTGATGTAAATTTGTTCTTCACATTCTTGTTTTTTATTTTCATAAAGAGATTATATTCTATTCAATCAAAGTAGTTGCAAAGTCAATTGATTCAATATATATCCTAAAATTTAAATGTTCTATTTTTGAACGGTAAAGAAACAAAGTTTTTCAATCCCAATTCACCCCCTCTTGGTTGATCCATTTCAGTCATAAAATTCTTATTGATATAATGTGTTCAGATTTAGATGAAACACAACAGCATAGAAATGTAAATGTTCCTTGATTGAAATATTTTTCCAAATTGAGGAGGATTAACATAGAGAGTTGCAAAAGATTGAAAACATTCTTCTTCTTTACTATAGTTAGTAGCTTAATAGAGTTCCAACAATAGTTATAAAAGATTGCAATGAACGAGAGGAAATAATCTTTTCAGATTCAGAGGTAGCAAGACAACTTAGACAACTATCTCCTCTTTATCAACAAGTTTCTTTCCCCAAACTAAGAAACATCCAGATTGAAAGATGCAACAAATTGAAAACAATCTTCACCATGACAATTGGTACAAACTACCAGACTTTACAATTGATTTTAAAGGACTGCAATGAATGGTGAAAACAATATGTCTAAATTTAAAGAAAGCAAGACATGTTAGAGAACCTGTGTGTATTAGAATTGAAAGATGTTACAAATTCAAAAGAATGTTCTTTATGACTATTGTCAATATCCTACTGGAGTTGGAAGAGCAAGAGCTAGTTGTAAAGGACTGCAATGAATGGGTGGAAATTTCCTTAGATTCAGAAGATGTAGGACAACTTAGAAACCTTCTTGTCCATTGCCAACAAGTTTGTTTCCGCAGGATGAGGACTATTGTGATCGAAAGATGCAACAAATTGAAATCAATATTCTTTACAACCCTTGTTTCAAGACTGCCCAGGTTGGGAATACTAATTGTGAATGACTGTAATGAAGGGAGGAAATAATCTGTGATAAAGTTGGAGAACTTGGTAACTTATTTGCTTTCTCCCAATATGTTTGTTTTCCCATGTTGCTTGACATTGAAAGATGCAACAAATTGAAATCAATCTTCCCTGCAATCAATGTAAGCCTATCGAAATTGGTACCAATAGTTATAAAGGACTGCAGCGAATGGGAAGAAATTATTGCTTTAGATTTGGAGGAAACAAGACAACTTCAGACCACATCAGCTTCTTCCCAGCAAATTTGTATCCCCAAATTGAAATTTATTTCTATTGAAAAATGCAACAAATTGAAATCACTCTTCTACACAGTGTTGGCTGGCTACAAGCCTGAATCGTTGAATACATCTTCATTTTAAGAACTGCAATGAATTGGAGTATATAATTTCTTTACCTTCAGAGGAAGCAGGGACACTTGGAAACATACAACTAGGAAGTTTTTGGATCCTAGAATGCAACAAAGTGAGAACAATCTTCTTTGCAACCATTGTTGCAAGCCTATCAAGTTTGAATTCATTGTTTGTATCCAACTATGACTACTTGAAGGCTATAGTTTCTCCATTTTCAATGGAAGCACAACAACAAAGATACTTATAAGCTCCTTCCTATCAAGTCTTTTTCCTCATTTTGAAAAGAGTTGCAACAAGTTGAAAACTATTTTCTCTAAAACCATTGTTTCAAGTCTACCAGAGTTAACAAACCTATATATTCCTGATTGCAACATATTAGAATATATGATTTCTTCTGATTATGAGGAAGTAGAACCACTTATAAACCTATCAACTCCAACCCAAGAAATTTATTTCCCCAAACTGAAGAGCATTGACATCTTAAAATCTAACAAGTTGAAAAAAATATTCTCCTTAACCATTGTTGGAAATTCAGTGTGTGAATGATTGTAATGAATTAGAAGAAGTGTTTTCTTTAGATTCAGAGGAAGTAGCACTAGTTGAAAAATTATTTCTTCCTCCTGAACAGGTCTTTTCCTCCAAACTCATCAACATTTGGATCAAAGTATGTGATAAACCAAATTTTTACCCTCTTTTTACCATAATTAATATATGTTTGAAGTAAAAAATTTGCATATTTATTGGCAAAATCATGTTTTAGTGTTCATTCTTACTTTAAGACAGATACTTAAGAAATGAAAAAAAAAGGGGACAAAATTGAGTCTTTTATGAGAAATTATTGAAGATCCAGGTTAACACGATCACACTCTATCTCAGCATAGTTGTGCTAAGTCAACATAGCCTAAAAAGTTAACCAAAAGAAGCACAATCATGCTTAGAAGCAACACCACCGTTCTAAGAGGTAGCATGACTGTGTTGCGATCAACAACTTACGAGCATGACCATGCTAAGAGGCAACATGGCCTTGCTATGCAGGCCTTAGGGGAAAACGTAAAAAAGCCGAAAACCCTCTTATAAATACCAGAAAAGAAAACACAAAAGAGGACTCGCTTTGATTTAGAAGAAGAGTTAGGTCTATGACCTAAGAGGCAAAGAACGATGAGAAAACTTTGGATTCGAGGCAATTTAGAGCACTCCTTACAGTAATTGTTTATCTATTTTTATGTACTTTATTATTGGAATGATGTTGGACTTTGCATTAACTATGTTTGGCTAGACCCTTTTTCTAGGAGTGTGATGTAATCTTTGTAATTTCCCCTTGCACTTAGCATGATTATTTGATGTCATTCATTGATTAATTTACTTCTTTGTGATACAATTGTATATCCTAATTATTCGAATAGTCATGGTCATTGATATTTGAATATTAGTTGCATATTAATTGTTTGAATAGCATGATCATTGATATTTAAATAATTGATCTGGGAAATAAGTAGGTTATTGTATTCTATTTTTTAACATATTAATTGTTTGAATAGTCATGACCATTGATATTTGAATGATCAATCTGTGAAGCAAATATGGTCTTATCCTGGTAGAACTGGTCAAGTCGTCGAGCAAACTTCCAATTGGGTAAAAAAGAATCAGTCTTAATTTGGAATTAGCCATGACCATTAGGGATGACAAATTAGAATTATAGTGTGGTGTGCATGATCAAAATCACTATAACAAAATGCGGTAAATTATTGGTAATCGTTGAATGATAAAGAATAAGACTGCTTAGTAATAGGTGACAAGAACGTTGTAGTGAAATCACAACCCTAGTTCTTAATCCATTGCATTCTAAAACCTATTTTCTTTCTTATTTACTTACTACTCTGATTTTGAATTCTTGTGACTCACTCAATTAAACACTGACTCATTGATTGTTCTCTTTATCTTTAAATTAAATTAATTGAGAACAAGATTTGGTCTCTTAGGTACGATATCGGAACTTAAGTTCACTATTACTACTATGTAGGATACGCTTTCTCTTAAGCAATGATATTTTACAAACACCTCCTCAGGTAAGAGTTCCAGAACCACAATTTGTAGCTATTATCAGAAGTCCCTACTGAAGGGGACCAAAATAAGCAAAAGGAGAAGGATAAGGGGGTACTGACACTTCCTTAGGTAAGAGTTCTATTCCAAAGACTTAAAGCTCAGCATCATGATAAACAGTTTCTTATTAAATTCTTAAAGATGTTTAAGAAATTGCATATCAACATTCCTTTTGTAGAGGTCATGACTGAAATGCCAAAATATGCTAAATTCTTGAAAGAAATTATTTCCAATAAAAAGAAATTGGCTGATTTGGAAACAATAGGTCTCAATGAGAAATGCTCTGCTGTGGTTTCAAATAAATTGCCTCCAAAACTAAAGGATCCTAGAAGTTTTACACTTCTTTGCACCATAGGAACCTTATTTTTTGAAAAATGCTTATGTGATCTGGGAGCAAGCATAAATTTAATACCATATTGTATTTTCAAAAAATTAGGCATTAGGAAACCACAACCCATAAACATCACCCTACAACTTGTTGATATATCTCTAGCCTATCCTAAAGGCATAGTAGAGAATGTTTTAGTCAAAGTGGGTAATTTTAATTTTCCTACAAATTTTATGGTGTTAGATATGGGAGAGGATAAAGGTGTTCCAATCATACTGGGACGTCTTTTCCTCAATACATGTGATGTTGTTATTGAAGTAAGGCAGGGAAGACTTACCTTCAGTCTAGGGGAAGAAAAAGCCACTTTTGAAATATTCAAAAAGTCTGTCCCCCTTACTGCCTGCAATTTCATACAGGCAAAAAAGGACATGAATTGTGCAATTAATTTCAAAGAGTTGGATGAGGATTGTGAATTAAAACTCAAACTCTCAATAGAGAAACCTCCCTTTAAGGAGCAGAAACCTCCTCCATCCAACTCAAAATGTGTTATTACTAATCCTTCTTTGTCAATTATTAGTTCCCTAAGTTTCACATGGAAGGGAAAAAGTAAGGCATCATTCGTGCCAATGACAAATAAAGAAGCCCTTGGGTGGACCATTCATGGAAGAGGGTATTGAACCTACAATGAGCACCCTTGGGAAGCATACAAAGAATAAAATTGTTACACTTAAGGCACATTAGCAAGGAAAACATTGGATAATTAGTTTTGGATAAAAAACATGCCACCCTAACTACATCTCAACTGTTAGGCTTGAGACATTAAACAAGTGCTTGTTAGGATACAACCTGTCACTTTATAGTTTTCATTTCTTTGTTTCTTTTTTATTTAATTTTAACATAGTTTCGTTCTCTTCGTGCTCCCTGTTTTCTTCTTTTCCATTATTTTATTTGCTTTGTTTTTTTTTCTTAATTTATTTTTCTAAGAATTGGGGACATTGCTATATTTAAGTGTGGGGAGGGAATCCAAGAGTCATGCAAAAAGAAAAAGAAATATATTGTCTCTTCACAATGGATATGAATATGCCTAAAGATTATTACCTTTAGCTGATAATAAAAATTCTTATGGTAAAAGAAAAATAAAATTTAGGAGTCTTTTCTATAAAGAAGCTGAGTAATTAACATAGCTTAAGATAGTTTTTCTGCCATATTAACCACATAAAGAGTGATGTTTAAGCCATAACGAGGTTGCATTATAAACCTCTTGATTTTTAAGTGTGAATATCTCTAAGTTTGCTAACCTCTGACTATTGTGTTGAAGTTTGTGTCTTATGGATTTACTTCTTTACTTGCTAATTTTTGGGGTATTTTGTTGGTCTTTTTTCAAGTCACTACTTAATTGAACATAATTGCCCTTAGTTCCCCAAGTTGAGCCTATAAAAATATTTATTTGGACCCAATTTTTTTTTCTCATATATGTTTAACAAGTGACCACCATCATCACCATGGAGCAATTAATGTCAAAATTGAAAAAGAATTCAAAGATGACCCCACAAAAGAAGAAACTCAACTCTATCTCTTCCAGCAAAGAAAAAGGTATATATAAAGAAAAATAAAAGAAAAGAGAGAAAAAGAAAATTTTAAAAAGAGAAAAAGAAGAGAGAAAGAGAGCAAGAAGGATACGTAGTTAAATCAAGGGTCATTAAAAAGTTCTAAAAATAGGGAGGTTGTTTCTTGGAAATCTTAGAGTCCTTAAGGAATCAAATTTTTATTTTTCTAATATTTTTAGCCATTTTCATTTTTCTTTTCTTTTTGTTTTCCACACTTGACACAACTATGTACCCTGACTCCATTACATCCTTGTAAAAACTCGATAATTGCTTGTTTTGAAGTGAATTTATTTAACATGACTGATATACAATTGTCTTGAGTAGCCTTACTTGGATTGATCTTTGAATGTTGAAATTCTCTTGTCCCTAAACACCCAAGTATGATGAGATGAACACCTTATCTTGGCAGTTAACTACATTTGCTTTGACTCAAGTCTAATTAGGATTTCTATGAGAATACTCCTTTTTGAAAAATAATTTTGAATGTTTTCTTCAGCCAAGTTGAATTATTTGAGGGCAAGTAATGCCCAAGTGTAGATAGGTTGATAAATCAAATTTTTACCATATTTTTACTATGATTAATATCTGTTTGAAGGGAAAAAATTGCATATTATTGACAAAACTCACTTTTTAGTGTTCATTCTTACTTTAAGAAAGATACTTAAGAAACATGAAGAAAAAGTGGCAAAATTGAGTCTTTTCAGAATAATTATTGAAGATCTAAGTTAGCGTGATCATGCTCCATCTCAACATAATCATGCTTTATCTCAACACAATTGTAGTAAGTTAACATAACCTAAAAAGTTAGCTAGAAGAAGCACAACTGTGCTTAGAAGTAGCACGATCATGCTGCGATCAGTAAAATACGAGCACGACTGTGCTAAGAGGCAGCACAGTCGTGTAGAAACTTACAAGCACGATCTTGCTAAGAGGCGACATGTCCATGCTGCGTAGGCCTCAGGGAAAAACGTAAAAATGTCCAAAATCCTCTAAGAGGCAACACGATCGTGTTGTGATCAGCAACATACAAGCACAACTGTACTAAGAGGCAGCATGTCCGTGCTAAGAAGATACAAAAGGAGACTCACTTTGACTAAGAAGAAGAGTTAGGTGTGTGACCTAAAAGGCAAAGAACGTCGAGAAAGCTTTGAGTTCGAGGCAATTTAGAGTGCTCCTTAAGTAATTATTTATCTATTTTATGTACTCTATTATTGGAAGGATGTTTGACTTTGCATTAACCATGTTTGGCTAGACCCCTTTTTTTAGGGTTATGATATAACTCTTTGTAATCTTCCTTGTACTTTGCATAATTATTTGATGTTGTTCAATGATTAATTTACTTCCCTATGCTACACTTGTATATCTAATTATTTGACTAGTCACGACCATTGATATTTGAATTAGTTACATCTTAATTGTTTGAATATTCATGATCATTGATATTTAAACAATCGATCTAGGAAGTAAGTAGTTTATTTTATTCTATTTGTTAACATCTTAATTTTTGTAATAGTAATGACCATTGATATTTGAATAATTGATCTGTGAAGCAAATAGGGTCTTATCTCGGTAAAACTGACAAAGTTGGCAGGCAAACCTTTAATTGGGTAAAATGAATCAATCTTAATTTGGAATCTGTCTCGGCCGTTGGGGATGGAGAATTAGGATTATAGTATGATGTGCATAATCAAACCCACTACAACAAAGCACAATAAATTATTGGTAATCATTGAATGATAAGAATAAAATTTTTTAGTAATAAGAGACAAAAACATTATAGTGAAATCCCAACCCTAGGTCTTAATCCATGACATTCTAAACCTATTTTCTCTCTTATTTACTTACTACTCTAATTCTCAATTCGCGTGACTCACTCAATTAAACACATGTGATTGTTCTCTTTATTTTTAAATTAAATTAACTGAGAATAAGATTTGGTCCCTTGATTGTCCGAACTTAGGATTCATTGTTACTATTACGTAGGATACGCTTGTCCTTAAACGAGGATATTTTACGCATCTGGAATAAAACGAAATTCATTTTCTCTTATTCTATAGGTTGTCATTGTCCTTCCTGCATTCACCAGCTGTGGAGTCATGCTCTCAGCTTGAAACGTCCCGTTTAAAAAAAAAAAAATCCTTTCCCCCAAATTTTTTTATAAAAACACTCATTCTCCCTCTCTTAACCTCCACTCCTCTCTTTCTCCCCCATTCTCCTTTATCTTTTTCATTTCTCTTCTTCCCTTCTTCTTGATCTTCACTTCCTTTTTCTCTCAATCTTTTGGGAGTTCCATTTACTCTCAAATTGTTAACCTAGTGAAAGGTAATAAAACCCAAAACTCCTACTCGTTCTCTTTTTCTTTCTAAAACTAAGTTTGATAACTTTTTGTGTTAGGGATAGTGTTATGAAGAAGGAGAAGAGTACCCACACTGTAAAAGTTGCCCATTTTGGCTCTCTAAGGTAAACTCATAACCTAAAGAATAGGTTATTTGCAAGTGCTAGCTTCGAGTAAAATTATTTTTAGGGTGTGGAGCACTAGTTTAAAGGATTTTTATGGTTATCCATAAATAGGTAGAGCTTCAAACAACTTTCTAAATGTTGGAACTCTTTATTGGTGCTCAGATCCATTGATTTCTACCTCGCATAGTACTCTTGAAGTTGTTGGGAAGTAGTTTGGTTGACCCTTCATTGTTATGAGTGGTTTAACGATCATCGTGACCTATTTTAATAATTTTATAATTATTACTTTAATTTATTTGATTGTATTTTAATGTTGTCTACTTAATAGGTTTGGGAAACATACTTTTTATTTGATCTTATTCTCTATAAAAATTTACTTCAAAGGTTGAGCGTCTTATGATTTGAATTGATTATGTTTGATGAAATTAGAGGTTTATTTTGCAATGAATAGAATAAATTTGGTAATTTTATATTATGAGGATCCATGTTAGATCCCCGTATGTCGTTAATGGATGATAACGATGCTAGTTGTAAAATTCCGGGTAGAGAGGGCTATCCATTAGATGGAGCTGCCACTTTGTGGCGAGGGCTATCAACGAGATGAAACTACCCCTGATGATGTGATATTGAGACGTGATAGGATTCCGAGAGGAGAGGGCTATCCGTTAGATGAGTGATCTCATGGTATTTACACTTTACTTTATTTATGTTTTACAGTAACGTATTTCTTTTCAAATTTTGCTTAGTTAAGATATATATGTATATGATAAATCTGTTATTGTTGGAATATGCTAAATGTAATATTTTTATATTTGGTATAAGTTACGTGTGGTTGTGGGACTTAGTGAACTTGGTGATTTAGTAAATTTTATCTTGAGAAATGTTTTTATAGAACAATTCGCGCATTAGTATGTTTCTTTTTTGGTTCATGGTGGTTGTTAGACCCTCACTAAGTCCTTGTGACTTACCTCTTTTCTATTGTTTTTTTTTTCCATTCATATTTTCAAACAGCTGAGTAGCAGGCTGTTGATATCCTCATTTGTTCCAACTCTACTGTTATTTCTTTTTGGTAGGCCTCCTTTGTGTTGGTGGCTGTTTGATGTTATTTTGGAACAATTTGTACTGTCTGCAGCTATAGGAAGTCTATTATGGGGTTTATGTTTAAATATTGTATTTTGATGTTGTTGGAAACTCTGGCTGATGCATTATTATGTTGTTAGCATGTTTTTTTTGTAAATTTTGGAATGTCCAAAATACAGAGGAAACTTTGTCAAAATTTCTACAGAATCTTATTAGTATATTAAATTTGGATGTGTTTATTATGTTTTAATCTATTCTTGTTAGGCTTACTAGGCTAAGAATGTTAATCTGTACACCCATCACGACCTTAAATTTTGGATCGTGACATTTTCTGACCAAGATGGGAACTTCTTGCATGGATTCCCCCAAAGGCTTTGTTGCTGCAGGCGGATTATATGCTTCGGGTGTAGCTTTTATCTGTGATTAGTTTCTCTTATTCTTTTTGTTCTTGTTATGATTGCTTTTACTTCATGTAACAAAAAAATAATAATTATACCTCATGTCTTTGAAATTTTCTTCAAGCTCTTATTACTGAAAGCTAAAATTGATAATAAACCATCCCTTGTGGTTTTAGATGGAGATTCAACTTTCTTCTTTTGAATTAGAGGTGACACCTGAATGTAAGTGGTTCTGGTATCGATAGTCATAGTGTTTTGAATGATAAAAGAATATGTTAAGTATAAAATTAAATATTGTGAATGACACGTATGTAATAAGAGCAGCATTGTGAATAAAAGGACATTCTAGTTAATTACGAAGTCAACAATGTATATAATTAATTAAATAATATTTGTGAAATAATCTATAGAGTCCCAAGTCCCAACCCCACACAACACGCCATTAATCACACTCACACCAAGCTTATTCTTTTCACAAGCAAAATTCAAACTAAGCTGTGTTCTCATGGCTCTGCGATCGTGTTCCTCTTCCTTCACCAATGACTACGAATATGATGTGTTCCTCAGCTTCAGAGGAGAAGACACACGGCAAGGTTTTACTGGTCATCTCTACAAAGCTCTTGATAACAGGGGAATCCACACTTTCATTGATGATGAGAAGCTTAAAAGAGGAGAGCAAATAACACCCTCACTTGTCTACGCAATTCAACACTCCAGGATTGCCATCATTATCCTCTCAAAACACTATGCTTCTTCCTCTTTTTGTTTACATGAACTTGCAACTATCCTTGACTGCCTCAAGGGAAATGAAGATCGATCAGTTTTGCCCATTTTTTATAAGATAGATCCTTCAGAGGTACGTCACCAGAAGGGTAGTTATGAAGAGGCAATGGATAGGCATGAGGAGAGGTTCAAAGCTGAGAAGGAGATGTTGCAGAAATGGAGGAATGCTCTGCATCAAGTAGCTAACTTGTCAGGCTACCATTTCAAAGATGGGTACCAAACTAAACCAATCCAATCTTTTTCTTCTTTTTTTTTTTTTTCTTTTTTTTTTTTTTTTTTTTTTAAGAATTAAGGCTTACTTGTCTAATGATTTTACCTTGAAAATATTTGCTTGTTAATCTTAACCTCGACAAGACATGAATTCAAGACTTTTTATTTCTATTTGTTACAGAGATGAATATGAGTACAAGTTTATTGAGAAGATTGTTGAACAGGTAACTAGCATGATTAACCAAACTCCTTTATATGTTGCGGATTACCCAGTTGGACTTGAATCACAAGTGCCAAAAGTAATGAAGCTTTTGGCTGCTGGATGTGACGATGGTGTCCAAATGATTGGGATGCACGGAATGGGGGGAGTAGGAAAATCAACACTTGCTCGAGCTGTCTATAATAATTTAGTTGTTGAGAATTTCAATGGTTGGTGTTTTCTCAAAAACGTGAGGGAAGAGTCAA
This sequence comes from Psophocarpus tetragonolobus, assembly GCA_037954015.1. Lineage (NCBI taxonomy): Eukaryota > Viridiplantae > Streptophyta > Magnoliopsida > Fabales > Fabaceae > Psophocarpus > Psophocarpus tetragonolobus. The sequence continues at coordinate 34,356,493 of CM075694.1, forward strand.
ATAAGCATGGGTTACCACATCTCCAGAGAATCCTTCTATCGAAAGTAGTTGGAGAGAAGAACATCAACTTAACATGTTGGGAAGAGGGAATTTCTAAGTTGAAGTCAAGGCTTAAGGGGAAGAAGGTTCTCCTGGTTCTTGATGATGTTGACAAGCCTGAGCAATTACAAGCTATTGCTGGAGGATATGATTGGTTTGGTCCTGGCAGCAAAATCATCATCACAACTCGAGACAAACAATTGCTAACACTTCATGAAGTTACGGAGATATATGAGGTGGAGAAATTGAACAACAAAGATGCACTTCAATTACTAACATGGAAGGCTTTTAAAAAGGAAAAAGCTGATCCAAGCTATGAGGACATCTTGAATCTTGTAGTAAAATATGCTTCTGGCCTTCCATTGGCTTTGGAAGTGATAGGTTCCAGCTTGTTTGGAAAAAGTGTAGAAGAATGGGAATCAACTATTGAACAATATAAAAGAATTCCCAAAAAGGAAATCCTAGAGATACTTAAAGTAAGCTTTCATGCTTTGGAGGAAGAAGAGAAAAATGTTTTTTTGGACATTGCTTGTTGCTTCAATGGATATAAATTGACAGAGGTTGAAGACATTCTTTGTGCCCATTATGGACACAACATTAAACCACATATCAGCATGTTGGTTGAAAAATCTCTGATGAAGCTTGATTATTGTAGACTTACATTGCATGACTTGATTGAGCACATGGGTAAAGCCATTGTAAGACAGGAATCGTCAGAAGAGCCAGAAGAGCGCAGTAGATTATGGTCATGGGAGGATATAATTCAAGTTTTGGAAGATAGCACTGTGAGTGAGACTCTTGAAGTCAGACATTTTTTTTTTTATTTATCTTCTTTTACTATTACATATTTAGATCATGGTTGATTTTCCCCTTTATCACATATGTTGTCGTTAATGCTTATGATGTCTTACATATATTCTTGTAATTTTAGCTAATTATACCTTTTGCATTTACAGGGAACTAGTAAAATTAAAATCATATGTCTGGATTTTCCTATATTTAGCAAAATGATGGTTAAATGGGATGGAAAGGCGTTCAAGAAGATGCAGAAGCTCAGGACACTTATTATTAAAAGTGGTAATTTTTCCAAAGGTCCCAAATATCTTCCAAATAGTTTGAGAGTATTGGAATGGTGGGGATACCCTTCACATTGTTTACCATCTGATTTTAAACCGAGGAGACTGGTCATATGCAAGTTACCAAAAAGTAACATTAAGTCATATGAGTTTGATGTTTTTCCCAAGGCAAGTTTAAAGAGTACTTTTTACTTGTTAATTAATAGATTCACTTTAAGGTTATTCCTTACGTTTCCTTTTCACCTCTTTGTTTCCGTGCAGAAGTTCGTTAGTCTAAGAATTTTGAATTTTGACCATTGCAAATATTTAACACACATACCCAACGTATCTGGTTCCCCAAATTTGGAGAAACTTTCATTTCAATGGTGTGATAGATTAGTTGAAGTTCACAAGTCCATTGGTTCTCTTAGTAAACTGAAAATATTGAATGCTTATGGTTGCAACAAGCTTGAGAGTTTTCCATCCATCCATTTGACCTCTCTAGAAGAACTCAATCTTTCAAGTTGTTCAAGTCTTCAGAGCTTTCCAAAGATATTAGGAAAAATGGAAAACATAAGGCAACTTGGTTTACAGGACATTCCCTTAAAAGAAATGCCACTATCTCTTCACGGTTATGGAATTGTTCAGTTTCCAAGTAGCATTTCCATGATGCCAGAACCAGAACTCTCTACCATTGAAGCCTCACATCCAAAAAAGAGGAAACGAACACAACTGGAAGAGGATGAAGAAAATGTGGATTCAATTGTATCTTCCAATGTATATGGTCGTTCTGTCCCAGATTGCAACCTGAATGATGATTTTTTTGCAGGGCAACTTAACATCTTCCATGCTCCTTTCCAAAACATATGTTTCCCAAATTTAGAAAGAATTAGAGTCATAAGATGTGACAAATTGAAAAAAATCTTCTCTGTGACCACAACATCCAGCCTACCAATGTTGAAATCCTTGTCTATTGAGGGCTGCAAAAATTTGGAGGCCATAATTTCTCCATATTCAGCACAACATACAACTTATGAAGTTAGTTTTCCAAAACTACAGATAATTGAAATCGAAACATGCAACAAATTGAAAACAATATTCTCCTCAGCCATTGTTATATGCCTGCCTGAGTTGGCCACTCTGAATGTAGTGGATTGTAATGAATTGGAAGAAATATTTTCTTTTGATTCAGAAGAAGGAGGAGAAGTTGAACAGATATCGAAGCCTGCTCAACAAGTTTTTCTCCCGAAAATTTACTACATTATCATCAAAGAATGCAACAAATTGAAATGCATATTCCCATATTCTGTGGCTTGTCAGTGTTCTTCTCTTCATTTTTTAATCATAGAATCTTGCTCTCAACTAGAGCAGATTGTTAAAGTTGAACATAAAGCTACAAGTGAAGAAGGTGAAGAGATGGCTGTTGATGATAATCGTGGTAAGCATTTATTGTTTCCAAATCTACATCTGGCATTACTCTTGAAGTTGCCGACTCTCACTAAGACCTATGAACTCCCAAAGCATCGCACAATCATAGAAGATTGCTCCAATTATTCGGGATTCTGATAGTGTGCCTCCTCTCACTGCAGGTACACTATTACTACTCTACTGCATTTTCTCTGGTGTTGCTTTAAAATGGCTTTCTTCAATTTAATTGGTGAATGCTAGCTTTTGTGATTTCAACTTGGTTGACCAATTTTCATTTATCTACTCTGCCATACCATCAATCAATATAGTTACAGGAAATTGAAAAGTTACAAATAAAGCATTAGATTAATTCATTAGACTTAAGAACCGTTTGGAAGAATTTATTTACAATTTATTTGAACTTATTTTATCATATAAATACTTATATAAGTGTTTGGACAAATTTATAAAAACGCTTATATAGCGTCCATAAGTTGTTTTAAGCTTATTTGAATAAGTTATTTAGAAAAGTTTTTTGAGAAAAATTATTTTAAGCTTATTGAAAATCGCACTTCTTTCGACCCTCATCTCTCACTTTTTTGTCTTTCCCATGATTAAAACTTGCTACTGACTCTATCTCTTTTCATCCCTCTCCCTATTTCTCTCTTCCTCTCTCTCTCCCTCCTTCTCCATCTCCATCTCCCTCCCTCTCTCTCTCAATTTCTCTCTTTATATATATATTCAAACACTTTATTTTCATATTAAGAGCTTTTAAATTTGCATATCCAAACACATAGTTTATTTAATTTAAGAGCTTATACTATAAACTCTTACGTAAAAAACTCTTATACTATAAGTTCTTTCAAACGAGACCTTAATTCCAAGTCGATTTGTTGACGTAGATGTTTAAATTATTGTTATATGGTTTGCAAATTAAATTAGAATTATACATTAACAATGCGAATTCAATGTTTTTCCCTTGATATTTAGTGGACCAAATCTATATTTAATGTTAAAGGAACATTTGTTTTTTCTTTCTTTAAATGAACAGGTAAGGAAGGGATATGATGGCGTGGCCATTGGATTGGTGTCTGAGGCACTCTTGCTGCCTGACCAGTTCCTGTTGATCCAACTGTTATTTGTGTAATTCTTATCTTCTTTCAATTAATATTTTCTGTAATTAGTCCATCATGGATGCATGTTTGATTTAAAGTAATTAGTCCATCCAGCTGCTCTCAATTTGAACTAAACAGATTCTGAAACGCACTGTTTTATTTAATATATATATATATATATATATATATATATATATATATATTTTTTATATATATATATATAAAACTTTTCCATCCTTAACTCTTATCTTAAAACTCGATATTGTCCCCTCCCCTATCCCTTATCTTTTTCTTTCTTAACTTTTGCAACCTTATTCTCATTTTTCTTATTTTATTTCTCTCCAACGATCAAAACTCAACAAATTTATGGACTATGTATTAGATGTAAGGAATTCAATTATTGATATTTGATGCTTCTCTCAAGCCCTAGACATTTCAATTTAGAGGTTTTTATGTAACTTATCAATATTTTGCTTTTCATGTTTGATTCATTAGGAAATACTTTGGTTGCTCCCATTAGCAATGTTAGAAGACTTGACTAAGTTCCCTTTTTGTGTGAATAGTTATTCTACCTAGTGACATATTTGAATTATTTTTTTTTGAAGAAGCAAGTAATTATTAAATAAATTAGTTTGATATTTGAATTCTATTAGTAGCTAAGAATAATGAATGATATTTAAATTTATGTAGTTTGACTTGATTATTTATTACTCTTGGTGATTTGATGAATAGTTTAGTAGCTTTGATAATTATATAATTCTGTTGACCATAAATAAGAGATAATGTGGAATATTTTCATTCATTACAACAAAGAGATAATGTGTATATTTCTGTTCACCACAATAAAGAGATAATGTGGTATAAATCCGTTCACCACAACGAAGAGATAATGTGACATAGTTAGTTTATTTGCATTTTAAAAGTTATTTCTATATGTTATTTTTAGATTTCAAGAGAGTAAATTTTAGTTTTGGAAAGTGAGATGCAATTATTTATTTCATTATTTAATATCATTGTAATTTTTTTATGAAAAATATTCATGCTATATTTGTTTTTTCTTCCTGTCCACTTTATATTTTATGCTCTCATTAAGTCCTTACCTCTTCCTTCATTTCTTTCCCTCAGATACAGAAGTAAGTAGCAGATTTCTTAGGATTTGTCATCTTATCGAGGAATTTGTACATCCTTTTGGTAGACCTCCATTGACATAATGAAGAGTGTATTTTGTTAACTCCGGTTATGCAGCTACAAAGATATTAGATGTAGAGTCAAGGCTAATGATAGCGATAGAAATAGATTATGAAATCTCTCTCTATATATATAGTGAATATTGGTTTATAGTTTGTACATATTGTAAAATTTTATATTTTAAGAATCTATGAATGATATTTATGTTATGATGGGAGATCCTATCACTTGGTTGTTGAACTAAATTTGTAAATAAGTGTAATGTTTTCTTTTACTGGTTACTTAAATTGTAGTATGTATAATTCATTTTTAGGGGAGACTTTGTCAAATTTATTTTAGCAAGTCAAAATTTGGTCTAATGATGTATTTAGTACGATTTAAATCTCAAGTTAGTCATACTCTAAAAAGGTAGTTTGTGCGTCGATCATAGTTTAAGGTAGGTCGTGAAAGATTCGATGAGTTTTTCTTTTTTAATTTTGTTGTAATGGGATAAAAGAGTCGATGCATGATGGAGAGTGTTCTTTCCTTGTGTCATTGGCATTTTTACTACATACAATTCTCTTTTTTAACATAATTTCTAGAACAATGCTTGCTAATTAATGTCTGTCTGTTTTGTTTATTTTCAATTACACATTCACAGCAACCTAAGACTGTACTTCACCCCAACCTACCAATATCGGACCCTAATGGTTATTTAATGCCTGTCCTTTCACTTTCAACTTGTAAAGGTTCTATAGGTGCCTAATGTCACAAAGGGAAATTCAGAAAATAGGGAAGAAAGGAATCCATCATGTTAGCAAACATGGATAGATAACAAGCCATCCAAAAATATGAGAGTAACAAAAAGTGTTAAATGAGATGAGCAATTCACGGTTGACGGATTATGAAGTGGGGTATATAGGTTTGGTACAAGAGAAAGGGGGTCATGGGTATTGCTGCATTCTGTTTTTTCTCTCTACTCTTCTTGTCATTGCTATCGTTACATAGCAATATTCTGCTCATTGTGAAAGAACCATCAATGCAATAATACATTCAGAGTTTATCTATTAATTTCATTATTATTATTTTATGAATTGATCCCCCTCATTGCATTGGTCCTTTCATTCTTCCATCCATTGACCACGGCTGAGAACACACTACTTAGGCAGCTTGCTACCGATGCTAAGCGTATTCTAGAGCTCATGGAAAAAAGGGATGCAGAGTAGTCTTCACATTTTGAGCATTTAGAAGCTAGGTTAGCAGCTCTGAGTGATGCAGAGTATACTTAAGGTTGAACAATTTTCTACGTTTTACAATACTCAGGACGAGCAACGTCTCACTATTGCTGCAGTACATATGGAAGTTGATATGATTTCTTGGTTATAAATGATTTCTAAGAACCATCCATTTCAGTCATGGATTGGTTTTACTAGAGCTTTGGAATTGGAATTTGGTCCTCTCCATATTAGTATCTCACTCCACTCTTTTCAAAGTTACATAGACTGGATCAGTTCAAGATTATTACAGGGAATTTACAGCCCTAGCCAATCGCATGCAAGACATTGCTGCTGATATTTCTAGATTGCTTCATAAATGGCTTCAAGATTGACGTTCACAGAGACGTAGCATTAACATACATGATCTAAGCTTCACCCACATAATCCACTAGCAGTGAGTCTATCCCTCTCCCTCTCCTCATGTCTCTCTATATTAGATCAGGTCACAATGTACAATTAAAGTGTACATTCGGACATTTTGGCTTTCATATAACAAATAGTATTTTGGTATTTGACAAAACTGAAAACCGAGATCCCTCTAAAACAACACCTACTTAGAAGACTAATTCTTGAGAAATCAATTAAACATAATAAAAATTTATTAGAGACAAACCACCATTACATTTACTTAAGTCCAACAAGTAAAAATCATGACCAATGGATAAAGACAATAGATAAAAGTTATGACTAACAAATAAAGATAATATCTCATAAGTAAAAACCTACATACTTACTATAAATAGGATATGACACCAAGACAAAGGTCTGTGTGTCCAAGTATTCTTCACTCTAATACTGTGGACTTGAGTACTTTTTGATTGGAGTGTTGAAGTCTTTTTTGTAGGTACTCCCCTTCTTTTGGACTTTGACTAAGGAACATCTTCAACAACGTCGGTAGAGAATAGTATTCAACTATGTTTAGCAAGAACATTTTCAGCGCCTACTGTGGAACCGAAGTAAAACTTTTGTCCCCACGTCACTCAAAACGTTTGAGCAGTCGCGGCAATCATAAGAAGTCAGAGATGCACCACGAAATCCAACAAACGATGGTGAAGGAGCCTAAATACAAACCACACCATGGCAACTCAAAGTCGTAGATTCAAATAGCTTCACAAAAATCCTCAAGATGTTGTAAGAAGAGATTGCGAAGCTGTGATGCGAGAACACTGAACTTTGAAATCAGAGTTGGTGGAAGGAGGAATTCAGCTGTAGGAGGTGAGGAAAGGACTCACAAAAAGGCGAATCTACTGCCTTATCTTGTAGCAAACTTTCCCCAAGTTAGTCTATGACACCATCTCATAGCTAGTCGGCCAGGCCATCTCACATTTAAGACCCCAAAGAAGTTCCTCTTCTCTTGTCCAAACTCTGACACCACCTTCTCCTTTACCCATAGTAGGGCCAGTGGTTGTAAGACTGCATCATCCCTTCACACTCGAGATCATGGACATACCACTACTGGAAACTTGGAAGCATGTAGTCCTGGAAAAATACAATAGAGGTTCAAACACTGATAGTCACCTAGCCACCTTCATAACATAAGTTGGAATGTTTACTAAAGACCAGATGACCTTATGTAAGATATTTCTAATGTCTCTCAAAGGACAATCCTTGAATTAGTTCATTCAGTTGCCACCAAACTCAATAGACAATTTTCAAACTCTTGCCATGCAATTCAAACCTAACTTGCAACATCAAGAACCACATCAATTCACCTTAGTGACCCTTACTAAAGTTAAGCAAGAAAAAGGTGAACTCCTTAGAGCATACATAGATTGCTTCGGTAGAGTGACCTTAACTATAAAAAACCTTCAATCGGATATGGCCTTCCAAACATTTATGACAAATTTTCTACCAGGGGATTTTGCCAATAGCTTAATCTATGTACCACCGTTTGACATGGATGACCTCCGAAAAAGAACAGTTTCCTTCATAGAAATAGAGGAACTAAACGCTTTCCAAAGAAAAATGCAGGCTTAAGCATCTGGGCATATCCCTAAAGACAAGGAAAACGAAGGTCGTAGCAAGAAAAAGGAACCATATACAGATTGTCTCCCTCGAAGACTGAGATACACTCATTACAAACCTCTCAACACCACTCGAACCAGGGTATTATTAGAGCAAGCCTTAGCAGTAGAAGTCCTAGTCATGCCAAAAAAAGCCAATACACCTCCTGGAGCAGACATCAGTAAACATTGCAGATATCATAGAAACAAGGGACATTCAACCGAAGAATGTACAACCCTCAAAGACAAGATTGAAGATTTGATTAAGCAGGGGCATTTAAAAGATTATGTCTACAAGTCAAACCATCACTACCAACCTGCAAAATAGGAACACCACTATAAAGACAGTCTTCAAGACGAAGGGACTATGAACATCTAAGGAATGAAAAACATAGAAGCAGGAGCAGGAGCAGGTCTCATGAAAGGAGGGATAGAAACCATAATAAGCCTAAAAAAGTGATTAATACTATTGTTGGAGGTTTCACAAGAGGAGGATCCATCTCCTCTTCCAAACAATGACACTTAAGGACAATTCATTTGTTAACTTAGTAGCTCCACATGCTAGGCCGAAGATGCCAACTATCACATTCATCGATAAATACTTCTAAGTAGTAGATCCGGAATAAGACGATCCTATGGTCATCAGCGTAGAAATCGCTAATTGCATTGTCTGAAAACTCTTGTGGGCCAAGGAAGTTCAACCAACATACTATACTGGAAAACCTTCCGAGAGCTGGGCTTGTCCAAAAGCCAGCTAATGCTATATGGCAAACCATTATTGGGTTTTCAGGAGAAAGAGTGACTACTCAAGGATACATTGATCTATAAACCAAGTTTGACACTGGAAGAGAATCCAGTTGTATCAAGATACGCTATATTTGGTCCAAGCTACCACCTCTTACAATATCCTTCTTGGTTGTCACGGGTTTAACAAGCTTGGGGAAATTGTGTCTTCGCCTTACCTGGCAGTGAAGTTTCCCTCGGTTGAAGAGAAATTGTCACCCTCCATACATATCAAAGAGCAACTAGAGAATGTTATTTGGCAAGCCTAAAGTCCAAGACCTATGAAAAACACATTGAACCAAATAACATCAACATGATAGCATTAGCTAAAGACATAGATCTAGACTTGGATCCTAGAGGTGATGAGTTGTGAAAGGCAGAATCAACAGAAAAAGTATAAGCATTTTAGTTAGGAAAAAAACTTGACCATAGTCCAAGGAGCCCTGAGACGAGAGATAATCACCACGATCTTGGAAAATGCTGATTTATTCGCATGAAAAGCTGTAGATATGCCAAGAATTTATCCTAACTTCTTATGTCAGAAGCTAGGAGTATGTAAGAAAGCTACACTTGTAGCTCAGAAGAGGAGGAGAATGGGAGTTAAAAGAATAAAGGCAACCTAAGAAGAGGTAGCCAAGCTGGCCCGATCAAACTTCACCCGAGAAGTCTGGTATACTACCTGGTTTGCAAATGTAGTCATGGTCCAAAAATAGAACGACAAGTGGAGAATGAGTACCGACTATACAGACTTAAATAAGGTGTGCCTGAAAGATGTCTATCCTCTCCCCAATATTGACAGATTAGTTGATAGGATAGTAAGACATCGACTACTGAACTTCCTGGATGCATATTCTGACTATAATCAAATCCCCATACATCCAGATGATGAAGCCAAGACCACTTTTATCAAACAATCAACAAATTACTGCTATCGAGTCATACCCTTCAACCTAAAAAATGTAGGAGCCACCTATCAAAGGTTGATGGACAAATTCTTCCGAAAGTAGATAGGTTGAAACTTGGAAGTGTACATGGATGACACGGTTATGAAACCCGAAGACCTAAACAATCATACAACGAATCTTCAGGAAGTTTTTTCAACACTTCAAACATACTCCATGCGCTTGAAACTAGAAAAATGTGTTTTCGAAGTTCAAAGAGGAAAGTTCCTTGGATTTATGCTCAATAGTCAAAGGATTAAAGCCAACCAGACAAATGTCAGGTGGTACGGAACATGAGGAGTCCTACTAACTTAAAAGAAGCATAAAGATTAATGGGAAGACTGGCACTCTTGGCTAGGTTCCTTCCTTGAACAGTTGAACGAGCAAAACCAATCACTGCCCTTCTTCGGAAAACAAAGAGCCTTGAATGGACAAAAGAATGTGAAGAGGCTTTTGCCTCGTTAAAAAAGTCTATTGCAACTGCTCCTATTTTAACAAAACCATACATCGACAAACCACTGATACTATACCTTTCGGTGTCAGAGGAGGCCGTTAATGCTATCATAGTATGTACAAGACACTTCGAAAGGACAACAACTAGTGTATTACATGAGCAAAATGCTTCAAGATGTCAAAACCCGGTATCAACTAGTGGAAAAATCTGCATTAGCTTTGGTTAATTCAGTGAGGCAACTTCAGCTTTACTTTCAAAGCCACCAGATATTAGTTGGAACAAACTGCCCAATCTCCAAAGTTTTGAGAAGGCCTAAACTGGCAGGAAGGATGGTAGTCTAGTAAGTAGAGTTATCAGGCTTCAACATTGGCTACAAACCAAGAAAACCAACCAAAGCACAATGTTTAATAGATTTCTTGAATGAATTTCACCTAATATTGAATGCTCAATTTCCTTATTAGACTTTGCATGTGGATGGCTCGTCTAATAGGGGAGGTAGTGGCACAAGAGTTATCTTAGAAGGACCAAATAACATGGCCTTGGAACAATTTTTACGATTCGACTTTAAGGCTTTAAACAATCAAGCCGATTCTCCAGTACTATCATGCCTTCGCCAACGACAAAACAAAGTTTGAGCAAGTCTAGGTAATACATACACCCAAAGAGTAGAATGTGAAGCGGATTAACTAGCTAAGTTAGTAAGTTTGTGAAAGCCAAGCTAACTCTGCACATTTCTACAACAAGAACTCCCTTTATCTAACATCTCGGTGTGTTCGCTCTTGCCATCGACTCTAGATTGGCGTACTGAGTATTATTGGTTGATATTAAAAAGGGATTGTTTGAAATTCGTAAATAAATGTGTACAATGTTAGAAACTTGGCAACTTGATACACTATCCAGCTGATGACCTAAAAATAGTCATTACACCATGGTCGTTCTCTTTATGAGGAATGAATATTCTCGGTCCCTTCCCTATCACTCGGGGACAATGCAAGTTCTTATTGGTAGTTGTGGACTATTTCATAAAATCGATTGAGGCTGAACCCCTTACTACTATTTTGGCCCAAAATGTCCAAAAATTTGTATGGAAGAATATTGTGACTCGTTTCAACATTCCTTACTCAATCATTACAAAAAGCTACCTCCAATTTATAAATAAGAAATTCAATACCTTTTTGGAGGGACTCAACATAAAGCATAGGGTGACGTCAGTAGAGCATCCTTAGGCTAATGACCAAGCAAAAGTAGCAAACAAGGTTATATTGGTTGAGTTAAAAAAAAGACTCACAACTGCAAAAAGAGGCATATGGGCATATTGATACACCCCCCCATTCATCAACTCATGAAACCCCATTTCAGTTGACATATGGGACAGATGCAATGCTACTAGTTGAAGTCAGAGATCCTTCATTTAGGAGACAACAATATCACGCAGAGGAAAATTCAGAAATGCTTCGGGCAAACTTATATTGTATAGAAGAAGTTAGGAATGAGACCCTACTTATAGCAGAAGCATGCAAGCAATGTATGGATAGATGGTTCAACTCTCGAGTTCTACCAATAAACTTTAGTAAAAATGACTTAGTATGGAGAACAACAAGCAACACAAGGAAAGACAAGTTTTATGAAAATTTGGCAGCTAATTGGGAAAGACCCTATCGAATTCACCATGACCTTGACAATGGAGCTTACAAGCTTGAAGAATTGTCAGAAAAGATGGTTCCTAGGATGTGGAATTCTACTTACCTCAAGCAATATTATAGTTAAATACCATTAACATCCTTTTGTACTCCATAAGGGCACTTTTTTCCTTATTCGGCTTTTTATCCTCCTCAGAGGTTTTTACCAAAAAGGTTTTAATGAGGCCTTATATCTATTAATGAAGTAAGTACATTTTGGCTCCACCACTTTTCACTTCTTATAGTATGCAATGATCAAAGTACCCTCCCGAACTGACCAGTTCGGCCAAGGCATTGCTCTTTACTTCTAAAACCCCCTTTTATGAGATAAGTTAACACATTACTTCCAATAATTATATTTTGATTGAACAAATATTTACGAACCATGAAATAACTTGAAACAATAAACATGGCGAACTCAATATGAGTATTCAACCAAACATAAGCTGTAAACAAAATTATGAGAAACAATAGAGTTGTATTTATAAAAGTGGTGTATACTTAACCATTATACAAAAAATTTCAAAACACAGGCACCTGTTTGTTTCAGGTCAGAAGAAAAAGTTCCTACAAAACAAAGAGAAAAGAGAAATAATCCTAAGAGTTAGCCTTGTCCTCCTCCTCACTTTGGCCTTGATCTTCCGCTGACCCCTCCACATAGGCAGTTTCCTCTGCCTGAGTCTCATAAATGGGCAAAAGGATAAGGGTCTCACCATCTAACAGCACATCATCTAAAATCTTGTATTCCTCCTGAAGATGTTGCGATTTTTGCTATAATCAAAATCCTCCAAAATGGTACAAAAGAGATGTGCCTCCCACACAACATGGTAAAAGCCTGCCACATGTTCAACCATTACATTCTTCTCTACTTGGGCCTTATATGCTACAAAATCATCCAATACTCGATCTCTCTCCAACCTATAACCTTCTCGGCTGGTCTCACTCATTTGGCATATGGTCTCTAGGCTCTTGTTTTTTCTTTGCCTCGAAGTCAGATATTGGAGGTACCACGTCCATAACAGGAGATCTTGACCTTGCTTGATGTTCTACCACGTCCACAAAATTCGACTGATTTTCCTCCTATAGACATGATTATAGCTACACAAGACATATAAAATCAGTTAGCAAGTATTCGGGCCAAAGGGAGATGCACGTGGAAAACTAAAAAATAGGTAATCATGCACATATAAGAAATCCTATGTGTCTCCCGTGACTTTGCCCAAAAACACAAAATCTGGGTATGCAACTAAAGAATATTTGCATCGTTGGATCAAGAAAGGAAAGTCTTCGATGTGAAAGCAACACACATTGACACTATGAATAAAATGGGATAGCATCGCTCTATTGTTATAGCGGGAGAAAAAAACCACTACTTTCCCATCCACCCATTGGTAGTTACAGTCAAGAACTGGGGGATAATCTTTTTTGGATTCCCTATACATTTGTGGTTAGCCATGACAGGGGCCAAAACTACGGCCTTCTAGTAAGGAAGGGAACTCGACACAGAGGGTTCGACCCTTTGTGCTTTCGGGGAGAAACAACCATCTCAGGGACGGTCGCGAACTCAGCATTGCTACCACACATAAACGGAGATGCTTCAAATGAATCTGAAGTATCCCCTTTTACGGATGGAGACCTAAAAGGGATCTCAGAAGAATGAGAAGAAGAAGACATCGGTTGAAACAAACCAACAAAAAGAAGCATACCTAAGAGACTTGGAAGGAAATATGGAGACCCAAAAGAAGGGAGGGTTTTGGCACAAGCACTCAGGAATTTAGCAAAGGGAAACTGAAACCTCACCTCTTATTTTATAGAGTTTTTTCACGAACATCTATAAACAATCCCCACCATTCAGGTCAAGCTGATCAACGTCTCAAATTGCAAGACTGTTCACTTACTCTTGGTGAACAGTCACCTTGTTAGGGTTACTATTCACCTATCCCTTGAGAACTCTTGGCAGGAAAACACCTTCCTAGGGTTTATTCATTCCTTCACAAAACAAGGTTTTCAGTTTCCCCACGCAATGAGATTTCTATTTGATCAACACAGGCAGAGTTTTGACCTTCTCTTGCATTCTGAGAATTTCAGTTTCTAGCATGAACGACTTCTTTACATCTCATTTTTTGTTCCTTTCAAAGACTTCACCATTGTATTTTTCACAATAGTCAAGCGTGTGGGGTAAGTGTACATACAAACATTTTGGCCTTCATGTAGCAAATAGTATTTCAGTATTCGGCAAACCCAAAAACCGAGATCTCTTTAAAATAACACCTACTTAGAAGACTAACTCCTGAGAAATTGATTAAACATAATAAGATTTATGAGAAACAAATGTAGATTATCATTATATTTACTTAAATCCAGCAGGTAAAAATCATGACCAGCGGGTAAAGAAAATACTTAACAGGTAAAAGTTATGATTAACAGATAACGATAATATCTCACAGGTAAAAACCAAATACTCGCTATAAATAAGATACGACACTAGACAAAGATACATCTATCTAACTAGTTTTCTTTTCCAAGTATTCTTCACCATAATACTATGAACTTGAGTACTTTTTAACTTGAACATCTAAGTTTTTTTGCAGGTACTCCCCCTTTTTTTGACTTTGACTAAGGAATGTCTTGGTAACGTCAATAGAGAACAATGTTAAGCTATTTTTAGCAAGAACACAAAGGAAAGCTTCCTACATTTACTAAGAAGTTACACAACTTCCATTGCACCGTTATTCTGCTTCAAAGCATCCACTATGATTTGTTCTATTTTATACATCAATTCCTTATTTTTTTATATTGATATTAGAGTTTAACATTTATACACTAACAGTGTAAAAGAGTTTTACACTGCGGTTAATCACAATTCTTTGTTTACATGACTTTTAAAGTATTAATTTATAAAATCAATAAATTTATCATATATAAAGGGTTGTGATTAGTAGTTAACTATAAAAATTTTTACACTGAAAGTGTATAAGAGCTTTTCTCTTGATATTACGACTTGCATAAAATGTTGTAGTTGATTTTTCACAACAAAAATGTCATATATCTATACAATTTTATTTGGCGTCGTATTTCCTAGCTCTCCTTTTCACTAGACAATGAATTAGTGAATAGTTTAAACATATAAATTTGGAACAAAGTATTGCAAATTGAGATTTTTTAGCTATCATAATTAAATTTCTATGTACATTTTATGGTTGTTTGCAAAAATTTTGTTAAAAGGTTGCTTGTGTTCATAAAAAAAATAATTTATAGTTGTTAATTAATGATGTCTAGTCTTAAGTAACCATAATTTACTCTTTATTTTACCTAATGAATAACTTGATAGTTTTCTATTTAAAACTCTTAGCTGTAACAGTTCAAGTGTTTGTAACTTGAGTTTCAAATTTGAAATATATGATATCAGTTTTGTTCTATTATTTTTCTCTTTCTATACCTTATATCTTGCTTTTCTCTCTTTTTATGCACTGTTCTGGTTTCTTTTTTTCTAACGATCATGGGATTTCAAAATGTTAATAATGGCACTATAGTTCGGTTGGATTCAAATCTGAAAAAAAAAAAAAAGGTTTTACCAACAATTCAACTTGCGGGAAGAGTTCTACTAGAATTCAAATCTATAAACTTAAATTAAAAAGTTGTATCACATCAGAAGATTGGGAAAGTAAAAGGAGAAAACAAATCCAGAGAAAGTCTTAAGTTTGTTTTTAATTAAGTGTATACATATATGAACGTATATATGATTATTTCCAAAATTTAATATTTATTTTATATCTCTTATCATATCATAAGCCTAGAAGAACATGCTCTTTGTCTTCATTTATCTTATGATTTGAGATTTAGAATTTGGTTTAAAAATATTTTCTAAATCCAATTTCAATCAATTCACCTAATGTTTAAATGCTATAAACAAATTTGGAATTTTTGGTTAAATTTCTTATTTTAAGGCAAGGTTTCTAGTTGAGTAAACAAGGGAATAATATTGAACTAGAATCCTTAGAACATCTCCAATGGATGTTCTTAAGGGCTAATTGTTAAGTGTCTAAATTAGGATGAATTACATTAACAATTAGGCACTTAATGACTCAATTTTGTAACATTCTACCTTGTAATTTTTTCAAAGTATCAAATTGATGAAAATGTAAGAATTTTTGGGTTTCTCAACAAAATGTACAACTTAGGATTCATTTTGTATACCTTTCTTTGACGCAGGACTTAAGGAAAAGAAAAGAAGCTCACAGGGGCAAATCTGCTTAGCCCATTTTGAGGCACCCTGCAGATTCAAGGCCGCAAGAATAAGCTCATGTCCACCTAAATCCGCTCAGTGGATTATACGTGCGCCCAGTGAATTAGCTTTCTTCACCTTGAAGGACTCTCCAATCCGCTCAACGGATTATAAGGCGCTAAGCGGATCCTTCTCTTTCCTGATGTCGTGTCACACTAATTGGCTAATTTAAAAGGTGCGAGAAAGAGAGAAAAGGTGGTGAATAGGGGTGAACAGAGAAACGCTAAGAAAGGAAGAAGAAAGAAAATTAAGTTCAAGAGAAAAGGAAGTTCTCTCTTCTCTTCTTGTTTGTAATCTCTTTCTCTTCTTTTCTGGATAGTAATGGCCCTCTCCATTGAGAGGCTAAACTCTTTTGATTGGACTCAATGTAACTCCTAATCTATTCTCTCTTGATATATATATATATATATATATATATATATATATATATATATATATAATTCCTATTTCATCAGTTGTGTTTGATTCTGCGTTCATTACTTAATCTAGTCAGATCAACCATTTTATGATGTAAGGTTTTCGAATCTTGTTGGAAAATATTTTTGGAAACCCGATTTATTTCTAGCACCTAACAGTTTTGAGTTCTAGGAATAAATTTGATACTGTTAGCTGGTATTTCTCAAGTTTATGCGGATGAATGCTGGATACTAACTTTGACTTATTGAGGAATCATGATGAGAAGCTAGTATCTTAGGATTTAGTGTTGAGGGATCAAACTAAATTAATTAATGAGAATGAGACTGATAAAATCATATCATAAATATTCTAGACAGATGTTAGATTAGAAAGTACATTGAATCCGATCATTTGTCTCATAGTAAATTTCATATCTATACTAGTATTCTCATTTAATACCAATTTACTCACATACACTTGCTTATGATAAATTTAATTATATCACATTAGTAGAATTCATTAATATTACAAATCCTAGTGGACAACACTTAATTTTCTACAATGAAACTTGGCCCGCTTGAGTAAAGTGAAAGACAAGAAAAATACTTCACTACTAGTTTTGAAGTCAAGATCTGATTTTGACAAGATCATCCATTGGAGAAAAAAAGTTTATCAACCCAATATTGAAAAAAAATTGTGACAAATGTGATATTTTATTGGAGTAAAAAATGGAATAGATCTTCATGATGACAACATGGCATTGTGGGGTCTAACAAAAAGTGAATTAAGATAAAAAAAAACTTGATTTTCCACGGGAGATGCTCTTTCTTGTTAAGGGATTAACTTGGAATGATTTATTAAATCCACATTGAGTAATGGAAATCATTGGTTGAAAATTAAAAGATTTCATAAGAATGAGATAAGTAAAATTTAATCCGAACACCTTTTGTTATTGATTTCTATTTAACTTTTATTTCATCTCATTTAAATTTTAAATATTTATAGTTGTTTTCAATATATTTCACACAAAAAAAAATATTTTCAATATTCAAACCTATATATTCATATTTACAAGTTTTATTTAGATAGTTGGAATTATATAATATCTTTCAAGTCTTTGTGGACATGACCTAATATTTATCGATTACTATGAACGACTGATACACTTCTTAGACAGTTCAACTAATATTAAACAATATAATTCATGGGCTTTTTTGGAATTTTCAGAATCAGGCCCACCAATTCATGGTTTAAATATTTGAGTATATCACCTCTTTAATTAATTTGTTATATTACCTGTATTTTATTTTATTAGAATTTTATGATTTATATGTATGTAAATTGTTTTTCTGTATCTTATATAATTTAGACATTGTTCATGTTAGCGTGTCCATGTCCGTCTGTACTGTGCTTCTTAGCTAGTAAGGGAGGACCTGAAAGCAAAAACAAACAAAAGGAGAAAAATTAGAACAGTAAATTTACACTGCAAGAGAAAATGATAGGTAAATAAGAAGAGGAATAGTTACTTCGACTAAAACAAGGGAAAATGTAGAATCTGAATCTAATGAACACTATGAAGGAAAATAGAATTAAATTAACATGTCGCTCATTCGATTTTACATGAAATAGAAGACTAGAAGAGAAATAGCACAAACCATTGTAACAAACGTGACAGAAATGAAACTAGAGATGCATTGCTCAAGTTAACATCCATTGTAGTTGGAAAAGCAGTTGGTACAACTGTTAATTAAAGGCAAAATCCATCTGTGACATTAGTTGATATAAAAGTTAATGTATAAGTGATGAGAAATCTGGAAAAAAAAAAGTGTGCTTCAGGGTATAAGATTACAAAAAGAAACGAAACAAAAAAGGCAGAAGAAATGGCACATTCAATAATCCTAGGAGTTGTTAGATTTAGATCACATCTTGTCACTAGAAAATTTGAGCATTTCGATGAAAGAAACAGATACTCAAACCAGCATGTTAAAGTTATTGCTGTTGTTTGTTGGAACATACGTCTGCTTCCATATTGGTAAACAACAGTATGAGAGTAGTTTCCCAAAACTAAAAGGCTAGTATGTTTATGTAACATTAAGACTATCGTATTAAAAGGTGTTAGAGAAGTCAATAAGACGATTCATATGTTTTCACCTAATTGGAATCAGCTTAAACTTTTTGGGATAATTATACAGAACTAAGACAATGGCTTTGGCATGCACAGTGAAAGATTTTGACTTAAAAACAGATATTTCTTGTGCATAAGGCTGGTGGATATGTCCGGGTAATAGTTAATTTTATTTTTGTATTGTAGGACCTAATTAACACTGGTTAGGAAGCACAAATAAACTTAAACTATACATTGGTTCGGGAATAATTACAAGCATATTGTGCAATAATAGTTTAAGTTTATTTATTGTTAATTTATTGAGAATGAAAAAAAATTTTACATTAATATTTAATTATAATCTATTATTTATATGATGTTTCAAAATATTAATTTAAAATAAACAAACTTATCATATAAAATGAGTCGTGGTTGAATAATAGTATAAAATCTAAAAAATAAATACTTTTATATCTAAATATAAAATTTATTTATTAATTAATTGTAATAATCAGCTAACTATACAATTTAATCAAATAATATAAAAAATTTATTACATCATGTTAGAAATTTCTAGAAACATTATTGCAAAATGAAATATATATATATATATATATATATATATATATATATATATATATATTTATTGGTCAAGAACAAAATTCACTTAAAAAAAGAAAAAGAAAGACTGTGTTTACGGATGAGGATTGAAAAAACAAAAGTCATTGCACATTCCTTTATCATAGCTTTATGTAAATTAATTATGAGTTTAATTAGTATGTACTAATAATATAAAATTTTTATTTATATATTTTTAAAATATTAATTAATAAAATTAATAAATTTATTATTGTGATTAAATATTAGTGTAAATTTTTTACACAAAAGTGCATACTAATTAATTTCATTAATTATATATGTATTTTCCCGTGTGAAGGTGAATAAAAGAGCAAAGATTCTGCTGCATGTGGGTCAGCATACGTGTAACTTAAATATTTAATATTTCATATTATACTGTAAATTCTAATGAGAAACTGAATAAAGTTGTCTTTGTATTCATATGTATCTTTCCGTGAGAAACTGCATATATAAAAGACAAAACCTTCCACAGGGTGGTTTGGTGCATCTTAAATATATAATATTTCATAATATATTGTTAACTCTTTTGACTGGACAATTAGGATGTATATTGTAAGACTCCTACCATTAGTCATTTAACTTAAATAGAGATCATGTAACGTTGATAATTGCCATCACTAACAGCCGTCTATGCCAATTGATGAGTGAATCATTCTCAGTGGTAACTCTCTTAAGTCGCTTTTTGTCTGCAATCCAAGCTTGGTAATAGCAGAAACCTGCTCAAGGAATCTTCCTTCATATATCAGCAATCATAAATTTTAATCTAAGGTTTGTTCCATCCTTCGTTCATCTGCAATACAAATAGTACGTATATAGTTTATTTTTGTGTGATTGGATTTTAATGTGAAGAGATCGAACCAAAAGATCCAAAACATCCTTTAGGACCTGAATCGAAAAAATGCAGAATGTTTTCGTTTCATTCTCTACTTTCTCTCCACCCATTTCTCAGTTGTTTGTTTTAAATGATGATAACATAATTTATAAATAATCTAAACAGATAATGGATGTAGAAATGTCATATAAAAAAAAGGATGTAGAAATGAAAATTTTAAGTTGCTAAAAATATAATTGTAAACGGTACATACAATATAATACATTTTGAGCTGCTGTACCGCAGGATTATTCTTAGAAGCTCCATCTCTTTTAAAAGGAGTGACTCTCATATAAATAACCAAGTTTTTATTATCAGGATAGACCTATGTTCAAATTTGGGCCGGGGTCTCCTAAATTCATCAATATTAAACTTATATTTTTAATTATAATAATTAATTTTTTAAATTATTAAAGTGAATTCTAAATTAAAAAAATATAAAAATGAGTTTCTTATGAGAATAATTCTTGTGAAGAGTAGTGAGTTGATTGAGAATAAAATAATATGTTAGGACATATTTAAAGTGGAAAAATAATTTCAGTGAGTAAAAGTAATCTCGATTAAAGTTGATCATATAATCTAGTTGTTCTTTATGACAGTGAAGGATCTTGACTTTTGACCGAGTCTTAGAAACAAAAGCTGAAAGAGAGGAACTTACCATACGGCTGATTTCAAGTTTGATCATATAATCTAGTTTCCCACAATTCAACAAGCAATTCATAAATCATACCAGCCTTTTTTCACAACCAAAACCAAAAAATCATACTAACCTTTCTTCTCATGGCTTTGCGATCATCTTCCTTTTCCTTCACCAATCTTTACTACGAATACGATGTGTTCCTGAGCTTCAGAGGAGAAGACACACGTCATGGTTTTACTGGCCATCTCTACAAAGCTCTTGATAACAGGGGAATCCGCACCTTCATTGATGATGAGAAGCTTAAAAGAGGAGAGGAAATAACACCTTCACTTGTCAAAGCAATTCAACACTCCAGGATTGCCATTGTTGTTCTCTCAAAGCACTATGCTTCTTCCTCTTTTTGTTTACATGAACTTGCAACTATCCTTGACTGCCTCAAGGGAAATGAAGATCGATCAGTTTTTCCCATTTTTTATAAGATAGATCCTTCAGAGGTACGTCACCAGAAGGGTAGTTATGAAGAGGCAATGGATAGGCATGAGGAGAGGTTCAAAGCTGAGAAGGAGATGTTGCAGAAATGGAGGAATTCTCTGCATCAGGTAGCTAACTTGTCAGGCTACCATTTCAAAGACGGGTATCCAACGAAACTTAACCAATCTTTTTTAATTTTTAATTTTGTTCGATTATGTTTATCTTGTCTAATGATTTGACATTTGAAGAGAAAAGAATTGCTTCTTAATTCTAAGCTTGCAAAGATATGGATATAAGACTTTTTTTTTATCTGTAACAGAGATGAATATGAGTACAAGTTTGTTGAGAAGATTGTTGGGCAGGTTTCTAGAAAGATTAACCATATCCCTTTATTTGTTGTCGATTACCCCGTTGGACTCGAGACACAAGTGCAAAAAATAATTAAGCTTTTGAATGTTGGATGTGACCATGATGTTTACATGGTTGGGATCCACGGAATCGGTGGGATAGGAAAATCAACACTCGCTCTGGCTGTCTACAATAGTTTACTAGCAGAGAAATTTGAAGGTGTGTGTTTTCTTAAAGATATCAGAGAAAAAACAGAAAAATATGGGATAGAACATCTCCAAGGAATTCTTCTATCTAAAATACTCGGTGAGAAGGACATAAACATAACATTATGGGAAGAAGGAATTTCAAGGATAAAGTATAGCTTTAAGCAAAGGAAGGTTTTGCTAGTCCTAGATGATGTTAACCAGTCCAAGCAAATACAGGCACTTGCTGGAGGACGAGATTGGTTTGGTCCTGGCAGCAGAATCATCATCACAACTCATGACAGACAATTGCTAGAATCTTCTGAAGTTACTGAGTTATATAAAGTGAAGGAATTGGACAAGAAAGATGCAATTCAATTACTCACGTGGAAAGCTTTCAAAAAGAAAAAAGTTGATACAAGTTATAAGCAAGTCTTGAATCTTGTAGTAAATTATGCTTCTGGCCTTCCATTGGCTTTGGAAGTGATAGGATCCAGCTTGTTTGGAAAAAGTGTAGAAGAATGGGAATGTGCTATTGAAGAGTATAAAACAATTCCTAATATGAAAATTCTAGACACACTTAAACTAAGCTTCTGCGCTTTGGAGGAACAAGAGAAAAGTGTTTTTCTCGACATTGCCTGTTGCTTCAATGGATACACATTAACAGAGGTTCAAGATATTCTCTGTGCTCATTATGGTCACCAAATCAAACATCATATTAGGAGGTTGGTTGAAAAATCGTTCATGAAGCTTGACTATGTTAGTGGTATAGTTACATTGCATGACTTGATTGAGCAAATGGGTAAAGACATTGTGAGGTTGGAGTCTCAAGGAAAACCTAAAAAGCTCAGTAGAATATGGTCTTGGGAAGACATAATCCAAGTTTTGGAAGGCAAGACTGTGAGTTATACTTATGAAGTTTGGTTTCTTTTTTTTTTTTTAATTTATCTTTCTTGACTTTCACATGTTCAAATCATGGTTGGTTTTTTTCCCTTTATAATACGGTCACACTATTTCTCATGAGGTCTTATATATTCTTGTACTTCTGTCTAATTCACACCTTTTGCATTTACAGGGAACTAGTAAAATTAAAATCATATGTTTGGATTTTCCTATATTTAGCGAAAGAACTGTACAATGGGATGGAATGGCATTCAAGAAAATGCAGGAGCTCAGAACACTTATTATTAAAAGTGGTAAATTTTCTGAAGGTCCCAGATATCTTCCAAATAGTTTGAGAGTACTGGAATGGTGGGGATGTCCTTCACCTAGTTTACCTTTTGATTTTCAACTGGAGAAGCTGGTCATATGGAAGTTACCCTATAGTTGCTTTAGGTCATTTGAGTTTGATAATCGGAAGGCAAGTTCAAAAAGTACTTTTTCTTCATCTTGTTTATTAATACATTCACTTTAAGATTATTCATTACATTTCTTTTTTCCCATTTTTTCTTTGCAGAAGTTTGTGAATCTAAGAGTTTTGAATTTTGACAGATGCAAATCTTTAACACAGATACCTAACGTATCTTGCTGCCCAAATTTAGAGAAACTCTCATTTGAATATTGTAGTAAATTAGTTAATGTTCACAACTCGATTGGTTCTCTTGGTAAACTTAAAATATTGAATGGTTATGGTTGCGACAAGCTTGAGAGCTTTCCATCCATCCATTCGAACTCTCTCGAACTACTTGATCTTTCATGGTGTTCGAGTCTTGAGAGCTTTCCAAAAATATTAGGAATTATGGAAAACATAAGGAGTCTTAGTATAACGGGCATTCCCACAAAAGAATTGCCATTTTCTCTTCATGATTGTGGAATTGTTCAGTTTCCAAGTAGGATTGCCATGATGCCAGAACTGACTTCTACTGAAGCTTTGCCCTGGAAAGCAAGGAAGAAGATAGAACAGGAAGATGATGAAGAAAATGTAGAGCCCATAGTATCTTCCAAGGTATACAGTCTTTCTGTCCCAGGGAGCAACAACCTGAATGATAGTTTTTTTCCAGGAGAATATAATACTTCCCTTACTCTTTCCCAAAACTTTTGTTTCCCCAATCTACAAAGTATTTGTGTCAGCAGATGCCACAAATTGAAATCAATCTTCTCTCTCACCATTGTATCCAGCCTACCAAACTTACAATCCTTGATTGTTGAGGAATGCAACGGTTTGGAGGCTGTAATTTCTCCATATTCAATTGAAGCAGCACAGCATAGAAACCTATCATCTCCTCCTCATCAAGTTAGTTTGCCAAAACTTAAAACAATTAAGATCACAGAATGCAGGAATTTGAGAAACATTTTTTTCAGGGTCATTCTATCAAGCCTGCCACAGTTAGAATTGCTGCATATATGGGACTGCAATGAACTAGAGGATATACTTTGTTCTGATGAAAAAGCAATTATAAACCTGCCAACTTTTTCCGAACAAGTCTATTTTCCCACACTACAGAAAATTGTAATCGGCAGATGCAACAAATTGAAAATAATTTTCTCCTTGATCATTGTTAGAAGCCTGCCAGAGTTGGTCAGTATGAGTGTTATTCTTTGCGATGAATTGGAAGGAGTATTTACTTTTGATTCAGAGGAAGCAGGAGAAGTTGCACAAATATCTGCTCTCTCTCAACAAGTCTATTTCCCCAAACTACAGGAAATCCTAATTGCAATGTGCGAAAAATTGAAAACAATATTCTCTTTTACCAATGTTACACTCATGCCAGAGTTGAGTTGTCTGCAAGTGGAGGATTGCAATGAATTGGAAGAAATATTTTCTTTCGATTCAGAGGAAGAAGGGCA
This sequence comes from Psophocarpus tetragonolobus, assembly GCA_037954015.1. Taxonomy (NCBI): domain Eukaryota; kingdom Viridiplantae; phylum Streptophyta; class Magnoliopsida; order Fabales; family Fabaceae; genus Psophocarpus; species Psophocarpus tetragonolobus. Next base: position 34,381,139 of record CM075694.1, read on the forward strand.
AGTTGAACAGGTGTCTGCTCCCACTCAACAGGTATATTTCCCCAAACTACAGAGAATTGGAATCAGAAGCTGCAACAAATTGAAAACAATTTTCTCTTTAATCATTTTTAGAAGCCTGCCAATGTTGGAAAGCCTGTGTGTAGAGTATTGCAATGAATGGGAAAAAGTATTTTCTCAACAAGTTTGTGTCCCAAAAATTCGCATCATTACAATACAATGTTGCGACAAATTGAAATGCATCTTCCCTTATTCTGTGGCTATTCATTGTTCTTCACTGTGTAATATAAACATTCAAAATTGTTCTCAACTGGAGCATATTGTTAATTTTGAACTCAATGCTAAAAGTGAACAAGAAAGTGCAGGCGAGGCTGTTTTCTTTAATCGACAGGAAAAAACTAAGCAAGGGAAAAAAAACAAAAAGAAACAGAGAAAGAAATCAGGTAAGCGTATATTGTTTCAAAAACTACGTCAGCTATTGCTCTACAACTTGCCAAATCTCTCTGGGACTTTACCTTGGAAAAAATCCCCATATTGTTCCTTGCGCATAAAAGATTGCCCCAAGTGTTTGGAGTTCACTTAAAGTGTGCCGACACACAGGTACGTAACTAACATTACCATTACACTACAATTTTCTGGTCCAAAATGGCACTCCTGGTGCATGACATTAATTTATTCGACTTAATTGCAAGTTGTGAATGACTTACATAGTATTGGAATTCAATTTTTCCCTTGAAATTTAATGGACCAAAGCTTTAGTTAAAGGAATTTTTTTCCTTTATGTTAGTGGCTAATCAAGGGACCAACACCAATTTCTTTATATTGACATATTGCAGAGTGATAGACCAAGACTGGGGTCAGAACCAAAAAAGACACATGCATATATTGGTGAAATGGGAGGCAACTTTTGGAATTGCTAATGTCATCAGATCAATGGTGAATAGAATCCATGGACATGGTTTACGTAAAGCATGATGAATAGACAAGATTTCTGCTTTCATTACATTTTGAGATGAAGAAGACGATATATTGTCTGATCTGTTCTAAACAGTTTCCTATTTATCTCATGGACGGACTGAATGAATAATTAAATTGTGTTTCTATTCCAATTTACCCTCTCACTCGGATGTACCCTTGCTTTGTTGATAATTGTCTTTTGAGCTTTATGTTTTCTTGGGTGAGATCTTAGTCAAGCTTTGAAGCAAGATTGGTTGTTTTGTTTGAGTTCATATATTAATTGTATTTTTATGGGTTTCATATGATAATGTGTCCATGTCTTGTTCTTAGATAGGCATGGCGGAGACGGGTATGACATCCTCATCCCCTATCTCTGCTTCTCAAACTCATCCCCATCTTCAACCCCATACCTGGGAGGTATGAGATTTTTGTCCCCATCTTCGTCACATATCACGTATATCTGTAACCGTTCCATACCTGCAAAAAAATATAACAATATTTTAGTAGAAAATAATTTATTTGAATAAAATGATATTAATTCAAAAGTTATCTAATAAATGTAAAATTTGTAATTTATTAATTAAATGTCAAACTTTCTTTTTTTTTTTAAGATAAATAAATATTTTAGTCATTAAAATAAGAGCAGGATGAGGCGGGTACAGGGACGGATACAGGTATGAGGTAGGTTTGTATATCCCCATCCCGACTTAATAAATTGGGTATTCCTCATACTCGTACTTGGTCAAATTGCGAATTTCCTGTCAACTTCGGGTCAAATTCGAGGATTACCCACAGGTACAGGTTTATTTGTCATCCTTATTCTTAAAGGACATAAAGGACCTTGTATAATGAGAGATGCTTTGTCATAAGATAATGATATGTTACTTTTGTATTTTTTAATAAGGTGTAGTTTTGGAAATCTTGTTTCCTTTGTACTTATTGTAAAATAAATGTTCCCATTTCTTTTCTTTTTTATAGACAAAAGTTATTAGTTAGTGAAAGGATTCGAACTCATGACTTCTCTTCTTCACCTCTTGAAGTTATCATCAAACTAACCTTATAATTCCTTGTACGCTCCTTCATTGGACTGGACTAGGAGAGGAAGCCATAGTATACTTCCCTGCCGAAGGCCTCTCCTCGAGTACTCGGTGGTCGGGTGGTGTATCTTGGTTATGGACGTCTTCCAAATTTTTTGAAATCCATCTCTCGTGGGTGGGCTTTAACCCATCTTTGTCTTTATTGGTCTCCCTTTTCGGTATGTCGGAGTTGGTCTTGTTGCGAAGTTTGTTCTTCCGTTTGAATATACCTTGAGGCGCACTCTCAAATTCATCCATGGTCGTGGGTGGTCTTTTGCAAACGCTATCTGCGAAGTTGCCCCATCTCAACCATGCTATGATGTAGTGTAGGGCTACACCAAGCTCTAGATCCCTAATCTTGTTGGCAATCTTGGAAAGCATGTTGATGAATCTTCGAAGGGACTTAATGTCGCCTTGCCTAAGGCCAGTTAGTACTACAAACATTATGTGGTGAGGCCAACATGTGGCATATTGAATTGTGAACCACTCTACTAATGTGTCAAAGTAGTTTATGGAATGAGTGGACAACGTAGCCTGTTCCACCAATTGAGTGCTGCTCATTTGATAGAGGTCTGGAACACCTTGCAAAGTACATAATTATTATTAGTATAAAGATGTGATGAAAATTTATGTAAATTCTAGAATTATGTAGACAATTTTATATATATATATATATATATAAATCTCTAAAATAATGCATGATAACTCTAAAATTACATATAGATAGAAAATTTTAGAAAAATTAATGCATGATATTTCTAGAATTACATGTAAATAAAAAACTCTAAAATAATGCATGATGTCTCTAGAATAGTTGTGTTGAAGCCTATAAATATAGGTCTTGTACTCAACATTTGTAATTAACCTAAGAAACTAGCTAGCAAGCTATTTCCAATCAAAGTTATTTCAACTATTTCTCTAAGTTAGCTTTCCTTTCAACTAAGTCTATACCCTAAATTGACTTCCCTATCCTTTCTACCAATCAAAGAAGTTTTTATTATTTCATAATTCTAAAACTGCCAGTGATATTAGAGCCAGGTTTGATCGTTTACTGGCCATAGAAATATTACCCCACTGTCTCCAAAAATTCTCCCAATATCTTGCCCACTTCCAAAAAATTTTCTAACCAATGGCTAACATCATTCAACCATCATTTATCCATATTCTCATTTTTAATGATGAAAATTGTGATTTCTAGAGCACGAAAATGACAACATATTTCATCTTCTAAGATTTATGGGATACAATAGAAGAAGAATTTTATGCTCTAGAAGACATTTTAGCTTTTACTTCAGCTAAAGAAAAAAAAAGAGCTAAAGGAGAGCCAACGAAGAATTCAAAGGCACTACTTATTTTCAACAAGACTTGAAAAACACAATTTTTCCAAGAATAATGGGTGCTAAAACAACAAAAGAAGCATGGATTGCATTGTAGAAGAAGTTTGAAGGAAGTGAAAAGGTACATACTATAAAACTTCAAACTCTACAGTGTGACTTTGAATGATTAAAAAGGAAGAATCTAAGACCTTAAAGGACTAATATTCTAAGATAAAGTAAATAATTAACCAAATGAGTGCTTATGGGAAAAATATTTTTGACAAAAAAATTGTCAAGAAAAATCTAATTACTGTTCCTCACAAATATGATTCAATTTTGATAACGATTGAACAAAACAAAATATCTATCTACCTTGCAGTTACAGAACTGATGGGGTCACTTGAAGCTTATGAGTAAAGGTTGAATAAGGATAACAAAGACTCGGTAGAAAAGGTCTTTCAATTAAATCTTAAATTACGGTCTCAAAATATAGGGAATGCGTAAAAAAGAAATAATGGAGAAACTTCTAGAAATAAAGAAAACTCTAGAAATTTTTCCAGAAATTATCAGAATCAATCTCCTTCATGCGGCATTTGTAAGAGAACCAAATCATGCCAAGAAAGACTACTAATATCATGGAAAGCCACAATGTCGTCATCAAGGGATTAGTGTTTGAACACTTTAGGTGGAAAAAAGAATTTTAAGAATAACCAGATATGTGATACTTAATTTACAAATAGTTGAATAGGAAATCAAGATCCCAACATTTATCTACATTGAATCTTCTCTCAACTTTTACTGTTATTTACTTTCCATCATTTTCTATTCTTGTTCATTTTACAATTTATACAACAATTATGGAATCCACACAGTTATACTTAGGACATTAAATGTTTGGATGATAGTCAAATCCCTAAGGAGACGAAATTTAATTAGATACTATATACGACTTATGCACTTATCAGAAGTAGTGTAGAAAACACTTACTAATATTGTGTAAGTAATATGAGTAAAATAGTGGAATGATGCAATCCTGCTACCATGGGTCGTATCACTAAGGTCATGGCTAGGAGTATTAAGGAGGATATGACTAGGCATGACCATGGAGAGCTTAAAGATCATTAAAGCCTAGTTTGTTTCCTATCTGATACCTAGTAAATAACTATGATTAGTTATTTTGGCTTTTTAGTAAGTTGACTCCTAGAATTGACCATTGTATTTGGTCATGATCTTTTATTTTTAGAGGTGTCATTAGTATTCATGCGGAGTGTGTGAGGTGGGCTAAGATTTTCTAAAAGTGGTTTGTTGTGCTTGCTAGCATCACACCTCGCTTATAAGAGTCACACCCCTTAATCACACCCAAAGCATGACTACTTACCACCACCTCCTTTTGCTTTGTTTCACGCTTATTTTAGAGCATGGGATGAATAATCTTGAGTGGGTTTGGATGAAACTTAGGCTTTAGGATATGGTTGGTCTTGACCCATTTTGAGTTAATTTAGCCCTAGGTTATTCTAACCTTGTCTAGTTTACCCAACTCATTCCTTAGCTCTGTAAATAAGGCTCCCTCTCACTCTTGTATTCACATTTTATCATTTAGTGAATTTAGAGCATCTTTTCTAATTGATTTCTGTCCTTTTGGCTGAGCTCTTCTTGCATCAAGAAGAGTTCTCTTATAACTTTTATCAAGAGAATCCTTTAATTGTTTATCTCCTTGTGAGTGTGGTACAATCCATCACCATTCCTTCCTCTTCCACCTTCCATTTCAGCGTATCAACCTCTTCGATCTTGGATGTACATCAAGGGCCTAGATCTTAGGCCTGCATTACATAGCGTATAAAAAAAATATTAACATAAGGAAAGAAAATCACATCTTACAATACCAAATTACATTAACAACAATACATTCATAGGTATAATTACTATCAATGCAATAAAATAAAGAATATTATCACAAAATTCACACAAATGCGTAAACAGTAAGGAAATTACAATTATGTATATTAAAAGATAAATTATGCCTATTGTCCAATAAATTTGCATAATTTTAATCATATATATTATATGATCAACATACAAAATTCACATTACTATACCCATAATAGGCGAGTTATAATAACGCAAATTAATAGAGGAAATTATGCACACAAGTTAAAGAAAGATAATTAAGATTAAGAATAATTTTCAAAATGATCTAAAATTAATTTATAGATGTTAATTCAATATAAAAAGAGTACAATATAAACAAAGAACACAAATACTGCCATGAATTTTCACAAAGAAAATTAGGTCTAAATTTGAGACTTTGTTAGGCTTAAAAGGTTTGAACAACCCGTTGATCTATAATCATGTGGTTAGTTTCATGATTACAAATGAATTAAGGTTGATCGACTTACATTTTTCTTGTGAAATGATTATCAGAAGGTATGCAACTAGAAAACACTCATAAGCATTATTGGAAGGGGAAAATATCATCAAACTATGAAAAGATCTTATCATCAAAAGATCATCACATAAAAAGCCTTCAGAGTAGCAGAAGATTTCAGTTAGAAGTTCATCTGAGCAGAAGCAAACTATCGAAAGATCAGAAGCAAGCTATAAGGAGATTGAAGTTGTTGATCAGCGAATACCTGCTGGTATAGATCAGTCGACAATGTACAATTAGAGGATATGGAGCATTTATTAAAGATTAAAAGACTGTAGCATTCACACCTTGATTAGATAATCTAATATGTGATGTGCTTTTGTTAAAGGCTAAAGAACCTAGCTTCTGGATATTTGAGAGACTATCTGATTGAGAGCATCTTATCAAAGAAAGAGATGTCCTGAACAAAGTCAACATCTTCTAAAAGAGACTATGTTGATCATCTTGTTAAGACTTTCTCAAGGAAACACATCATCATAATGGGAAACATCATCTTATTAACTGTCTAACCATAAGAAGACAAATTTTCTACTCATGCACCCCTAGAAAATGAATTATCTGATGATAAATAAAGTTGTTAAAAAAATAAAATGACTACTATAAAAGAGCTCTATGTTTTTTCATGTCGTAAAATTCATTTATAATCAAATCCACACTAAACTTCTTGACAATTTTTCTCAATAAAGTTGATGAGACAATCCTCTAGATATTGATCTTCCATTTTGTTTTAAAGCTTAGTTTTAATGATGTTTATCTCAAAAAAAGGAAAATTTAGTAGTTTCCGTAAAAATTGGAAAAATCAATACAAGTTTTATCAAAATTGTCTATTTTCCTTCAGAATTCAGATCTCTTACGCCGAAGTTCCGTAATCTCCTCTCTGAGTAACCCTAAACCCTTCATTACATAACAATTAATATTAATACCTTAATAAATTGTAAATAAATTATTTATTAAAAAGATAATGTTTAACAAAAAAAAAATATTTTAAGAGTACCATAATCATATTAAAATAAAATTTTATAATTTTGTACATTAACATTAATATATGTCAAAACACCTTAACTGGATACTAATAAATTTGAATAATAAACAATCATGTTTGTGTTCATCTAAAATAATTCTTAACATAATTAGTTCCAAATAAGATAAAAAAAATGTAATATTTATTAAGTCTTTATATCCCCTCATTCACTATGAACTCATCTTTGTTCTCTTAAAACAATATTTTAATGAGATATAGTCCAAGTGAATAGAACAAGTTAAAAAAGTTTACAAATAATATTTTTTCTCATCCGAAGAGGTAATAAAAAAAAGTCAACTGTTGTACCCACAATTTAAAAAATAATAATTATTTATACTCATAAAATAGAAATATAATAAATCACCAATTATTCATAATTAATATAGAAAGGAAAATATTTTCCTAAATAACAATTCAATGCATACATACAAATTCACAAGGACAACATAGTGATTCTCATTATCACTTGGTGTCACTTAATTTTTTATTCATAGAACCATATATTTTACAAGGTAAATTTGTAAAAAGTCTATAAGCTAATATTCCATAAAATGATGTCTCATTGCGTTCCACACCCTTTGACAAAAGTATGCCCAATCTCTACCTCGTCCTAGATGGAGCTATATAAAATTTTATCCTCATATCAAATAGATGTATCTCATGTTCATCTTTATCCCAGATGGAAGTATCTCAAACAATCATAAAATCATTTTTTACAAACAATATTGTACCAACCACAATCTTTAAAATCACATCATAAAGTACCATAATTTCACAAATACTAATAAATTATATAAGCAATATGTCACGTAAGCATACCATTTATAAACCACAAATATAATATTACACACAAACATAAATTACAATAATTAAGGTATATAAAGCAATCTCAATTATCAAAATCCCAAAGAAAATACACACAAACAATCTATATCACATTGAAGTTTAGAAAAAAGTTGTTATAATAAAATTTATTGTATTCTCTTGTCAAACACTTTTTTTTTCTCTTTGTTTTCTCACTCTACTATTTGGTCTATATATGATTACTCTCAAGAAAAAGTTATTTTCTTCCTTACTACTATTTTTATAGTGGTTATTTATGTTTTAGAGTAATTATCCATGTGAACACATATAACTATTATATATAACTATGAAAAATACATTATCAACTAACACTATTTAAAATATAAAAACATAAATATATTATATACAAATAACTTAAATAATAAAGATAAATACATTATCTATTATCATTAATTTAAATATAACAACATCATTGTATTATCTAATACAAATAACTTAAATCAATAAAAAGAAATACATTATCTATTATTATTTTAAATTAAATAAGATATTTATTATCTAACATAATCAATTTGAATATATATTCTCCAATATAGTTAATTAAAATATAACATACAAAATATATTACAAATTAATAAATTTATCACATTATTTAATTTTTCTTAGGATAATTTAGAGTCATTTACCAATGTCTAAATTGTAAATTACTATCTTAATTTCTCAAAATCTTATTATTCAAAATTATGAATTTTGATGGTTGTTGCATTGTCATGATTTTATTCTAAAAATACACCTTAATGGATTAAGAAAGGAGGATGTTTATAAATAGCCTTTGACTCAACTCATAAGCGATGTAAGATTTTAAATATACCAGAACAGTAGGCATTCTATAGTTTTCATATAGAACAATTAACACGGACTCCAAAATTTGTTTCTGAAATGTTTTAGTATTTTATGATGATGAAGTTCACAAGTCATTCAATGGAGCCATTTTGTTGGATAAGTTTTCACTAAATGAATTGTTAAGTACTCTATTTTAAGTTAATTATATTTTCAAGTGTACTAACTCAAGTTACAAACATATTTTTCAATGTATTAGTAGATTTGTCAAATATGTATAATAATAGTCTGTAATATATTAAACTTATTATTCATCATAGTTGCCCGTTATTATTTCAAAAATAGTCATGAAGTATACCTTTGTTTACCTTTCATGATCTCTATGAAAAGTTTGGTAGTTAATGTAAGGTTGTGAACTAAATTAGAATTGACTTGACTTTATTTGTCACCTTACATTGAGTTGTATTACATCATATTGTATTAATTGTATATTGAGTTGTATTATGTCTGTATTAATTTCATATTAAGTTGTATTGCGTCATATTGTATTAATTTCATATGATTGTATTAAATCTGATTATGTAACTTGCAGCAAATAACAATGATAATAAATTATGAAATTATTTTTATCAAGTTGGAACAAGTAATTTTTGTTACAATTTCTTGCTTTATGGCAATTTTCTACACTTTGTATTACTGATCTTCATCTTGGTTCCTCCAACGGGTTGTGTGATGATCTTCAAAATGATTATTCAAATCTATGAAAGGATTATGTTACAAAAGATGTCCCCTCAGTGGATTCTGATGTCATGCAAGGAAGGCACATTATGTTGGACAGTATATGTCTTTGAAAACCAACTCTTTCCTTCCTGCCAGCTCCAATATGAACTATTTCTGGTGGGTTAGGATAGTCTAGAATTTGTTTAGGAGCATGTTGATATGGCATCGTAATGCCATCTGTATCATTACATACATGTAAACCATTGACATAAGAATTCCAATCTCTTCAATTGAACTTGCATTGAGATGATACTTGTTGTACCGTGGTACCACCACTCCATTGTTTCAACCTGTTCAACGTTACATAATTACTTGATGTCAAGATAAAATATATTATTCTAACAATGTACGCTTCTCTTGCAACCGCTTGACCAATATAGATAGATACATGCATGCTTTCGATATACCGTCGCATGTACTCCGAGTTTTTCGGAAAATATAAATTATTGTTGCCGCAGTAGTACATACCATTTGATATCTATCATTCTGTGCACTAACAAATGCGGCATGAGTTATATACTCTTTAATGTGAGATCATGCGATCTCATATCTTAAAGTGGTTCTTTCAGAATGGGCTGTACCATTCAAAATTGCCGTAACACATGGTCTAGTTGATGTCACTTCACTATTTGAAAACAAATTAAAGAAACACATATCTTTAAATATCTCTTGCTGCTAGTAAATTGATGGTTATGTTGTCCAAGTGTCGCACTCAATATGCATGTAATGTAATTGAACAATGTAAAATGTAGTTATTTGTTTGAACTTATTATTCATTGAATTTTAATTACGTATGTTTTTTCATCTTGTCAAACTTGTTTCGACACGTCCGTGATAATTTCCCATTCTCGTGGCCTATAATTAATTCCGTACCCACCAAGCCACCTAGAGTTGGAAATGACATTAGTAATGTTTGTACAATTATTTAAATTAATTGGCAAAGAGAACTTAAAAACACGTAAAAATGCCTAGCAAAGTGGTACTCCTACTTCCAGCATCGGTCATTGGCCGTTATGTAGGTGTTATATATGTACGGAAACTTTTCCCTGCTAACAGATGGAGAAAAAGGCATGCTTCACCCATTTTTTTTTTGTTGTAGTTCATGGCCTTACAAAGTTCGTTATACAAGCTGCTAAGGACTACAATGTACCACATTCATGCAAGTCTTGGAAAAAGGGAAGCAACTTAAGAGGCACACAAGAACAATAGGAGGTCAAGCAATTCGCACATTGAAAGAGAACGAGACCAAAAAGCAGAGACTGATTTCATGAAATAGAGCATAAATGCTTTCATTAGGCTATATATGGCCTAAAACATATCTTTATCAATAACTACCTAACTCACACATCCCCATATACGAGATAGATGGTAAAGGTTAGAAACTACTTTAGCTACAACAAAAGCTCTCATAAAAATACATAATAGATGGTTCCAACATGTAAGCACAAGACAGTATGCTCCAAAATGCCTTCATAAGTTGATCTTTACCAAATACTTTTACGAGACACTCTCTTACTAGATGCGCTCTCATCCCAGCAAACGCTTCCACCAACTTTGCTCATAAATCAATCATCAGAAACTCCACCTTTTGAAGATTCCAAATCAACGTCAATAACTTCAAATAAAATAAAGAGGATTCTGAAACCATGTTTTCCTTTGTATTTATTACACAAAGCAAGATTGTCGGTATTGGACTTCTATGTGTGTTTGTAAAAAAATATCGCATATTCTTGACCATATACTATAGTCTAATCCAGAACTTAAATCTTATGTTGTTTTTGCTGATTTTCTAGAAGCTTGTTTTACTAAATACTAAAATTGATACTGTTATCATCCCTTGCGATTCTAGATATATATAAGCATCGATTGGACATTCTAGTTAATAATAATAATAATAATAATAATAAATGTATATAATTAATTAAATAATATTTATCAAACAATCCAATCATGTTACACAGCCAGAAATATAATTGTAAATAGTATCAATATCCATTTAATTTAAGAGAAAAAACTTATATACGTATAAAATGTTTTATATTGCTATTTAATATATATATATATATATATATATATATATATAATATAATATGTATAATAAATTTATTGATTTTATTAATTAAAATTTTAAAAATCATCTAAATAAAGAATTATAATTATGATGTTTTACTAAGTCAGATAGAATATGATAAAAGAAAAGAAATTTTTCGCAGCTGGATGTCATGGTATAATAGTTAATTTTTATTCAAGTTTGATTCCAGAGTCCCAACCCAACACGCCCAAGGTTATCTTTTTTCACAAGCAAAAGTCAAACTAAGCTTTGTTCTCATGGCTGTGCGATCATGTTCCTCTTCCTTCACCAATTACTACAAATATGACGTGTTTCTCAGCTTCAGAGGAGAAGACACACGTCATGGTTTTACTGGCCATCTCTACCATGCTCTTGATAGCAGGGGAATCCGCACTTTCACTGATGATGAGAAGCTTCAAGGAGGAGAGGAAATAACATCCACACTTGTCCATGCAATTCAACACTCTAGGATTGCCATCATTATCCTCTCAGAACACTATGCTTCTTCCTCTTTTTGTTTACATGAACTTTTAACTATCCTTGAATGCCTCAAGGGAAATGAAGATAGATCCGTTTTGCCCATTTTTTATAAGGTTGATCCTTCAGATGTACGTCACCAGAAGGGTAGTTACGGAGAGGCATTGGCTAGGCATGCTGAGAGGTTCAAAGATGAAAAGGAGATGTTGCAGAATTGGAGGAATGCTCTGCATCAAGTTGCTAACTTGTCAGGCTACCATTTCAAAGATAGGTACCCAAAAACTAATCGAATATTTTTTACTTTATTATATTTTTTATGAATTAGATTTTACTTGTTTATTATTATTGATTTGACTTTAAAATTTAAAGAGAAAATAAGTTGCTTCTTAATCTTAACCTTGATAAGACATCGATTAAACAGAGATGAATATGAGTACAAGTTTGTTGAGAGGATTATTGAACACGTCTCAAGAAAGATTAAATGCACTCTCTTACATGTTGCGGAGTACCCAATTGGACTTGAATCACGGGTGCATGAAACAATGGAGATTTTGAATGTTGGATGTGATAGTCGTGTCTACATGATTGGGATCCACGGAATGGGTGGGGTAGGAAAATCAACACTTGCTCGAGCTTTGTATAATAATTTAATTACTACTAATTTTGATGGTTTGTGTTTTCTTAAAAACGTAAGAGAAGAAACAGAAAAACATGGATTACTACATCTCCAAAGAATTCTTCTGTCAAAAATACTTGGAGAAATGGACATTAACTTAGCATGTTGGGAAGAAGGAATTTCAAAGATAAAGTCTGGGCTTAATAGGAAGAAGGTTCTCCTAGTTCTTGATGATGTTGACAAGGCCGATCAATTGCAGGCAATTGCTGGAGGATGTGATTGGTTTGGTCCTGGTAGCAGAATCATTATAACAACTCGGAACAAACAATTGCTAGCCACTTGTGAAGTTATTGAAAAATATGAGATGAAAAAGTTGAACAACAACGATGCACTTCAATTACTTACACTGAAAGCTTTTAAAGAGGGAAACATTGATCCAGGTTACAAGGACGTCTTAAATGTTGTTGTAAAATATGCTTCTGGCCTTCCATTGGCTTTGGAAGTAATAGGTTCCAGTTTGTTTGGAAAAAGTGTAGAAGAATGGGAATCTGCTATTGAACAATATAAAAGAATTCCTAGGAAGGAAATCCTAGAGATACTTAAAGTTAGCTTTCGTGCTTTGGAGGAAGAAGAGAAGAGTGTTTTTCTTGACATTGCTTGTTGCTTTAATGGATATACATTGATAGATGTTGAAGATATACTTTGTGCTCGTTATGATCACAACATGAAACATCATATTGGTGTTTTGGTTGAAAAATCTCTCATGAAGCTTGATGGTTTTATAGTTAGAATGCATGACTTGATTGAGCTCATGGGTAAAGACATTGTACGACAGGCATCACCAGAAAAACCGGAAAAACGCAGTAGATTATGGTCATCGGAAGATATAATTCAAATTTTGGAAGCCAATACTGTGAGTGATACTTATGATATTTGGTTTATTATTTTGATTTATCTTTTTTGACTATCACATGCTCACATTATTTCTTATGAAGTGATACTTGTACTTTTGGCTAATTCATAGCTTTTGCCTTTATAGGGAACCAGTGACATTAGAATCATGTGTGTAGATTTACCCAAAAGTAGCAAAAATATGGTAGAATGGGATGGAAAAGCATTCAAGAAAATGCAGAATCTCAAAATACTTATTATTAAAAATGTCAAATTTTCCAAAGGTCCCAAATATCTTCCAAATAGTTTGAAAGTATTGGAATGGTGGGGATATCCTTTACATTGTTTACCACATGATTTTGAAGCAAACAAATTGGTCGTCTGCAAGTTACCCAAAAGTAGCTTTAAGTCTTTCAAGTTTGTTGATTTACCCAAGGCAAGTTTCAAGCCTACTTTTTCCTCATCTTTTTAATTAATAGATTCACATTAAGATTATTCATTACATTTCTATTTTTTTTCCTTGGTTTTTTTTCAGAAGTTCGTGAATGTAAAAGTTTTGAATTTTTCTGATTGTGAATATTTAACACAGATACCTAACTTATCTGGTTTCCCAAATTTGGAAGAACTTTCATTTTCATTTTGTGATAACATAGTTGAAGTTCACAAGTCAGTTGGTTCTCTTGGTAAACTTAAGCTGTTGAATGCTTATGGTTGCGAGAAGCTTGAGAGTTTTCCATCCATCCATTTGATGTCTTTAGAAAACCTTTATATTTCATGGTGTTCAAGTCTTGAGAGCTTTCCAAAAGTATCAGGAGTAATGAAAAACATACGGGAACTTAATTTAGAGGACATTCCGGTGAAAGAATTGTCATTTTCGCTTCATGACAGTGGAATTGGCAAAAGTAGCAACGCCGCGATGCCAAAACTGATTACCATTGAAGCTTTGCGTTGGAAAGGGTGGGAACAGATATACGGTGTTCCTGTCCCAGGATGTAACCCGAATGATGACTTTTTTCCAAGAAAACAGGACACATTCCTTGCTCCTTACCAAAACATTTGTTTCCCCAATCTACAAACTATTTGCATCAGCTATTGCCACAAATTGAAAACAGTCTTCTCTGTGACCAGTGTATCCAGCCTACCAAACTTGGAATCCTTGTTTGTTGATGAATGTGACAATTTGGAGGTTATAATTTCTCTAAGACCTCCTCCTCCTCAAGTTATTTTTCCAAAACTAGAAAGAATTTGGATCAAGAGATGCAGAAAATTGAAAAGCATTTTTTTCACAGCCATTTTAGCAACCTTGCCACGGTTAAAGTGGCTAACTGTCGAGGACTGCAATGAACTGGAGGATATAATTTCTTCAGAAGCAAAAGCGGTTAGAAACCTGTCAAACTTTTTCCAACAAGTCTATTTCCCCACACTACAGGAAATTGAAATTAGCAGATGCAACAAATTGAAAACAATATTCTCTTTCACCATTGTTAGAAGCCTGACACAATTGGAATGTCTGATTGTATATCTTTGCAATGAATTGGAAGAATTATTTTCTTTCGATTCAAAGGATGCAGAAAAGGTTGAACAAATATTGACTCACTCTCAACAGGTCTATTTGCCGAGACTATATAAAATGCATATCACAAGATGCAACAAACTCAAAACAATCTTCCCCTTGACCATTATTAGAAGCCTGCCAGATTTGGAAGAGCTGTGTATAGAACATTGCAATGCATTGGAAGAATTATTTTGTTTTGATTCAAAGAAAGCAGAACAAGTTGAACAGATATTGATTTCCTCTCAACAAGCCTATTTCCCCAGACTAGTGCTAATAGATATCAGAGGCTGCAACAAACTAAAATTCATCTTCTCTTTTTCTGTGGCTTATCATTGTTCTTCACTAGAGAAGTTATGCATAGAATGTTGCTCTAAACTAGAGCGGATTGTTAAATTTGAGCATACAGCAACAAGTGAAGAAGGTGTAGGGGCGGCTATTGATGATAATTATTGTTATCATTTATTGTTTCCAAATCTATATCAGGTAGAACTCCAAAAGTTGCCAAGTCTCACTCAGACTTTCCCCGGGTTCGAACCTGAATTTTGGTACATAAAAGATTGCCCACTTATAGTGCCGGCCACAATACAGGTACCACAACTATAAACTATTAGTGATACTTGACTAGGAGAGATTTTGTTGACGGAAATGTCTCCATTAATTCATTAATGCACGGAATTTTTTTTATATTAGAAGTGAATTATAATAGTTAATAGAGGTTATAAGGTTGATTTAGTAACAAATATTATGTCTGAAGAGAAAGGGAAGAGACCGTTTGCGAGTTCGGATCTCTCCCCTAATAAAACTAATACATTAACTAACATTTGTATATAAAAAATTTATAATATTTAGTTAAATTGTAATTTATATTCTTTAAAAATAGCTTTAACATAACTTTTGTAATTAAATATTGTTTATGAAAGTTAAAACAATAAGTTGTAAATGTTTATATTCATATAAACTAACTACTTTTAATTTAGTAAAACATATATTATTTTATGTGGTTGTCTCACACAGAGACTTCTCTCACAAATCAATTTTTTGTATGATGTGCCGCTCTCTCTCTGGCTAACCATGCATATCCTCTGCAAGATCGCCACTACATTCGTCAAGTGGTGGAGTTACTGACGATGGTGGTGTCGGCATCAACGATGAGCGTGGTAGTATTGACGGTCGTGGCAACGACAATAGGTGTGGTGACAACGACGGTAGAGGTGTGGCGACGATGGTGGTAGTAGCGATTATGAGTGGTGCCACCACCGCTGTCGCGTCTCCCACCATCGTTACCACTATCTCTATCGTATGTCATTGACACTATCGCCATCATCGTCAATATTGTCGCTACCACTGTCCCATCATTGCTACCATCACCACCATCGTCGATATTGTTGCCGGCAGTACCAAAGGTAGTAGTAGCTAAAGGTTATGGCGATCTTGCATAGGATTCGCGGAGCTGATAAGAAAGAGTAACGCATCAGACAAAGATTTGGTTTGTGAAAAAAGAATCTCTGTGAGAGAACCACATAAGCTTGTAAACTTAAGACACCCAAGGAACGATAACAAGTGAAAAGAGTAAGATGTATGTTCTTACCACTTTAAGGGCATTTATTTTGCAGAAAATCCTTTATCGTTCTTCATTTACTTTCACGCATTTAATTTTCTTTAACCTTTGAGGATTTATTTCAGATTTATTTCTTTTATTAGATTAAAACTTTGAGGTTTTTCTTTTGAGGTTTTATGTTTTTGCATTTATTGTTTTCCTTATAATTAGAACTGAGGTTTTCTTTTGAAGATTTACATTGAATTTCATTTATCTTTATTGCACATTTATTTCCCTTAAGATCAATTCTTTCGTGAACAACTCTTAGTACAAAAATCATGTTTTCATCAACTTTTAAGCCACCTAAGTGAACATTCATGTTTTATGGCTTTCTTGATTAATTACAACCAACTTGACTAAAAAGAATTCACACACGCATGCACTTTTTTGTATTCTAAAGTTCCTCAAATAAATATAAATTTGTTTAGTTTTAGAATCTCAATGCTACTTTGTTTGATTTTAAATATTTATTTTATAAAAAACGAATCTAGCCATAAAATGAGTGATGTGTTGAAGTTAATGAGTGACCATAAAATGAATTATGTGTCTAAGCCTGTCAACCTCTTACTATTATGTTGAAGTTTGTGTCTTATGAATTCACTTCTTTGCTTGCTAATTTTTGGGATATTTTGTAGATCTTCTTTCAAGTCACTACCTATTTATTAAACATAGTTGCCTTTATTTACCCAAGTTGACCCTGTGAAATTATTCATTTGTCACCTATTTGTTTCTCATATATATTTAATGAGTGATCCATTATCATTATCATAGAGCCACCTCTAAAAAGGAAAAATTAATGGCAAAAGTGAAAAAAGGAATTTAAAGATGACCTCACAAAATAAGAAATTCAACTCTATCTCTTTCGATGAAAAAAGATACATATACATATATATATATATAATTAAAAGAAAGAGGAAAAAGAAGAAACAGAAAGAGAGAGAGAGAGAGCGAAGTTCTAAAAATAGGGAGTTGTTTTTTGAAAATTTTAGGGTCCTTAAGAAATTAACATTATTTTTTTAATATTTTTTAGCCCTTTGCATCTTCCATTTCTTTTTATTTTCCACACCTGACACAACTACCCTAGTCCTATTAGATTCTTGTAAAAACCCCATAATTACTTGTTTTAAGGTGAATTTATTTGACATGACTAGTATACAATTGTCTTGAGTAACCTTGCTTGGATCGATCTATGAATGCTGAAATTCTCTTGTCCATAAGCACTTGAGTGTGGTGAAATGAGCACCTTCTCTTAGCAATTAACTGCATTTTCCAGCTCAAAGTCTAATTAGGGATTGTATGAGAAAACTCCTTTTTGAAAATGATCCAATCAATGTTCTTTTCAACTAAAATAATTACTTGAGGTCAAGTAATGTCCAAGTGTGGAGAGGTTTCATAAACTGAATTTTGACCTATATTTTATTGTGTTTAATACCT
The DNA here is from genome assembly GCA_037954015.1 of Psophocarpus tetragonolobus. Lineage (NCBI taxonomy): Eukaryota > Viridiplantae > Streptophyta > Magnoliopsida > Fabales > Fabaceae > Psophocarpus > Psophocarpus tetragonolobus. Next base: position 34,398,996 of record CM075694.1, read on the forward strand.
GTTTGTTAGGAAAAGAACTAAATATTTGTTGACAAAACTCACTTTATAGTGTATATTCTTACTTTAGACAGGTACTTAAGAAATAGGAAGAGAAAGGGGCAAAGTCGGGCCTTTTAGAGCAATTTTTGAAGATCCAAGTCAGCATGGTCGTGCTAGATCAAGCATCTCAAAAAGTCAACCAAAAAAAGCACAATCGTGCTTAATTTAGCACAGTCGTCCAGTGATTTACAACTATGCTTACCAAGATTGCGAGAAAAACACTAAAATAAGCACAACTGTGCTTAATTCCAGCACACCCATGCTAAAAAACCCAAACTTTTCCCATAAATACCAGAATATGAGAAACAAAAGAGGACTCGTTTTGGTTTGAACAAAGAATAAGATTTTTGACTTGGAGGTGAGTAACGGGAATGAAGCTTTGGATTGAGTTAATTCATAATGCTCTATATTAGTAATTCTTTCTTATAATTAATGCATTGTGTAATTTACAGGATGTTTGGCTTTTCACTACCCATGCCTACCTGATTAGCTTTTTCTAGGATTATGATGTAAAATCTTTGTGATTTCCCCTTAGACTTTGCATCATTATTCAATGTCATCTGGTGATTGAATCCTCTTACTATTTTATTTGTTAATATCTTGATTGTTTAAATATTCATGATGATTGATATTTGAATGATTGAACTGTAAATCAATTGGGCTTGTTTTAATACAATTGACCAAATTTATTGGGTAAATCCCTAATTGATTAATAAGGAAACAAATCCTAATTTGTAGTCTTGCATGGCCACACCAGATAACAAGTTAGGGTTATAGTGTAGTGTGAATGACCAAATTCATCACACCAGCAATCGTGGTATTGGCGATCAATGAATAACAAAGAATGAGATTGCTTAATAAAAAAAGGCTAACAACATTATAGTGAAATCACAACCTAAGTCTTAATCCATTGAAGTCCAAACTTTGCCTATCAAAAAAATTTCATCCACCTTTATGCAAGAATGTCGTGCCCACAACTTATGTTATTCTTACGATAAAAAATTCATCACTGGGCACAAATGCGCCAATTGGAGATTCCTCTTAATGGAAGATGACTCTTGTGAAGATGACCCACCTGAATTGCCTCAACCTGATCCCTCTTTATTACTAGAAAAAACCCGCTTCCATTTATCCTTCCAAGGAGTTTTAGGCCACATATCCCTAAAGGCCCTTAAATTCCAAGTAAAAAGCCAAAGTCTAGATGTTATGGTCTTACTTGATACAAGCCCTCTCATCTTGGACTTATCATTCAACCTATACCTAACTTTATTGTTATGGTGGGAAATGGTGCCTATTTGGATTGCGCTGGTTAGCTTTGCAATACCATTGGATATCCAAGGAATTCATCTATTTATCCCCACCTATTTGTTTCCATCAATGATGCATATATTGTTTTGGGACTTGAATGGTTGACCACTCTAGGCAAAGTATCCGCTGATTTTTCCATTCCCAATATTTTCCTTCTACCATCAAGACAAATGGGTTACAATTAATGGTTCTCACCATTCATCCTTCTCACCCTCAACTTTCCTCCAACTTTGTCATTCACTACATACCAACTCAATTGCCACTTTCTTCCTGCTCATCCCAAGCGAACCAAAACCCCCTAAAATCAATTGGAAATCCCCAAAGCTAAACCAAGACCCCCTCATTTCTGATCCATCCTTCCCTACCCTTAAAGATATTCAAACACTCTTTACCTCATATAAGTCTATTTTCTCAAAACCTCATGGACTACCACTCACTTGCCCTCATGACCACCAAATTACTCTTCTACCTAATATTCCTTCTATCAATGTGAAACCTATAGATACCCTCACTCTTAAAAAGATGTTATTAATATTATCATTAAAGTGATGTTGTTTGAAGGCATAATTCAAGTAAGCCACAGATGTTTCTCTTCACTAATTTTACTAGTTAAGAAAAAGGATGAGAGTTGGCATTTTTGTGTTGATTATAGAGCTCTCAACTTAGTGACAGTTAAAGATAAATTTCCAATACCAACTATTGAGGATTTGTTGGATGTATTGGGTGTTGCTACCATTTTTACTAAATTGGATTTGCAATCAAGGTATTACCAGATTAGGCTTTTCCCCAAGGACACTCATAAGACTACTTTCCAAACTACAGATGGCCATTACAAATTTCTCATGATGTCATTCGGTCTCACAAATGCCTCTTTACTTAGACCATATTTTTGTCAACTTTTTTTAGTATTTTTTTTTATATTCTTGTTTACAACACTTCCCACACTACCCATCATTTACACATTGTGTTAGATTTACTTAAATCTAATTCCTAATTTGCTAAATTAACTAAATGTGTATTTTTTGTTAATTCAATTAATTACTTGGGTCATATTATTTCTATTGGTTCTGTTTTACCTTACTCAGATAAGTTGCAAGCTATTCTACAATGGTTGGAACCATAATCACTCATGCAACTTAAAAGTTTCTTAGGGCTCACTGGTTTTTATCGCAAATTCATTACGCCATTCTCGCCACTCATCTGACGGATTTACTCAGACTAAAAACATTTACATGGAATACAAAAGCGATCGTAGCCTTTAAAAAATTGAAAAATAAGTTAACTGTTGCACCAGTCTTAGCTCTTCCAAATTTCCAGAAGGAATTTTGCATTGAAATAGATACATTTGCTTCAGCCATAGGCGCACTTATTATCCCAAGCAATCTAAACCCTAGAATAGCGGAAGATGAATTATAAACTGTAGGGATACAATTTTAAGATTCACTACAAACCTGGAAAATCAATTATAAACTGTAGTGATGGTGGAATTCTTTTCAGCTTGACAATAGCAACAATTTCTTCCTTGTTGTAGAATCTCTGTGACTACTTCTCCACCCTAGAAGGCAAACTAGTCATTGACAAGTACACCACAAGTCTAGAGTCACAATCTAATAACTCAACCCAGGACAACCTAATCTTGGTCAATGGTTTCATTTTTGTTCCAACAGTGGCAGATTGGAAGTTTACTTTGATTCACAAATTTCACTACACTCCCTTATATGGACACTCTGGCTTCAAGCCTACCCTTCACGTTTGGTGGCCCAGTCTGTATATAGACACCAAAGCTTTTTTCAATGCATGTTTAGTTTGCCAAAAAAATAAAATAATCCCAGCAAAGAAAACAGGTTGTTGCAACCTTTGCCTATTCCAAAGAAAGTGTAGGAGGAGATATAACCATAGACTTCATCATAAACTTACCAATGTCTTTCGGCCACACTGTCATCTAAGTGGTTTATGACTGCTTCAGCAAGTCTATGCATTTTATTGGGCTTCGTAAGCATTTCACCGCCCCTGATTTGGCTTCTCGTTTCTCCTTTGAGATATGTCGTCTCCATGGCATGCTTAAAACCATAACATTTGACAGAGATACATTATTTGTGAGCACATTTTGGAAAGATTTTTTTTATCAGTGTCTAGTTTATGTAAAAATCTATATCTTTATGACATTTATCTGACAAAAAATTAAAGAAAATACTTTATATAACCCAACTTTATTATAAAAAATCCAAAAATATTTTATAAACAAGTTTGTTTTGAAAAGAGTGTTGAAGTTGTGCATTTAACCCTTGATCTATTCTATTTATTAAAAAAGATTGAATCTCACTTTGGACAAAGCAAGAACCAAGGAACAAAAAGGAATTATATGATGCTAACAAACGAATTTCAGCACTATTTCATTGGAATTGTAGGGTAATAGGACAAACATCAACCAACAATACCAATGGACCAAAAGAAGTCACTAATTCAAGATAAAATTCACTAACCCACAAGGAGAATCAAGCTTTAGAGGTCACTTATCGAATCAATTTTTGCTATGCAAATCCCCTAAGAATAACTAGTAATTATTGGCATTCACTAAGCAAACAAACCTTCACTCAACAAAACTTGGTAGATGTTGTTTTTGCTCAGTAATGAACTCTTCATTGAGAGAAATTTCTTGGGTAAAGGCTATAAATAGGAGTGCAAGGAAGGAGAAACAGGCATCCCAAAACTCATATTTCTATATATTCCTTTCTTCCCTCCCTAGTTCTTCTAACCTCTCTTATCTTGTAAATACTCCATGTTGACATGTAGCTAAGCAATATTATAAGGGGGCTGAGACACTTATCAATACTTTGTAATCTACTTTCACTTTTATTTAAGTTTCATTTGTTTATTTTGAATCTTTCTTATGCTTACTGCTTGTTATTTGTCTTATCAACTTATAATGTGATCTATTTAATTTCTAATATCGGAAGATTATGATGAAATTAAAGAACTAGGAAGTTCATCATATAGTGATTACACTTAAGAATAAGGTAGGATCTGTAAGTCTGATTTAACAATTGTTTTGTGCTTATCAAATTACTGATATCATTCTTGCTAAAGAATTAAGAGAAAATTCAATAATTTAATACTTAGTAATTACAGTTATTGAATTAAATTAAACTCCTAATCATGTTACACTATCATCAATATCTATAAAAAATCACAAAACTATAATTTATTTTCTAACTCAATTTCGTTTCCTTTGTTTCAATATAAAATCTAAAAAAAAATTTATAAAATTAATGATTGAAATTCTAAAACTATCCTCCAAGTCCCTGAGGAGACAACATGATATTTATCAAATACTATATATGACTGGTGCACTTGCCAAAACTAGTCATTAAAACACTCAAAAGTTTTTGGCGTTGTTGCCAGGGACTTGCTTTAAGATAGTTAGAAAATTCAATTTTCCTCTGTTTAAGCTTGTGTATATATTGTATGTTCAATTTTAAAGTTATCTTTTATACGGTTTAAAGCTAACCCTTTGTATAGAAGCATTTGCTACTAATTGTGTTCTAGTTCTCTATGTTTCTAACAAGTGATAGGTTAACTAAAAATAAAATGCCAAAGCTAGAAAAGCAAGCAATTGTTTCAACCTAACCCAACAATCCAAATCACTTCAACATGGCTAAGGAAAAGAGAGCATTATACCACTATTGGAAGAGGTGTAGAAGCCAAATGAAGGCAGAACTTCAACATCAATGCTTAAAGATGCAACAAATGTATTCGCCATAAAAAATAGGTATCACCTCACCACAACCTTGTCAGTCATTGTACCAATACCACACTCTAAAACAATGGTGCCAAGATTAACTACATCCATAGTATCAAAATGGGACATCTAGCCTTAAAGAAACTCTCTAAGAATTCATGCAACACTCCTTGTCAATTCAACAAGAAAGAGAAGTTTCATATAGAATCCTACTTAAATCACCTCCACAACCATGACACCAAGATATGACTTCCAATCTGGACAACACTAGTCAATATTACAGTGAGACTAATGATCAAACACTATATGAAAATTGAATTTCCAAATTGGAGGAGACTCTTGAAAAATACATTGAATCATAATTGTCATGGAAAGAGTCTCACAAGCTTCTTTGGAAAGGATTACTACATAGTGTAGCCAATTGGTTGACCAATGCAAAGGTCAAAATCAAGCACATTTGGCTACCTTTCAATCAAGCCTTGATGAACAAAGCAACATGATCCTTGCTCAAGATATAGATGAAACTGAAATTTTGTATGAACCACTCTGTGAGGAAAAGGAAAAATATCAGAGCTCGAGAGAAAAAGACATTGAGAATGAAGAAAAAGTGAAAAAAGAATAAAAGAGTGAAGAGAAAGAAAAAAACTTGAGTGAAAGTTTGTGTGAAAATAATGAGGTGATTGAAGTAAAAGAAAATTAATATGAGAAAATGAAAGAAGAAAGGGAAAAAGAATTCAAGAGTGAACTAGTTGAAATAGGAAGATAATGCAACATGTTGGTTGTTGAAACAGATTCACCAAAATTGCAAGATATCAAAATTGTGTCTACCCCAAGTCATATCAACATTGTGTTCGTGGATGACACAAAGTCTTTAGATAAAGAAAATCTCCATGCTCATAACGAAGATCAGGTGTTCCTGTCTCAATTTTTTCAATAAATTCATCCACGGGAGACATCAGACATATGAAGAATTTTTTAAGATAGAAAGTGAAGAAAATTAAGTGAAGTTGCATGAAGATAAGGTACCTCTAATGAATTTTTATCTAACTGTTGTTGTTGAATGGGTATAATCTATAGGAAAGAATTCTTGGGAAATAACATCACATGTGCAAAGAAGGCCTAGAATCAAGCCAAGAAGGCTTAAACATTTGTTTCATTTCAAAATGGAGAAGATATTCAAGAAAGGAAAGTCTTGGCTTGGATCTCTCAAATCTAGTGGGAGGTCAAAATTGTCTCCTAGGAGGTAAGGATTCATTTGGACAAATCATTTGAGGTCTATGGTACATCAAGCCTGTGATGTAAAACTAGGAGGCAACCCAGCATTTTGATGCTGTTAAACTTTATTTCCATTATGTTTTTTTGTTTTGGTATTATTAATCTTGTTTTTGCAAGAAGAAAATCAATTAAGGGAAGTGCTAACCTCCACAATTTCGCTTAGCAAATTTGATTTTGTTGAGCCACATTGAAACAAAACAATTTCCTATTAGCAATTTCGCTCAACAAAATATTTTTCCTCAGCGCAAATTGGAAAATATATAGGAGTGCCTCTAGAAGAAATTTGCTCTGTGAATTGCAATCTGCTTAACGGATTTGACACAATTTGAGGTGTGTCTCTGGAAAAATTTCGGTGATCGAATCCAATTCCACTTAGCGGAATTTTCACGATATAGGGTAATTTTAAAAGACCCTAGGTCAGTTCCCTCTCACTCTTCTTTCTAAAAACATTCTCTGATCTTGTTCTCTCAATACCTCACCTCCCTCTTCTCCCTAAGGCTCCTTAAGTCATTCTAAGCACTTCTCTTCTCTTCATCAAAGGTATGCACACCCTTCATTCATCTATTTGCTCAATTTATTCATGAAACCCATGAAGCATTCCTGATTAAGGTTTCTGCACAACCTCATTTGGGGTTCCAATTTATGCTTTGAATTTCTATGCCAAGATTCTTTACATGAATAGTTGATTACTCTAGGTTTTCCAAAAATGGGGAATACGTTTCTATCATTATAGGGTTTTAGTTGGGAATAATTATAGTTTTAATCAATGAAACATTATTGTGGTTGTGTTGGATTGATTGATTAACTTTAACTTTCCATTGATTCTGAATTAAGAAGATGAACTGCATAGTTTGTCTAGGGCAAATTCACTCTGCGAAATTGATTTTGCTCATCAAAATTGAGCCCGATAGTATAAGTTTCAAATTTTGCTTAGCGGATCTGAATCCGCTCAACGAATTTGATGTAGAATTGAAACATGTTTTGCATTAATTTGCTACCATCTTTTGGTCTAAATAACCCAAGCTAAATCTCTTATGCTTTATTTTCCTATTCTTATATATTTTTGGATGCCTTAGAATTGGAATTTTCATTTTACAAATGGGGCCAAAGAAGGGTACTCACACCCATGCCATTCTAGCTCACAAGAAAAGAAAGAGTCAAGCTTCTTCATAATGAAGAAGCTCATGAAGAAACTCACAATATTCCTGAAGAATTGATGGAAGCCCTGGACAAGAGAAGATTTAAAAATAGAAGCAAGTGACAAAAGTTCATCCCATTGGAACCCAAAAATATAATTGCTAAAAGAAGGGTTGAATTCAAAGCAGGGGAATATGAGGAATTACAGGTTGAACTAAGAAGGAGAAAGTGAACTAACTTACCACTGCTTGAGAAGAAATATAATGAAGAAATTGTGAAAGAATTTTATGTCAATGCTTTACCTTCAAGAAACACTGAGGAAATCTTGCACTCCTAGGTCAGAGGCGTAACTGTGAAATATGACAAAGACACCATCCATGAATATTTAGAAGTAACTTATACATTGGATGAAACTGGGTTTGATACGTATGCAAGAATGGCAAGAAGGAATCCATTTGATCCAATACAGGTTAGTACAACTCTTCGTGTGGCTGGACATGAATTAAGATTGGGACCTCTAGGTAAGCTTTCCACACTCATAAAAAAAGCAAATCTGAAGACTCTAACTTGAATTTGGACAAACTTTATCTTGTCAAATGTGATCCTCATAACCCATGTCCCTAACATAAATATGGAAAGGGCAAATTTGATTTTGTGCATTATGAGAAACTTAAATGTAAATGTGGCTACTATAATTGCATACGAGATGCAAAAATTTGTTAAATCTCAACCATCCTTTAAGGGAGTAGTACTTAAGACACCAGGATTCCTTACACTTATTACTAGGCTTTGCAAATACCAAGGTGTTCAAATTCCACTATATCCCAGTAAAAATATCAGGTTTCCCATCAATGCCACATATATCAAGGCTCACTACCTCAATCCATTAGACAATTTGCCAGGACCTGAACCACAACCTGAATCACAATCTACACCACATCCTCCAACCCAGCCTAGTACAAATATTGTTGCTCTCTATAATTTCATGGAGTCTCGCTTTACACAACTAAAGCAGCAAAATCAAAGGGCTTTCACAGATTTGGGGCAGAAGATGGCAGTTAATCACAAGGCTTATACTTCATCAAATGATTCCTTTTATAGGATGACAATCTATCAACATTTTGGGAGCATTGACTTATTTCCATGGCCTTCACCAGAGCAATTTGCATAATATGTCATCTGGCCTAGAGACATATATGTTTTGCAGGAGGGAGTGACTTAGTAGGAAGCTAACACTAAGCACCAAGAAGACAGGAGTAGGAGGGTGGCAATGAAAATGAAGAAGAAAGTGAAGATGAAGATGAAGATGAAGGTGGAGATGGAGATGATGAGGAAGAAGAAGAGGAAGATGATTAAACTGCTTCAAACGACAAATAAATAAGTGACTTTTTAATTTCTTTAAATTCAGTTTAATTTAGTTTTGACTTTAATCTGGCTTTAATGTCAATATTTTGCTTACCTTTTGCTTACTTTTATGATTTGACTATTTTTGACTTGTTTGGATGATATTTTTAGAAACCTTGGATGATAATTTGAATTGATTCACTTTGATGACATCCAGATTGTTTTTTTTTTAATCACTTTGAAAAATTATTTCTTGATGCACGTGAAAATTTGTTTTTGGAAAAATAAGAAAATTTGTGAATTAGGCTCTAAAAATCTTGAACATTTTGAAAATACATAAATGGTTGTTTTCATAAAATTAAATTTTTGTACACTTTGTAAATTCAATAGGAATGACGATGAACATGAAATTGTTTGAAATTAAGAACATCAATCCAAGTCATGTGAGTGAGTGAACCTTAAATAGTTGAATTAGTGAGAGTGATCATTATTTGCATTAATTGATTTTGTTTGAGTCTCTTGAAAGTCAAATTATATATACATGATACATGGAAAGGATCAAGGAAATTTCCTTGAAAAATTAAGCCAATAGCCAAATAAAGCCAACCTAAAATCATAAATTCCTATTGTCAGCCCTTTGAGCTTTAATGAAATTTTTTCTGTTGACAAAAAAGAAACCCTTAACTAGAAAATAAAAATAATAAAAATTCTCCCATACCTACTAGGTAAAAGAGTAAGTTTTCATGTGAAGATATGATTTCATACAAGTTGGGTTTTGTGAAACTAAAATTAAGGATACTGTAAATGCCTATGAAATATGGTGTAGCTGCTAAAATTACAAATAAAGAAAAAAATGGCTATTAGAATTCCAAAGAAAGAAAATTTCATTCCTCTATGCAATGTCTATGAGATATATCTTTCAACCAAAGGGAAATTTATTTGTAAAAAGAAAAAGGAAAAAGCAAGAGAGATTAGTAGAATGTTGAAATAAAATTACTTTCTTACTTAGGTGAACTTTTATTTTCCTAAAAAATCATAATTCCTTGAAGTCGAGCCTCATTACAACCCTTGAAGTCCTTAGTGATCCATGTTAATTATATAAATGGGACTTGAAAAAAGGCAGGTAACAAATTTGATTATGTATGGTTTAGTGTTTGGATTGAAAGAAACACTCACTTATGTGAAAATAAAATAGTTAGAGTGAATATGAATGTTCTTGATTAAAAACAGTAAATTGTGATTGAAATTCTTTGAGAAGATACTGTGTTTCATAAGATTATTTTGATTATGAGCACCATTTGTGTAACTTTTCTGAGAGCTTGTGACGTGCATAAGGATAAAAATTCAAAAATGATTATTCCAAAAACCATGTTTAATTAAAGATAATTATGTTTTTCTTCCACCATGCATTCATCTTAGATAATTTTTTGTAGAATTTGTTTGAGGATAAATAAAGTTTAAGTTAGGGGTATTGATAAGTGTCTAGTTTATGTAAAAATTGATATCTTTATGACACTTCTTCTAACCAGAAATTAAAGAAAATACTTTGCATAACTCAACTTTATTATAAAAAATTTAAAAATATTTTATAAACAAATTTATTTTGAAAAAAGTGTTGAAGTTTTGCATTTAACCCTTGATCTATTATGTTTTATGAAAAATATTGAATATCATTTTGGACAAAGCAAGAAGCAAGGACCAAAAAGGAATGATAACAAACGAATTTAAGCACTATTTCATTGGAATTGCAGGGTAACAAGTCAAACATCAGCCAACAATACGAATGGACCAAAAGAAGTCATTGATTCAAGATAAAATTTGCTAAGTCATAAGGAGAATCAGGCTTCAGAGGTTGCTTAGCTAATCAATTTTCTCTATGCGAAGCCCCTAAGAATAACTAGAAATTATTGGCATTCGTTGAGTGAACCAACTTTTGCTCAGCAAAACCTGGTAACTGTTGTTTTTGCTCAACGATAAACCCTTCACTGAGCAAAATTTCTTGGGTGAAGGCTATAAATAGGAGTGTGAGAAAGGAGAAAGGGGCATCCCAAAACTCATATTTTTATTCCTTTCTTCCTTCCCCACTTCTTCTAGTCTTGCAAATACTCTGTAATCTACTTTCACCTTTATTTGAGTTTCATTTTTCGATTTTGAAATCATTGAAATCATTGAAAGCAAAATTTGTGTTTACTGCTTATTATCTATGCTAATCAAATTATTGAAATCATTCTTGCTAAGGAATTAGGAGAAACTTCAATAATTTAGTTCTCTATTGCTAAGAAATTATGATAGAGAAATCTTTAACAATTCCATAACTAGATGAATGAACTTAATTAGGTAATAGTTAAATAATTACATGTATTGTGAATTAAATCAAACTCCTAGTCATTGACAAAACTCTAATCATCTTAGGTTTTGCAAAAACCACAAAAGTCCTCCTAATGTAATATAGAGTTGACCTAAGATCGAATTACAAGGAAACATGCATGCAAAGATCGTTTCTATCTCTAGCTAGTTCTAGTTTTTTTTTTTACTTATTAACAATGAGGGGTTTTGATTACAGGAAATGTAATGTGCAAGAAAGAAAGAAAATTCGCAGCAAATAAGAACAACTTCACAAGAAAGCATAAAATTCGCAGGAAACTAGAATTTACAGAAAAAAAAAAAGAAATTGCAGAAATCAAAAGATTACATAAATGAAATTGAAGGAACAAAATTGCATAACTAAAGCAAGAAGTAGTCATTGAAACACTCAATATTTTTCAAGCTACAAGGGACTAAACTTCAGTGTAGCACATCTTACCATCTTGCACATCTTACCATCTTGAAACTAACTACCAAATAGAGGTCGTGAACTGTAGTCTTAAAGTTTATTTACGTTGGTTATATAATGGCACCCGCATTTGTGGTTCAAATTCTTCACCTTGGGGTTTAACTCCACATATCATTCGGCCATCAAAATGACTCATTTCCAAGCCTTATACGGTCGCCAACCGCCAAACATCGATTATATCTCTGACTCTTCCTCTTCAGCCACGGTTGATACCTCCTTGTAACAAAGAAGTGAAATATTAGGAAGTTTGAAGAAAAACCTTAAAGTAGAAATATAAGTCAAAGCAATAACAAGAATATTTCTAGAGGAACATCTTTCACAAGCTCACCAAAGAATGGCGGCCCAAGCCAATAAACAAAGAGATTGAGCGTTACCTTTTACATTGGCAACTACATTTGGCTTTGGCTCACACCCAACCGCGCTCCATCGTCATCCGTCCCTCTCAGAAGCTATCCAAAAGGTCCTAGAGCTACGTTTATGGATGAGGATTGAAAAAACGAAAGTCATTGGGCAGTGTCAATGTGAAACTGAATAAAGGAAAACATTCCGCGACATGACTTTAATTAGTACGTGAAACTTAAATATTTCATATTATATTGTAAAGTTGTCTCGCATACATATGTATCTTTCCGTGTGAAACCATTAGTAAAAGGTGCGTAAAAGCTTCCACAGTGTCTGTAGTTTGGTGCAACTTAAATATATAATATTTCATAATAATTGTTAACTCTTTTGACTTGACAATTAGCATATTGTAAGACCCCTACCATTACTCACTTAAATATATAGAGGCCAACTAATCGTCGATAATTGCCATTACTAACAGCAAGTATTTGCCAATTGATCAGTAAATCATTCTCTGTATTAACCTCTCTTAAATCTCTTTTTTGTCTGCAATCCAAGCTTGTAAACGTGCTCAAGGAATCTTGCTTCATATATCAGGAATCATAAATCTTAATCCAAGGTTTGTTCCATCTCTCGCTCATCTGCAATACGTAGTACGTAAATAGTTGATTTTTGTGTGATTGGATTTTAATGTGAAGAGATAGAACCAAATGATCCAAAACATCCTTTAGGACCGTAATCGAAAAAAAACACAGAATGTTTTTGTTTCATTCTCTAGTTTCTCTCAACCCCTTTCTTCTCATGGCTACATGACAGGACTACATGAGTTCCCCTACCATTACTCAGTTAACATAAAAGAGTGGTCAAAGTCTCATCACAACCAAAACCAAAAAATCATACTAACGTTTCTTTTCATGGCTTTGCGACCATGTTCCTCTTCCTTCCACTATCAGTATGAATATGATGTGTTTCTCAGCTTCAGAGGGACAGACACACCTTACGGTTTTACTGGCCATCTCTACAAAGCTCTTGACAGCAAGGGAATCCGCACTTTCATTGATGATGAGAAGCTTCAAGGAGGAGAGGAAATAACACCTGCACTAGTCAATGCAATTCATTCAAAATTCCAGGATTGCCATCATTGTGCTGTCAAAACACTATGCTTCTCTCTTTTTGTTTACATGAACTTGCAACTGTTCTTGATCAGTTCCTTAAGGGAAAAGTGTTGGAAATAATAATGGATTGGTATTAATAAATTATATTTTATTATTATCTAGCAATTTAAGATTTGGTGATAATCATATCTTATAGTATATTTATGATTATTTGAATGGGATTATAGTAAGATTGACTCTGTGATGGGTTGAGTCAATCATAAAAAGCCCATTTGAGGGGTCTCTGCCTACCCTGGGGGATTATAAATTTGTCATCCCATTAAGCAAATTATAACAACAACAACAATACACATTCTCTAAAATAATCCCCTAGAAAGTAGGTAGTAAAACTCTCAAGAGTTCTTATTGAACTCATATCTCTACAATAATCATTCATAGGTTTTTTGTTCTTGAAGATCAAGAACTTCAATTCAATATATATAAGGTACACAGATTCTCTTTCCTTTATTTTTTATATTTAATTTTTTATACATACTATAATCTTGTATCTATTGATTTAAGGTTTCCTTTTCATTTTCATCAATTGTTATCAGAGTCAAATTAGATACATATTATGGTTGTTTTCTATTAGAGAATTATGGTTGTTTTCTATTAGAAAATTAAATTTGAATTCAAGATTTTTTGTGTTATTAGTGAAATTTTATAATATAGTTCAGTATTATCTTTTTCACAAAAAAAATGAGGGTTTACGCTACTTGTTATTGTTAAAATAACATGTTAAAGTTTCATTCCCTTACTCTTACATGGGTAAATTATATATTGAAACTTTTTTTTAAGTGCTACCCCTTTTAAAACCTAGTTTTCTTTTTTAAATAATTATGGGATAAATTGTTTTCAAAATTACTTAATAGTTTTCCTTTTTTTTTATGTTTGACCCATATGAGTCATTTGTGTGGGCAACATAATATATTTGTGTTAACTTTTACTTTGGAAAGTATTAATGGGGTTGCATGGGCTCATTTTTATACCCATATTTTTGTGATTTGGTCAAGGGAGAACTTTGTCGTTTTGATACGATCATGTATGATGATTCGTGTGTTAAATTCATTCTCAAAAGCATTGAATATTGTTGCTAATTTTTTATATTCTTATTTTTTCAAAAATACCATATTTATTTAATATTTTTATATTATTGGTATTTTTTAGCATAAAAAAAATTGATTAATTCAAGATTAAATTAAATTTTTTTTACTATTATAATCTTGAATTTTTTACCTATTTTCATTGTGATAATTCTTTACAGTATTTGTATTCTCCAAGTATACTGTACTCTCTCTAATATTGAATTATCATTTATAAATTGATTTGAGGTTATTTTATTAATTATGCACAATCTTAATTGTCCTTCTCTTATGAGCATAATTTTCTTTATTAATTTGCATTATTATCACTTGTCTATCATGGGTATAATAATGTGAATTTTGTATGTTGGTCATATAATATATATGATTAAAATTATGCAAATTTATTGGACAATATGCATAATTTCTTTTTTCATTTACATAATTATAATTTCACTATTTTGGATGCATTTATGTGAATTTTGTGATATAATTATTTTTTTTATTGCATTGATGATAACTATACTCTATCGGTGTATTGTTATTAATGTAATTTGGTGTTATATAATATATTTTTCTTGGCTTATGTTAATGATTTTTTAATACCCTATCGGTATTAGGATTTTATTGATATAAGTTATAGTACATTGTAATTTCTTTAGGGATTCTCTTTTAACTGAACTTTTAGAATTACATAATGTTTCCCTATTTTTGTAATGTTCAGTTTATTTCCCTCATTTGATCATGTTTAGTTATATTTATATGGAACCAAAATTTACACTCTGATTCTTTTTGTTCCATAATGACTTATAACCTTTAATTGGACATTTTTTCCTTCAAAACAAAAAAAATGTTGCATTTTTTGTGGTGCAAATTTATATATATATATATATATATATATATATATATATATATATATTGATAAAGAAATAGTTGAATTTTATTTAGCCCTCTGGGTATTTTTTTGTTATATAAACTTATTTTTTCTTTATCAAGTGGAAGGATTTTGTATATTAGAATTTTAATTAATATCTTATAAAATAATTAATATGTGGTTAATTATGAAACCATTTGTGAGAATTATTTATTCTTATGGATGAATTTGTAGGTTTCATATTCTTGTTATTTTAACCACTTCTCTCATTAATCATTTGTTATTCTACTACTTTCTAATTCCTTAAGTAGAATAATAGTGAATTTTAATTCACTTTTATTATTATCTTATAAAGTCATCATCCCACTATCACTACTAGTGTACCCTAATGATAATCCTAATATTTTTTTTGTATATTAAGGATTAGTGAGAGTATATATAATCTTCTATTATCTCTCGAAACTTATATATTTTTTATTATCATATAATCTTGTGCACATTTAATTATGATATGACATATTCTATAGGGTTTCTCTATTTATTTTTGTCCTATTTTTATTGAGATACATAAAATCCATTGTATCTTTGTAGACATCTTTAACTGATGTTAAGGTCATTCTGTTGGGTACTGCACATTAATCCTTTTGGCATAAAATTATGCATTGTGCATCTCTTTTACCCAAATTTAATATTGATCAAAATTTTAGAAGTATATAATTTTGTACCATGTCTCGAGACTTATCTATCTGTATTGTCATATATTCTTGTGCACATTTAATTGTGATATGACATACTTTATAGGACTTGACTATTTATTTTTGTCCTATTTTAATTGAGATACATAATTCATTGTATCTTAATAGACATCTTTAATGGATGTTAAGAGCATTTTGTTGGGCATTGCACATTAATTCTTTTGGTATGCAATTAAGTATTGTGCATTTCTTTACCCAAAATTTCACATTTTGTTTGGTCAAAATTCTATAAGTATATTGTAGATGCAATACTCCTAGCGAGTATGATTTTCTACTTTGTAAAAAAGTGCTTATTATGATAGTACTCCTGTTGAGTACAATTTTGCACTATTGAAGTACTTATGAATTTTTTTTGTTTGGACCAATTATCTAAGTGTTTGCTCAATTGACATTTTGCGGCCACAATAATCTGAGTATCATTTTATATAAACTAGGTGTCTATGTGGTTTTAGTAGGGAATTTATGGATTTCCTACTTATCTTTGGATTCTTACATAGTCACTTATTTTTGAAACTCGGATGAGTTAAATGTCAAATATTATAGAGCATTTATGTAGCCTATATGTAATTACATATGTTATTAGGCTATGATGAATAACTAGATGCATGTAAATTATGCTTTCTCACCTATATAATTTTTCAGACTCAAGTAAAAAAAAAAATTTATATTAATTAAACACTTTTTTATTCACTGATCAAATACTTAACTTTGGAGTTTTATAACTTATATGGTTTGGTTAAGTTTTGATGTCTTAGATCAGTGGGAGTCTAAAACTCTGTTATGAGATATGTGTGAAGTAATATCATTTTAGTAACATATCTCTTAGCATTTTTGGATGCTTGAGACCATGTAGTATCATTTTATTGAACTACATTATTCTATATACTTTATGAGAAATATTTATGATATATATCCCTATCGGATATTATTTTGTAGCTCAAATTTCTCATTGTCTAATATAAGATTTGTCTATAATTGTCATTCTAACTTAATGATTTATCTTTATATTATTGATTAATACCATCCAAGTGGGAGAATGTTGGAAATAATAGTGGATTGGTATTAATCAATTATATTTTATCATTATCTGACAATTTAAGATTTGGTGATAATCATATCTTATAATATCTTTATGATTATTTGAATGGGATTATAGTAAGATTGACTCTGTGATGGGTTGAGTCAATCATAAAAAGCCCATTTGAGGGGTCTCTGCCTACCCTGGGGGATTATAAATTTGTCATCCCATTAAGCAAATTATAACAATAACAATACACATCCTCTAAAATAATCCCCTAGAAAGTAGGTAGTAAAATCCTCAAGAGTTCTTATTGAACTCATATCTCTACAATAATCATTCCTAGGGTTTTTGTTCTTAAAGATCAAGAACTTCAATTCAATATATTTGAGGTACACAATTTCTCTTTCCTCTATCTTTTTATATTTAATTTTCTATACATACTATAATCTTGTATCTATTGACTTAAGGTTTCCTTTTATTTCCATAAAAAAGAAGATCGGTTGGTTTTGCCAATTTTTATAAGGTAGATCCTTCATATGTACGTTACCTTAAGGGTACTTATAGAAAGGCATTGGATAGGCATGAGGAGAAGTTCAAAGCAGATAAGGAGAAGTTGGAGAAATGGAAGAATGCTCTGCATCAAGTAGCTAATTTGTCTGGCTACCATTTCAAACATGGATATCCAACCAAACTTAACCAATCTTGTTTACTTTTTGTTGCATAATGTTTGTCTTGTCCAGTGATTTGAAAAGAGAAAATAATTGCTTCTTAGTCCTATCTTTGAAAAGACATAGATATAAGACTTCTTTTTTATCTGTAACAGAGATGAACATGAGTACAAGTTTGTTGAGAAGATTGTTGAGCAGGTCTCTAACAAGATTAACCGTATTCCTTTACATGTTGTGGATTACCCTGTTGGACTAGACTCACAAGTGCTAACAGTAATTAAGTTTTTCAATGTTGGATGTGACGAAGGTATCCACATGATTGGGATCCACGAAATGGGTGTAAT
Organism: Psophocarpus tetragonolobus; assembly: GCA_037954015.1. Taxonomy (NCBI): domain Eukaryota; kingdom Viridiplantae; phylum Streptophyta; class Magnoliopsida; order Fabales; family Fabaceae; genus Psophocarpus; species Psophocarpus tetragonolobus. Next base: position 34,416,911 of record CM075694.1, read on the forward strand.
AGGAAAATCAACACTTGCTCGAGCTGTCTACAATAATTTAGTAGCAGAGAATTTTGATGGTGTGTGTTTTCTAAAAAATGTCAGAAAAACATGGGATAGAACATCTCCAAAGAATTCTTCTATCCAAAATACTCTGTGAGAAGGACATCAACATAACATTATGGGAAGAAGGAATATCAAGGATGAAGTATAGCCTTAAGCAGAAGAAGGTTTTCCTGGTCCTTGATGATGTTAACCAGTCCAAGCAACTACAGGCACTTGCTAGAGGACGTGATTGGTTTGGTCCCGTAGCAGAATCATCTTCACAACTCAAAACAAACAATTGTTAGCATCTTCTGAAGTTACTAAGTTATATGAAGTGAAGTTATTGCACAACAAAGATGCATTTCAATTACTCACGTGGAAAGCTTTTAAAAAGGAAAAGATTGATCCGAGTTACGAGGAAGTCTTGAATCTTGTGGTAAAATATGCATCTGGTCTTCCATTGGCTTTGGAAGTGATAGGTTCCAGCTTGATTGGAAAAAGTGTAGAAGAATGGGAATCTGCTATTGAGCAATATAAAAGAATTCCCAAGAAGGAAATCCTAGAGATATTCAAAGTAAGCTTTCATGCTTTGGAAGAAGAAAAAAGTGTTTTTCTTGATATGGCTTGTTGCTGCAATGGATATACATTGACATTGGCTGAAGAAACGCTTTGTGCTCATTATGGTCACAACATGAAACATCATATTGGTGTTTTGATCGAAAAATCTCTCATGAAACTTGATGGCTTTATTGTTAGAATGCATGACTTGATTGAGCTCATGGGTAAAGACATTGTAAGGCAGGCTTCACCAGAAGAGCCAGAAAAGCGCAGTAGATTATGGTCATGGGAAGATATAATTCAAATTTTGGAAGCCAACACTGTGAGTGATACTTATAAAGTTTGGTTTGTTATTTTGATTTATCTTTTTTTATTATCGCATATTCACATTATTTCTAATGAAGTGATACTTGTACTTTTTTTCTAATTCATACCTTTTGCGTTTACAGGGAACTAGTGACATTAAAATCATGTGTCTAGATTTACCCAAAACTAACAAAAAAGGCATTCAAGAAGATGCAAAATCTCAAAACACTTATTATTAAAACTGTCAAGTTTTACAAAGATCCCAAATATCTTCCAAATAGTTTGAGAGTATTGGAATGGTGGGCATATCCTTCACATTGTTTCCTATACGGTTTTCAAGCAAACAAATTTGTCATATGCAAGTTATCCCAAAGTAGCATAAATCCTTTTGTGTTAGATGATTTATCGAAGGCAAGTTTAAAGAGAACTTTTTCCTCTTCTTGTTAATGAATAGATTCACATCAACATATCCGTTACATTTCTGATCTTACCCTTTTGTTTCTTTGCAGAAGTTCGTGAATGTAAAAGTTTTAAGTTTTTCTAACTGAATATTTAACACGCATACCTAACGTATCTAGTTTCCCAAATTTGGAGGAACTTTCATTTCCACTTTGTAAGAATGTGGTTGAAGTTCACAAGTCAGTCGGTTCTCTTGGTAAACTTAAAATATTGGATTCTGATGGTTGTAAGAAGCTTCAAAGTTTTCCATTCATCAATTTGATTTCTTTAGAAAAACTTATGATATCGTCGTGTTCAAGTCTTGAGAGTTTTCCAAGAGTATTAGGAATAATGGAAAACATAGAGCTATTTTCTTTGAAGGATGTTCCCATAAAAGAATTGTCATTTTTCCTTCACGACGGTGAAGTTGCCAAAAGCAGCAATGCCATGATGCCAAACTGACTACAATTGAAGCTTTGCGTTGGAAAGGGTGGGAACATATACACGGTGTTCCTATCACAGGATGCAACCCAAATGATGAATTTTTTTCATGACAACAGGACATCTTCCTTGCTCCTTCTCAGAATATTTGTTTCCTAATCTAGACACTATTTGGGCCAGACGTTGTCACAAATTGAAAGCAATCTTCTCTGTAAGCACTGTATCCACCCTACCATGCTTAGAATTCTTGTCTGTTCATGAATGCGACAATTTGAAGGCTATAATTTCTCTATCACTTCCTCATCCTCAAGTTATTTTGCCAAGACTGGAAGCAATAGACATCAACATATGCAACAAATTGAAAAGCATTTTTTTTCCCAGCCATTGTATCAAGGATGCCAAACTTAAAGTCACTAAGAATATTCGAATGCAATGAACTGGAGGATATAATTTCTTCAGAAACAAAAGCTCTGTCAACTTTTTCCTAACAAGTCTATTTTCCTAGACTACCGGATATAGAAATGGAAAGGTGCAACAAATTGAAAACAATCTTCTCTTTGGCCATTGGTAGAAGCTTGCCAGAGTTGGAAAGTCTCGATGTATATGGTTGCAATGAAAGGGAAGAATTATTTTCCTTCAATTCAGAGGATGCAGAAAAGGTTAAACAGATATTGGCTCACTCTCAACAGGTCTATTTTGCTAGACTAAAGAAAATAAAATTCAGAAATTGCAACAAACTAAAAACAATCTTCTCTTTGACAGTTGTTAGAAGCTTGCCAGAGTTGGAAAGCCTGAATTTATATGATTGCAATGAATTGGAAGAGTTATTTTCTTTCGATTTAGAGGATGCAGAAAAAGTTGAAACCTATTGGCCCACTCTCAACGGGTCTACTTCCATAGACTACAAAAAATGGAAATCACAAGGTGCAACAAATTGAAAATCATATTCTCCTTGACCACCGTTAGAAGCCTACCAGAGTTAATTACTCTGCATGTAAAGGATTGCAATGAATTAGAAGAAATATTTTCTTTTGATTCAGAAGAAGCAGGAAAACTTGAACAGACATATGCTCCCACTCAACAAGTTTGTCTCCTAAAAATTCAACACTTTATCATTGAAGGATTCATCAAATTCAAATGCATATTCCTATATTTTGTAGCTTGCCAGTGTTCTTCACTGCAATCTATTTTCATAGAATGTTGCTCTGAACTAGAGCATATTGTTAAATTTGAACATAAAGCTAAAAGTGAAGAAGAAGGTGCAAGGGTGTATAAGGATTTATTGTTTCCAAATCTATTAGGGCTAACCCTGAAGAAATTGCCAACTCTCACTGGAACTCTCCCGGGGTATGAACCCACACGTTGGTCCATAGAAGATTGCCCCAAGTATCTGGGGTTAACTTAGTGTGTCCACAACACAGGTACCCACCTATTAATACTCTACTAAATTTTTCTGTGTTGCTAACTGTCATTTTCTGTTATTTCTGTTTCGTTCACAACTTTTTTTTCTATCTAGTCAATTATAAATAATTATATTTCAAGCTGTAAGAGATTTTGTCACCTCAAATATTTCAATTAATTCATTAGACTTAATGCAGGGAATCCTTTTACATATGTTAGAAGTGAATGATAATAATTAGCTAATTATAATTTATATTCTTTGAGTTTTAGAAAAACTTTTGTACTTAAATATTGTTTATGAAAGCTAAAACAATAACTTTTAAAATTTTTATATTCATATGAAGATTTAATTATTTAATCTAACTGGTTTTAAAATTTAGCAGAAACATATATTATTTTAATAAAAAACTATAGTTTCCTCGATTGATTGATTTATTTTTATGGTATATACAAAATATAGCTTGTTTTCTTTAAAATTATTTAGTTAAAATATCAACAGATTATATAGAAGATATTATTTAATATCACATAGAAGTAAAAATAGAATAAAATTGATGGTTATGTTACTTTGAAAGTATATTGAAAAGTACTATTACTTTTCATAAAGTTCACTTTATTTAGATATCAATCAAATTCGTTTTTCAATTAGAGTTTCATCTTAATTAATCGAAGTTTAAGTCTAATTTGTTTCTTGTTATCTTTTAACTTATTTCAATATTTAAAAACATTATTAGACTTTTCAAATTTTCACTAAAATTATCCTCTTCTTCAAATATAAAAATGATAATAAGAAAGAACAGCACACTAGTAAATAATAGAGAGTACAAAAACTTAAAAAATTAAAGAATTTAAGTTAGTAGTATAAGTGGAGTGTGGTGGAAATCACTGTTATGGATTTTGTCTTCACACCAGGTTTGAATTTGTGTCCTGAAAATTAGAACATCTAAATTTTATAAAGATGCGAATTGTTTGGAGAGAGGGGCAAGCGTATTGAGTTACAAAAAGTTTATTATGAGTGATAGCATACTTGGACAAAAACACAGTTAATTTTATGTAAACTTTGTAGGCTCATAAATTTACTGTCGAGTCACGAGATAACAAATTAAAAAATTTAGACAAAAACAATAGTAATTTTGGATTGTATTCTACATGTTTAGGGTTAACATATATTCATTTGGTGTTTGATTTCTAAATAAAAAAACTTTCACTTATAAAAACATTAAATCCTAATTTTTTTTCAACGATATCAAATATTTTATAGAAATGCTCTATTATTACTATCATCTTTATAAGTTATTATATTAATTTAATTATTTAAGTATTGTGAAATTTTTAATTTATCATTCTAATGTATTATTTTGTTGAAATACTTAACCGGTGTATTATTATGATATTTTTCTGTTATTGGTATATGAATTCTTACGAGTTTAAGAGCTGATTTCATAAGTCACATTGACTTTTGAGTTTGATTTTAAACTCTTGAATAGTTGAAAACAAATGATTTCTCATTAATTTTTATTTTTTTATGTTAGTGGCTAAGCAAGGAGATGGAGGTGTGGTCTCCATGGATTCCTCGCTGACAAACTCTTGGTGTTTGACCAGTTCCTTGGTAAGGGTGGCTCATTTGTTATTCTTATTCATGTTCAAGATGGCTTTTAAATTTAAGGATTCATTTATTTACTTTCTGTGTGTTTCACCATTATGATCCCTTTAATAATTGATTTTTATTGGATTTGAAGGACTTAAGAAATTATTGTGATATTGTTGATCCAACTATTTAACATATCTAATATATTTACGTATTATTTGCCCAACGCTTATCTGGTATCAATCTGAAATAATAGATCTTTATTAGAACCCGAAGCATGTTTGGGATCAAGGAGTTTTTCTTTGTTATTTTGTTGTAATGGGTTATGGAGTCAAAAAAGGAATATGGAGACTCTCTCCATGCCTAGCTCGTGACGTTAAATTCTTTTACCATCTATATACTTTTTTTCTTTTTTTTATAAGTATCATATATATATATATATATATATATATATATATATATATATACATAGCTGGAAAAAACAATTTAGGAAAAAAAACATTTTTACTATGTTCACTAAAAAACATTTAATAAAAACAGCTTTTAAAATTTTTTATTTAATTTTTTTTAAATGATTCCTATAATCATTTATTGACATTGTTAACTTAATAATTGACATTTAAAGTAAGTCATCCAATTCCACTATAAATGTTTCTTTACAGAGAAGCAAGGTAGAGCTTATGAAAAATAAATACTCAATATTTGGAAGAAATGAAATGGTAGAAATAATTTTAAATTTTTAATTAAAAGAGGATCCCAAAGTACTATTTCATATTCACCTCTATATCTATCTCATCTTCAAAAAGTATAACTTTTTGCTCTTCATTCTAAAATCAGCGTCTGGTTTGTAAAATTGTCTCAAAATAAGTATCATATCATTTCACTTTTTCAACGTAATATTTTCTTTTCTAATATCCTTAATAATGACCCTTTTATTAAGATTAATTTTGTAAAACAACTACTCTCTTTATTCTATTTATTAATTTTTCTTCTTCTATTTATTAATTTTTTTTTACCTGTGTACCTCTATTTATTTTTTTTTCTTGATCTGTGTAAAAAATTTACATTGACACTTATTTCGGAAGGGAAATGTTATTTTTCTTTTCTCTATTTCATACTAGTTTGTTTGTTTCCTCACAATTAAACAAAAACTAAATAATAATAATAGAAACAATTGAAAAGATATCCTAGATTCTTTTTTACAAGTTGGTTACAAATGTCTTGTGCAGTTTTAGGGGCTTTACAAGTTACAACCTGTGACATCTACAGATTTATTGGGAGTGGCCATTGATTCTTTGGCATAATTTCAAGAATGCAAATTAATGGCTATTCTTTTTGGCAATATAACGATTATTTAAACCTTACAAAGAACGCAAATTAATGCCGGTTATACTATCAACTTGCAATTCTAGAGGTTCTATAGGTGCCTTACTATAAGGATCTATATGTAGATTCTGCCAAACAGAAGTTTTGTTGATGATAAGGTGCTTTTTCCATGATAACAGGGAAGTTCAAATTCAAGAAGTTGTACTTGAATAGCCACTACCAATTTGTGTGTTGGTAAGAAATTCAGAACGCCATTTAGTATATACAAGAAAATTACTGGTAATATGAGAAAAAATACAATACCATAGTAGAAAACAAAACTGAAAATTATCTATTACAACCTCTTTAATTTGATCATTAAAATATATCTACTCAACTCAAAAGAATGCTAAAATCTCTTATCTGATTGAGTAATATAGTCGACGTTGATTGCAAGAGGGAGTTATGTCTCAAAATTTGTTCACTCAAAGAAAGTTGAAAGGAACTTAATTTGGCACCATAATTCCAACAGGTACATAAACACAAGTCTCTCGAAAAGATGAGAAGATGGTCAACTAGCATGTCTCTAGAAGATTATCTTGTGCACTTAGGTCTTTCGAGATCATAGCTTCAAGATACATATAATTCAAGAAAGCAGACTTCAGTGAATAGTTAACTTAGAATTTAACCAGATTAAGGACAAAGTAAAATGTAACATCTGGAAAATACTCATCAATACTTTACATATATTAATATTTCACCGCAAATTAGAATTTATGCTTCATAAGTAAACGCATTTCAAATTTACTTGCAAATGAAAAAATAGAAAATTTATTATATTCAAAACGTCAGCATGGATTATTCCAGACAACAGGTGTGTTTGGCAAGGTGTGTTTGGCAAAATTAGCAGAAAGTTGATTGAAAGTTGAAAACTAGCATAAAGCTAAAAAATTAGTTGTAAATGTTGATAAAACTAGCTGAAAATTGTAAAATGACAAATAAAGACATCATTAATTATTAGATCAACAACAAAATATTTAAAATAATTATAACATATTTTAATAATATAAATTAATTATATATATTTAAATTATAAATTATTATAATTATATATTTAAATTATAAATTTCTATAATAACATATTTAAATTATAATCACATATTTAAATTATAAATTTATGTATTACATATTTAAATAATAAATTACTATAATTAATATTTAAATTATAATTTCTATAATTAAATATATAAATTTTAAATTACATGTTTAAATTATAATTTTCTATAATTATATTTATATTATAAATTACTATAACTATATTAATGACGGAGAGAAATTTTATAATGTAATGAGAGAGAATTAGCGAGGGACAATGCATTAATTAACGAAGGGTAAATATATAAAAATAAAATCAGCTAGTAATTAAAAATAGAACATCTTTTGGAAAAACTACTTTGAGTAACTTTTTTTAAAAAGCTAGTAGCTCCTCAAAAAGCTACTAAATTTTTGCTATTTAAACGTAGCTCTAATCATTTCAGCCAGCTTTTGAGCTTTCAGTTAGCTGAAATGACAAACCAAACACACTCTATATTATCATCTATGATAACATGTAGCATCTGCTGCCTTTGAATGAATGCTAGAGTAAGAAGCAACAATATATTCATTTATGAATGTATAAAATATTAATTAGGATACTATTTGTGCCATTAAAGTAGGGTCTAAGAAAGGCTTACTTTTGGCTTGGAACTATTTGGTGCATAATGGTTTCAGATGCCATCTTCTTGTTCATCCATCTCCTCAAGTATAACATATTTGGCTGCAGAATCTCTTGAATGTTCTGCCCCCATACGGACACCAGCATGGCCGTTCTGAAGCTTAAGGTATCTGATTTTTTTTTATTTTTTTTTTTTGAAAAAAGAACAAGAAGATTTTATGAGTATCATTAAACTAAGGAAATATTACAGAGAAACACCAGTTTGGCTTTGGTAAACAAGATAGTATGCATATGAGATTTACGTAATAGCATGTTATAATTTAAGCTCTCAAGTTGTATTGTTACATCAAAAAACTAAAACATGGTTTAATTTTATTTTTTTTTCAGTTGCTCTAACAGAAATATAAAGAATGTGAAGAAGTTTGACACATTTTCTTTCTTTAACTAGTGAATAAACAAAAAGTTAATAAATAAAAGAAACCATTTTATTTATTTTCCATAAACTTAAATATTAATTAAAATATCAGACCTATATAATAAAAAGAAAACCAGAAATTTATCTTCTTAAATGGTACGTACAAGCAAATCAAGAACAAATAGCATGCAATAAAATTTTTCTCTTCCTTAGGCCCTGAGCCTCTACATCTAGTTATCTATATTTCTATACCACAGAAGATAGCATCCGTAGGGGTTTGGGATGTAGGAATTTAGATTATAATGATTATCCAATAATCACCTTGAGTAGCTGACCGTTTGAAAGACAAAAAATCCCATGAGAGAAGTTTAGAAAATGACAACTTTTGTTGCTATCAGCGAATAAATTAGAACTGAAGATAAGAGTGGTAACAAAATAGATATTGTTAGCGGAAATATGTCTGCTGATCACTTACTTGTACCAATTAAACAAACTGACACCAACCATAATGGTTAATAAACCAAATCCTTTCAACCAAGTGAACTTATCATGAAAGTACAATACTGCAACCTACACAAAGACAAGATTAAACCAGAATATTAGCTTCAAGTAGTTGTACAACTGCTGCAAGCCCAATACAAATACAAAGCATTATATGAGTAGAATAATATATATATATATATATATATATATTGCATTATATGAAATGCGTATGTACATGAGCTGATGTTGAAACTCAAGAATTGGCAATACAGAATTGGCAAATCTCCCTAACTCAATACTAAAGCAAGCAAAATACAACTATCTAAAGTATAAATAAAAATGAAATCCTTAACTATTTGAAATGTTACAGGTTAACTTGCATTAGGATAAAACCATAATATGAAATTTATCTGTTTAAAGGTTTCTAAGTGTGCATGCCCCTCTTAACTAATTTCTGTCTTATATGCACATCACATGTAACAAGTATATCATCAATAAAAGAGACATTTGTATAATTGTTTTTGCTTATCAATACCCTTTTTCCATGAATGCTAATAATTTTCTCCTCCTTTTCGTAAATGAATGTTAATGTTTCACTTAGCAAGGATCATAGGAAAGAAAATATAATTGGGAAATGAAAGCATATGCTGCAAAAATGTAATTCTGATACTGTGATAAAATTACACCGCAGAAATGGAACTAGGTATTCTAGAAATATTTAATTGAATAATAAACGGGCCAACTAGTGTATAACCATATAAACAAATGGAAATCATCCCAAAACATAATAAATACCAATATGGTGACAGCCTCCTTAACAACCCCAGCTATAGTGACTGTGACAGCACTAGTTACTGAGACCAGAACATATTCTGTTAATACCTGCAAGAAGACAAAGATCCAAATGTTGGTATGAAGAAAGAATGAAGTTAACTAATATGACGGTAAATAATAGCCTATTCAGGACAAGTGGAATAACAAGCAAATCAAACAATAACAAGCATAAAAATGTTTCCTTCAATGTTAGGAGGAATGCAAAGAGAGATAAAAGAGTATACATGCATGAGTTATAAGATTAGTCTACTAGCAAAGTCCACATGTGAGGAGAAAGGAGGAGTGAGAGATTGTGGGTTCAAAATTCAAATCCCTCCACTGATAAAAACTAACTCATTAACAACTAACATCTAGCTTATAAAAAAAAAAAAAGAATATACAAGCATCTTAAAGGAATATACAATCTGACCATAAAAAAGGCAAGTGTGCCACCAAGAAGCATCAGCAAGCAACTTCGAGTGATATGCAGTGAATTATCGAAGTACTTGTTTTCTCGGAATTCATCCCATGGATCTAAAGCAAGAGAAAGAAGGGCAGTTGCTGCAGCCATCACTGGAGTTACATAGCTCATCAGGGTAAGTGGATTTTTCAGACCTGAAACCATTTGAAAAAGCATATAAATTTTTTGCTAGAAAATAAACTTGGGCAAAAAAAGACTCATTGCATATGGAGTGTGAATTTAACAAGATTAATATTTTCTACAAATCATTGAGATGAGTTATGCAGGGCACATACCATAAGCTTCTTTCTTTCAATTTGGTTTTCAGTTCAACACAAATAGCAAGAATGCAAATCAGGTTCCAACCCAAGAAAATGAAGAATTGTATCAGAAAGTATGGCTAAGAAAGCAGGAAAATGAGAGCACAAATATGATAGTTTATTGTTTTGTATACATAGAAGAGATGTAGATAACAAATATACAGAGAAATGAAAATGTAAATACAATACCTGCAAAAGGATCTGAGTCATACACCAACGAAACCCAGACATAACCGCAGCAAGCATAACAAGTACAAATCCCCAAAAGTCAAACTCTGTCTCTTTTGAAACTGCAGAACCAAAATAAATTAAAGATGAAAAGTTTCAATTCTCAATATGCTATAAAATATAAATTTGTAAATCTAGCAAAATGCATTTTAATAAGTTTGCATTGAAGATTAAAGATCAATATTCATTTCCTGGGGTAACAGCCAATACAAATTTAAGTCTTTCAATTCAAAACCTCTATCACTCTTTCTGAAACATTAATCAGAAAAACCAATAGTTTTAATTGGTAGAAAATTCCAACAAAAAATTATGAAGAACCTATTGGCTGTTTTAAATTCTGAAAACATTAGCTACTAATTAGAATAAATGTTTTTCGTAGATTCTGTCTAGATGCTATTTCATTTTGGACTTGCCATAAAATCTTTTTCACACAAAAAAAAAATAACAAATATATTTAACGAGGCAATCAGAGATAGAAACAACCATGATAGCTGTTATATCCTGCTTATTCATAAAAGGTCCCCTTGCTCTATATTGAGCTTGTAGGCAACCAAACTGGCTAAGGTGCTTCGAATTCTTAACTGCACTGAAATGCATATTGAATAGCCACCCCTTGCTGTCACGTGTACAGGAAGTTACTTTGGAGCCACCACTCTAGCCTAATATCCTTTCTCAGTCCCTTCTAGCTCTCTTGGGCCTTTAACCAAATAGCAACCCCTTTATCTCTTAAAACATTAAGAATAGAGGAGTACATATCATACACCACGGTAAAACTTTTATAGACCTAGGGAGTCTAGGTTAGTTGGTTGAGCAATGTGCTTAAGTGGTTATAACTTATAAACCCCCATGTACCTGAGTTAGATTCCTATAAATTTAATAATAAAAAAATAAAGTGAAGTAAGATATAATACCTGTTAATAATATGCCAACAGAGATGATTACGATGATGCCTGATAGTTTAAGGCTTGGTGTCTCCAACCTTCCATCCAAAATTACAATCAAATGTCAGAAAAATGATAGAAATGAATATATGAACACAACATGTATGAATAAATAACTATTAATTGAAAAAATAACTATTTACAATCAAATCTACAGGATGCATAAGCAAACAAGCAATCATTTCAAGAAAAAAAAAAAGCAGCACAAAAAATATAACAGAGATTCGAAAATACAATAATATTAATTGAAATAATTGTTAGCATGACAATTCTAAAAGAATGCCACCTGCTAACAGAATAAATAACTTTTGCAGAATGTATTGATTAGTTATTACACATACGGCATACCTAATGCCTTCAAAGTTATGCATGAATTAATAATAAAAATGTGTTTTCATCAATGCAAAAACCTACAAATTATCTTATTGGTGCTGCTGCTTAAATTTTAAAATGCTTTAACATAATCCTAGCGCTTACAAAGACAACGACTGGGAACTCACCTGAAAGCAAAAGCAAACAGAAGGAGAAAAATTGGAGCAGCAGATTTACACTGCAAGAGAAAAGGATAGATAGATAAGAGGAATAGTTACTTCCACTAAAACAAGGGAAAATGTAGAACCCAAATCTAATGAACACTACAAAGGAAAATCGAATTAAATTAACACATAGCTCATTCTACATGAAAAGAAAAGAAATAGCACAAACCATTGTAGCAAATGTGACAGAGATGAAAACTAGGGATGCATTGCTCAAGTTAACATCCATTGCAGTTCCAAAAGCAGTTGGTACAACTGTGAAAGGCAAAGTCCATCTGTGGCATTAGTTGATATAAAAGTTAATGTAATAAGTGGTGAGAAATCTGAAAAAAAAAAAGTGTGCTTCACGGTATAAGGTATTAGCTAAAGAAAAAATGGCTCATTCAATCATCCTAGGAGTTGTTAGATTTAGATCATTTCATATCGCTAGAAAAAAACAGATACTTAAATTCGCAAATAACAAGAACTAATGATTAGCCAAAAGTTGAATATAGGACTAAAAAATTGTTCAAAAAGTGCTCATGGTGAATAACTTCTCTCAGAATATGGTTTTATAGTCATGTTGTTGTTGTTTGCTAGAATATAGGTCAGCTTCCACATTTGATAAACAGAAGTATGGGAGTAGTTCCACAAAACTAAAAGTCAGGTATTTTTATCTGAAATTAAGCCTATTGTATTAAAAGGTGTTAGAGATGTCAATAAGACCATTCATATGTTTTCACCTAACTGGAATCATCTTAAGCTTTGGCATGATTGACTGTTGACAAGTGGTATAAAAACTTAAAAGAAATTGAAAATGCTACAGCCAGAACCTTTTTTATATAGATGTTGAACCAGGATAAGCTGTTACTATTATTGACAGTTAGATGGTTGGATGAGTGGCCAACTACTCATAGAATGATAACGGAATAAGGATGGAATGGAATGAAATGATCAATTAGTAATCTCCATTGCCCAGTTTGGAGGATTTTTGTTTGGTTGAGTGAATTAATGTGGCACAAAATTAAAGTTCATCAAAATGACAAAACAGCTCTTATAAGAAAATAAAAATATTTCATTTTCTCCCTTTAATCTCATATGTTAAGATGAATCATGAATGTATATTTTTTAGATTAATGTTCAAGATATATCCTTTTTTTAGGACAAATGTGTTTTTGGTCCCTAAGCTTTAAACCAATCTTGGTTTTTATCTTTTTACTTTCAAATTGATGAATTTAGTGCTCCAATTTCGAAAATATGAATTTAGTCTCTCTTTCAACATTGTGACCATCAAAAGCTGCCACTGAATGTTAAGTTTAAAAGTGAGGAGATACTAAATTCACATATATAAATAATATATTCATATGTTAGAGGAGTACATTCATCAATTTGAAAGTATAGGGATCAAAACTGTGTTGACCAAAAGTTTAAGAACCAAGAATTTGTCCCTTTTTCTGACTCGATAAAAAATATTGCAAATTTTTTCTTTTAATTTGTGAGGAAAAATTAAAATTTGTAAATTCTGATTTGAAAAATAATAATCACATTAAAGTTTATCATTTTCCCTGCTTTTCTACAAGATTTAAGTGGATAGCACATATAATTATCATGGATTTAGGTAGGTTAAATATAACACAATAATAGTTGTTATTTTGTAAAATCAACGAAGATATGTAAAGAACAGAAAAATGAAACTTGATTCTAAGTCACAGAATCCTGATCCCACCAACTAGGGAGGAATGGGTTTTCTTCACCATTTATGGTTCTAAGCAATGAATCATGATGTGGAATCTCATGGACTGTGACACCACCAGATTTCTTCTCGTAGTAATGCACTAATCTGGGAAAGATGTTTGCATACAGGATATAAATAACAATAATGTGATATATGCTCTGGTCCTCTAGATGAAACTAACAAGAAAAGATTGATTTGCCAAATTTCAATATTTTTCTACTTTTTAATTTTTTATCATATTGACCAAGCAAAAGGGTGACAAGTTGAGCTAATTTGTTTTACCATGTAAGCAGTCACTCAACCTGAAAACAAGAGCGTATATTATTTTTGACTCAGACTTCATTCCAAGCCACAAAAATTTTATGTGTTTGAACCAAGTAATGCTAATATGTTATTCCTATTTTCAGAAAACTTATCAACACAACGAATTACAAATTACAAATGATTTTAAACCAGAACTAGCAGTGTAATTTTGTAAATATAAATTATGCCAGTGCCATTCCTCATTTATAACAGCCATCAAGTTATAACAAAAAGCATTACCCAAAATGTATTAAGTTACAACATTGTATATCTAATCCACATAATGCACTGATTGGGCAGAGTTAAAACCTATTATAGCAACATCGAGGTAGAGGAATTGAAAATTTACCTCTCAAAAAATAATCCCTCCAAGAAATGACAACATTAGTCTCAAACTTATGAGACCAAAACCAGGTTATAAATTTTGATAAGACAGCTTGCATTGTAAAGTGGATAGTATTCATCAAAAAGGGAGCTGGGAACTTTCCCATATGATCTCCTAATAGACTTTTATTATACCTGTTCAAAACAGTTTAGTTAGAGTAAGATATAAAGGAAAAAGGGATTTCCATCACAAACACTAAACAGGATAAATACAAAAGCAATGAGGAACAGGGTAAACAAGTAACTTACAGAGTCAAAAATAGACTGAAAGTGTACCACATAAGTATCAAAAATAATGTCTTCAAGATATTTGCTATATGAATAGGATTATGGGAGGTTTTTCCCAATGAACCATCACCACCCACAGAAATGTAGGAATCAATGCCATTTGTTCCTCTTTCAGACTTGTCTTCAATGTCAAAAGACACATACTTCTCAGATCCATTACCTCTCCTATGAACAGAATCATCATCCATGGTACCAATACCATTAATTTGCATACTCCTTTGCTGAAACTTTTGGTGAAAGAATCTTTCCCTATCTAAAGCTTTGCTCTGTAGCTCATTCTTTTGAGGAAATGGTAACTCAAAATCGGAGTCTTCCTCTACACTAACATCTCCATTACCTAATTGCTGATCCAAATGGATCCTTCCATCATCATCATCACACCAACGCGAAAATGAAAGTTCTCTCTGAATGCCAGGACCTAAGCTTTCACTGCTAACATCATCAATCCCTGTGAAATCACTATTTTCTAAACCAAATTCACTTTGTACCATCTCCTATTGCATATTGAGTTATATCCATGTATATACTCTTGCATCCAACTTATGTTTAACATCATCACTAGTCACCAAATTCAACAACATAAGTACACTCCGGTGCATAACACAACCAGTGCATGGACCGCTGTTCAGGCAAAGGACCTGCCTCTATAATTGAACCATCATGCGGGTCCCTACCAATACTCAGTAAATAAAAATAGCTTCTCTTTGTTTCAGTCCAAAAGAAGAACCAGCTCCAGAGCTCTTAGATGGCTACTCTATAAGTAGGCTGGAATTCAACTGAAGCGTAGAACTTTACCTATATAAGTACTACATACAAGTCAGAATCATAGCAGATAGCTAAATCCAACCATAAATCATGATTAAATTCAAACAAAACCATATTACAACACAGATTACTGAAAAAGCATAGAAGAAAATATAACAATCTCCAAAAGTTTGATTGAATTTGAAATTGATTAAAAAAGCAAAAAACCCCTCAACTACCTATGGTCAAGGCAAGACCAAAAACTGCCATGATGCTTAAGAATAATAAGAGAATTTAATCAAAACTTTCCTTTTCAACAAAAATAAATAAATAAATAAAAGGGAAATGCAAATTCTGGGTTATTCTGCACTGCCATTTTTCAATCGACTCAAAATCAGGTTACAGTCACCAAACACAATAGCTGAATAAAAAGATCATTACTTTGATGAAAGGCGAGAGATATAAACACCACTTGAGCTAAATTTACCTTGTACAAGTCAAACACGAAGAATCTCAATGAAAATGCAACCTTTGAGATAAAAAAAAAAAAAAAAAAAACGGGTTTTTGATCATCCCCATCATGAAAAAAATGATCATAACATTTAATTTTGATTTTCACGAAGCAAGGAACTAACCTGGTTCCATTGAGAGGGGGAAAAAAGGACGAGACAGATCTGAATTTGAACGCTTTGGGTCTGAAACTTGGTTTTTTATGGAAAAGTGCGTTAGGCGTATTAAGGAATTGGTTTGAATGTTATTGTCTTTCACCGAAACAAAGTCACCCTTCACTACCCTCTTGTGTTAATGTCAATGATTATCAATTATCAATTTATTCCCCTCTAATTAAATATTAATCCTCTTTTTCTCTTCTTTTTGAGTTATTTGTTTGGCACATAACACGACTAATGTTGGCTTTGTACTTCAATATTTGATCTTTTCTTTATTTTGAAGCAAAATCTCTGCTTTCAATATGAAAAAATTGATTAGGACAACTCAGTGGGTGGAAAGGACAGAGTTAGTTGACACCATTTTCTGTTTTGTGTTTGACTGTTTGGGGGGTAAAATAATGGAATCATCAAGGTGTATTTGAGATAGGTATGAAAATCAAATATTTTAATAACTAATTATATTAGTAGTATAATTAATTATAATTAGATTAATTTTTATTCAATAAATTTGTTGAAAATGATTTTAAGATGATTTTTGAAGATTTTAAAATAATAATTTTACTTCGAAGTGAGAAAAAAACATCAATTTAGTATAAAAATGGAAAATCAATACGAATAAATTGAATGAATATTGTATACGAATAAATTTGATGACAAATATATTGAATGTATTTAAAAGAATTTATATTAGGTGTATATTAAAAGCAAAATCGGTACAAAATAAAATTAAATAAGTGTATATTTAGAAAATAAGTTAAATTTCTATACACAACAAGTAAGTTAATCACAATATATCATTTATAAAAAATTATTAATTTTTATAATAAATATTTTTAAATTTTTTAAGAGTTTAATTAGTATATATGGTCAGTGTAAAGATTTTTAGATTGACATTATCACAACCGTTCATTAATAGTAAATTTGATAACTTTACCCATTACTACTTTAAAAGTCACATAATCGTAATTGAATATTAGTATAAAAATTAAATTCATTCTTTAAATATAAATAGTAAGTTAATTATGATAGAATAATAAAGTGTAACACTCATTTCATTGACTCCCGAAAGTTCGATAACTTTGACTCGTAAGAATTTATTTTATATGAAAATAATAAAAATATCAATAAATAACATAAAATTAAACATCTTAAGAAAGTAATAAATCAAAATAATATATCATAAATTCCGTCATCTTTAAATAATTAAGTCTAATAATATATCACTATTAGAATAAATTGTAAAAATATAATAACGGTAAAACATTTTTATCTATGTTTGATATTATTAAAAAATAAAGGTTTAATTATTTTTTTTTTATAAATGATTGTTATTCAATTAAGAATGAACATTAAAATAAAAGTATGTTGAAAACTTAATCTTATATTTCTACTAGACGGCATATTTATTGTTGTACAATGTTTTATTTAATGATATCTTTTTACTTATAAAAAAAATAAAAATATGTTGCACTTAAATTTATACACAGAGCTTGATTTGACAATTTGGTGATAAACTCAAAATTTTTAAGAATTTACATAGAGCCTAAAGAATTTATACAAAGGTTACTAAAAAGTAAATGTACACATGAGTTAATTCCTTAACATGTGAATTCATAAACTAGTAAAAATTAGATAATTAACTCAAAAAATTTATAAAGATGAGTGTATATTCTGTATCGGTTAGATATTTTGATAAGAAAAACACTAATAAAACATAGCAATAACCCTATACCGACTATTATTTAGTCCCCACCATAGACCTTGGTAGTCCCCAGATTTGGTAACATGAGCCACTAAGATGCATATATATTTTACCAATAGGTGGACCCAAATTTAAGAAAAGTTTTTATTTTTAATGATAAAAGTATTATTTTAATATTCAGTTATTTTTTAAACTAACGTCATATAAATGGGTAATCAAAAGTAAAATAAAAAAAAAATATTTGCTGTAAAAAAGTACAAAAAAAAAAATCCCTGACTGTAACAATATCTTTCACCTTCTTTCCTAAAAAGAAATTTTTACAATTATGTTATTGATACAAAATATACTTTATCAATGATTAATCTTTATTAAAAAACATGATTTTTCACCTTTAATCAGATTTTCCCTTCCAACCACGTTTTGTCTATATACAAAATTTGAAACCAAAACTTTATATAAGATAATTGAATACAATACTCCCGAGAACAACTTGTTTATATTCAAAATAGAATTGAACTTCTATATTTTCTCCTCTTTCTTCTTTTATTGGTATAAACCTAACAATTCACTTTCTTTTATTTTATTTTTTTACCATGTAGCTTTTCTTTTGTCTATTAAAAGAAAATTATTTAACTTGTGGAAATACATTTTGATGTACGTGAAAAGTCTATTATGTTTATCTTTGTTTTACATATAAGAAAGACCCTATATTTTTAAGATAAAAAAAACTAAAATCTAACATGTATGTATTTTGCCGTCAAAATAGAAAAACGTAAGTACTCTTTAAAAATAAAGATATTCATAAAAATTATGTGATAGTTAATAACTTAACAATTTACTTAGATATAAAATATATTCAAAAAGATCGAAATCAAACCCAAGGTTTTGTTAAT
The DNA here is from genome assembly GCA_037954015.1 of Psophocarpus tetragonolobus. Lineage (NCBI taxonomy): Eukaryota > Viridiplantae > Streptophyta > Magnoliopsida > Fabales > Fabaceae > Psophocarpus > Psophocarpus tetragonolobus. Next base: position 34,435,578 of record CM075694.1, read on the forward strand.
CCATCAAATGAAAGTCTATTCTACTTATATTAATAGTCTTCTCCTAATGTGTTGTGTACTTGTGTTGTGTTCCTAACAAATCTCTTCTCTCTCGTTTTCAAATAGATCTAAGATATTAAAGTTCAGATCAATTGGCCCAAAAAAAACTTCTTTAACTTTAAAATTATGAAATTCAATAGACATCTATTTTTAGAGATTTACTAAAATAATAAAACAACAAATTTATTCAATTATGTCTAAAATTACCCTTTGTATTTACAACGTCAAATAACTAGCAAGTGAATCCAGAAGCTATAACATTTTAGTAGAAAAGTCCATATATAAAGAGATAAAAAAATTACTAATTTGAATTTCATCACTAACACACTAACAAATAATATTTCTCTATATTAAAAAAAAAAAAAACACTAACAACTGAATTCCCATGCAATTCTTTGTCTGGTAACTTCAATTTCGTTCTCAGATTTGATCACTTCAATTTGTTAACTCTCAATTTATTTTTTTTTATTTGTTGAATTTCTTATCATTGGTACCATAAGTCAAAATTCAAAAACACATTCATGACTACAGTCTTAGCTAAAATTAGGGGTGACAAAATGTATGCACTTACCCTATTTTAATCCATCCCATCTTTAATCCATCCCATCTTTAACTTGCTAATAACAAGTCAAGACGGACTAACCTACCATAGTTAATTATTATAATTATTTTATTAATTTATATAAATATTATAATTTTAAAAAATAAAATATAATATTGACAGACCAGTCCATTCAACCCCACCTTTTGACCTGCTAAATTGACGAACTAGATGAGGGAGCCAAAGCAAGTTAGTGGACTGAACGCTATCCTGACTTGCTAAAATGGGGGCCTGATACACCTGTCTCTGTCCCATTTTGCCATCCCTAACCAAAATTTGACATTAACCATGACCAACAAATATGCAGAAGCTATACATTGTTGCTTCAACTGAGATGTGGATCAAGTGTTGGTAACATGAAACCAAACCATCACTAAGATTTGTGTTGCGCAAATGAAAGATTCTTGATTGAGACAAATGCCACCTTTTTTGGAGAAGAAGGAAGTAATTTATCATCAGTAGAAGACCTTGAAGACGCATGCAGCAAACAAGCCTCTCGTGAAGATTCGTTGATTGAGGCTTTTGTGGTGTCTTCAGTTTCTCCTTCCTCACTATAAATAATCTCTTTATTGTCAATTTGTAATGAGCCATTCAACAAATCAGTATTCATACCATCAATATGAGCAGGATTTTCTTTTGCAGCAATATTTGCTTCTACTCCATCAGGGGCAAGATGATCATCTGCACAACAAAATTTAAGCAGTGTTGGTCAAAACTAATGGCATCAACAAATTAAAAGCTAGCTTATAATATACGATGATGTTGATGCCACCAATAAAGGTGAGAGAAAAATAATTTTTTAGTTGTGGTTGCTATTCAATTTCATTCATACAAATCACTTGCAAAATCCTAAAAAAAAATCACCTGAAAAAAACTGTCATTCGATGTGATGCCAATTTTTAAGCCTAAAAGAAGTCTAGAAGAAACCAAAGGACCAAAAACAAGCAAAGATGACAAGATCAATTCACCAACCATAGTCTTTTATCCCATCAGATAAGGTCAGTCACATGATCATGCACTGCTATTGAGTTTGGTTAAAAACTAAATTGTCAACTATATTATTGATCATGAGATCCCTTGTAATAATTTCTGCCTATTTTCTTCTAGGATGACAAGATCAATTCAATCGAATTAGCTTTATGTTTCAGTTAATAGCATTTACATATTTGAGATCCAATTACTCAGTAATACTGTAATACTAATATAACAGAATACCAGCTCCCATTTGTACCGAACAGAAGAAGATATTGAGTATAAGTCATATCAACTGGTGATCAAGTTTAGTAGTTTCTTATATAAATTTATTGAGTCCAAAAATAAAGCAAATGAAAATGACAAAATTGTTTAAAGCTCCAGAAGAACTAGAAGGAAATTTTTGTTAAAAACAGTTAAATTGCCTTAAACTGAACTAATACAATTAAATAGTAAATAAAGAAGATTTAGAGAATATGGAACTGCATATATAAGCACACCATGGTTCTTACCCCCTAGAAAGGACTCTATACTATTATAATTAACTTCTGATGTTGGGACGGAGACATTTCCACCGGACTCCTCTTCTTGACTTTCATTCTTCCTTTTGTGCTTTCTCTCAAGTAATGTAAACTTGTCTGATTTCCAGACACACTCTAATGTGACAAAATCATCACTAACAGGGTAGAAATCTCTAAAAACCTGCATCAATTGTATATATCAAAAAAGACAAAGAGAGAATATATTAGTGTGCATGTAGGATGTCATTTCAGGTTCATATCCATGTCTATGTATAAATATGAATACAGTAGAGCATTTGGTGAGTACAAACTAACCTCAATTCCATTATGAGTTATTTTTATTGATTGCTTTGTTATAGAGAGGGAAGAAACCATGTTGAACAATGAAACAACATCAAGTAATATCTGTGTAAAGAGGAGAACAAAAGGCAGGAATTAACTCATGAAACAAGACCAATTCAAGAGAAACTATAAGTTACATTTTATACTGCATATCTAATGTCAAATTGTCAATCTAAGAATGGCACTTTTACTTTACAACATAAAATATGATAAAACCTAGATTAAACACAATACATAAACTTGGGAAACTTACTTGTTGAACCAGAACTCGAAGACGAGCGAGCAAAGCCATGATTGTCAAAGAAAATCCCATAAAAAATGATTGGGCAAACAATACAGATACCTCACTATTAAATAGTTAAGGAAATAACTTCTATCATTCTATGTTGCAATTTTAACAGAATAACATAAAATATTCAAGAATCCCGAAAGCCACCAGTGCTTCATGTGTTAATGATTATAAAAAAATTAAAGGATTGGTGTATTCTACTTCTCCAAAGTATAACGCAAAGTGATTATTCATGGATAAAATAACAAACCAAAATATCATATTAGATAACCATCACCAATCATAATCAGTGAATAGCTTTTAGAAATGTACAACTTCAAAGTTAACATAATCTAGGACAGTATGAAGGGAAGGGGAGAGGATAACATTATCATTGCCAACTGCCAAGTATGAAACTATGAACTAAGAAGTCTGTGTTGCAATGAAGATCAAGATCAACCAACAGTCATGCAAAGGACAAAATATCAACATAAATGAGTAATCAACTAATCATAGAGATTACAAAAAATATTCCAGTATTATTTTACTAAATAGAATTGATATAAGCAAAAGGACTCCTTATTTTTTATAAATACCATAGTAGTTACAGGGTAAAACGGCAAAGAAAATGAAAGAATACTACAATCATGTTATGGAGCATCTCATATCATTTGGTAACACCAAGTACCAACTGGTACCCATTGTATTCAAGTAAAAAGAAATTAAAAAAAAAATGTTATATACCTAATGGCATGATCAGATTATGACGATTAAGCAAACCATGAGCACATAGAATAAATGAGCCAAGCATTAAATTAAATTACAAATCACATGATAACAGTTGTAGAAGGATACGAAGCAGCCTTCAGTATTGGTTCAACCATCTGCATAAGAAAACAGAACAAAAATTGAAATAGGAGAATAGGTTCCATAAAAATAATAAAAATCATAGCTATATCCATTTTGATGCATAGGGAAAATGGTTTCCATCAGAGGCAAAACAATTTGTGTGAAATCCTCGTTGGAGTAATACTGTATACATGGAAAGAGGACAGCTAATGAGCTACCACAGTATAAACAATTTGATCTTAACGTACAAAGTAAGGAAAGACTTTAGAATTTAGAGCAACAATAATATTTATCTGCAACTTCACCTCAGCTAGTAAGCGTGCAGCTCCTAACAGACGTTCCATAAAATTATGCTTTTCACCATCACATTTTCTCCTTTTTAAGCTGCAAAGACAACAGTATGTAAAACACCATCATAATTGACAAGATAGGGCCTATAAATTATAATATCATCATATGCTGAAGAGGAAATCTCATCATATAAATTCATAACTTATTTCAAAAGCCAAAAAAAAATTTAAAAAATGAAGTATGGCCATGACATATTCAGTTATGCAAGAGAGAGAAAGCCATCTCTCACAGGATTCTAATATCTTTTACATAATAATGTTGCCAAATCCATATCCACGTATTCTTTTAACCTTACAAGCAAAGCATGCAGGTCTGAATAAGGGTTTACAGTATCATACCTCTTCAGATTAATATTAAAACTTGTCATCTCCTATTTTCATGAGACATTGTACAATGAGGATTTCAAAGTTTTCATTTCCTTTCTCTTTGCCTTGCACATACAACATGCTAGTAAAAGACACACAAAATTCAACATATTGGGGGGAAAAGTCCTCTTACCAATGCATACCCTCCCCCCTGGGTATTTGGTACTTTAAGGAACAGCGATATTAATTAGAGAGGAACTGCTTGAAATATCAGCTCGATAAACACAACATATTTTAAACATTCAATCATACCACCTTATCAGTTATCATAATTTTATACCTGAATTAATTCTCTGTACATGAATAATGAATTCAGCAAGCAAAATAATTGTTAGAACTCATATAAGCCTACCTATTTAAAAGATGAAGCTTCTGTTTTGGTCTATCTCCTTTGACAATGAGGAGACACGAAGTTACAAGCTCCTCCAAGTTTGCTGATTGCAGAAGTCTTAAATCCCTCCTAACCTACAAAATACAATACAGCATAAACAAAACCCAAAATGACATAAGCACACATTACATACATGAAAACTCAAATGTAAATGCACATGTTCCATTCAACTATCCAGCTTCCATGCATATGCAATTACTTTGATAATTTTTATATTACAAAGAAAACAAAACCTTTTATAAATTTCAAAACGTTAAGCTATTTCATATTGATTACTGACTATAGAGAAACTGTAATGCATAAAATGTACTAGTAAACCTTCAAAAGACGCTGGAAATAGGAGCAGCGCCGGTGCTGGTTCTTGTTCTTGTACACCATTCTCAGTAGGATACCACACTCAGACTGGAGCTGGGCAAGCATAGATGTTATTCTTGCCTCAATTGTTTCAAATTCGGTACCCATTGAGTCCCTGCAATTTAATCCAACAAATAAACACAAATTGTGTACTAGTGAGACAAACATGTTTAGTGGAGGTTTTTTCGTCTTTCAGTGGAGGTTCCTGACCTCCACAAAACAAATTGTGGAGGTTTATGAAGCCCCAATTTAAAGAAAAAGTGTCTAAAAATACAGCTTCTTTCTAAAAAAATAAGAACTAAAAAACAAGAGAAGCTAACACCAACAATCTTTTAACGATGGACTTAACTACCACTTACATACCTGATTGGTGTGGTTGACAAAATTGAGATTGAAAGAAAGTAGAGATTGGTAATCCACCTAAACTGCAGCATAAACAGACATTTCTGGCTCACTGAGTCATCATATACAGACATATTCACCATCAATCAGCAATAAATTGATTTTAAGAAAAAAAAAGAATTTAAAAATTATTCTGGGTACATATTGCTTGAACTTTCACATTCTAAAACAAGACATAAAAGCTATTTTCTTCGTGCATAAATAAATTTTAAAAAAAAAAAAAGGCCTTTGAGTCCACCAACATGATTTTGCACCAATACTGAAGGAAAGAATGTTAATTGAATTGTGCTAATCACACAATGTCCACAATCTCAGAGAGGTCTTCATATTAAACTGATATGAGAAAACTATTTGATGGACTCACCAAACTTCGTTATCTCTATATCACTCACACCAATGCCTCAGTGCAATACCCGATTTCTTCTCCTACAACACTCTTTCTGACACATTCTCTTCTCTCCACAACCTCGCCGGAATCACCTTCGACGGAAACAACCCTCTTCCTCTCCGTCAAAATACAATAAAAAAAAAAAAAACTGATGCGAAAGACAAACCTGGTGGTGCTCTGTGGTTCCTTCAACGAGTGATTTGAGGCTTTACCTATGCAAATTTGGGTTTTGGAGGTTTAGGTTTGGAGAAGAGGTTCACGAGCGGAAACGAAGGCGCTTTTTTTCTTTTCTTTCTGTTATTTCAATTTTTTCATATTTTAAATGTTAATGTAAATATGAATGGATTTGGCTTGTTGCCATATTTGCTTCTCTTTTTTCTTTTTTTTAATTAAATTTGTTTAAGATTATTTTTTCACTCATCCCTTCTCTTTACGTTATCAAAATCAAATTTTATTTTCTCTCAAATTTAAATCAACTTAATATCTAATTATTAAATTAATTTATGATTATTTAAAATATTTTTTCTAGAATATACTGAAATAGTGACATAAAAATTTTATAGTTTAATTAATCAATTAGTAATTACAAAAATATAGTTAAATATTTTATAAAATAATACTAAATTATATTACTGATTCTTATAAAATAATATATGATAAATTTTCATATTATATAATAATTTAAAAATAATAAAGTGATAGTTTAAATCTCACATTTAATATTTTTTTTTAAATCTTTACCGGTACAAAACTTTTGTAAATTAAGTTTTATTATTATTTGTTTAAGTTGTTATAGTGTTAGATTTTTTAATTTAGATTAAATTAAAATTTTATAATTTATGCTCAGTGTATTTTTTATTTAATTCTCATATTTGTATTATATTTTTTAATTAAGCGGTTCAAGATTAGAGTAAAAGTCTAATAAAGTTTAATTATTGTTATTGTTTTTAGAAATAATTAATCTATATCAATGCTACGAAAAAGGTATAGAATATTTTTATAAGAATATTTTATTTTGAATCCTTATAGTATTGAGATAGATAGATTATTTATTATTATTTTTAATTAGAAAATGTTAGATATGATATTAAACTATTATTTTATTATTTTAAATTATTATATATAGAAACATTTATCAATATATTATTTTATAAAAATCATTAATTAATTCATTATTATTTTATAAAACATTTTACTATATTTTTATATTACTAAATTCATTAATTAAAATATAAAATAATTATTAAAATTTTATGTCACTGTTTTTGGTATATTTTTAAAAAAATGTTTTAGGTAATCACAAATTAATTTAATAATTAGATATTCAGTTAATTTTAATTTGAGAGAAGATAAAATATGATTTTAGTGAAGAAAGGGGTTGATTGACCCAAGTGGGGTTGTTTTTTAAAAAAATTACCGGCATGGGTCTATTTTGAAACATATTACCAGCGTGGGTCTGTTTTGTTGGTTGACTCGGTCAAACCGCAACTACGAATTGCGGTTTCATTGTCACGTCAGCAACGTCATTACGTGGAAGCCAGCGTGGAAAAACGACCACGAAACCGCAAGTCAGAATTGTGGTTTGACTAGTCTTTGACCAGCACCGCCTTGTTATCCAATGGGTAAAAAAAAACAGAAAACGATGCATGTAAAACCACAAGTCAGACTTGCAGTTTTACTGGGGTTTAACCGGCTCCCCCTTTACCCAACGGTTGCAAACGAACGGGTGCGGATATTGAGGAAGAGGCGCGGTTTTTTACGCACACAAACCGCAAGTGCGAACTGCGGTTTTAATTAAATAATATTTTTCGATGTAAACTGTAGATGCGAGTTGCGGTTTATACACAGAAAACGATGCATGTAAAACCGCAACTCAGACTTACGGTTTTACTGGGGTTTAACCGGCCCCCCCTTTATCCAACGGTTGCAAACGAACGGGTGCGGATATTGAGGAAGAGGCGCGGTTTTTTACGCACACAAACCGCAAGTGCGAACTGCGGTTTTAATTAAAAAATATTTTCCACATAAACCGCAGATGCGAGTTGCGGTTTATGTGGAGTTCCACTCCTATAAATCGCCCCCCCTAACCCCACAAAACCCCACACCTTTCCGCCGCAGATAATCGCACACATACTTGGAAACTACATAGTGATAATCAAATAAAGCTTTTGTTTTGTGGAAATTATTTAGAAATATTAAGGTTAGTTTTCGTATATAATATTTGTTTGTTATCTATTAATTTTGTATTTTGATATATATTATTTTGGGTATTATGTTAACATAATGTTTTATATTAAATTGTAGCAATTGTGATGGCATCATCTTCTTCTCGCCCTTCTGTTGATTGTGTTCATTCTAGACCTGTGGAGAATGACGTGTTGTACATGCAAAATCAATACGTTTCTCAACATATATGGAATGGAGAGGACGACAGAAAACTGTTAATCAGACGTGCAGTTCCCACGTATAATGGAGAAGAGTCAATTCCTCCTCAAATTGTACGATATTTGCGACAAACGAGATTTTACACGGTCGCGCAGATGAGTTTTCTTCGTATTAATGCATGTTTAATTAATGCATTTGTTGAGTAGTGGAGGCCGGAAACTCATACTTTCCACATGAGATGTGGAGAATGCACTATCACCCTTCAAGATGTTGCAATTTTCTTGGGTTTACGAGTAACTGGCATTCCTGTCATAGTTTCAACCAATGTTAATTGGGTTGAACTATGTCAACAATTGCTTGGCGTTTCACCAAATAACGATGAAATTGATGGTAGTTCTATTCGAGTTAGTTGGCTAACTCATAATTTTGGTGATATCGCAAATTTTGAAAATAATGAAGAAAATTTACAGAGGTTTACTAGGGCATATATTTTACGCCTCATTGGTGGTGCCCTGTTTGTAGATAAATCTAGTAGTAAAGTATCTTTAAAGTATTTGTTATTGTTGAGAGATTTTGGTGAGTGCAGTGCATATGCATGGGGTGCTGCTGTACTTGGTTTTTTGTATAGAGAACTATGTGTCGCAACAAACTACAAAATAAAATCCATGGGTGGTTTATGCCTATTAATACAGATATGGGCATGGGAAAGATTCCCAAAAGTTGCACCCACTATATTACCCCCATACAAACCAAACAAACCCGTTGGATCAAGGTAATTTTTTTATTGAGTATAATGTTAGTTATATTTGAAAATATTATTTGGCAGTTAGTTATATAAAATTTAATATTATTCATATAATTTTCGTAGGTGGCTACGACGGGGAAACCGACACATTGGAGCCACCGATGATTTAAAACATCATCGTCGTTTGCTGGATACAATGAAGCAAAATGATGTAAGAAAATGTATGTTATTGTTTGTTAATTTTGTGTACGTACTAACTACTTGTTATTTTATATAGGTCATTTGGATGCCATATCCAAACGAAGTTTTGGCACAGTTACCCCCGATATGCTTAGAAGGGGTTAACGCGTGGAAATGCGTTGTGTCATTGCTTTGTTTTAATATTTGTGAATGGCATCAACCAGATAGAGTAATGCGGCAGTTAGGCATGCGCCAACCCATACCCCGTCCTCCTTTGCAGCCCAAAAAATTACATGGGTTGACTATGCGAGGAAAAGATTCTGAAAATTGGCTTATGTTGTTGCAACCAGCCATTGCAATATGGAACAACATAGACCAATTTAGGGTCGAAGAAACTGGAACTCAGGTTGGAGAGCTGACATTCAACTCTGAGTACATGGTTTGGTATCGTGCCAAAACCAAAATATTTATCGACCCAAGAAATGCAAGAGCATCGTTGTTGGTAAAATTTGTCATAGTTATCGAATTTGTTTTTTAATTTTTGCAATAAAATTTTTATGGTTTTAATGTTTTCCATTCTGTTTTTATTGTAGGGTGAAATTGGAGAGACATTTTCGTATATGGTGTCGCCAGAGGGAAGAAACAAGTGGTCAGTGGACGATTTAGTCCCATATGTTGATAAAATAATGGTCTTGTTGGAAGATGAAGATCGAATCACACGAGCGGCAGTGCCAGCACCCGAAAGTATGCCTGAGGTCGATGTTCCAGATTTTCATGTTAAACAGTCATATCGTGAAAGTCGTGGTCTAACTAGACGGAGGGACGTCGTTCAGGCAGAAGTTTACCCTGTTCCTAATTTGCCTGAACGTCAAGAAGGCATATATTATACACCGACACAACTAACTGGAAATATGCCTGCTACTTATTATTATCCGTCTCAGACAGACGTAGGATCATCTTACCAAGGTCGTATACCGTACGGTGGTGGCATGCCCCAAGGCCATATTTTTCAACAAATATTTGGATCACTTCGCACACTGGAGATGCCAGCACAGCAACAACCCGCAACGACAGCAGCTATCGCCGAACCGTAATTCGATATACCTTGGGATTCTCCCTATGCTGCCGCTAGTCTAGGATTAGGTGGACAATTTGATCCAAACTCATGCCAAAATGTAGACGATGATGATGATGCTCAATGAAATATTTTTTTATTTTCACTTCAGTTTTTTATATTCTTTTTTAAAGTTATTATTGTAATGTTTACGAAAAAAAATGGTAAGAAATTATAAAATATGACAACGTTGCAAAAGTTCGAAATACATAATAATAAGTTATAACATATAACAACGTTGAAAAACAGAATAACATTTAAGGTAATTACATATCACCATCGGTTGGTTGAGAGCATCCTACATCAGCATGCAAAGGGCAACTTCTTCGATTATGACCCTCTTGTCCACATCGGCGACATTTATTTTTTTTCTGTGTTTGTGACTCAGTAAAATCTATTTCATTTCTTATCCTCGTTGACTTTGGACGTCCTTTTCCTCGAACAGCAGAATGGTTTGGGATAAGAGTCCAACTTTCTTCATTATGAGGGATCAAGTCGTCATTTCCAAGAGGAAACCATTGACCAGAGTATGCATGCATGATGAAGTCATTCGTGTATACTTCATCAACAAATTGATAATAGTCTAAACTAATTGCACCACACACAGCAATTACATGTGAACAAGGGTAATGGAAAGCTTGGAATCGCCCACATTGGCAGTATTTTTCGTTCAAGTTAACTACCTATTTTTGTCCTCCACGTTGAGTCAGTGGATTAAAGGCGTCTTCGACTTCGAATCTAGTCGTTTCGATATTGTACTGACGGACTATATGGGAACAAGCATCTTGTTGGTTTTTACGCAATGCTTGCATCAATTTATCACAATAGACCTTTCCAGCTTCCAATTGGGACCTACCATGGGATCCTCTTTCGACAAAATATGCAACACATTTACTATATGTTGACCTTACCAAAGCACTGATGGGAATATTCCTACAATCCTTGAACACTTTGTTAACGCACTCAGACAAATTAGTTGTCATGTGTCCATACCTGTAACCTTTTGTATCGTATGCCATACTCCATTTTTGCTTCGATATGTCATTTATCCAACTAGCTACTTCAGTGCTTTGCTGACAAAATTTTTCAAAGTTTTTGTCAAATATATGCTTGCATGGAGTGTAAGCTGCAAAACAACACAATACAATGGCTCGTTTATAATAATAAAAAATACAGTTGAAAAAAAATGACATGTGGATAAAAAGAAGTCATACCTAATTTTATCAACATTTTTTTCTGTGCCATATTTTTAAATCGGGTGTTGAAATTACTTGCAATATGGCGTATGCAATACTTATGATAAGGATATGGTGGTTGCCATCCTAATGCCTCATTTTGCACAGCAGACTTAATCCCAGCATGCCGATCAGAAATTAGACAGATTCCTTGTTTTTGTGTCACATGCAGTCGTATCTGGGATAGGAACCAAGACCACGAGGACGAGTTTTCACTTTCAACCACAGCAAAAGCTAAAGGTAATACATTGCTATTTCCATCTTGTGTGGTTGCGATTAACAACGTTCCACGATACTTTCCATATAAATGTGTTCCATCAACCTGTATCAACGGCTTACAGTAGTTAAAGGCATCAGCACACTGCTTAAATGTCCAAAACACTCTTTCAAACTGTTGGTATTGACGGTAACCTCGATTGCCAACAACAAGATCATCATGACATATTTGATAGAAAAAACCTGGCGATTTACTTTCAATGAATTTCAAAAATGTTGGAAGAGTCGCGAATGATTCATCCCAGTCCCCATAAACACGCACAATTGCTTTTTGTTTTGCTTTCCATGCTTTCCTGTATGATATTTTGTATCCATATTGACTACAAATTCTCTCCTGAATCAAATTAATTCTTAAAGATGGATCTGAACCAACCATTCCTAAAAAAATAAAAAAGTTAACAACAAATGATAATAATTTAATTTAAATATTACGTTACATATGGACAAGTAGCCAAACCTGATATCAAGTTACTAATGAAAGTTGAGTTTAATTTTTTGTGGTCTTGTGTGACTGCCGGATTGAGACATTGATGATCTCCACCCCATTGAGTAACCGTCCAATTGACTGTTTTCCGAGACAAAATTGCCCTCATATAAAATGGACACCCATCTTTATGGTTGGGACATTTGATAATGTATTTCGAACTTTTTGACTCCACAACATGATACGTTTGATGTGTTCGCATTGAATATTGTATCATCGCATTTTTTAGATCTTGTTTTGTGTCAAACTGTAGACCTTTGTACAATGCATCTCCAACATTCCATGAGTCATGCAAGTCTTCGCCTAAAGTATCTTCTTCATCAGGATGCAACCAATTAATGTGTGTATAATGAGCTGCATCAGTCCAAGGTGGACGTTGCCCTGCAACTGTAACAGTATTGTTATTCATGTGTCTGTTATTCAACAAATTAAACTAGTAAACCGTAAAGAAAATAATTATTTTTGTTAAACATACCTTGTTCCACATTTGTTACCGACAATAACTCCATATTACGAGTTTCATTGTCATCAGTATCAGATGAATTACCATCAATTGAAACGTCATTTTCTTCATCAGATGTTTCCTCACCACATGATTCACAAACAACATCATCATCATCTACTTCAACTATGTCAGAACTCATTATACCAGTGTCTACTGCAGTGCCTAAACTACTACCAGCTGATGATTTATGAACATACAATTCTATTATATCAACATTATTTTGTTGTTCAAATGCATTAAACATAATTTCAATATCTTCATCATCAACAATTTGTAGTGGCACATATTTTCCAGAAAATAAAAATCTACAAGTTAGAGATGATATAAATTCATTTGATGGCATTTTTAACTTTTCCTGAATTTTGTTCTTCAATGAAGTAAAACTGATATGACGCGTAATTCTAATTGCTCTTCTACTCCCTTAAAAAATAACACCTTCGTCTCCTTCGTACATTCTTCCATCACTATAAATGAAGGTGACAATTGGAGTAGACATAATATTCATAAATGTACCTACAAATAAATAATAAAGTAAATTTAAACATAAAAAATAGAGTTATAAAAGCAATTTGTTTTTAAAAATATTTAAAAACACACAAAATTTACACATTACGTTTTTTACCTGAACAATTGGACTGTAACGTAAAGCTTTGTTTTACGTCGGGTGAAACTACGTCGGCGGTTCTCTGGGTCGAACGGCTGTGCCGTTCTGTGGGGCGACGGGGGATTAAATAGCAACTGCACGTAAACCGCAAGTCTGATCTGCGGTTTATTAAAATTATTATTTAATACAAACCGCAGTTCGCACTTGCGGTTTACTGAAAAAATATTATTTAATTCAAACCGCAAGTCGCATCTGCGGTTTTATGTGAGTAGAAACATTGATCGTTTTTGCAACCGTTGGGTAAAGGGGGGGCCGGTTAAACCCCAGTAAAACCGCAAGTCTGACTTGCGGTTTTACATCGAAAAATATTATTTAATTAAAACCGCAGTTCGCACTTGCGGTTTGTGTGCGTAAAAAACCGCACCTCTTCCTCAATATCCGCACCCGTTCGTTTGCAATCTTTGGGTAAAGGGGGGGCCGGTTAAACCCCAGTAAAACCGCAAGTCTGACTTGCGGTTTTACATGCATCGTTTTCTGTTTTTTTTTACCCATTGGATAACAAGGCAGTGCTGGTCAAAGACCAGTCAAACCGCAATTCCGACTTGCGGTTTCGTGGTCGTTTTTCCACGCTGGCTTCCACGTAATGACGTTGCTGACGTGGCAATGAAACCGCAATTCGTAGTTGCGGTTTGACCGAGTCAACCAACAACACAGACCCACGCTAGTAATATGTTTCAAAACAGACCCATACCGGTAATTTTTTTAAAAGACAACCCCACTTGGGTAAATCAGCCGAAGAAAGGAGAAAGGATGAGTGAGAAAATAACTTAAACAAATTTAATTAAAAGAAGAAGAAAAAAAAAAGCAAGTATGGCAACATTGAAGATCGATCCGATGTCGTTTACTCGCACTGAAGATGTGCAGCACACCGGAGATAAGTCAAATCCAAATATGAATATACTACTGAAAGTAGTTAGTAAATATATTAGTAATATGTAATATACCAATAAATATAATTTTAAACTATTTATATGAAAGATATTAAATTATTTTATTTTTTTAATAAATTTAATATAAGTAAAATTAAAAATACCACCAATATGAAGAAATTTTCTTTAATTTTAATATTAATTTATGGACTTATATATTTATTTAATATTTAATTTATGAAGAAATCTTCAGGTATGACTCAAATTTACTCAATTTTTTAATAGTTCACTTACATGGAATTTACTCAAATTAGTAATTTTAAATTGTTGCTTGGGGACAAATTTAATATGACAAACATGAAATTGGAAAAGATATTGTTTAATTTAATTTGTAGGTTGGGTTAAGTTGGATTACTAAAAACGTAGAATTGGAAAGCCAAGTAGGCTTGTATCCCAAGATATTTATCTACAGATCAAGATCCATAGGTAAATTGTGATTTCCAAAAGAATATTATCTATGAACTTTGTTTTTGTAAAAATATTCAACTTATCTACAGATATTTACTTACGGAACAAAATCCGATAGAATATTATCTATGAACTTTGTTTTTGTAAAAAAGTTCAACTTATCTACAGATATTTACATACGGAACAAAATCCATACAAAATCCATTTAGAAAGTTAACGTTACCTACAAATTTAACCGACAGAATATCCTTAGATAATGTATTCGTCAGAAATTTAAAATTATCTATGGATTCTACCCGCTAATTTTCTATACATAATTCATCTTTGTCTACTATGTATAATTATATATATATATATATATATATATAATTTAGATATATTATATTTATATATATATATACTATTTTAACTTTATATTTTTAAATTTATCCATTTATCAATGAGGTAATGAAAAATAATTTAATAATCAAAAGAATTGTCATTAATGTTTATTAATAAAAACATCAGAAAATGATAAGTGGTTTAGGGAACTAGATTCTGAGTTTAAAAGTCGATTACGTGTATAGAAATTGTTAGTATCCTATAACGTTCATCATAAAAATGGTTAGTTTTAATTAAACGTGCAAAATTAGATAGTTTTTGAAAAATATTTATTTCACCCTTTGAGACACAAAACTATTTTTATTTATTAATTGATTTTAAATTATTTAATAAGAAGAGTTTTAATATTGGGAGAAATTTATTATTTAAAAAATTGTTGTTGTTGTTGTTGCCGCTGCTGTTGCTGTCATCGTTGTTATTGTTGTCGTTGTCATTGTTGTTGTTGTCGTCGTTGTTGTTGTTGTTGTTGTCGTCGTTGTTGTTGTTGTTGTCGTTGTTGTATTTTTATCTAATGCAAACCAAGTTACACTCCCTTTTATCTTTATCCCTGAGGTTCCAATGAGATCTTTATCATTCAAGTGTGCCTTACAATGACAAATGGGAAAGGTATTTATAGATGGAGAGAGAGAAATGGGTGGTTAGGATTATAAGGAATTAACCAAGGTTAATTTCCCTAATCTTGGTCCACCCAAAACAAAGTCCAATTAGCCTAATTAATCTCCCTAAAATGGCACCTAAATGAGTGGAGAGAGGGAACATGTGGGCCTTATGTTTGTCATGTTTTATCTTCTATAAAGAGGGGTGCAAAAATTAGTTAGGGGTGTGAAAATGACTCATACACCCAAACATGGGCTAGTTCTCTTTCTATACACACTCCATATAATTACCCAAGGTACCTCATGCTCTCTACAAGGGAAATTACCAAAATACAAGGCCTTAAAAGACTACTAACGCACACCCCTAATTACTAAAAATATTAAAAATATTTAAAAACAAAATAGTCTAAGACAATGGCCTAAGTCTTCAATGAACTCCCTCCTTGCATGTCTTCCTCTAATCCTCCTAGCCATGGTCATGCTATGTGGGATTGCATCATCTCCTTCCTCCTTGGAGAGAGTTTGACCTTAAATCATAAGACCTTTCTTCCTCTTTTTCCAATCTTGCCTAAAAATAAGAAAAACAATAAGCAATTGCTGGTAGATAATCGTGGGAGAAGTAAAGGGGGGACCCGTTAGAAGAAGTGGGGTAGTGGAGGTTTTCACTAAGAGTTAAGAGGTTGTCATTATACATGTGCCTCCACACAGCAGCCCCACACTAAGTGCTAGTCTCAAAGGATTTGAAATGGGTGGTGAGACTAGTCTCGATGCAGTGGAGCATTCATCCAAGAAGGCTAGATAAGTCTTATCTTATTGTTCACCCCAAGAAAGAGTGATAGGCCTAAGGGTGGACCATTTTTGCATGGTCTCTTGAATTTGAACTTGAAAAGGGTTTTGGGTTTTCAAAGAGTGGTGCTCAATCTCATGCTCAAATTTGTGGGCCACATCATCAAGTAGAACTTGAGGTTGTGGTGTATTGTGTTCAAAGCGTATGGGCACAAACTCAACTTCCACTTACTTAAAGGGAGAACTGTTTTCAAGAAAATCCTTATTGGGCAAGGGGCAATCTTCTTGAAGATCAATTTCCCTTTTTACTTCTTCCAAGTCTTGAAATTGAGTCTCTTGCTTGAGCTTAATGGATAATGGTTCAAGTTCAACACTAGGTGAAGCATTTGATTATGCCTTTAAGAGTTAAAGGTAGAGAAGTTATTTAAATAGAAGGTTTCTTTTGAAGTTCACTTTAGCTGCAAAATGACTCTTCTTTTGCATAACCTTCTTAGAAGGGGCACTTCCTTACAACCCTTCAACTACCAATGCTTGCTTGTTTTGTTTTTTTTTTTGTTTTTATCTTCCTCATCCCTCTTCTTTTTCAAAAGAAGTTGATCATCTGCCACTTGACATAGTGAAAGAGGATGGAACTTAATTTTCTTTGGGTGAAGATGATCTCATTAGAGTGGTCATCATGAATAACTTTTTTATCATATTGTCATGGCCTCCCTAACAAGATATGGGTCACCTACATTGGTACTATATCATAAAGTATTTCATCATTATAAAACCCAATGGAGGCAAACACATTTACTTTTTTATTGACTACCAATTCTTTACTCTCATTCAACCATTGAAGCTTCTGAGGCTTAGGGTGAGGAATTGGAGTCAAAGACAACTTTTCTATCAATCTTGTGCTACAACAATTGTAGCATGAGCCACTATCTGCTATGAAAGAACATATTTTGTCAAAAACATTATATCTTACATGAAAGATGTTCTCTCTTTGAGAAAGCCCAAGATCACAAGGTTAGCTTCAAAGAAGCCTTCTTATCATCAATAAGTCCTCATCACAAGGATAAGAATCCTCAATGTCATGCATGTTACCCCCTTCTTCCTCACTTTCACTAGAAGAGGAAGACGATTCACTCTTAATGTCTTGACCCCTCATGATCATGGTTTTTTTGGTGGGGCATTAGGAAGCAATGTGGCCTCTCCCAAGATTTAAATCACTTAATGCTACTAGTCTTAGATGAAAAGCTAGTAGAGGATTTTTCTCTAGAATGCAAAGGTTTAGACTTTTCATGTATGCTTATTGTGGGTTCTTCTTTGGGGTAGTTCTTGGAAGAGCTCCCCTTAACTTGGTCCCTATTTGTATAAGAATGGGAAAAATTATTAGAATAGTCATTCTTTAAAGAAGTCATTCTCTTCAAGTTGCTCCACTTTAATACAAATTTGAACCAAATCATCTAGATACCTATAGGGAAAGATTTCAACTTTATCCCTTATCTCAAGACTCAAGACTCAAGCCATTAAGAAATCTAGCAATGGTAGACTTAGGCTCTTCCTTAATTTTTGCACTTATCATGAAAAACTCCATATTTTTTCTATATTCTTCAACACTCAAATTGTGTTGTTTAAATCTTTGAAGCTTATCAAAGAGTTCTCTTTCATAATAAGAAGGGATATGTTTTCACCTCGTAGCCCTATTTAGATCATTCCAATAAGAAATTTGAGGGTTGATGTTGACACCTTTTATCAACTAGAACGATCCACCAATACATAGAATATCATTAGAAGTTAATGGTTGCTAAAGGGACTTTTCTCTCTCCAATCTTCACTCACTTGAAAACAAGTGAAGGGTTACTCAACCTTCATCTTCCGATCAAGGTAGGCTTCCATATCATCTTTACCAAGGAAAGGTGGGAAATCTATTTTTTGTTCTTTGTGGTTTGGATATCTCCTCCCTCTAAGTCTATTCCTATATGAAATAGTGAAACCTATATGATACATGTTATGATTCAAGCATAATGCAATAGCACTCATCCTAGGTATGGCTAGTATTCATCATCAAAACCATAATTCTACAAGATATAATAGGTCTTCTTTTTGCTTTCTCGAGATATTCTTCAACATATTTTTTGTTCTAAATCTTTGTCTTGTTCTTTACAATTTATCTTTTCATTTTATGCAATTAAACCCCTTATTTTTCTAATTATTGATGAAATCTAAACCATATATGATTTGTATATTTGAGAAATGACATAGGTTGTCTGTATTACAAAATTTGGAAAATCTAGTTTTTTGTTTGATATTGATCTCGACAAATCTTTATTAACTAGAGGGACGAAGTTTTCAGGAAGACTTTGCTAGGTTATTTGAGTTATCAACCGATAAGGACTTCATGTTGAAAGAAATGTGGGAGGAAGGTTTAAGTTGAAAATGGAATTAGAGTTGGTGCCTTTTTGTGTCTAGGAGGAAGAGAGGTCAGGAGAATTGAAACAAAAGTTGGTCTCCGTCAAATTGAATGAAGGGTACCAAGATACATGGAGGTGGGATGCAAAGGAGTCAAGGTTGTACTTAGTGAGGTCGACATGCATGATATTATCATCGGATGGTCCCAAATTCAAGATAAATTCTTGAAAGTATTATGGGCAAAAGGAATCCCATTGAAGGTCTAATGCTTAGCTTGGAGATTGGAAGTTAATAGAATGCCAACGAGGAACAATCTAAGCAAGCGAGGAATTTTACCGAAAAAATGTTGACGGATATGTTTTTTTTTTTTTTTTTGCGAATAGATAGTGGAAACAAGTCAACACATTTGTTCTTTGACTGTGTATTTTCTAAGCAAGTTTGGTCCCAATATGTGTGTGGTGGGGAATCTTCACAACATTCCACACGATGCTTCACTAGCACTGCTTACAATTTATGGGCTTAATTAGTAGAACAAGTCAGTGAAGGCGAGCCTGATCATTTATTTGGTTTGCATGACTCTAACACATTTGGAATGAAAGAAATGCTAGAATTTTCAACGACCAAGTACAAGAAATTATTGATGTAGTCCATGTTGTACAATTAACAACGGGGGAATGATGTCGTACAATGAAATTCACATAACATTCATATGATGGATGAGTTATGAATCTCATGTTTTGTATTTTATCATAATGAATTTGTTGTTGGTTTTGTCGATTTTGAACTATCTTATATCGCCACATAGACACTTCTTTTGTTGTTAAGTGAAATGTTGTACAAGCAATAATATTTTTTGGCTTACCAAAAGAAAATAAAACAACTAGGTCATAGCACTCATACAATTAGTTGAAGCAAGTTCAAGTAGATTTAGACACTATTTTCACAAATTTTAGGTGTGCTAATTTTTTTTTGTTCTTTTACTTTGAGAACTTTTACCAAACACTTTTGTTTTCTTTTCTTTTTCTTTATTTATATACAATTTTGCTACACCTAATACTTAATTTTGATTGGAAATTTAGCTAGGAGAATGATGCACTTAAACACATGAACAAAAGAGATAAGGCAAACCACAATAAATTTAAGTCAAAATGCAATTCAAGAAAGTAAAACATTAGCAATTTAGGTGTATCAAACTAAGGCATAAAGAGAGTTAGTGAGGGGTTATGGATAGCTTGTTTTAACGAGTTTTAGGATCTAAAGTACATACCCAAATTTCTCTCAAAGCCAAGCAACACCACCAACAAAAAAAGCTAGCACCAAATTCAAGCTACTTCTAAAATTGAAACAAGAATTGATCAAGAAAAAATTGAGCAATGTTTTTGAGAAATTTTTTATGAAAACATGCTATGATGTAGAGCATATAAGACTCCTTGGACATTAACTTAACAAAGGATTAATCCTTTTGTATGCTCAATTCCTTAAGAAAGATCAACACACTTTTTAGGTGAAAAAGAAGCTAAGCAAGGAAATTATCAGACTAGATAAAGGACTAAATAAGACTATCTAAATGACAAAACTAAGATGAAAAAATGGAAAATAAATGGCACAAAAGCAAACAAGGAAAAAACATGAACAAGACCACACCAAGGTGTGATTCCAAGGAACCTAAACCACAATTATGTGGCTTCTTTCACAAGAGTATGATGTCATCATTTAGGTCTTTTTAGGTAACCGCAATGGCATGAAAGCAAGAAATAAAAGGTGCAATGCAGAATAGTAAAGGAATCCTAAAGAAAGAACAACAATGATCCAATAAAAAGAACAAAAAATTGAATCAACTAAAATAGAACAAACACATGGACATTGGAAATTAAATGAACAAAAATTGAAAACACAAGACAAACAACTTCAAGAAAATAAAGGAAATTAAATGACAATAAGGAAAATCTGAAAATAAAATCAAGAACACCAAGAACATAGCAAGAATAAGACGCAAGTTAAAAAAGAAAGGAAAAAGAACTTGAACCTCTAATGGAGTAGGCTCTTGACACCACATGATATAATCCTTGTTGCATTCCCTTTTATCTTCTCCATCCAAGGTTCCTCTATACTCAAGCAATGAGGGTGGAGAGATAATGAGATGGTGGGGGAGATGTCACTCCTTGAAAAGAAGATAAGTCTTAAACTATGAAGGCTTGCCACAAGGCAAAAAATCCTTGATAAAAGTACTCAAGGAAGAGCTTCCTCAAAGGAGGATTCTCAAGAAATTTTACTAGATTGAAAACTCTCTAAAGGAGTCTTAATTCATTCATTCAAGTGTAAGGAGTACAATGAGGAGATGTGGGTATTTATAAGAAGTTATAGGAGAGTGGGCAATTTTGATTAGGAAAGCAAAACAAGGTTAAGTTTCTCCTAATCATGATCACCCAACTTAACCAAGGATTAACCCATGGATTCTCCAAATTAGCACCCTTAAAAAGGGGTGCAAAAACAAGCAAAGAGGTGTGGAGAAAAACCCACATGTCCAAGTCTCTACTAACCCATCTACTAGCACACACTCCACATATTAACTAGAGACACCTTCATGCTCCAATCTAAAGAAAGAAATGACTGAAATACATGATCCAAATAAAATGAAAAATACAATCAAATATTTACAAGTAACACCTAACTAAGACTATGGCCTAATTCTTCACTTCAAGCAAGAGTCGAGGTTTAGTGTGCTTCATCCTAGCCATATCTTATCCTCTATCCTCTTAACAATAACCTTAGTGATAGGACCCTTGGCAAACATGATTGCATCAAATAGTGCCTCCAAAGTCGGGGATCTCTATTGTAGGTGATGGAGGTCTGGTTGCAACACGAATCCATGGTCAGATGTAAGGCTATGAACAAAGGGTGTCAAGATAAGTTTCACTGAGCCACATAGCAAATGCCAAAATGTTCTTGAAGTTAAGTTGCGTCTAGGGTTTTAGGAGACTTAATTAGGAGCATTAAAATGTTTAGTCAACATATTGTACCCTAGGGTTGCATATGGTGTCATTTTATAAAGGGTTGATCCACTTCCTTGATCTAGCGATCATAGGTTTTTATACATGGTAACCATGCTCCCACGATCTTGAACCGTATCTAGGTGGGTGCCCAAGGTTCCTGAAATATGGGCACTACTACAAAAACAAGCTTCAACATCGATTCTAGAGATGAAACCAAACCAATTTCAAACCAATGTTGGGTGGAAAAAACTTTATATTGGTTTTGATAAATCAATGTAGTTCTTGACTACATCAGTTCAATAATAATCAACGTTGATAATTTTAACAGTTGGACACAAAATTTCAACGATACCTACATTGGTTAGGTATACAAACTAATGTAGTGTTATCAAAAACCTACATTAATTGTGTACAAACCAATGTAGTGTTAACGAAAACCTAGATCGTTTATTGTAAGAAACAATGAATGTTTTTTTTTTGTTTCTTTTTAAAAGGAATCCAACCTACAATTAAATTATATATAAACCCAATACATTTTTCCAAAATAAATATAGACACCGTACCATTATTGAAATTTAAAATTAAAATTTATCTTTAAAATAAAATAATAATACACACTTAAATACAAATTTATTTCTATTAAAAGTGCAAAGGATGAAATATAAGAGTTTTCTCCACTTACCTAAATAGTGCAAGTCCTATTTTTAATAGTTAAAAAGAACTTTGCTCACTTAATGTGAATTTCTCAAATTCTTTTTTGCATTCAATGGTGAGTTATCCCTAAATGTCACTGAGATATAACATAATATATTAAGGACTCTAACAAAATTAAGCGACCAATACTTAATAAAGAAAATATGTATTTCTTGTGCCCAATTAATTGTACATCCTCCAAGAATGTTATTCCACATCTAGTGCATAACATAAAAACCACACTTGGTATTCAATCCTATTGATTACACTAAATTCAATATCACATATAATTATAATCTATTTACAGTAAAGTAATAAAGTTTCCTTTCTGAAAATTAGTATAGAAAACTTACTTTAACATGTATCTAGTCAATTTTCTAATATTCATTTTTACAAGGTTATTCCCTCAAAGCACTATTTAAAAAAACAATCATATAAATTGTTGATTCTTTCTCAAGGAACCAAAGAAAGCATAAATGTTAAATAAATTAAAACTTATCCTATTATGCATGCTTTAAAATTTGCATAAGGCTTTTTCCTCAGGGAACAAAAGAAAGCACATTATTTTTTCTTGGATCGATAACTGGCCCCTAGCTGCTAATGTTACCTGTAAACAAGAATATTTAATTAATTACAATACAATATTATTTGAAAGCTAATTGAAGATCATCTTTTACTTACTAATGAAAGTAAGCTCCTGGTTCGACTCGTCATTTTGATTCCACATCTCTTAGGTAATTCCTGCCATCCACCTTTACATTACGTGCTATTTACATGATTGTTTTGTGGTTCAAGCAATTCATATATACTTCTATGACTAAAGTCAAAACTTAGCTATTGATAAGAAAATATTATCACAGGTAATAAATTAGTTGAAGATACCATATCACTCAACAACACAACCAACTTTAGATTGTAAATTGGATATCATAAGTTGTAACAACAAGTTCTTATTCATTTTGTTTCACCAATCTCTGAAATAGTGTAGGAACACAAAGAAAGTCAAGGAGAAAGTGATGCAGATCATGCAATTAATCCTCCACAAAGTATCAATAGTGCTCATTATGAACGCCTGTGATGAGGAAGATAGAATAATTTGCAACCACACTATTAATAGTGATGAACTTTTGTAACCACAAAGTAATAATTATTTTTAGCGTTTTCTCTCCAATCTAATTTAAAATGAATGACCTATATCAATTAATAAGAGACAGAGAGAGATAGTTGATATCTATTTCATAATTTAAAATTTAGAAAGCTTGGATGACAAACTAATCAAACAACGCGCTCAAACTAATCAATTAATAACAAGTTATGAATTGTTAGTAAGCTTACTCGGTGTAGTTGTGCCCATACTCGATGTAGCTTGCAGATATTATAAGCTTGGCTCCTAAGCTTTCAAGTTATTTCGCCGAAATCTCCCCTTCATATATATCATTTAATCGAAGAAGCAAAAAAATAAAAAAAAATAAAAAATCGGTTATGCAAGAAAAATCAAAGGAACCCTAAAATGTGAAAGTCTGCGAGTACGATGGTTCATGTGATGCAACGACGAGGGCTTAAGAGATATGAATAAGAGGAAAGTTACGGAAAGAAAGGGAAAGGTTTAATGAGAATGAGAGGAAAATGGAGATGAAGTGGAAGAGGTTACCGTTTTTAACACCGCAAAAGATCTTCGACAGTGACGCTGGACGATGACGATGATAGACAAAGGACAACAACTGTGATGGAGGATGCTGACCAGGTGAGAGTGAGAGAGAGGGATTCGAGCAAGAATTTTAGTGAATAGTTACAAATGAGAGGGAAATTAGAACGTGAGAATTTTAATGATTGATTTATGACACTTCTGAGGTAGACCAGCGTTGAAGGCGAAACCTACAATGGTTATGTAGGAGACTGCTGTAGCATTGAAATCAACTTACTACACGACACCTTTTAAGAGTATTTACACAGTAATCTGATTGAGTTTCTTATTCAATTATCCATGATAAAGTAAATATACAAGCATAAATATACATTTACTAAACCTTTTAAGAGTATACACATCATGTTTATTATTATTACTTATTTAAATTGTAATCATAAATACTCAGTGAAAGTAACTTAGTTTGTAACATACACCAAATTTACGGAAAAGAACTTAAATTTAATCCTTATAGAATTCACATGGTTTTTTATAGTATGAGTAAGCAAGATCATTCAACCCAACTCAAAACCACTTACCATCCATAACCTAGATAATTATTTTTATTTAAATAGAATTCTTTAGAAATCTCAACACCATTGCTCATTTTCCATCAATAAACCCTAGTGGCGATCCTCTCAATTCTTCCCATCTCCTAACCCTAATGTCATTTGCTCATTTTCTATCCTCGCCTCACCCAATCTCAAATATTTCAACCTCCCAACTCTAACCTTGACTCTGCAACTCTTTTCCACCTTGCGTTATACCAAATGATCCACCTTCATGACTAGTCGACGGTGGAAATTGTGGTACTAATGAATGGTGTAGAGCTTTGGTTTTAGTCCAATAAATGCTTTCTTCCTAAAGAACCATATTAGATTGAACGATTAAGAATTGTTTTTTTCCTTTTTCATTTTCATTCCTCAATCGATGTGAGTTGTGGTTTTCTTTTCGGGTGTTTTGAAAAATATTCCTTTTTTTAATGTGTTGCTTAAAGTCTACCTTTTGTTGGTGGTAAAAATTTTTTGCTATATTTTTATTATAGGGGTTTGGTCATTATGAAAATTGGTTTTTATTTCTTTGATTCGTTTATAATTTTCCATCTAATTTCTAATGTTTGATGTATTGTTATTGTTTTTTTTTTTTTTAGTCTCTTTTAATTATTTTTTTCTCAAAAATATAATGTGTATGCCATGTTTACTGCATGTTTTTATTCACGCCTTACTATTTATTTTATATAATTGGTTCATTGGTTATTGATTAAATCTTATATTTTTGTTGTGATTGCAGAAATCACCGACATTGTAATCGAAGTGTTGAGGCTATAAATTTTAGAGCAAGATTTTTGTTAGAAGATTACGACGATCTTGAATATGATGATAAGGTAATAGTATTATTTTATTGTAACTAAAGTGATTTTATTTGATTAATTTCGAAGACTTTGAGGAAGTAAAAATCAGATCACTACAGAACTGAGGTTCTACAAAACTTCCTCCTCAAGTCTCTCCATTTGTTTTGTGGAATGGAATCTGAAAGGTGATTTTGTCTATTCACATTTTTTATCATTTTTTGGAAAACCTACATGCATTTTTTTTTTAATTTTATTTATTTAATTTTTATTTAACCCAGTGAAATGGGTGTCTTAACTAAGATAATGGATACAATTATTATGATGTTATTTATTTATGTTACTAAGATATCTTAGAGAGGAAGGCATTGAAACATGTGATTATTATTAAAATCACAAGACAAAAAGATAATTAAACAATTATAATAATCATCTATTAAATTTTTAATATTATTTAAAAAAATACGTCGAACTTATTGTTTACTAAACAAATTTAGGTGAGTAAGCATTTACAGAAAGAGAAGGACGAGAAGATAATACAACCAGTTTAAACAATTAAATCGTTGATTCGTTAAAATCTACAAAAGAGTCCAATAAATTACAAACACTCCATTTTTATCACACCTTTTTTTGCTCCTATTCTGCTTGGTGCGATGATGATATGTCAAAGCAAATTATTTTTTTCACAACATGCATATTTAGGTTATCAACCCATATTTTCATGAATTAAAACCATGAATTTAATTGGAATAAATAGTGTAAAAGATTTTTATACTGATATTTTATTATGACTTTTTATTGTGATTGAATATCAATGTAAAAACTTTTACACTAATAGTATATACCAATTAAATTCTAAAAACATTCCTAAGTTATCTTGAATATAATGATTCAAAACTTTTAATAAAATATTCATTGAATTCTATGTTTGCTAAATTTCTCCACAAGTGATACCAATATTTGGGAGTGATCCATCATGCATGTTTTCAGTCCGTGCATCCATGGAGGAAAGCAAGCTAACTAGAAGCAACAATAAAAGCATATCAATATTATTCATTATTAGAAATGGCAACGGGTCAAGACGGGCACGGATAGTGGTTACCCGCCACCTGACCCGCTACAAAAACTCACTACTCGTTATCAGTTAAAAACCCGTCGGGTATCCGTTATAGAAATACCCTTGAGCTTTTTTAATATCCGCAGGTATCCATGGATAATTTTAAAAAAAAAATATTTTTTTTAAAATTAAATATTTTTTTTTTAAATTAAATATTTTTTTTAAAATTAAATATTTTTTTAAAATTAAATATTTTTTTAAAATTAAATATTTTTTATAAAAGTTTTATCAAACAAATCATTTATTTTTTGGAAAATCTAGAAATAAAATTATACTAGTTTCTACAAGATTAATTAGATCTAAAAGTATATTAATATAATATATTATAAGAAAATATTTAATACAAATAAAATCTTTATTTTATATTATCAGCATTTTTATAATAAATAATTTTATTAACTATGTAGTTTTCATAAAAAAATAAGATTGATATCAATAAATTTTGATAATTAATATTTTAAATTGATTTATTTTCCAAAAATATTATCTTTTTTAATATATATATATTATTTTAGTTTAGTGGGTAGTTGGTACTTGCGGGTATGAATATTATGATACCTATACCCATGCCTGTTAAGGAGCGGATAGAAAAAAATTCGTATCGGCAAGTAGCGGATGCCCATTTATATTATCCGTGCGAATATTTTTGCGAGTTTTATCCACGGGGCGGACACAAATTTTTTTGTCATCTCTATTCAGCATACTAGACATTCATATTTAAAAAAAAAAAGGAAAAAAGTATATATCATAAGATAACTTTACTAGTTTTTTTTAATAAAACATTAAGCTTTGGGGATCTTTTAATCAATGAAAATATGGATAAAAATCATAAAGGTGTCAAGGAAAAAATTTCTTTGATATTCTCATGTCCTAAACATAATCATCACTTCAAGATCATAGAAATGTATGTGTTTTTTTCACCCATCAAGGGATGAAAAAGTTGAAGCTATTTCTTATACCGCATGGAAGCGGGAAGTGATTTTAAAAAAATGTATAATGATATTGTTTAAACTACATATACTTGCTATGTTTCTAAGCAAAAGTTGAAACTTTTAAACATTCTTCCTATAGCTTTCTTTGAAGATGGTTTGAGTAATTTGGCCAGTACTCAAAGAGGTCTCTTTTGATTGGATGGAACAGTTGATGTAACCCTGAATTTGCGATTCAATTGCAAAATGTGGGTTTGGTTTTGGATAAGTTTCAAAACTCACACTAGTCGTAATGAAAGTGTCATCAAAACGTTTTGACTAAAAAGGGTTGTAGTTAACAAGTATATTTTTTTTAACATATTAGTTCAAACTCAATGCCTAATTTCTATTTTTTTCAAATATATTCATAAAATGTTTTATTGAAAAAAAAATACACCTTTAGCATTCTTAGATGATGGGATTCAAACTACTACAAAAATAAACTACAACATCACGTACTTAACATAGGTTATAATGGAGAACAGATGTTAACAAAAATGCAGTGACATTTTTGTAAATAAATGAAATATGATGAACATAGGTTCGCATAAAAACGATGCCAGTATGGGATGCTACGCTGAATGTTACTATGACTAATGTTGTGTAATTTTATTTTTGTAATTTTGCTGCATCCGTTTATGCAAACCCGACGTGAAGTCACATTGGTGACTTCAGTTTTCAATGGAACCAATCCCATACCGTGTGTTATTCGACCTTTCCCCTTTCACATTAAACTCACAATTTCATTCTCTTAATTAGTTTTTATGAAGTTGAAACCCTTCTTCTCCCTTTCTATTAAAGTTCCTCCTCACGTTGCTTGATCTATCATTGTTATTTAAACACAAAGCAATCATGCATCCTCATTGTCACGAGCCTTACCTGCGCCGCCGAGAAACGTAGCACCACTACAGTTTATCGTGCTTAGAGAGCAAAATTCATGGTACAAAGCGAAAAAGAGTTTTCAAGTGCAAAACCCTAATTACCACTTCATTCTCTCGCAGTATTCACACTATCTATATCATACTGTTTAGGTAATTTGAGAGTGCATTCTGCCCTTAATTGCAATTTTGATTTTCTTAGAATTTACATAATGAGAAACATAAGGCAATTTTAATTTTCTTAAAGCTCATGTAATGAAAAACATAAGGCAGCTTCTGAAATTCCTCATCACATATGAAGTGTGTTTTAGTTTGGTGGAAGTAGGGGAGGAATAGCTAGTGAGATGGAACTCATTATTAGACAAACTAACTTCACTAGCCAACACCTTTTCTTTAATGCTCCTTACGTGTTCGATGAAATGCTCCAATGAAATTAAGAGAGAATTAATGTGAACCAGCTGAAGGTAATGAAAGAGCAAACAAATCAAAAAATGAATCAAACTTTGATCAACTTCTTGTTATATATCGAAATATGAAGGTATTGTTGGATATTCTAATAACAATTATAATTGTATTCTATTATGTAATATCTTCTCTTTTACTTTATAGGAGTTAATTCTTATATTTAACCAAGTCCAACCATGTCATTCTGCATTCCCCTTTATTTATTCCTACTTCTTTTTGTCAATACGTCATTGGATTAACTATGTTTCATAATGCAGAAGCTTAAAAATGTGCAGGACTTTTTAAGATTGCCACATATGGAGTTTTTTAATGTGACCATTTATGAGAGTTTCTTGAAGTTGCCTATTATTTAAAATCTCTTCCATTTTAACTGTTGGACAACATTAACTAGTCATCAAGTTATTATTTTATTATGAATTTATAATGGTTTTATCAACATTTATACTTCAATTTTTAACAGATAGGGATGAAAGTAGTTTTTTATATAATATTTTTGTTCATCGGACATTTTGTTCTTCACAATTGTGCTAAAATAAAAACTAATTTTATATCTATGAATTGGATTCTAACCATGCTCTCGGTCCCCCCTAAAAGATATAGAATAGATCTAATTATTTGGTGAAGACCAATATATAATTTCATCAAATATTAAAAGAAAAAAGTTAGTCTCACAACGATTTTTACAATAAGAAAAAAAGATAGAAAGAGAATAGAGAAAGATAAAGGATAAGAAGAACATGGGAAGATAAAATAAAATTGTCTGGTATTAAAAAGGGTTTTAGATAATTTTTTTTTAATTATTCTTTTTCACTTTTCTACTAATTTGTATTTTTTATCTTGTAATATTATAATTCTCATATAAAATGATAATTTTTTAAGCTTGTACTCTTCCATAAAAGGGTTAAGGTTATTGCCGAAAACAGAAATGACAAGGAGTAAATGCACTACGACTATTAGCTGTTACAAATTGTGTCCATATAATGGTTGTAAATCAGTCTTGTAACTTTCCAGGGAATAAGAGCTAGCAACTAGGTCACTAGGGTACCCCATGAATAAAACGTGTACTTTCGGAAAACATTACTACATCCAAAACGAATTAGATATGATAATGATAAGCAGTTCCTGAAAATATTAATATGCTTATATAAATTAAAGAATTTAATTGGTATAACTGTTAGGATAAAAATATTTTACACTCACATTCAATTATAATTTCTTATTTATGTGATTTTTAAAATAATAATTAATAAAATCGACAAATTTATCATAAATAAAAAGTTATAATTGAATGTAAATATAAAAATCTTTTTATACTAATAGTATATATCAATTAAATTCTAAATTAAAATGTTGATATGCTTAGTGTAGCCTTTTGTTAATAATAGCTAGCATTTACAAGATTAACTCTTTACATTCTATTTGAAGCTCCAACAATTTATATGATTTTTTATTTTCTTAAGCGAAACTAATGAAAAAAAGGGTACAAACATGATTCTAACTTATTATGCTGGAGCTGGTGATATAATATCAATGTTGATATGTCAAAATCATCGATATGCCCAATAGTGGCAACTATGGAGATATTTAATTTTTTATTATTAAATATACTAGATATATATGGCTTGACTCTGTATTTTATTAATTATCTTCACAAAATATGCATTTGTTCATGGGTCAAGATGATGATGAACAATCCATATTTTATTAAATTTATATTCAATAAATATAAACTTAATGTCTTGCCAAACCTTTCTAGCATGTAATTAATTAGTGGAGTAAATGTTTTTATGTACTAGATTATGCCTACTTTGTCCACAGTTGAATTCCACCCTCCTTCAAGTCCATCACTTTTGGTGTAAATGACTTTCCATTCGCCGGTAGTCATGACACTCAAGTAAGTGGATTTTATTTTATTTTAATTTTATCTTTTTCTATGAAGATTTTAATTATCTATGCTTTTCATCCTACAGACTCGCTATATATATTCTTTTTACTAACATTTTTCTAGTCTAGGTCACAGAAGTCCTAAATACATTAATTAATGTGAACATTTAAACATTTATATAATAATTATAACTATTTTATCCTAATATCAAATTATTTGAATAGTTTTTTATATTAAATTATTTTTATAATTCCTTATATTTCTATAGTTTTCATATTTTAATTATAGGTTTAGCTTCCAACAAAACTGAAACAGGAAACCATTTAGAGTTTAGTTGTGTAATTTGCATATACTACATCGATTATCTGTTAAACCGATGTTGTAATAAAAATTCAACATCAATTTCAAACCTAATGTTGATTTGTACCATATTTAACATCGGCAGCTACAATATCGCTTCAAAACCAATATTGTAAGCACTTCGGAACTGATGTTGTATCTATTTTTTGTTTAATAGTTAGTATGAGTTATGAGAGTTGTCTCCCATCAAAACTGATGTTATATCTATTTTTTGTTGTAATAGTTAGTATGAATTATGAGAGTTGTCTCCCATTTAATTATATACATAAGTGAGGAATTATCTCTAATCAATGTTGAACTTTAATTTTTTATCCGATGCATTCAGGCATAAAGAACCAGAGTGTTGTTTTACTTTAAACCAATATATTTGCAATATATTTGTGAAAAAAAATTGTGTAGATTGAATTTGAACATAGTATTTAAAAAAATTAAAATACACTTATTCACAAAGGGATTTTTTTTGTCTTGAAATTTCGTTGTCGATTTTAATATACCTCAAGTTCCAACACTTTTGTAGAACCATTTTAAAATTGGATAACAAAGTTGATATGACATTGAGTGTTCCATCCATTTGAAAGTTACCTCTTTGAGTGCATGCCAATTACTCAAACCATTTTCAAGTAAACTATACGACCGATGCACTTACCAGTAGCAGGGTAGAAAACTTTGCACTCATTAATTAGTTACCAAAAAGGTATTTATCTCACCATACTAAGATGTTTAGGGTCAAGAGAAATCAAGCAGTCAAAAATCAATTTAAGTAAGCACACTCACAAAAATAGTAATTGGTCACATAAAAATAAGTACACTAAAACAAGTAATCATGGGCTTCCACAAGGTCGCAATTAGGTCAAGTGGCTATGTTCATTTTGGAAACAAAAAAAAAAGACCAAAGGGCTAAAATTAACAAAATACAATATGAACTTTTAATGAACGTAAGACTCCCAAGGAACAACCTCCCCACGCTTGGAACTTTTTATATGTCCATTCTCTTAATATATTTTTTCACCTTTCTCTATTTTTTTTTCAATTTTTTAGGAGAGATTTTCTCTCTTTTTTTTTAATTATAGAGGTAATCTCAAACTTTTTCAATTTATCACAGTTTTTCCTTTTTTAGAGGTTACTCAATTCTTACTATAAAAGGTCCTTCACTAGAAAATATGTAGAAAAAATTAGGTGACAACCAAATACTCCAAAGGCTTAACTTGGAGAATTTAGGGTAATCAAGCAACAACTATTAAGTGCTTCAGAAAGAGACATAAAAAACAACCCCAAATTTTGCAAAGAAGGAGGTGGACTCTTATAGACATTCATTTAACACAACAATTCGAGCATGTAAAACTTTGAGATGTATACACACAGATAGAGAGAAAAAGTTTTCTACAATACTCATGGTAAGTGCACTGGTCGTATGTACTAACGATAAATTTATCATTCGATCTACAAGGACTTATTGATACTCAGAAACTTCAATGCTTTCTACTTGTACAAACGAAAGATAGAAATAAACTAAAACTACCAAACATAAAATAAATAAAACGAAAATAAATAAAAACACAACAGTTACATGTATGCAATTCAATTGGGTTTGACTCACTAAACCATCCTTCAAGTGAATGGACTTAAAACCCTCATTCAATCCCCAATTTTCCATCACCCATAAAAGTATCCTTACCTCTGATCCCTCGCAAGTAAGGAAGTAAGTTATTTGAGCTTTAGACTATGAATCTCTCACACAATCTAAAGTCAAACAACTTGCATTAAGTAAAGGAGTTTAAGATGGTCAATGGGTATTACTCTCTCCAAGCAATAGCACCCATTGGGTGTTGGTCCCAAGAAGAAATCTAGAAAAGGGGTTGAATAAATTCCAAAAAATATTTTCACAAACTTCCTATTCAAAAAGTAATATCATAGTTTTCAAAATATCCCCTTTAGAGAAATTTTCAAAATCTACATTTAATGTTTTCACAAATTGGTTTACAAATAAAGCTTGAAACAATATATGAGATTCAACTCTTTTTAAGATTTGAGCAACAAGCTTGACCAATATTAATTTCTTCAATAGTAGTTTCCAATTGCACTTATTTGAAACACAGAATTCCAATTGTTAATCTTTTTCAGTAGAGATAATAGGTAATGAAAGTATAGTGTCAAGATTCAATTATTAATTAAAGTTTCAACAATTCAATTCCAAATTCAACTATATGAATACACAAATCAATTTTGCTGCATAATAATGCATAAATTCAATTACAATAAAAAAACTTACTCACAAATCAATCAAGAATTCAACTCAAACAATCATAAAGAGTAGAGCGAAATAGAGAATTTGCACAATTTTTTATACTAATTCGGTCAACTTGACTTACATCCAATTCCTAGACTTAGTCTTCCGCTAATATGCTTTTCACTAAAAATTTAATACATGCACACCACACATACAAATTTTTACCTAGAAAGATTCAAACAACACAACAAAAGAGGCTTCTTTTTGCACCCCACAAGAGTTTGCTAAACTGTGACATTCTACCACTCACAACGCTTCACTCACAACACCCCGTTGCAAGATTTCACAATAACCTCAAGAACACCTCAAGAA
Source organism: Psophocarpus tetragonolobus (assembly GCA_037954015.1). Classification (NCBI taxonomy): domain Eukaryota; kingdom Viridiplantae; phylum Streptophyta; class Magnoliopsida; order Fabales; family Fabaceae; genus Psophocarpus; species Psophocarpus tetragonolobus. The sequence goes on from CM075694.1 coordinate 34,469,496, forward strand.
ATTATCAAGACTTGTGCAAAAACACAGAAAATAGTATAGAACAATATCACCTGATTTGTGATGAATACCCAAACAATAGAATTCAATATCACTATCATTTTCCCCTTTGATCAATCAATTCTTGATGCTTCAACTCATCAAATTTTGGGTTTCTTCTTGTAGAAAAATGGGTATTTCAGTTAGGAACGAGCAAGCTTTCTTTTTTTACCTTTCAAAACTTATGTGATACTCTTTTAAAAATGCTTCTATGAGTTTTGAAATAGGTTAATCAATTAGTCAGTTGATTACATGATTAGATGTTTCAAAACTGGCCCAAAAAGTTTGGCCTCAGGTTTAATCGATTACTATTTTCAGGTAATGAATTACTCTTGAGAGCATGAATCAGAGTACCCAATTTTCTTGAAGGGTAATCGATTACCATAATAAGGTAATCGATTACCTTACCTTAAAAATAAGATTTGATGATTTTTTAACACTTCCTAACCTATGTAATCTATTCATTTTCTACTTAAACATATTCTCATGACTATCTAAACACACAATACAAGTACCAACCTCAAACGTGTTTGATACCATAAAGATGAATTAAAAAGATACTACTCCAAAACCAAAGCTTCATACTTCCAAAAGGATTTGATTGCTTCATCATGCTTTCCAATCCTTCAATTCAACATTGGGAGCTTTTCTCACTTTACAAGTCAAAATCCTCTCCCGAGCTCATTCAACAAATAAAACCCACGAAATATTTAGAAATAAAAAGCAAGGTAAAGAAAAACATCAACAATGGAAAGTAAACTTACATTTAAAGTACAAATATACACAATAGTTCAGGTAAAACTACATCAAAACCCAACTAAATACAAAATCTAGCTAACCATAAGGATGGATGAGCTTGAGGATAGGTGAAAGTGGTCTGAAGGATGCCCTAAGCCAGCAAATGTGCAACTCTGGGTCAAGAGAGAGCATGGAACCCCCAGATGGAACCAACTTAGCTAACTGAAAACTCGCCCTTTTATTTTTACATTTCACAACCCCGACGCCTAACGGTCAAAAAGTGGTCGTTGAGCGCCATAAGACTCTTTAAGGGCTAAGTATTTTGAGTGTTGGACAATGGTGAAAGTGTGCATTGGGCGCTTGGCTGTAGACGCGGCCACTTGGATTAATGGGCGCTGACGACGATGGACTTGGCAGTTGGGCGCTTGGGCATTAGACTCAGGTGCTCTTTATTGATGAACGTTGGGCGCTCCCTACTCCACCTTTGGGCGTTCATGTTAGAGACAAACCAATTTTTTTTTTATTCACTTCTTTAGTCCTTCCTAAAACCTAACTCAAAACAACTAAAAATAAGCAATTAAACATAAAATATGCATAAACGTAAATCTAAACCTAAATTTCTAACTAAATCTAATTTTAAGCGAAATAAGAGGAAAATAAGACATTAAATAAGAAAAAATTATGATAATTGCTCTATTTTACGTATGTAAAAATAAGTAACTTAGACAGTTATCACACACACTGAAAGAACAAAGGACTTATACACAATATAACCCCCACATGGATCGAGTCTTACAGTTTTAGTGATTAATATGGTATAAAAATTTCAAGCTTACAACTATGTAATTATTCAGCTTTTATACAAGAAAAAATCTTAATTATTTTTATTATGTTCTTTGAATCCTTAAGAGTCACCACTATACCTCTCTAGACCACAAGAAATCTTTCAAGTTAAACATAATAGTTAAGGCCAGTCATTGATATTAGTGGAAAAAAGGCAAAGTAAATCATGTAGACATAAATAAACCAAAAATCCTCTCCCCACACTTTTGAAATAATGCTATGTCCCAAGGGGTAGAAAAACATCACAAAATGTAAAATAACAAATGGAAAACTAAAGTATTGAAATTAAAAATAAATGAAATAAAAAGAAGAAACTGAAAATTAGGCCTTCAAGACACCATTATTACATCTCAAATAGCATTAATGTGCTTATGATGAGCATCATCGTGATTGACAGGAAGGTGAAAATATGACAAATGAAGTATGGTCATGCTCAATAGAAATGATGCAATTCTTATGGTTGTTTCTCCCAAGATCATCTTCAAGAGGTTTCCACAAAGAGAATGTGAAGGTGGTAGGAAGAAGAACAGTGGTGAATTGACGCCATTTGATGATATAAGCCAAAGGTTGGATGAAGCTTGCCACAAGGGAATAAACCCTTGATAAAGTCATGGTTGAGCTCTCAGAATTAGAGAAGAAGACACTCAAGAAAGGAACTTACACAAGAAAATTCTATTTTCATTCAAGTGTAAAAAGAGTACAAAGGGTAGTGGTGAATATTTATAGAGAAAACCCTGGGCTAGTGGGCTTAAGGTGGATGTCCACATTAGGGATATATTAGTTGAATTAACTAAGTCTTAATTTAGCTAAGAGCTAATTAACACATATTTAATTTAACTAGATCTAAACAAGTCCCTAAAAAAAAAGATCTATGTTCGCTCTAATTCAAGTTTGAATTTGAAAGTGCCATGTAGACTCCCTCCAATTCAAATTTGAATTTAAAATGGGTTATATAGGCACCACTTAGGAGAAAGAAAGTGGTTGGTGCCACATGGGGGAACAAGGGGGTCTCACTTGTCTCTCATGCTTCATGTAATGCTAAAAAGGTGTGGGAAACAAATTAGGGGGTATAGACAGCAAAAACCACACATCCCAAGTCTTTAAAAAAGGCCCACACTTAAGCACAAACTCCACATAAAAGATTAATAACACCTCCTTCTTAAAATAAAAGAAATAGGTCAAAATATAAGCCTAAAAGAGAACTAAACACACCACTAACTACTAAATGAAGAGGGGGCATATTGCAAAATAAAATATTTACAAAACATAGATTATGGCCTAAAACAATCTCTTCATGCTCCATCCAAGCCATGTCTATTCTTCAATCCTCCTAGTTAAGAAACCTTACTAGGTGGGATTGCATCAAGAAATGTGGAAAGGTGGTTAACGAAGCATATTCGTGCATAATTTGAGCATGGTGCGCTTTTGTTGGTTGAATTTATTCACTTTGTTTACTCATCATGGTCGTGCTGCCATGGAACACAATCGTTCTACCATGGAACACAGTCGTTCTTATTCAATATTCCAACTTCTTCATCTTTGAGCCATTTATGGTCCATTTACTTCCAATTTCTAAAGTACCTTGGTGAAACATATACCAAAAAATGAGATTTTCAAATAAATATGCATTCTTGCGTTAGTCACATGCATAAAAACACCATAAAAAATATAGTTCACAAATCAATTTATTAATAAATGTCCAATTACTTATTAGAATTATTTGAAGGAGTGATGAGGAAGAGGCATATTCCTCTTATTATGAAAGATAACTCATGGATAAAATTCAAAGATTCCTCCAAGGAAACTTGAGCGTGGAATAGTATAGACAAAAAGTAGAGTTTTATCTCATGAGGCCTAGAAAAAAAGAAGATCTCAGGTCTATTATTGCTAGGTTCCTAGGAGGTTTGAGAATTGAGATAAGGAATAAAGTTGAACTTTTACCATATAAGGACCTAAATGACTTGGTCCAACTTTGTATCAAATTAAAGTTTTGAGTAATAAATGAAGATGAGGACTTCCTTCAAGAAGAACCCTTATAATCATACTCTTTTCCAAAGAAAGACCAAGCCAAAAAGGGGTGTTATTTTAAGTCATCCCAAGTGGGAACAGTCAAAAGATAAAGTTAAGAAAATCAAATCCATATATAAAAAGAGCACCTTCATTACTAATTCTAACAATAGAACTAGTGGACACTAATAGTAGTCAAGAAGAGACTACATCTTCTTTTTCCTCCTTTTCTAGTGGAAGTGAAGAAGAATGGGTGAAGAGCATAAGAAAGAGGGTGTTTACCTTTTGATGGTGACCTCCTGATGGTTAAAAAGCTTAATGAAAGCCAACCTTGTAATTTTTACCAAACACTAAAAGAGAACATCTTTCATAAATGATGTAGAATTTTATATAGAACATGTTTTCTCATTATCGATAATGGGTCATGTTACTGTTGTAGTGCATTATTGGTTGAAAAATCGGCCCTCACTACCATTATCCAAAGCCGAAACCCTAAACCTTTATCCAAAACCTTCTAGGCTCCTATTGTTAAATGAGAAAGGTGTTGAACAAAAAATTACAACAAAAATAATTTATATTTATCGATTGAGTATAATGGAATTGCCTCCACAAGAAATCATGCAATAATCAAATTAACTCCACAGGGAACTTCCTAGACTATAAGGTTTGTGTAAAAGTTGCAGAAAATTAAATAATAATGTAAAAAAAAAAATTATCAAACAGTTGCCATACAAAGCATAAATTGACGAATACGTAATAGCATTATCGGGGTTAGATTTTACCAATTCCCAATACCATGTTCCAGAAATCTTAAACCAATAATTTGATTTATTTATATCATGAGAACAATTTGTACCCTAAAGTATCCCTAGAACAAAAGAGTTAATCTTCCAATTTTACTTCAATTCCTTGACTCATAAAATTGGGAGAATCAAATGGATTACAAAATACAAACTCAAAAGTGGTTAATAAATATACTATCCTAGGCATACAATCCATTAGTTATTTCCCAGATTTTGAAAACCAGGCTGGTCGGTTCAACCCGTTGAACGGGGGACCGGACTGGTGTTTGGTCCATTGTTTTCTAATAACCAGAGGCTTTTAAAACTAGGAAAAAACCAGCTGAACCGACACAAAACCAGTCAAAGCTGGCTGGTTCACGGGTTGATCCCTTTTTTAAAAAAATTATAGTAAAAAAATAAAAAAATTAGAAAACAATGGTTCTTGAAATTTTAGGCACACAAATGAGAAGTATTCTAATAAGGTATTGCGAGATAAAAAAATATTTATAAGGAATTTTTGCAAAAAGTACTTAAGGCTATAAAAAATATTTAAAATGAATTTTTGCAAACAAAAATATTTAAAACTGAATAAGATATATTATATTTTTATACTATAAATTATATATAGTTTATTTTTTTGCTTACTATATTTGTAGTAAAATATAAAAAAATATATAATATTTCATTAAATCCAATTCAACCTCGGTTGAACCTTTAAACCCTAAACTCATGCCTTTACTAATTCAATGACGGTCAAGTTTTGAAAACCTTGGTTATTCCTACGCATTCTTAATTTAACATTATCTTCTAATCCACCATTAAATTAACAAGCTCATGTAATAGGGTGATCATCCTAAAATAGATAATGAAAATAAAAAGGAACCATATAAAATACAAAATAAAACGAAAAAGAATTTTTTCAATACATAAAATGGTCATGGTTACATTAACTCCAGCAATAGGAAAGTTAGTTACTCGTGGAAGTCATAAAGGAACGTCTTAGCTTGGATAAGATGTGTCATTCCCAAAGCACTTTTCAACCTCTCTCCATCTTTAGAATATTATAATGCAAAAGCAAAAGTGAGATACCTACTCTCAAAATTAAAGTATGTAAAAGGATTACACAGTATACTCATGTAAAAGGAGGTCATTGTAAAATTCAAAACAACTACAAGGGTATTTTATGTAATTTGACAAAAAATCAAAAGGTATAAGGTAATTTGCTATTTTCCATAATATATTAAATGTCATAAAAATGTTTTCATGCTATTATGCATTAAAAACAAATCCCTTTTCACTTTGCATTTAATAAAGCCATTAATTTATAGTATATCAATATTTTAATAAGAAATTCTTATTAAATTTAATATATATATATATATAAATAAAAAAAAGAGAATTTAATTAGTACGTATTATCAGTTTAACAAATATTTATACTAATATTTTAAAAGTGATAAGAACCAAAAGTAGTGGTTGAATGTCAGTATAAAACTCTTTTATATTGTCGTTATATACTAATTAAACTCATTTATATATATATATATATATATATATATTAAATTTTATAGATAATATGTGCTGTATTAAAATTCTATTAACCAATAAGAATAAGACACTATGTGCCTCAACTATCAATTTTATTTTAAGTTTTAAATAAAAGTAAAAATTTAAGATGTTATTTTTTTAATAACTATATTTAGGTATGGTTTTAAATAATGGTTCGAGTCAAGTATTCAGGAGATGAGAAAGAAATTAAAAGTGTTAAACATGTGGATGTTAAATAAAGGGTAATTTTGGTATTATCAATTGTGTCACCGAAATCGTGTATTCCTCTGTGTAATGACATAAATATAAAGATGAAGGCTAATGTGTACCACCATCAAAAGTGGCCCACCGTGAACAACAACTACAAGACGTTAGATTGTGTTAAGGTGTACCTATTTATCAGATATGCTCCACTTTAACATGCCTTATTCACTATTAATCCCTTGAACCATCTACACCTAGGGCATGTAATTGTCCTTCCACAATGTCACCCTTTATGACGTTGACAAACCCTTCTGGAAGTTGATGTTCCTCTACCTTGCTATTTTCAGTCATACCTTTCCCTTTATTTTGAATTATTATAACCGAATCTAAGATATGATTTTGAACTCAAGCTTTAAAACAAATTCACATTCTCCTATAAATCGTCATCAAATCTTTGCTTATGGTCATTGCCTCATCTAGAATCAAACATGCAAGTACAGATATGGCTTTGAAGAGATCTAACAAAATCTACTAGGTCAGATTTAGAGACCAAAGCGTAAGAGCGAATTGACAAATTGAAAGCTTCCATTGATCATTTTTGTTTTTTTTGTTTTTTTTTTTTTTTTTGTCAATTTGAGTGTCCATCATTTCTTGTGTTCAAAGCATTGATTTTTCCACTTTATCTGACTATTGATCTTCATTCTTAAACATTTAAATCTTCTTATTCCTGTGATTTGATATTGGACCTTGCAGAGACCGCCGACTTGTTAACATTCTTTAGAAAAAATCAAGAAAGGAGGGAGAGTAAGAAGTGGAGTACAACACACCAACAACAGAGTGATTCAGGTCAGATGATACACATAAAATTAATCTAATGGCTATTAAAGATGCTTCACCATGGAGCACTTGAAGTTCCGATGCACTATAAAATTTAATATTAATTTTAAAATTAAATGATATTACATTATTATATATGTTAAACCATGTATCTTATTAATATAGACTCAAATATTGAATGTGTATTTAATTCTTTTACAAAAAGGTCAACTTTTTTAAATGATAACATTTAATATAAACATTAATAATTTATGAATTTATAATGTACAGTATAAAAGAGTTTTCTTTTTTCATTCAATTATATATCTTTTTATTTGAATTATAATTTTTTAAATGTTAATTAATAAAGTAAACAAATTTATTATATATAAAAATTTGTAATTAAATGCATAAGTTTTTTTTCTTAATATATGTTTAAATATTTATTTGTATCTATTTTCTTACCCCTTTTTCTTTTAGTATAAAACCATAAATGATAAATAAGGGAAAATATAAATGTAAAAATTTATAATTACTAATTAATTAAAGAAATTATATGATATTTTGATTCTTATTTTTTCTTATATTTTTTATACCTTTTCAACAATACTTTGTTAATTTATTGTTTATCTTTAATTGCGTGTGTCACTTGGAATATTAATTAATCATACAAAGCATATAACTAATTAAAACAAAGGAAAATATTTTGAGATAGTAAATTTTCTTTGACAAAATAATTAACCACTTTTAGTTGTGCAAAATGAATCTGTTGATAAATAAATGTAGATATTATTCCACCAAAACTTCAATCTGAGCCCCATTATCAATCTCCTTAATTACTAGCAAAGAGAGATTTTTAAAATTAATATATTTTTTTCTTCCCTTCTTAATAATATGTTAAGTGCTACAAATGATTGACGGCATCTTTGGTTCCAAGTTCCAACCTTGTTAGGATGCAGTACAAGAAAAATAAAAATTAGTGGGATAAATTCGTCACAAAATAAACAAAATTCTTATTAGTCAGTCATAAAATTTTTACGACTATAGTTTCTCGTAATATTTGGCATCACAAACACTTTAGTGATGGATTTTTTGTTCTTAACAAACAGTGGCAATTTTTTTTTCCAATGCATAATTTAAATATTTCTTCACCACATGCAAAAATAAATTATCATATTTATTATTATTATTTTCTTTCTGTGACTAACAAAACATCTGCACAAATTGTGAAAGATTTTATTCATCACAAACTCTTTCTCTATTTCTTAGGAATTTGACCATCATGAGAGAAATTATATGTCTGTCACAAATATAATTTAAAGTCACATAATCCTCTATATTGGAAGTGTTGTGCCCTTATATTTTATTTCATCACAAATTAAGTAGTAAATAATCTTTTATTTCTGATTTATTTACCCCAACCCCACTATAACTAAGCCAACCATTAACTATAATTAATAAAGTTAACAAACTTAACATAAATTAAGAAATATTAAGAAATGTAAATATTTTTACATTGACAATATATACCAATTAAATTCAAATGAATATAATAAATAAACAAGTTAAATAACATATAATGTTTTATTGCTTGAAATTAAGTCTTTACATAACTATTAAAAGTCTCGTACAAAAAATTGGATATATTTATAGCATTCAAAGTTTTGACTAATATTAAAAGTTTCAATACCTATTTAACTTCTCCTAATTTCTAACAATGGATAACTAAAACATAAGAAATGCATATGATAAATTTATAAACATTCATATTATCATCTATTTCATTATGATGTTGCTATAATCATCTATATATAGGGTGTAGCACGCTAGATTGGTTGAATATATTCTACCTAGAGAAAAAATCAAAAAATAAATTCCACATATTAGTTATATACACTCAAGATAAAAAACACACCATTGAATCCTAACATACAAAAAATAATAGTGTTAAAAATAAAATAATATTAGGTGTGAAAAATTCAACTCACCTATCTTTTTAATTTTTCTATAGTGATGCCCCTGCACTTCTTCAACACCTAGATATAAGAAAAATTAAATCATGTCTCTATAATGTATGTAACTTTTTTACCAGTTAGAGTCATGAGATATAACTTTTCATCAAGAGTCATTAGTATGTTTCTTTGAAACGTCAAGGAACTGTTGGAGTTTTTCGAGAAAATTATTTTAAAAATAAAAAGAAAAGATGTTTAAAGACCCAATTTTTCAATAAAAAATTGTAGGAAAATAAAAAAATTGATTTTCTAAAGAATTATCCAAAACAGTTTTTTATCACATTCGAAAAACTGGAAACACATAGTTTCATCTTCAAGCAATTGAGTTCTCTTTCTCCTTCCATTACGGTCTCTCACGCTCCTTTCACACTTTCTACCCTGACCTCTGCTACCACCTCTTTCACTCCTTCCATGTCTCCTACTCTAACTTCTGTCACCTCTCTATTTCTATTTTTGCCATTTATCACACTCATGTCATGTGTCCTACTCCGTTGCAACCTCAGTCACCTCTCTATTGTTGTTGTCATAACCTCTCACAATCACTCCATGTCTCTTAACCCGACCTTCATCACCTCTCTATTGCTACTGTCGCTATGTCTCACCCTCCTTTTGCACCTCCCACCACAACCTTTACCACTTTTTTACCTCTGCTTCCACCATTTCTCTGTTGTCACCCTATTCTATTGCCACCTCTTTGCTTCTTTGGAAAATGAAAAATTGGATTTATTCAAACTCATTTTTCCAAATTTTTATACTTTTCTAGAAAATAAAAAATCTGAAAAACTGGCTGAAAAAATTTCTAGGAAAATTGGGTGTCAAACTAAATGGTCTCTAAATTTCTTTGTTAACATGATTTTCTAATAATTACCAAAACCAACCCTTTTGATGAATCAAGATTATTTCGATTAAATCATGGAATGTTTAATGGATTAATAAAGAAACTGAAAGAAACAATTAAAATTCATATTAACAACACAAGAATAGTGAATTGATTAATACGAATTTATCAAGAATAAGAACATAGTAAAGTTTCAACTTAGCAATTTCAATAAGTGATAGGAAGAGAAGATTTAACATCAAGATTAATGTTGGTTTTGTCATCCTCATGGCTACATCCAGCGTTAATTTGAGAATCCTAGTCAAATTTTTTTTACTATAGAAATTGAGTAAAAACAGTATGCACACATAGTCCTATCAATCTAACTATCCCTTGAATCCTAAAGAGACAATCATTGTGAAATCTTATCACAAGATCAACGTTAGAAACTCCTATTCTAATGTATAATTGGACATAAAAGTAAAAAAAAAAAATTGAAATAAATACTCCTGGAATGCAAATTCTAAACTATGAAGATCAATCAACAAATTTTAGGCAAAAATTTTAGTTCATTAGTTTTCGCATATTTAGGTGAGAGATTATTTAAAACTACTAATACAATGTCACATGCATATATGTTTAGCAAACCAAAATTAAAAATAATAATACAAAGAAATAATTATTTGACCTCCATGATCAACACTAAGTATCCTAAATCATTGTTTTTGTTTTTTTGTAAACTATATCACCGATACACTTGATTGTGTGCATGTAAACTATATCAAAGAACTTGATTATATATTTTGGATATTGGTACAAAGAGACACAATAATAGGGTTGCACACAACTCAGGTTGGATTAGGTTTGATTAAACCCATCACACATACCAATTAAAATTACATAAGTCAAGTTGAGAAACAAGTTAAGTCCGGTCAACTGGGTATCAATCTAAATATACTTTTTTATTATGAAAAAATGAATTTTAAAATAATTTTTGTTAGATATTTATGAAAATAAACAATATAATTACTGTAAAGTAAAACTCTTGAGTGTCTATTTTAAGCATAGCTAAGACAAGGGAATGTTGTAGTAGATATGGTTAAGGAAGGAGATAATTTTTTCATCTTATCATTTTCTTTATTGCAAGAATGCCATTTTAATATTGCCTCTTTGTTATTAGCTAACACATTGGGCACTTGATTTCTTAGGTGCTAAGTTATTTTTTATTTTCTTGTTGTTCTATCTATTTAATTTTATACTGTAAAAAAAAAAAATTGTAACCACAATTAACACATCAAACTAAAATACATTAAAATCAACATATAGACCAAGTTCTTTAATTGCTCTTAGAAATCAGGTCATAAAGCACATCTTAGCACAAAATAAAATATATTCATATCAAGCCAAAAATACGATAATCTAAATTAAAAATAAAAACAATAATACAATTGTTGAACAACCATGAAATCTGGTCAAATTTTTGTATTTTAGTATTCTCAATTTTTTTTTTAGTGTGTTGGGTTAAAAATTGAAAACCTGACTTCTAACCCATAAGTGATTATGTTGATTGGGTTAGGTTGGGTGATTGGTGTGGAATCAAGTCAAACCTATAAAGGTTAATGTTTACACACAACTTTAAAACTTACACCTTGCCTCTCTTTGTTACAGAACCATATTCACCAATAACATCAAGAATAGCCATGGAAGACAACATTGACATGTTTGCTTTGTTACCGGATTCTTTGGTTCTGGCGATCATTTCCTATCTTCCATTCAAGGAAGCAGTAAGGACATGTCTCCTTTCCAAATATTGGAAGCATTTGTGGGTAAATTTACCGTGCATAGAGTTGAAAGAACATTTTGAAAGTTTGGAACCCTTTGGTTCAAGAAATGCCAGGAGAAGAGTTTTTCTAAAATTTGTGGCATTTTGGCTGGATAACCGTAAAGATGGTCCTGTGGATAAATTTTCATTGATAATGTCAAACCCTAACGATAATCTTGTTGAAGATATGATAGATAGGTGTGTGGCATTTGTCACCCAACATGGGGTGAAAGAGTTGGAACTCGATTTCTCTGACCCCTCTTGGGAGGAAGAAGTGATTCCATTCAGACGTGAGGCTTTGGTTGAATTGCCAACAATGGCGTATAAACATCAATCCATTCAGTCATTGAAACTTTCTTCGTGTAGCTTTTTGGCAAATGGTTTGAGTAATTGGAGGGAACTCAAAGAAGTAACTTTAAGTTGGATGGAAGTGAATACCGATACCTTGGCAACTTTGCTATCTAGTTGCACAATGATTGAGAGTTTAGTTTTGAAAAAATGTTGGAATTGGGGCCATTTTGAAATCGGCAATGAAACATCGAGTCTAAATAGGCTTCTTGTTGAAAAGTGTTCTTTCCAAAATTCTTTCTTCAAAATCAATGCCCCAAATTTATGCTTTTTCAAGTATTGGGGGAAACTACTTTTGTTTGAATTCAAGAACCTATTGGCCATGGAAGATGCGCATCTTGATTTCTACCTTGGTTACAGTAATGCTGGAATTGGTTCTAGGGTTCTATATGACTTGGTAAATGATCTATATAATGCTAGGGTTCTAAGTGTGTGCCCTTATATACTTCAGGTATATATCCTTAATTTTCTTAACATTTTGTATCATTTTATCAATTGAATTGAAGGATAGAAAAGGAGTTATTTAACTGAGAAAAGTTGTTTATGTCATAGCATATATCTCGCATTTAATCCTGGCCTATATTGAACGTGTTGTTGAAAATAATATGTTGAAGGAATTATTCTTTATGCTTTCACATTGATTAATGTAGTTGTGATTTAGTCTTGTGCTCTTCATTTAATATAGTGACACAAATTTCATTTCAAGGATTGGTAGATATTTGTTTAATTAAACGTGTGCATTTGATATATCCAAGGTTATTCGTACGGAAGAAAGGGCGCGTTTGGCACGTGATATGAATACAAGACATTTGACAGTGAAAATGAACATGCTCACCAGCGAAGTTCGTGGAGTCTTATTCTTTCTTCGCAGCTGCCCAATGTTAGAGTGTCTCACTATTCAATCAGGCTCAAAGATAACTTTACCAGTAACTCTCTCATTCCTTCTCTCTCTTATGTTATAAAAACTAAAAGTATCTCATATACTAACCAGAAAAATATTAGACAGGTGTTTTATAGGAAAATCAATTTTAAATATTTAAGGAATTTTCTTATATTTAGAAATCCTTTAAATGAGTGTAAAATGAATAGAGAAAAAGGAAAGGGGATTGTATACTGAAAACAAAAGGGAATTGAATGAGTGAGGTGCATGAGAAAGAGATGGTGGGGACAAATGTTCAAAAGAGAGAAAAGAAAGGAGAGAAGTGCACAAGAGAATGTGGAACTTAGAAGAATTTTTTTAGATTTCATTTTAAACATTGAATTTTTAAAGCAAAATTTCATTAATAAAATTGCTTTAATTTTCATTTTAATTTAAATTCTTACTTTATTGAAAAATCTACTGTGAAATATTTTAAATGGTATTTGAAGTTCTCACTTTATTGGAAAAAATCTACCATAAAATTCTCTTAGCTTACTTTTAAATTGAAATCTAAACAAGTGGATCGTTTTGGTACAAACTTCTCTAAAAATTTTACTTATCCAAACAGTATAGTCTGTTCTATCTGTTATATAAATCTGCACATACCTAAGCAAGTTATTGTGTATGTGTTTTTCTAAGTGTCTATTAAGCTTAAATATATATATATATATATATATATATATATATAACGTGTGTTCTACATGTATATGTTACAGGATTATCAAGCAATGTGGATAGACAGTGTAAGTTGTCTTAAGCCAAAGAACGTTGTCTTAAATTAAGAGTGTGTATCTATTACAACTTCAAGTCTAACATGAGTTATATATATGATTGTATACATTACAGGATGAAGACCAAGATGATCTACCGATGAGGATGCAGGACAATGTAAGTTGAGCTAATTAAAAGAACATAATTGATCGGCAAATTTATTAGTATTGTTTGAATGAATCTATATGATGATGCCCTCATTATAATTTATACCTATTATATAAGCTTATTAAGACTTTAATTATTACATGTATGTTATTTGCTTGTATTCACTTCAGCATGAAAACCAAGATGTTCAGGATGAGAACCAAGATGTTCAGGATGAAGAGCAAGATGATCAAGCAATGTTGACGGATAGTGTAAGTTTGGTTAAATCAAAGAAAGTGTGAATTGGCAAATTTGTTACGCTTGTTTAAATGGGTTATGACATATTGTGATTATCAACTAGAGTACAATCAACTTTTCTTTTCTAATTAGTGAGTATTGCATGCGTGAGTTTTTTTTTGTTAAATCTTACATATGTTGTATGCTTGTGTGCATTATAGGATAATATGGATAATTATGAGAGTTCTCATGATGAGGAAGATGAGTACTATGAGGATGGCAGTTATTTAATCAATACCGTTGATTATATGATGAAGAATGTGGAATATTTAATCTATTATGAATGCTTGGAGTCATCTCTGAAGGTAGTGGAGCTGAAAGATTTCACATGTTCCAAGAGCAATCTAGTGTCCCAGAATGGGCTTGCTTTACTTTGCTATCTAATCCGTCGCGGGAAAGGCTTGACAAATGTTAAAATCAATGTGTTAAAGGGAGAGATTGATGGTGAAAAGAATGTGGCGTTTTACCGTATGATAGAAGAATACTTAATGACCACTCCTAGGGCTTCAACTGATTTGCAGATATCAATATGTTATTGAGTTGAGAGAGCGCTATGTGAAAATGATTCTTGGATTTTAATGTTTGGTCTTTAGGACTTGTTTTGGGAATAGTAATAAATAACTCTATACATTGTGATATGTTGGATTATTGTATGCATGATAACTTCTTGGTTTTTATTTAAGAAAATACTGTTATATTGGACTTTCTTGCTAGTTAGTAAAAGTTTAGGGGCTTGGTGGATGTTAGCAAAAGTTTACATCAAGATAAATATTTAAGAAATATAATGAAAATAAAATAGTACAGTTGTTTGGTTTTAATGAAATGATGTGATGAGAGAATTTAATAAATTAAATACCCTAATTATATCTTGCATAATTGAAAAGTAGACGTGTTATGAGTAAATTTAATTTATTTAACTGGCTACATCATCTCAATTATACATTTAATTTATTATAATTGATAAATAATTATTATAGTTGTGACTTTTTAAAAAAGGTATGTTTAAGATGGATTTGACTTTTTTTTTAAAAAAAAAAAGAAGATAAATATTATTATATAGACATCACAAATTATAAGATATAATTATGATAAAGTAAGAAATACAACATTTTACTTAGATTACATATGAAATATGAAAATAAGATAATCTTGACCTTAAACAAAGTGACATAAAAATAATCATTGTGATTATGTTGTAGTTGTCCTTTCCACAAAAGGATAATTAATTTAAATGGATTAGACTCCAGATAAATAGACATGAATGAAATGCAGTTATTTCACACGAAAGGATAAGTTCTTATATATTCTCCACTTTCTTTATAATGTCTTTATGTCTTGACAATATGAATGGTTACATTTTTTTATCATTATATACTTTGTGATAAGTCAGGCAAAAATTGACATATCGCGTTAGAAAGACATGACATGACACAAACATTTTCATATGAAAAAAAAATATCATGTCACAAGTGTTACATCACTAAAGATTAAAAATAACAAGAAAAAAAAAGGGATGAAAAGCACACAAAATAGAGATAAATTTACTTAAAAACATCAACTTATTAAACACTATTCAAATTGAATAATCATTGCAGAGGATAATTAACCACGTGCCTTTCTTACAAGAATATATATATATATATATATATATATATATATATATATATGTGTGTATGTATCACTAAATTACATAGTTTATTATTTGCTTTCATAGTTAAATCATAATAATCATATTTAACATATTTTTGGAACTGTTAAAATTATATATTATAAACTTAAAAAATGACATTTAACAAAAGCAAATTATTTACATTCATTTTGGCAAAAAAACCGACTATATATTATGACAGTTATGTAATAAATTTTTTATAATATATGAGTTTAATTATGTCTTTCATTCCAAAGCAAAATATTTTTTATTAAAAGGAACTCCCTATAATATTATTCTTTTCAAAATCTTCTCTTCTATTTGCTAAATCAATTAAATGTTAAACATCTTCTAATCCTAATGTGGCATTGTTGGAGGAGTTTATCCTCCACCATTAACTAAGTCCATTAATTATTGATATAGTAAAAGGTTATAGATATGATTAGGAATAGCAACAGGTTTTTATGGCGACGAGTAGTGGTTACCTGTCATTTGACTCGCTATAAAAATTTATCACTCATTACTTACTAAAAATTCGTCGAGTACCCGCTATAGAAATATCTGCAAGTTTTTTTATTACTCGCGGGTACCCGTTGATATTTAAAAAAAAAAATAATTTTTTTAAAATTAAATATTTTTCATAAGAAGTTTTATCAAATAAATAATTTATTTTTTTGAACATTTAGAAATAAAATTATACTAGTTTTTACAATATTAATTAGATCTAAAAGTATATTAATATAATATATCATTAGAAAATATTTAATACAAATAAAATATTTATTTTATATTATTGGAATTTTTATAATAAATAATTTTATTAACTATGAAGCTTTCATAAAAAACAAGATTAATATCAATGAATTTTGCTAATTAATTAATTTGATTTAATTTTCAAAAATATTTTTTTTTTAACTCGTAGGTAAGAGTACTATGATACTCATACTCATGTCTGTTAAGGAATGGATAAAAAAAAAACTCATACCCGTGAATACCGAATATTCATTCATACTATCTGTACGGATATTTTTGTAAGTTTTATTTACGAGCGCGAATTTTTTATTCATCCCTAGGTATGACACTCATTGGCACTAGCAAAAAAATGCCATATCGGAGCGTACTAATAAGAAGTTAAAGAAATTATTAGGATGAAAAAAATTATAGACACTACAAACAAGGATAATTCATTTAAAAAAAACACTAACCATGTATTTAAATTAATATTACGATAAGGTTTAACATTTTGAGGGACAATCAAATAATAGATAATTTAAACGATTGATCTAGTTTGCTGTACTATATA
Source organism: Psophocarpus tetragonolobus (assembly GCA_037954015.1). Lineage (NCBI taxonomy): Eukaryota > Viridiplantae > Streptophyta > Magnoliopsida > Fabales > Fabaceae > Psophocarpus > Psophocarpus tetragonolobus. Next base: position 34,486,493 of record CM075694.1, read on the forward strand.
TATGCTACAATGTTATGTCACAATTGTATTATTAAGGAAAATTCTATTAAAAGTTTGGCTTAGCCTAAAAGCATTATACACTTTGTCATGTGAGAAAGCATACTAATCACTTCTTTATATTATTTTAAAAACTGATAGTTGAAATTAGTGATTTATTATAATCATTAAATTTTAAGAAAATTAATCATAAGATGAAGAATATATTTACTCGTAGAGTTAATGGATTACATTCTAATATATGTACGTGTGTATATATATATATATATATATATATATATAAATAATAAATAGTTATATTGAATGGTAGTATTTTACATTTTTCTGTGTATTAATAAATATTTTTTATTGAAAAATAAAATCTTTAATTAATGATTAGTGTAAAAAAACATTTTTCCAAAGATAAAAACCTTCTTAATAAATTTTAATCTGCATATGTTATTATCATGAAAAAAGTATACTTTTAAATATCATATTAATATCAAACGAACAAAAATATTAATATCAAACAATATTTTCTATAATTCTTTCATTTAATATTACTTTTAAATCGTCTGAATTTAATATTTCATTTATTTTCTCATTAAAAACTATCATATTAATATAACTTTTTATATTTCATCCTTATCCTTCCTTCAAAATTTTTTACTTTTATTTAATGTTGCCATTTACTATCAATTTAATACTTATTTGCATACACATGTATATGCGTGTATTAGTAGGTAAACGTCCTCTTATCCCTCTGTATTGTTTATATTCATGTCTCTTATTTATTATCGAATTTTGCATTGGTCTCCAATAAAATTTTATTTCAGGCTAAGTGTGTAATAATTTTTTTATAAGTTTAATTGGCATATATTATAGTGTAAAAATTAATGTGTTGACTTTACTCATTACTATTTTAAAAGTCACATTAATAAAAAGTTATGATTGAATGTAGTGTAAAAAATCTTTTACACTGAGTATGTATACAAATTAAACTTTTTTTTTATTTCAAAAAGTGATTTAGCTAGTGTTTGAAAGACTCAAACAAAATTAAAAATTTATTGATACTCACACATAGAAAAAATTTATTGGAGACTTAACATAAAATTCACTAATATATTATAGATCCTAAACTTATTTAAGACTCTAATTTTTAATTAGTTAAATTTAATTAGGTAATAAAAAACTTAAAAAATAATTATTTTTCATGAGATTTTATTTTTAAAATATTATGTGAAACATTAAAACAAATACTTTAAATGAATTTAAATTCATTTAATTTAATAAGTTATTTTATAAAGAATATAAACTTGATTTATTAGATGAAAATATTCAATAAAATAATTAAATCGAAAGGTATTAATAATTTAAAAATACATTATTCCCTCCTTTCAAAAATTTTTGTCCCGTGTTGTTTTACATGGAATTAAAAAAGACAATTAATAATTAGATGAAAAAAGAGTGGTTGCATACAAAATTAATTTTCATAATAATATTCCATTGAAAAATTAAATAACATTATTAGAAATATTAATAAAAAAAATTAATAATAACACATTTAAAAGCTAAATACAACACTTATTTTAAGATATTTATTTTTCAAATGTGACAATCATTTTAAATAAAAGAAAATCATTTTAAATAAAAGAAGTATATGAAACTATGTTAACCTTAAAACACAACAAAATAAAGTCTTTCTCGTTTGAACTTATTCTTTAACCATTTAAGTTTCATAAAAAATAATCGCAAGAGCATATTATTAGTCCAAACGCATCAAAATATATATAAGAATAAAAGAGTATATAAAAGTAAAGGAACTGTACAATGAATAGGAAAAAAATCCTTTAAAGCCATTATTTATAGTTATAAATATGTAGTGATATATATAAATACAATAGGATGGATTATGTGATAAGATGAGACATAGAAAAAAATAAAAAATGTTAATAAAATATATAAATTAGAGAAATGTATCACTCGTCTTGAAATTATGAAAAATAATTTTTTATTATATATTATTATACTACTTACGTACCCATTTAAAGTTGAAAAAAAAAAAGAAAGAAAAAGATCATATCCTGTAAATAAAATTTTCAACTATACTTAAAATCATTAAGTTACTAAAATAATTATTCAAATTGATAATAGATTATCCATTTTTAACAATCATTAATTGAAGATGGGATGACTAACAGTGATCCTTATAAGAACAATAGACACAGGAGTTGCGTCCCCCACTCATATAAGTTCAAAATTAGTATTAATGTTTAAATCATACAAATTATATATGTCATAATTTTTTAATAACTATTGCAATTATGCATTTTATAAATTAAGAATTAAAAATGACACTTTGGGGGAAAAAAAATCAATCTAGGTGGCATGCATTCATATAATAAAGTTTTCTTTTGTAGTATATAGGTTTATACGTACTTTCATTCCTATAAAATGTCTTTTTTCTTATTTTCGTTCTTGTTGAAGAAATTAAAAAGAAAAAGGCTCTGTAATATTAAATTATTTTCAAAATCGCCATGCCATTAGCCAATTCTGTAACATGGCAAACAGTTGTTAACGTGAGACACGACATTAGAAAAAATAAATCCCTAATTATATTTCAAAACTGTTCATGCCATTAGCCAAGTCTTTTAAATGGCAGCATGACAAACGGTTATGAAAAAAAAAAAAAAAAATACGCGACCGCATATACCCACACATAATTAAAATCCGTGAAAAATACCTTTATGAGTAATTGAAATGAATACTCGCACATGTAGGTATATGTTTTTATTCTATCAGCTTTTTAACGGAAACATATACATGTACCATAATACTTGTATTTGCGAGTATCTATTATCTGTTAAATTAAAATACTACAAATATTTAATTTAAAAAGATAATATTTTTTGTTAAATAAATTAACTTAAAATATTAATTGTTAAATTCATTGTCATTAATATTACTTTTTTATGAAAAATCATAATTCATAGAATTATTTTTTATTTATATTAAATATTATATATATGTATTATGTTATATATTTTTAGATCCAATTAATCTTATAAAAATTAGTATAATTTTATTTCTAAATTTTTTAGCAAATAAATATTTGTTTGATAAAACTTTATGTAAAAAAATAATATTTTTTTTAAAAAAAATTAAACATTCGTAGGTACTCATGGATACTTGCGATCTGCAGGTATCCAACAAGTTTTAAGCAGATAGCGAGCATAAATATTTTATGATGGGTTGGAAAGCAAGTAGACATTATCCGTATTCCTCCTGACCTGTTGTCATCCTTAATTTGGAACACCTTTCTATTGATGAAAGAAGATTTAATTCCAACTTAAAAACTGTATAAAAAGTCTAAATTAAAAACAAAACAAAGCCAATAGATTTTTTAATTCTGCTTTAAAAGTTAGTGAATCCTAACTTCATGAGTCTTGTTTCTTTATTATTGGAAATTTTCAGCAATTGGAGAAAAAAAATTTCCCCAATTTATAGACTATGCTATGCAGCCTAGCTTGAAACAAAAGAAATCAAATTTCACTAACAAACTTATTAGGCACTAATTTTCCACTACAATTTAATTCCCACTAATGTACCCACTACCTATTTATTTTTTACTAAGTATTTACTTTCCGCTAACACACACATACGTGATATATATAATATAATATAACTTAGGAATCTTAAAACACTCAAAGCTGGACTAGAAACATGAAAAGAGGTATGAAATTATTCCTCTAAATTAAGTTCTAAAATTACAAAAAAAAAAGAAGAAGAAAATTGGTTTTAAATAACTATTCAATCCAAAACTTATTAAGCTTCCACCCATGAATGCTTCGTGTTTCATGAGTTTGGACTTTTCGTGTGGTGTTCAAGTTGGACTTAAATATTCAGCCACTAGCAATTATAGAAATGAAAAAAATTATAGGACTATGTATAAATTTACATAGAGGGAAAACAAATATATTTAAATATTACCTTAATACTTGGCATAATCTGGTTGAAGATGCATTTAGCCTGAACATCTACTTGTCTGACTTGTCCCATTTGTAAGACAGATCAGACACTTTATAATCTCAACACTTAAGTCTGTTTGTTATAAAACCACAATATTATGTCATAATTATTGTGATAAGGAGAAACTATTTTAAAAGCTTACTCTAAAAGACTATTTTAATAGGATAAATCGGACAAAAGTACACTTTAAATAGATTAGACCAAAGCATACCAAGGTACTTAGACACCAAACCAAGTTTTAAATAAATTTAACTTCTTTAAAAAATTTAAGACAAAAGATCTTTTAATAAAGAATTTTTGCTTTAGTCGTTATAAAACGTATTCTTTTAAGTTTTTGTAATAATGTCCACACATTGAAAAAAAAAATCATAAATTCAAATCTTTTCACTAACAAAATTAATACATCAATAATTAATATTTGCCTGTAAAAAAATATATTCTATGTGACAATTTGAACATGGCATTATCATTTTTTCTGACATAGAACTATTGACATCTCATTTTATTTTTCTACATGATACTGGCTAATATCAACAATTATTTGTCACATTAATATTTAATAGACTTGGTTAATTGTAAGGATTATTTTTTAAAAAATGAAAAAAAATATATTATATAGAAAAAAGTACGTTTATGCTTAATATATATATATATATATATATATATATATATATATATATATATAAATATAAAAGTAGAGAATAGTTAATTAAAATATAGTTATTATAAACTCAAATTTGTCTAATGCATGATTCAATAATGAATCTATTTTTTTATTATTATTATTTTGACCACTCTATTCGAGTTACTGTCAAAGTGTCAAATAATATTATTAAGATGATATTATTTATATAACCATTTTAATTTATTCATTAGTTATAGATTTGAAATATAAATACTGCATATAATATAAAAATTATATTTCTTATTAAAATTTACAATATTTAAATGATATTTCATTTTTTGAATTTATTTTCTACAAGGTTATCAGGCATTTTTTTTTCTAATATCAATCTTTAAAATTTGCTTCAATCCATTAATACCCTTAAATACATTTAAGTAATTTAATCTCCAATTGGTTTAGATAGTGTTGTACAAAAAGATGAAAAATGATATAGTTAACATTTAATTTATAGGATTGAAAATGTTATATTTCATAATCCAAGGGACTAAAAGCAAAAACATAAAAAAATATTTGAAACATATGTAATATTTTTGAGAATATTTTAGTAACATGAAACATATTTTACCCATAAAAATACTTATAAAATTAGGTCAAACTAACAAAAAAATCATTGAACCCACACAAATCAACCTATTCATGGAGGTTGGAAAGATACATAATTGAGGATGTAGGTTTAATCTTGATTATTATTATTCTAAAAAAGTCAGTTGAATTACTTAGTTTTTTTAAGGGTATAAAAGACACAAAGGATGACTATTAATTACGAGAATTACTTTCTTATGTGAGAATAAGAATGATTAATAACAGTGTTAAATTGAAATGGAATGAAAATATTAAAAATATCTAAAATTAAAATTTTGATGTGACAAAAAATTCTTTAAAAGATTTAACAAGCAAAAATTAAATTTCTAAATAACTTTTACTATTGTTAACTCATCATCATCACCACAACTATCATTATTAACATCTCACTGTGATCGTTGTCACAACTCCGACACCACCATGATCATTGTCACAACCATCATCATTATAACACCGCTGTCATGAATAGCATTGTCACTACCACCAAGAGCATCATTATTACTGCTACCAATAAAATTGGTGAACACGAAGATAAAAATCCCGGTGGTAGTGAGAATAATAACAATCATAGTAGCAACAGAATTTATGGTGGTGATATAAGTGGTAGTAACAATGGTGGTAATAGAAGTTATGGTGATAAAGGGATACACACAAATAATTTACCTAACTAAATGCTATAACAAGGAAAAATAGAACAATTAACGTTTTTTAGTTATAGAAAAAATATGAATATGAGAAGAAAAAGATAATATAAAAGATAAGAAATAAAGTGAGAATAAAATATAATGTTTAATTGTTTTATTTAAGATAAATATGTAAAAAAAGAAATACTTTAAAAGTAAAATGTTACAGTTATTTGGTTTAAATGAAATGATGTGAGAAGAGATTGAGAATTTATCAAGAGGAAAAAGATTGTGTACTATTAGTGTTTTATATGACATCCAATCATAACTTTTTATTTATGAAAAGTTTGTTGAATTTACTAATTAATACTTTAAAATTTGTATGCATAAAAAATTGTAATTGAACGACAGTATAAAACTCTTTTATACTAATTAAACTCTTTTATTAAAGTATTGAAATTGTAATTAACTTTGCTAATTAGAACCTAGATATGTGTCATCTAAATGAATTTAATTCTAATTAAAACAACTATATAATCAATTTTAAATGTAATAGATTATTAATCTATTGCACTATATGAATATTAAAAAACTTATTTAAATCTAATAAGAGATTATCAAATTGAATAATCAATAAAAATAAACCTTTCTTCAAAACAAAATCACAAGGACACAAGAGTCATTATTATTTTATTTTTTTTGTCATGTGGGACAGCTAAGAGCAATTAATGAAATTAAAAATTATGGGTCCCACTTATTTAAAATTTAACTTTACTATACATCAACTTTACTAAATAGCCCAAGTGGCTTTTTGTCTATGCCACTTAAAACCAATCCTATAAAACAAAAGGAAAGTACATAGAAAAAGAGAAGAAAAGAGGAGAATGAAACTTTGACAATCATCACTTGTATTGGATAAGCTCATTCAAGGTAAGGAAGAATGGGTTATCTAGCTCATGGTTATAGAGGTATAATTGTGAGTAGTAAGGTTGACCTTAGACTCTTATGAGTCTTCTATATTTATATTTTGTTTTAATTTAGATGGTTGAGTTGTGAAACCCTAAAACATGTTTTTGATCCCATGATTAATTGAATGAAGGATGTTTTGTGACTTATGTGATTTGCCCCTTTTTTCCTTATTTGAAGAATTAGGGATTTGGGATTGAGTGTGTTTTGTCCATTTTTTTTCTTTCTTGAAATATTGTAGATTTAGGGATTTCGGATTGAGTGTGTTTTGCCCTTTTTTTGCTTTCGTGAAGAATTATAGCTTTAGGAATTTGGGGTTGGGTGTGTTTTGCCCCTTTTGCTTTCTTGAAGAATTATAGATTTAGGGATTTGGGATTGAGTGTATTTTGCCCCTTTTTGCTTTCTTGAAAAACTATAGATTTAGGGATTTGAGATGGAGTGTGTTTTTCCAAATTGAAGAATTACAAAATTTAAGGATTTCCGGAAGTGGGATAATTAAATGGATGTGGATTCAATGTTTTGAACATGTAATTATGTATTTAAACCCAATTAAGTATAAGTAAAAATATCTATAAGCACACACTCTTGAATGGGATAACCATTGATGATCATGTACTACACAAAAGATAAATACTATTTATTTTATTCATGGTTCTGTTGAGAGAGTTTACTGGTAGTACTAACTGTTAAGAAAGTTACTTACCGTGAAAATGTTATAGTGTCAGTAAACCATCCTTTTCAATGCTTATAAAAAAAAACATCCTTTCCAATATTTTATATATTGTTAAAAGTCTTTGAAGTGCCTAAATAGTTTTGATTAAGAAATATTTATGTATTAAATTTTGGTTCAAATAGGCAAATAAATAGACATACATATAGATGGAAAAAAATAAATAGACAACAAATGGATAGAAAGACAAATAAAAAAGAAGAAGTTTTTAATAAGTTTTTTATTTTATTTATTTAATTATTACAATCAATAAAAGATATAAATATTTAATCATTAACGAAAATCATTTCTATTTATTATTTTCTCCATTTTTTTATTGTTATGCTTTTAAGAAAATAAGTGATATTTTCTTATCCATTTTATCTCTCTATATATAGAGTTTAATTATCTTCCCCATTGTTGAATGCATAAATGGTATTTCATTAATTATTTCATTAATTATTTTTTTAAGTTTATGCATTTAATATTTATTGATTATTTTCATAAAGCATGAATAAATATAAATTATATTTTTTAAAATTCTATTAATATTAAATGTTATTGTCATTAATTCTTTCATATAACATAATTTTTAAATTTATCAACTTAATATTTTATTGATTGTTTTCATTTTTATTTACTTTTGTATTTATATTTCGTCCTTAATTATCCGTCCTTCAAAAAAGCTAATTTCCATTTAATGTTATGATGTAATATAACTTTAATATTTATTTGTAGACAGATGCACATATCTGTATTAATACATAAACAGTCTTCTTCTCCCTAAGTGTTTTGTTATCAAGCCAAAAAATTAATTGAATAATTAAAAAACACAAAGTTATAATTAAGAAACAATTAATGATATTTCGAATTTTACGTGAGAGATAATTTTTGTTGGTGAAATCTCCACTGCATATTTAGTGTGCTCTTATACATAGATATCATTCCATCACCATACAAAAAAAGAAAAAAATATATCATTCCGTCAAAACCTTCATATGAAATTGTCTATAAACAAAACAAACATAAAAATATCATAAGAGTTTTTATATATGTTCAATCTTTGTGGAATTGTTTAAGGCAAATTAGATCCAAAAGTTAGTATTTACATGTATCTTGAAACTTATATCTAGTCTCTTCTTTTTGGCAGAACCATTATCACCAATTGCAGCAACAAGTACTATGGCAAACAACGACCTTGATATGATTTCCTTGTTGCCTGACGCTTTGCTCCTGATCATCATTTCATTGCTTCCCTTTGAGGAAGCATTTAGGACATGCATCCTTTCCAAAAGATGGTTGCACTTGTGGAAACGAAGTCCAAGCATAGAGATCAATGAAAATTATGTTGATCACTATTATGACTCTACCAGAGGGGCTAGAAGAAATGTTATTGTGAGGCTCGTGACCCTTTGGCTTGAAAACCGTGGAGAAGATACTGTGGACAAGTTTTCATTGACATTTTCTCATCCTGAAAATGTTCGTGACCTCATAGAAAAGTGTGTCATCTTTGTCACCAAACATGGGGTGAAGGAGTTGGTCCTGGATTTCTCTAGCCCCTTTTGGGAGAGGGCAGTAATTCCAAGGCATAATGAGGCTTTGCTTGAGTTGCCAAAACTTGCTTATGGCCATAATAACTCTATTCAGCATTTGAAACTTATTTCATGTAGGTTTCTTGAAGATGGTTTGAGTACGTGGCACGTACTCAGGGAGGTTACATTGGGTTGGATGGAAGTCCCAATCAATGCTATTACAACTTTGCTTGCAAATTGCAAGATGATTGAGAGTTTGGTTTTGGAGAAGTGCTGGAACACAAACCATTTTGAAATAGAGGGTACCGAAGCATTGAGACTAAAAAGGCTTATTATTAACAAGTGTTTTTTTGCATATGGTAGATCCTTCAAGCTCAATGCACCTAATTTGTGCTATTTCAAGTACGTTGGGGAAATAGTTCCATTTCAAGTAAAGAACACATCCATTGAAGAGGCATACCTTGATTTCTACCTTGGATTCCATGATCCTAGAATTGGTATGTTAACATATGGCTTGGTGAAAGATCTCTACAATGCTAGGGTTCTGTCTATATGCACTACTGTACTTCAGGTATATTTTGTGCCCTTCTTATGTCTTGTTTTCAATATATACTTCAATTTTGCATGTTATTTAATAAATTAAATTTGATTGTGCATATTAGATTTGTCTTTTTTAGTTTTTAATTACTATATATATCAAATGTCATTTATTTTATAAATTGAATGATAAAAAAGGAGAAAGGTAATTAATGAATACAAATTGTATTATTTGAATCTTCAAAACATTCATTATTATTGTTTAGGGTTTATTTGTATGTTATATCATCATCGTAATAATATATCTGACATTTAAAATTTCTCTTAATAATATGTTAATGACATTATTATGAATTTAATAATTATGCAATGCTAATATAAGATAATTATATACTTTTAGTATTGACCATTTTTCTCTATTTATATTTAGTTATCACTTTTATATTCATTGATCGATCTGATTAATTTCACTTATATAAATTAATTATATATATTATTATGAAGAAATCCTGTATTCTTTGTTTCTCTAATTAACAACTCAAATTTCATGTTAAGGTTTTGATTTTCTAAGCCTATATATAGTTGTCTAAATGTTTGTATTGTATATACAAGGCTGCTTCTATGGTAGAAAAGAGAACTATGGTACGTGACATGAATACAAGGCATTTGATAATGAGAATGAACATGCAGAATGCTGAACTTCCTGGAGTCTTTTTCTTTCTCCTTATCTGCTCAACGTTAGAGTCTCTCACCCTTGAAATATGCTCAGACATAATGTCAGAGGTAACTCTCTATATCTCTCTCTCTCTCTGCGCTTGTATATTGTATACAAATATCATATACTAGCCAAAAAAATATTGGGTGTTTATATTAGACTCTGCTAGTTAAAATACTTTTTACAAATGAAAAATATTTTTAACAAAGAAATTTGTGTGAGATATATATTTATAGAAGAGTAACTTTATATCTCATCACTAAAAAAATTGTATATTTGTTAATGGCTGAGGATAAAGAGAAGTGTAAATATATAAAGAGAATGAAAGAAAATTGAATGAAAGATATGAACAAAAAGATAGAATTAGAGAGGTCTGGAGAAATAAATGGGAGGGAGGGAGAGGAAAACAGAAACGTACAAAAGATAAGTGCCCCAAAGTATAAAAGAGATTGCAGTGAGATTACAGAAGTGAGAATTTTTTTTTTTTTAAATGTTATATCTGAAATCCTCACTTTATTGGAAAAATATCTACTATAAAATTCTTTTCATTTATTTTTTAAAATTTGACATCTAACAGGTTGTTGGTCTTTTTGATAAAGGGTATTTCAAATCTATTTAAAAAATATATTATTCCCTCAAAACCCTGTTTACAAATTTATTTATTTATTTATACTATCTGCTTAAATCTTTAGGCAAAGTCTACACCTAAAATCATTTAATAATTATTATGTAGTTTTTAATACAATTGTGTATTTTTCGTTAGTATCTATTAAGACTGTAATTATATATAACGTGAGATGTGATTGAATCCATTATCCATTATAGGATGAAGACGAGGAACAAGACCAAGATTACTCTGATGACACTGTAAGTTGTCTTAGCGATAAATTATTAGGATTATTAAAACTTACACACACACACACGTGTTATATAAGCTTGTATCTATTACAACTCCATCATTTGTTAAATGGTATTTCAAATCTATTTAACAAATAAATTATTTTCTTAAAACTATTTGTTTATATATTTACTTATATTTTCTGTTATTATTTATTTCGAGAATATACTAAAACACAATCATTTATATATACTAGATTTTAATTATATATATAACATGTGTTATATGTTTGTATCTACTATAGGATGAAGGCGAGGAAGAAGAGCAAGATAATGAAATGGTATTTCAAATCTATTTAACAAATAGTTATTTTCTCAAAACTATCTGCTTAGATATTTACTTATATTATCTGTTATTATTTATTTCGAGAGTATACTAAAACATAATCAGTTATTTATACTAGACTTTAATTATATATAACATGTGTTATATGTTTGTATCTACTATAGGATGAAAACGAGGAAGAAGAGCAAGATTATCATGATACTGTAAGTTGTGTTAGCAGCAAATTAAATTATTTGAATATATATATATATATATATATATATATATATAAATATAAATATAAAGAGATCAACTTACTAATGAGTTAGTATAAGAAACTTACTCATCTATTCTTAATTTTTATTTTTTTTAAATTTAATAGTTAAAATTAATTACTCGTTAGAATCATTAGTTTCAATAAAATGAACTATGTTGATGAATACTTTTAAAATAAATGAATGCTCTTTATTTATTTATATATATATATATATATATACTTAAATATATTTTTAGGTGGTTAATATATTAGTTAATTTTGCGTTACATCTACAATAAATAAGTTCCAATTTTTTTTTTATTTGTACAGTAATTTAGATAGTGCTTAAAATTAATTAAAAATACTTTAAAAGTGCTAGCGCTTTAAGACTTAAAAAAATAAATAAAAATTATTACGACCCAATACAAAGCCAAAGATTATAGGGAATCAATGCAAAAATTCATTAATATATTAGGGCAAAATATATTTAAGTTATATATATATATATATATGTATATATATGGGGAATATTAATATATTTTCATCTATTTTTTAGTTAGAGTATGTTAGTATCCTGCATCAATAATTTTGGATAAAATAATCAATCACTCATTTGTTAAAATAAATTAATTTAGGAATATTGTGGTAAATAACTATTTTTCTTATTATTTTTATTTTTTATAAAATATAAATTACATTGATATATTAACATAAAATATAATTTATAAAGTATTATTGTACATAATTATCATTTATAATTATATTAATATTCTAAATTCGTGAGGCAAGAAAAAAGATAATCTTAACCCGTTGGTAAGGTTTTCTTACGTTTTTAACTTCTAATTATGGCTTTTCCCATAAAAATAATGTTGAGATTGAAAAACACCTTAATTAAATTGAATAACTTATAATCTTTTCTTTCTCGGTGGTATACCCATAAAATTTAAAAAGTACATTGAATCTTTTTGGAACATAGTCTATAATCAAAATCAAAATTGAATTAATTATCATTAATTTGATGAGAGAAACACTTATGCACATTGGCAGCTAATCACAACCCTTTTATGTATGGTAAGTTTGTTAACTTTATCAATTAATATTTTAAAAGTCATGTAAGTGAAGGATTGTGATTAACCGTTAGTGTTAAACTCTTTTATACTGGCAATATATAAATGTTAATTATATAAGGGAATTTGAAACATTACCCAGAGAAATTATATTGATTCAGTAATTAAATCTTCACGAATACTCTTCTTTTATTTTATTTTTTCCAATTGTTGTTAAACCTCTCTCACATTCACTAATATACATAAGGGGTGAAGTTAGGAGAGAGAGAAGAATAATTTTTCAAAGATTTCTCGCCTTCTTCTCTCATAAATGAAGAATATTATATAATTATGTATAATAATAAATTTTAAAAAAATCATATAATAATTTATGTTAAATTAAATTTTTTGAGAATTAAAAAATAATTTTCAGCTAAATACAAATTTATTTTGATTTTATAAAATATAAATAACATCAATATAGAAATTATATTAACATAAATTATAATTTATAAAATATTATCGTACATAATTATTATTTATAATTATATTAATATTTAAATTGGTGAGAGGGAAAAGAGAAGAATGTCTGAAAAACTAATGTTAGAAAGAGAGGGCTGAGAAAAAAAGTATAAGTATACACCTCATTTGTTATTACATGCCTAGTAAGAGAAAGATAGAAAAGAATAATACCTCGTAGAATTTATGATCTAATAGGATTAGAGATAGAAAAAAATAAGAAGTATTGATAAGATGTATAATTTATATATGAGTGTATGTGTATTATTAATCAGATAATATAATGAGTGGGTGTGTAAGAGAAATAAATTAATTTATTTTAACCAATGATATAGTTGATTATTTTGTTCAAAATTATTGGTGCAAAGTGCTCACATACTCCAACTAAAAAATAGGTGAAACTATATTAGCTTTCCCTCTATATTCTATATATATATATATATATATATATATATATATATATATATATATATATATATATATATATATATATATATATATATATATATATATATATATATATATATATATATATATATCACAAGTATTATTATATGCTAAGGATTACAGGATGTTCATTTTGTTAAATGGTATTTCAAATCTTTTAAACAGTGTACACCTAACATCTTTTTTGTAATTAGTATATAGCATATTTTTTTAATATAGTTATATATGTTGTTCGTCAGTATCTAATAAGACTTCAATTATATATAACATGTACATATCTGTGTTATATGTTTGCACCCATTACAGGAAGAAGATGAGGAAGAAAAACGTGATTATTATGACGACGTTGTAAGTTGTGTACGTTAAATTAATACTTCATACTCGCACATACGCAGATATGTATGTGTACATATCTGTGTGTGTTTTATGAATGTATCGATAACATGATGAAAGAGCAGGATTATTATGTACGATTGTGTATACACGACAATACTATAAGTTATGTGAACTCAGAACATAATGGATGGGAAAAGTTAAGTTCTTAGGTTTAGTTCAATGGTTTTACGACGACCTCACTAGAAAAGTAAAATATTAAAATGTTGTATGAATACTAGGTAGGCCTTATACGAAGCCTATACTAATGCGAGCAAGCCTAATAAGTAACTTTTTTCTCATTAGTATGTAATATTTTTGAGTGTGTATATTAAGACTTTAATCATTATTTATTAATGTTTTGTATGCATATGTAAACTATACAGGATAGTGATGGTGAGGATTATCAGTATGAAAACACCGACGAATATGATACCAATGAAAAGCTTGGAAACCTTTTCAATGTTGTTAATAATCAACTAAAGGAGATGGAACATTTAGGCATTTTTAAATGCTTTGAAACATTGAAGACGGTGGAGGTGAAGTATTTCGTCGGGTCCGGGACTGGGGTTGCTTTTCTCTGCTATCTTATCCGTTTCGGGAAGGTCTTGCAGAAGGTTAAGGTCGATGTGGCATTCGAAGAGCTTATAACTAAAGAGAATCAGTCATTTTACTTTGGAATAAAAGAATACTTGATCAACTCTCCTAAGGCTTCAAATGATTTACAAATCTCTTTCTGTTATTGAGTTGTAGGGGAAATATGCTTAATTCTCTTCTTCCCATGTTTGACTATGACTTGACTAGCTAGCTTACTTTATGGGATGTAATAAATAACTTCAAAACTTGTATATATGTTGGATTATTATCTGCATGAAGCTTTCTTTTATTTATATATAGAGAGAGGTTTTCTTGATTTTTAATTTATTTACAAAGTTCATTGCCAAGAACTATATATAATAGTTGTCCAGATGCTAACATAGTTTGGATCTTGGTAAATAGAGTGATTCCCTATATACCTTGTCTTTATTTAATTTTATATATATATATATAATAGTTGTTTTACTGTGTTCTAAAAAGTATTTTAATAGTTTTTCAAATAGTTACAATGTAATAGTATTTGAGACTTTCTAACTAGCTACAAAAAGTTTAAAGGTATAAGGGATGTTTTCAAAAGTCTTTCTATGAAGAACAATTGAGCCTAAGTAATTTTTAATATTAGACAATCAGTTGCTCACTTTTGTTTGTTTGAAAATGTAGCCAAAATCTTGTGACCCAATATATTTGTGTCTCTTAGCACCTTGGTGAAGTTCTATTAATTTATTGCCATGCTGAACCAGTTAACCTCATTTGATATCCAAAACTTTAGCTTAACCAATGTGTTAATTCCGCAACATGCCCTTAATAGTTTTTAATTTGCCAAGTTTAACTTCTGTATCACTTTAGTCATCATACCATTAAAAAAGCTTTCGTTTGATGTTAGCATTCTTATTTATATGATATGTTATCTGTCTAAATGGTAGATCACACTATATGGATGAAATTTGGCAATTTGCCGCATCATACCGGTGGTTAATAGTATGCACCGAAAGCAAAATTTAGTTCTTATGTGTGATTCTCTAGAGTTTAATATAGCAAAAACTACATTAAAGAATCTTAAATAATATGTTATTCATATCTAAATACTCTATAATTATTAAGGGAGAGTTCAAAAAATTTATCTAGCCCATAGTATTTAAAATTACCACATTTAGTTTTTTTCTTTTTTGACTTCCTTTTCTTGGTTTTTGTGATAGTGAGAGAATCTTAATCTTTTCTATTTTGCTAATAAGTTTTTCAAAAGATATATGTATATATATAGAGAGAAAAAAAATATTTTTAAATCTGTTTTGATATCCTCTCTAACCTCGTTTTTTTCTACTACCAAAATTACTTTTAATAAAGTGAAAAGAGAGAAACTTATTTTATTAACTTAAAATAACCTCAATAACTTTAATATAATTTCTAGTCTAACAACCATAACATTAAACATATTTTCATTAAAGTTTCATAATTATATAAGCAAATATTAGATTAAATAATCTAACATTTCACCTACTTGGCTTATTGATGACTTGAAGTTTTAACATCAAACTATAAGTGCACATCATACATTGAAATTAAAAGTCATCATATCATTAATTGAATTAAAATGATTGAATCATGACAGTTACAAGTTATCCAAACAACTTGGTCCCTTCCATGTATCACACATCATCCAATTCAACTCAACTTTAATAATACTATAATATGTATCTTTAATATCCTTTCAACACATATAATGTCATCTCACTAAAACAATAATCTATACCACATAATGTTAATGACATAATAAAAAGAAATACAACTACAATTGAACTCACAAGTTGCATACAATATCAACATTACCATTATAATGTGTGTGTATATATATATATATACATCACATTACATCATTAACAAGGACTTATCCATGACACTCATCCTTTCAATAGGGCCAATAAATATTTTGGGTGGTAAAGCTTTAGTTAATGGATCTGCTATCATTAAGCTTGTACCAATATGCTCAATTGATACTTTATGTTTCTGCATTTTTTCTTTAACTGTCAAATACTTCAAATTAATGTGTTTTGCTCCTTTAGAGTATTTGTCATTCATAGAAAAGAAGATAGTTGTAGAGTTATCATACTAAATCCTTAACAGTCTGGTTGTATTATTAACAATTCTAACCCCTGAAGTAAAGTTTCACAGCCATAATACTTGAATTATGGCCTCAAAACATGCCACAAATTCAAACTTAATGGTAAAAGTGACAATCACAGATTGTTTTGCATTTTTCCATGATACCAATCCTTCAACCAAAAGAAAGATAGACCTAAATGTAGATCTCCTTGAATCACTAATGATTAGGATAGTAGAACCTGTAACCTTTAGATTTTTCTGGATACTCAATGAAGAAATCACTAATGGTTCTTACATCAAGCTTCTTTTCATGTGGATTGTACACTTCTACTTCTGCTAAACAACCCAAAACATGGAGATGTTTCAAATTGAGTTCCTTCTTGTCCACAGTTCATAAGGAGTCTTAAGAACTGCCTTACTAGGAACCATATTAAGCAGATATATCACGGTCTTTAATGCGTGCATTCACAAAGATCAAGGTACAGTACTATAATTAACATAGACCTAACCATATCCATTAATGTACGACTTCGTCTTTCAGACAAACCATTCTGTTGCAATGTGTCAGGCTTAGTATACTGTGCATATATGGCTTTACTTTCAAGAAATTTTGCAAATGGACCTAGACATTGTCCACTTTCATTGTATTTTCCATAAAATCACCATCTCTATCAAATCTTACAACTTTCACCTTTTTGTCCAACTGTCTTTCTACCTCTTTCATGAACACCCTTAAGGCATCCACTGATTAAGATTTTTCATGCAGAAGGTATGGATAACAATAACGTGAAAAGTCATCAATAAAGGTGATAAAATACTTTTATATTTGTTTGGTTTGCTCTTCTTTAATGCAATCCAAACAAATATCAAATAAGTGTGTATCAATTCTAGAAGCTTATTGTAGCAAGATTCTTTGATGTTTGTTTGGTTTGTTTTTCTTTAATGCAATTCAAACATATATCCCAATCACCAAAATTCAATTGAGAAAAAATTTCATTTTTCATTAACCTCATTATCCTTTCTCTGGATAAGTAACCTAATCTTTGATCCCACAAATAAGAAGAACTATCACCATGCACATTACACTTACGACTAACACCACATCACATTTAACATTAAATAGAGATTTCATAAACTTTGCATCAAGATTGAAACAATACAAACCATCTATTTAAAGTACCAAATCCATAACAATATACATCCTTAAATAAAGAAAATACATTGTTTCCAATCTTAAAATTAAAACCTAATTGATCCATCTTTGCAACTGAAACTAAATTCCTGACACATCCAAGTACATAAAGACATCCCTCCAAATCCACATAGCAATCAGTATCCAAGATTAATTTATATGTCTCAATGTCCTCTATTATTGCCTTTATTATATTTACCATGAAGAGAAACTTTTCAGATCCTCTTATGGTTTGAATTGAAAGGAATCACTACATAATATGTGACACATGAGCAGTATTCCTCCCTATTTAATCTTTAATTGGGATTTGCCTTTGTCCTGTTTACCTTTACCTAGCTTGCTATGAATGGTACTGTCTCTTTCTTAAGTCATGAGATGAATTGAGTTGTCCTTTATTTTCTTTAACCTCCCTTCCTCCTAAATTAGCATGGTCTTGATTTCTTGAAAATTCTATTTCTTTAAGAGTGTTATAATTCACTTGAAATTGGTCAAATTTAGTAGGAAGAAAATTCAAAATAAATTGTACCAAAAAGGACTCACTCACTTCCATTCCCATGGAATTCAATCCTTGTTGCCAGATTAGTCTTTGTTGTCACATGATCATGAATTGGCTGAGACCAATCAAACTTCTTATTGGTCAACTCACTTGATAGATTACCCACAATTGACTTGTCAGTAATATCAAATTGTGAGTAATTCTTCACCATTTCATGAATTCCCTAGCATTCTTTGTTTTGGACATATATGCCTTTACATTTGCAACCATCCTCATTCTCATCAGGTTCAGTGTGAATCTGTTAGACCACTCTCAAGCCTCAGTGAGAGACTTGTTAGCATCAATACTAGTCTCTCTGTAAGGATTGGATGACTATCCATAACTAATGCAAGGTCTAAGTCCATTACACCCAATTGAAATTGGATCATTTCAGACTAATCATCGTAATTTATCCATTGAACTTAATCATTAAATTGCCCAAAACAAACATATTATGAAAAGTTGCATACAAACATACTCACATTAATGCTTTGAACAACTATAATGGATTCAAACTATTTAAATTTTAATCATGCATTTAAATTCACCTTTGGATGATAATAAACACATCTTCATATCCATAATAATGTTAAATAAATATACTTTAGTATGAGCAATAAACCATATTTTTCTTGACATGTATATCTTTAGATATACATACACTCAACAAGTATGTAAACATATCATTTATATTATTAATTAAAATTTATAGTTCACTTTTGAGAAATCCATGCGCCTTTTAATTAACAATTTTATTCAACCCAAATACAAAACTTTCATAACATTATTTTATCAATCAATCATATAATTTGAAAACGCAAGACTTTAAATTTGACCATTTTAGCGATTAACAAATATTTTTTTAATATGCGATTCCAAATTAATTTCTTTTTTATGAAAGAGTTTTAGAAAATATTTCATTTCATTCTCAAAATTAATTTTAAAAATAATGAAGTATTACATTAAAGATATTTAAGTGAAACTAATCCAAGAGAGAAGTCCGCAAATTCAATAATGAAATGGCATTATAGTTACAAGATTTAATCACCCTTTCAATACGAGATTTAATCTCCTCTTTAATACGGGATTTATAACATGCTCATATGCCATAGGAGTCATTATAAAAAATCAATGTCATTGAAAAATTAATTCAGACACAATGAAGAAACATAAACAATAATCTCCAATTTAAAATCAGGGTTAATACAATTTGGGAAAGATAATCACTAATGGAGAATCATATTACCGGTAATCTTGCTCTGATACCAATTGAAAGCAAAATTTGGATTTTATGTGTAATTACGTAAAGTTCAACATATAAAAAACTATACTATAGGATCTTAAATAATACTCTATAATCATCAAAGGAGAGTCCAAAAAAATTATTTGGATTCATAGTATTATTTAGAATTATCACATTTGGTTTCTCTCTTCTTTGACTTTCTTTCCTTGGTATCTGTGATGATGAGAGAACCTTAACCCTTTTCTTTTTCGCTAATAAGTCTTCCAGAATATATATGTGCATGTGTATATATAGAGAGAGAAAGAGGGGGGAGAGAAAATATCTTTTTAAATATTTTCTAATATTCTCTCTAATCTCCTTTTTTTCCTACTGTTAAAATTACCTTTAATAAAGTGAAAAGAAAGACACTTATTTTATTAACTTAAAAATAACCTCAAATGACTTTAATATAATTTATAGTCTAACAGCTATCACATTAGACATATTTTTATTAAAGTCATTTCATAAGTCGAATATTAGATTAAATAATTTAACATTTCTATATGAGTAAATAGTATAAATTATTACATGTTATTTACTTATGCATCATTAATCGTAACCGTAGGTAAATAACATATCATATAAACAAAAATGTTAACTTTTAAGAACCTAAATAATAATAGGTTACACTTAATAAAGAAGTAGTTTAACCTTTTCGGATTGGATTATTGCACCCTTCATGTTGGGTTTTGAACCCATCATTCAAGAGTCAATTACAAAATTATCTTTCATAAGTAAACAACCTTAACCCCTTCCCCTGCACCCTTCAAATTAATATACATGTTTCATATATGTCAATCTAAATTGATAGAAAGGCAAATATTTTTTAATTTTCTATTTGGATAAGCCAATCAAATATTTTTTTTTTTTATTTACATGTGAGTGTGATCACTTGAGGGTGAAGTGAGACTAGGAGAGTATGAGTGTAGCATGAGTGAAGTGGGCCAAAGGGGTCGGTTTGTTGGATTTTGGTAGTGGACTAACTTAGTTGTGGGCTATGTCTGTGAAAAGATTAAAAAAAAGTGTTATTAATAAAGGTCGACTCAATCACTCAAGTGAAACTCATATGGATGAAGTTCTAAGTGGGTTGCGTTACTCTTTTAACTCATGTGCTCATTTTTTTTCTAACCTGACTTGAACCAAACTCATGGTAGGCTAGGATGGACCACATGTTTTGGCCTGGTTAGACACCTCTATGAATAAGTCCAAAATTGGCTAGTTCAACTCTAAGGGAACTCTAAAATGCTACATGATAGAGCAAGTCATGGGTTGAGGAAGGCAAAGAGGACAATGCATGACTAGGTGATGATAGGAAGGGTGTGGTTATCATAGCAATAGCCATGGTAGAGCATCCAGCAAAAGATGAGAAGAGCAGGTTAAAATTTAAGAATTTAGATGCCTTTGAACTATGGTGGAAGAAGAGTCACAAGGGAGCTTCAGCGTGGAAGTTTGAAATCCCACATTAAGGTGAACACAGGTCGAGTTTAGATAAATTCAAGATCTAAATCAATCATAACATATCGGATTGAGTTGTGTTTTCGCTTTTTTCATTAAACTTAATTTAACCCAACCCGCCCTTGAACATATTGAGTTAGGTTAATTAAGTTATATTTTAAAAAATATTTTTTAAGAAAATCAAATGTTTTAAAACACTATTTGTTATCCTTTTTAGGATTTTTAAAAATAGATCATATCATTGTTATAACATAAAAATAAATAATAAATTAAAGTTACTTACAAATTACATATCATAATTAAAATTAATACAACTAAATTGTCAAACAATAATAACTAAAGAAACATTTTTTGTCCAAAACAAAAGTAAACACAATTTATCTAATCATATCATAAAAATTAATAAACATAAATTACACAATTTGTTCAAACTAACAAAACACATAATTAAAAAAATACATAATTTCAAATAATAATAACAATAATAATAATAATTTAATATTATTGATTGGTTAGTTTGGGTTAGATATTAGATTTAATTTACTGAACTCGTCACCAATCCATACTGGATTGGTCCAATTGGGTTGAGTCAGGTCATCCAATCCCAAAATAATTCAACTCAGTCTGTTTGAATTGAATTTTATCATATTAGATATTTAGATCATTCAACCAAACAAACACTCTTATTTCTAGTAATTATAGTGTACATGAAAATGAAAATTCATGAATCACAAAGCAAAAATATTTTATAAAAGAAAATGGGCTTTGAATAGTGATATGGTGAAAGAAACTTGCACTTGCATTACTTGAAGCCGTTGTTAGAAAACAAAATTCCAAAGCAACAAATTTGAGAGTGTATCCCAAATATAATTTAAAATATAGTTTTTCTTAACTCACCCACTCGATGTATTTTTTATGTTCTAGAATAAGTAATTTGAACTGCGTAATTTTTTTTTTCAGATTAACCTATTCTAAAATGCACATTTACTTTCTAGAATGATAACTTACAATTTTGTTTTCAAAAATGGATGCAAAAATCAAACAGGTGAGTGCAGAATCCAATTTCTGACCTTTTTATTTTTTTTTTGTTTAAATATATTTTGGATTGCTAATATATAAAAACAAATTTCTTAATAAATTTTTTTTTTGGATAGGTCTCAAATAAATTTTTTTTTTGTCTTATTTTCAATCATTGAAAACTATTTAAACAACTTTTAAAGTACTTTAAAATTATTTTCAATATTATTTAAATTGCTTTAAGAATCCAAAACAAAATCAAAGATTTATTTTACATATCCAACACGGGAAAAACATTATTGAAAACCCAACACAAAATTAGCTAAAATATCATGAACCCAAAAAATATAAAAAACTTTTTTTTCTCGTGTTTTTTGTTTTTTTTTTTTCATTGTTTTGATAATTGATCGGTCAAACGGTCAAATCAAGAATTGATCCTTTATCCAGTTTGATTCGTAAAAATCATATGTGCACGGTAGAAAAAGAGTAAAACTAGTGAAAATCGATTGTCTAACCAGTTTGATTGGTTTTTAATTTTTTAAAAAAACTAAAAATTTGTTAAATGTACTTTTCTTTTTTCTAAGTTAACCCATTAATTCAAAAATGGAAATTAATTTAGCAATATAAGGGTGCATCTAGTAAACTTCCTTTTTTTATATAGTTATATTCTTAATTTTTTTTATGTTATGATTTATAAAATATGTATGATTTATTAATTTTTATATTGTAATATTATGAATTTCTTGATATTTTTTATTTAACATAATTATCTTACTATATTAAAAATAAAAAAAATATATTATTTTACTAAGATCAATTTAACTACTAGTTTAACACCAGTTGAATTAGGAAACCGTGAATCAATATGTTTTCACGGTTTGATCACTTATCTAGTCTTTAAAACATTGTTTTTCTACTATTATTCTCATTTGTTTTTATTTAATTTGTTGGAAAAATTTATTTTAATTTCGATAGATTGATCAATTGTCAAAATCCCAGCCTGATATTTTCTTGTCACATCTTAATTTCCATAAATTAGACTGATAGATTTGTTCTATTCTAAATTGGATCGTTGTAGATCATTAATTATTAGACAACGTATGCATTGTGATTTTCATCATACCAGTCAAATGGATGCGAATGTTGTTTAATTTTATTTCACCTCCTTGAATTTACAATCTATTTACTTTTTTCTTTAAAGCTATCTAAATTACTTTTAAAGTAATATCTAAATATATTTAAGAAAAAAATTAAAATTATTAAAAACAATATAACTATCTGATTTTGCTTTTAGACGTACAGTTGATGAAGCTAATAATTACATTTTTGGTCTGCAACGTAATCACATGCTCTAGCCTCCAGGTATATTTATATTCAGCAAACCAACAACTAAGCAAAAGAAGCAGACCATGTTCAACTGTAACATCTAGCTCGATCAGCCCATAATTCTTCCAATTGTATAATTACAAAATCTTGTTTGAATTGGAGTAGAAGGTGGAGTGGGAAGGGATGGAACAGATAAAAAAAAAAATCTCATTGTTTGTTTTATAAAATTGGGGGATTATGGAACGTGATGAAACAGGATGGGAAGACATTACTGCTTTTTACATTCTACATGTTTTGTTTGTTTTGATTCCGGCGTTTTACTCACAACAGCTGTTGCGCTCTTTTGTTGCTCTGTCTATTGTTCTCCTCTTCATCGATCATCATCAATCTCTTCTTTCAGGTACTCTCTCTCTACACCACCACGTAAAGATGCTACTTTTTTTGTTGCATGTGAATATGAGGGAACAAAATACTACTGATTTTTGCTCTATTGTTACCACTATGATTTCGATTTGGGAGTTCTAACTTCTAAGACTTGTGGAAAAAACCACAACCAAATCTCTTTTTCTACTTTGTTTATGCCTTTCTTAATTTTGTGCTTCATTTTTATTTTAGAGATAATTAGGAATGTACTTCCTCATATTTAGTATAATTATAAATATATTTTTTCTCTTTTTTTTTTAAATTACACATATATCTCTTACTTTTACATACTCATTATAATTATACTTTCTTCTTTTTAAAAAACACATACTTTTGTTTATTTTAGTATTATTATATTTTATTTTGTATGAATGTGATATGAATAGTTTTTTTTGTTAAGTTTTGTAACAATGCGGTCATGGAAGTAAGAGGGTGTTGGCTATAAAGTTTGAAAAACACAAAAGGTGCATAAATAGCATACAGAACTTATGAGGTACATATGTAATATCATAAAAAACTTAAGGGGTACATATATAATAAGTTTATGTATGATATTGCACTGTTTTGGAAGAAAAGGTACAATTGTAATGAGTATCTAAAAGTAATAGGGTTTGTGTAGTTCAAAAAAAAAAGGAAGGAATTATACTAAACTTGAGAGAATGTACCCATAATTACCTCTTTATTTTATTTTAAAAGGTGGATGCAAACAAAGTTCAATATTGTTTAAACAAGAGGACAAACATGAGTTTATATACATAAAAACACTTCTATTAATCATAGGTTTTGTGGTCGTTAGATGAGTCCAAGGTTAGCTCAATTTAACGTTAGTCAAAATCAACTATGTTTTAACCTTCCTTGGTTCCACCCAATAACCTAATGAATATGCCCTTCATTTGGTCTAGATTCAATGGGTGTTCTCTTGTAAAAAGAGGTAAAATTAGTAGTCATGTCCTACTCTAAATCACCTCCATTGGTAAGGCTTTTTTGTGGTTAAGTCCAAGGTTAGCTCAATTTCAATAAAATCAACTATGTTTTAACCACCCTTGGTTCCACCTAACAATCTAATGAATATACCCCTCATGTAGACCAGATGCAATGGGTATCCTCAATTACCTAGTGAATATGCCCTTCATTTGGTGTAGATTCAATGGGTGTTCTCTAGCAAAATGAGGTAAAATTAGTAGTCATGTCCCACACTAAATCACCTACATTGGTAAGGCTTTTTTGTTGTTGAGTCCAAGGTTAGTTCAATTTCAGTAAAATCAACTATGTTTAACCCCCTTGGTTCCACCCAACAACCTAATGAATATGCCTCTCATGTAAACTAGATGCAATGGGTATCCTCAATAACCTAATGAATATGTCCCTCATTTGGTGTTGATTCAATGGGTGTTCTCTAGCAAAAGGAGGTAAAATTAGTAGTCATGTCCCACACTAAATCGCCTACATTGGTAAGGCTTTTTTGTGGTTGAGTCTAAGGTTAACTCAATTTCAGTAAAATCAACTATGTTTTAACCTCCTTTGGTTCCACCCAACAACCTAATGAATATACCCCTCATGTAGACTAGATGCACTAGGTGTCCTCAATAAAATCCTTATTTTTAATAACTAGATTACTACATAATTTGTTTAAATTTCAAGTTATAAATAAGAAATGAATATTATGAAGTTATATCCATCTCAGAAATTTAGTAATATATTATTAAAAAGTAGTATAATGTGGCAAAATAAAAATATAATATGTTGTTAAATTATAAAACAGAAACGACATAATTTATTATTGCAATTTTAAAAAAAAATTTGAAACAAATACATTTAGAAAAAAACAAAATTTGTTAAGAAAAATTTGATTCACTCAATGAAATGAATTCTTCACTATTTAGAATATTCTTATTCGCTAAGCGAAGGATGTTTGCTCGAGGAAAACCATCTAGACCAAGAATTCGCTTGGCAAAACTTCATCGCTAAGCGAAGGACAAAAAAGAGGTTGAATTACATTGGTTGTCACTCAATGAACAATTCATCGCTAAGGAAAATTATTTTCGTACAAAAATTTGCTTGGTGACCAAAATTTTGCTTAACAAATGGGTCCGGACTTAGGCTATAAATAGAAAAGCATGTATGAAATGAGAAGAAGAAAAAATTAAAGTTATTCAAACATTGTAAATTTGTAATTATACTCCAAGGTTCTTCATCACTCACTATCAAGTTTTTATCAAGGTAAAGGGGGAGTAGAATTTATAAAATTTTATAGTATTAATCTTAATAGATTTATATGTTTTATTACTCATTACTTTTATTATTATAATTACCATTACTTTTTTTACTTATAATACCAGATTTTTATTTCTGATTATAAGTTTAGTTGTCCATTAGTATAATAATTATTCTAACCTTAATTTTTATATGTCTAATTGATTGTTCTATAATATATAATTATTTTTACTTTTATTTTTTCTAGGGATTATAATTTAGTCATTTATTATTGTTATTCTCTATATATTATCGTATGGTCTGCTATTTATTATTTTCTAATTTATTTTACAGATATTACGAGTATCTTTCTTCCATTCCACTATGAATTATCCGATTAAAGAAACGGTATTTTTTACCCCATTATATTCCGTTCATTTCTCTCTATTATATTGTAATTCATTCCTCCCTCTACCCAATCTAAACTTTGTTTCGCATCTTTTATTCCTTAAATTAAAGGATAAGGATAGGACCTTTGAACCCACAATCATCAATAACAAGGAAATTTCTTTTTAGACCCCATAATTTCTTCATGCACCTCCAAAATACTTAATCCGAAGTAAAAAAATATATCACCAGAATGAGGTATAGGAAAAAATCCGTGTAGGAAGAGATTGTTATCGATGTTTTACAAGGCTAAGTAAGTCCTTAAGCCCATGAGTAGTTTTTACAATTTTTGTTCTCTACATTCCATAATTTTCTACCTGCACCTCTATAATAAATGAAATAAAGAAAATATTCTTGAATTTTCCTACGATGATCCTTATACCTCCAGAAACAAATTCAGGATTATAAATTCAGATGACATTTCTGAGAAAAGATCAAGGATGGAGGGGCAGGGCAAAGCTTCTATGATCGGGTTTCGGAGAGGAAGAGGTAGGGAAAGTGACACATACAAAGGTGGATCACGGGGCAGTTGGGGCATTGGGAAGGTTTTGGGTAATGGTGGGTGGGTTAAGTAAGTAGCCACTTCTAGTTCTAGCCCATAAACATCATATACATAAGGAATTTTTATATCACATTTTTTGTTTGAGTAGAATATACGCAGGTCTTGATAAATACAAAGTGCAAGTGGTTAAATAAGAAATTAGACCTACATCATTCAGTAGGATCCATTTTGTTCACTCAATACCATGTTAAAGAAGTGTTACTAGCAAACCTGTGGATTTGTATCTTTTGGTTTCAACCATAGCAAGAGCTGAAATCTCAGTCACTCTTCTAAGCCTTACATGTAGTTAAAATGGCCCAAGGAATATGTGAATTAGGTTCTTAGGTGAAGAACTCTACAAAGCAAGAGTAATCAATATGACTGGATCTTTTTCTTTTTTTTTTTTATTTGTTCTGCTATTTACATGTAAATCAACTTAAAGTAGTACATTTCAGAAGTCAATTGTGGGCTCTCCTAGTGTCAGATTTCGTTCCACTTTCCATGGCAAGTTAAAGAGCTTGGCCATGATAAACTTGAAGATTTTGTTGACATTTATGTTGTGGGTTGCACTTGAGAAAAAAAGGGTAGCTTTCATTGCCCTTGCATAAGCCCTTGCCTGCATGTACCATCACCAAGTTAAATTTTGGAACAAAGCCAAGGCCTAATATAGAAATTAAGCAACACTTTATTATTTAATAAAGCAATGACATTGGAACATTGGTTATATATAGCTTTAATCAATAAACACTAAATAGGCCTAAAACATAGAATATAATAATGACATTTGAACATTTGGAACAGAGCCAAGGCCTAAAATAGAATAAAGTAATGACATTTCAACATTATTTATATATAGCTTCAATCAATAAATAGGCCTTGACACGGAAATAGATAATTTGGAAAATTTCAAGTGCCAAGACTCCGAGTCAATGAAGACATTATTCATCAATTTCATACGTCAATCAAGGGTTAATGACTTAATGGGTTGTTTATTCATTCATGGGAGAAAATTTCCACGGAAACAAATATGTCACTAATGAATGATTAAGAGAAAATAGCTACTAAATCTTCTAATCAGCAATAACTGTTACCTGTGTTACAATTGTCCATTGAACATCTGGGGGGAGTCTAATAAAATCATCGAATTTGGTTCCTATTAGAATGGGAATTGCAGTCTGCAAGTGAATAACAGACATCAGAAACTACAAAAGTATAAATTAAGCAGCCAAATTAAGGTTATGAAATGCATTAATGACTCCTATTTTCCATTTTGGCATATAAAACAATTACTGAACTTAACATTTATCAATAAAACAATACAGTCTTTAATTTGGTGTTAATGAGAAATTGACATCATGTATATGTCCTAAATCATAATGGTCATTAAAGGTTTATGAAAATAATGCATGTGCCCTGTCCTTTGTACTATTTCAAAACTTTTCCATGTGAAAAGAATTTGCAACCAACTTTAATCAGTGAAGATATTAATTATCTGTACCACATACAACGAATTCATGTAATTTCAAAATATTCACCATGTTAAATTGAATTCTGATACCTGATTCCACTTTCTTGCTTTACTGTACCATCCAACAACACTGCAAAAACACCCCAAAGTAAAAACAAAAAAGTAAATATCTATGCATTTGTTACCAAAAGGTTTTCACAGAAATTGAACACGGATCACAAAATAATACGTAGCTACCTATTCAGTGTATAACGACTGGTGAGATCAAACATAATCAAAATTGCAACTGAATCTTTACAAGCCATTGGAATTTGATAAAGAGACCCTCTGTCACCTACATATACCAATAATTCACCATCAAAACTACAAACCCAGAAAAGCCAAAAAAGAAAATTTTAAAATTAAAAAAAAAATGATAGACACACACATAAAGGGAAAGTTAAACTAAATTAAATCACCTGCAACATCCCATATTCTAAACGATATTCTAGCTCCTTGAACAAATAAAGTTTTGTCCATCAAATTAAGTCCCTTCATCCGCAAGCTCCTCTTTTCTTGCTCATCACCTACATACTTCATCTGAAAAATAGTAGCCACACACACATATTAAAAGAATAACTACCAATGTATTACTCACCAAATTTTGGTGACAAAAATCTTCCTCATTAATTCTAGGATCTCGTAGTACGATTTTTTTTTTAAATCTATTTTCTTGTACTTGAAACTTGTACTATACATGACTAAATATCAAAAATTTGTTCCTAATGAAAAATAGAAAAACAAGCTATACACATTTTAGAAGAATGAAAAATGAAAAATAGGAAGGAAATAAACTAAAATTTAAAACTCGTACCACAAAACTAGTTTATCCAATCTGGAAATCACCAAGCAAAAAGAACTAATACCCATTTTAGATTAATGAAAAATGAAACAAAAACCAGGAAGAAATTAAAAATTAAAACTAGTACCACTAAACTAGTTTATTCAATAAGGCAATCACCAAGCAAAAACAACAACTAATACCCTTTTTAGGTGAATGAAAAATGAAACAAAAGCTAGGAAGAAACTAGATTAAAGCTTAAAAGCAGTACCACAAAGCTAGTTTTTCCAATATGGCAATCACCAAGCAAACTGATTTTGAGGTTGACCAAATCAGAGTCTGAGTCAGATGGGGTGGTGATGGGGTGGCCATGCAAGGAGCAGCCACTGTCCACGGTGGCCGGCGGTGGCGGGTCACGGAGGGGTAGTCTGAGGTAAGAAGGTCTTCCAAGAGAGCAAAGAAGGATCCTATCCCAAATGAAACGGCCAAGAAAGGACACCCTATGGAACAGGTTGCAATGGACGTTGACATGATGAACCACTCTGTGGCATAGTTGAGTCGTTCTTCTTCTGCTCTTGCCAATGATTTTGGCCATGAAAAGGTGGGGTTTGCTTCTGCTTCTGTTTCCTCTGCCTTTTCTCAATGCTCTCTTCTTAACTTAACTCCATAACTTCTGCTGCTTGTGTGTGCCTTTACTTTGTTGGTCCCATCAAGCAGGGCATAAATTCTTGTGCATTCAATAACTTTAAATTATTAACTGCTTCATATAATATATAGGACATATCTTTATCTATATAGTCTTTTC
Organism: Psophocarpus tetragonolobus; assembly: GCA_037954015.1. NCBI lineage: Eukaryota > Viridiplantae > Streptophyta > Magnoliopsida > Fabales > Fabaceae > Psophocarpus > Psophocarpus tetragonolobus. Next base: position 34,516,850 of record CM075694.1, read on the forward strand.
AATAAAAATACATCTTTATCTATATAGTTGAAAATGTATCCGAAAATTGAAATTCTGTTTTTGTGATTGACACCCTCTTGAAGGGAATAAATCAATAAAACTTTGCATTCTAATATTCGAAATATCGAATACTTTAACATCAAATGGATTAAAGTATTAAACTTTTTGCCACATTTAATCCCAAAAATTCTTATAATGTTTTGTTACAAAAAAAAATTACCTATACGATAATTTGGTGCATTCTTTCTATATTTTTTCATTTAGTTGGTGCATTCTCATTAGTTTATATAAGAATCACAACCCAAAATACCACAAATTTAATTAAAATATATAAACACACGCATACATTTTTTTTTATATTTTACTTATCATTATATTTTCAATTTTTAGTTGCTCATTCTTGTTTCTTTATGTCTATCTTTCTCTTATTTTTCTACCGTAATTCCTCCTATTTTAAAGTAAATGAATAATTATACCATAACTATTTATAAGAAAATACAAAGGATTACAGGCAACATATTATTACATTATGTACAATATAAAGATTTGAATTTTTTTTATGAGTTATAAAGATTTGATATTTGTGTATAACTAGGCTATTTTATGCAACCATTTACAGATATTTTAATAATTACGTTTTATGTACATGTATTTTTTCAAATTTGACATTTTATTTCTCTTTAATTTTTAAATAATGATATTATACTTTTCAATTTAGAAAAATTGATTGACAAGTCACATTAATTTAATAATGTTACAAGTTCTAATTCTATAATTTTCTTATTATTCAATTTTTTTTTAATTATGGAATTAGATGTCCTGCATATTAATAAACATTTGTTAATTAATGTCAATTCTCCAATAGCCAAACATAAAATCAATAGTTTTTAAAAAATGAGAAAATAGGAAGATAAAATATTAAAATTAAAAAAATAAGAGGTATAAAGTATGATTAATCTTTAAGTTTTAACAAAAGAGAATAAATACAATTTAATTTAAAATTTTTACATATAAATTTTAAATCTTTTATTAACACCAGAAAAATATTGTATATGAAGAATTATAATTTGGTATGAAAGTTCACATGAAAAGAAGATGATGAAGGAAGAGATTATAGGTTAAAATCCTTTTGATTACAAAACTAATACACTAATATACTAATAATTAATATTTACAAATAAAAAAATAACAATAGTATATTTGAAATAGTACAATTGCATGTTTTCTTATCAAGTATAATTATTATTATTTTTATCCATATTTATGGCAGATCTTAGTCAAAAATGTTGGGAAAGCCAAAAAATTAAATAGATACACTTCAAAAAAATTACAATTTTTTTTTAAGAAGAAAACTATATTTGTTAAAAGGTGTTCCTACTATGAGTCCCAGAACATCATTAGTGTCATCATGTCCGATGTATTATCTATTTTGGAGTTTAATTACGCCTTAAAGAGATGTTTTTCGCGACAAAACTGTGATGGAGTCACCTGGCTCCAAAGCAACAATATCTCACACACGGTAACTCATCCTAACGATATCTTGAAACCGGCGATAGAAACATTGGTGTTCACTATGGGCTCAGCCTTAACTCTCACACTCCTTAGCCACAAAACTAGAAGATTTGTATATAAATACCCCCCTTCCTTAACTCCCTAAGATGTCTTTTCAAGATAAAGTCCTTCAAAGTAGACAATACCTTGACCCTTACGATGTCCCGGAATTGGTGGTAGGAACAAAAGGGACAAAAAGATTTAGAAAAATAAAAAACAATAAAACAAATATACTAAAAAACAATTTACAATTCTTTTTAAAAATATATAGAAATTTTAATACATGTGATAATGACATAGATTACTTTTGTATAAATAATAACATAATTCCTGTTGAGTCAATAATTAGATAGATTTTGTAATAAACACAAGTTTAGTTAGTTTAAACTAATTAGTGTATTAAAAAATATTAGCCAAGTCAACACAGTCCAATATTTATATCTGATTTGAGACTAAATGAAATTTAAACTAATTAATTTTATTAATTTAAACTAATCTATTTTGTTTATAAGCCTTCAAACTAATCTAACTAAAATTGAGTTTCTGGTAGATATTGAATCCCATCATTGGATTGGTGTACATTTTTAACTTTAAGGTATATATCTTTAAAAATAATTTGTAATTTCAAAATCCCATTAAAAAGAAGACATAATTTTATATTGTAAATTAATTTTTTATATTTTTAAATTAAAATATTAATAAAAATAAAATAGCATGAAAAAATAGAAAAAGTGAATAAGAAAAAAACAGTTATCGTCTTACAGACGTCTGAGTCGAATTAAGTCGATCGAGTTTAAAAGGTAAGTGATGTATATAAAAATAATTAAGCTTCTCTATTTAGAATTTAGTCTAATTGATTTAAAAATTGAATTGAATCATAAATTGTATCTATGACCAGTCCTAATTGAGTGGTTGAGCGAGTCAGTGATTTTATTTTTATTTTGTTCCCATGGCAACTATATTATTGAGAAGCACTTCAAACTAACTTTCTATAGAATTTAATAATTCATTGCTTATTGCTTATTATTATTATATAAAAGGGTATCCATTTTTCAATGCCCAAACAATGCATAAAAATTCACCAAAAAAACAATGTATAAAAGAATATCTATTTTTTTCTAATATTTCAGGACCACATACAGACGAAAACGTCACTCTCTCTTAAGGGCAGTTGACTAGTATTTCTGAGATTTCCAAGGGGTCCAAGCTGCCGGCTAAAATAGAAGTTGCCAATGTGAAGGGGCATTCTAGTAATTTCACATAGAGGCAGTTTTGTAAACCCAGGTGTGTCTTTGTCTATATTCGCTAAGCATCTTGTGTGTAACCTGCTTTTAAGATAACAAAAGCATTAGTAAAATATAATAAAAACAAAAGGATGTTTAATAAATTTTGAAAGCTATAAAGAAAAATTAAATAAAATATGTGATTAGTAGTTAATTTTTTAATAGTTATTCAAAAGAAAAAGTTCAATTAAATGTGTACTATTTTGAGTATTTTTATTATAATATTTATAGATAATAAGAAATTTATCCAGACACGTCTTGAAACTATGCTTCTTCTCCGGAGATTAATAAATAAATTCCCTTGTTTTTTTCATATTGTAATAAATCCCCTTGTTTAAATCCTGATGAAATCAACTAAGTAGATGCTAGAGTGATATTGGACTCATCCTTTTAAATAAGATTTTTAATTTAAATATTGTAGATAGATAAATTAAATAACATGAAAAGAAATATTATAATCATCATAAGATTGATGATAATTTCACATTAATGTTAAGATTCTCTAAACATTCTTCATGAAATCATGCATGTATGTTTATTAAGATTAATAGCATAGACAAAAGAATAAAAAATAAATTAAATTTAAAACTTATAATATTGTAAAATAAATTCTACTGTCATCAAATAAAACATTATAATAAATTTTTAATCTTATAGTCATTATAATTTGAGAGTAGTTTCATACTTCGAACTAGGCAAACATTGTGCTATGTAAATATTATATAATGGAGGCCAAAGTAGCTAAGATGGTTGAGATGGACTATTACGGACTCCAATTTAAAGGAACACCAAATTTTTATCGAGTTATATAAATATTAAAATTTTATAACACTTATTATATAATGAGTGATGTTTTAATTTTTAATCAAAATTGATCTTATTTTAGTAAAAAAAATTACGTACTCCTAAGTTTAGGAAATAAATATGTGATAGTGTGAAAAGAAAAAAACTCATCTACTAACAATATAAATTATACTGATATTAATTACAATTCATCTTTTATATAACTTTAATTATTTTTGGAGAACTTTGTGCATGAATAGCTTAAAAAAATTCAATTTATGGTTTTTTAACCTATAATTAAAATGGAATTTCCAATTTCAATTGAAATATTATCACTGACTATGCTATTTTTGTCATACATTGTAATTTCAACTGTGACATCACAGCATCATTTCTCAATTTATTTATGGCAGTAAAAATTTCAAGATCGACTGAGTCAAGGGTATTAGTACTCAAATATGAAAAATAATTACATATAAAAATAAATAAAATGAAATATTTCAAATATATTTGAAGACCTAATATATAGGCTATTGTATTTTGGTGATTTTTCAATTTTAAAAATTTTATTTTAATCCTTTATGTTTTTTAAAATTTTATTTTAATTCATCCTTTCACGTAATTTTAAACTTTTGAAAAAGTTAAGTAATGATTAAAATTATTATTTTTATTTTTATTTAAATTTTATTTATCTTTTCAAATCACATCCATAGTAATATTACCATTTTTTACAATATAATTCATTCATCTTCAACATAATAATGACCGTAATTATGCCTAATAATTTTTTCGGTAACACAAAACACGCAGAAAAGTGAATATTTACATAGATCAAAAAGGAACAAACTTACATATATCTTTTTATAAAAAACTAAAATAAAATTTTTAAAAATATAAAAAACCAAAATAAAACTTGAAAAACTTAATGTCCCAAAACATAAAGACACTGTAACATAATATACAAAAATAAACATTTAACCTTTATATTACCCTAAAGTATTGAAAGAAATTGTTGGATACTTCATGCTAAAAAACCACGCGCCGAGAAAACTATTTAGGTGATACCCAAAGTCCCAAACTATAGGCCATGTGGCGACACCCAAAATTAATTAAAAAATCATATTTATATTATTATCATTAACTGACAACTGATTTTTTTATACAACAAAGTGAGATAGGAAGTAGTTACACAGTTATTTCATAAATCATAATAATATGGACCACATGGTGACTTGTGGCTTAAAATAGTTTAAGAGAAAGATATATTTGTATAATTTATTATTCATTTAATTTACAGAATAAAAATCTTTATATTATTAATTTCTTATAAAATAATATTATTTAATAATTAATATTATATTATTTAATAAATTTGATGTATGATGTGTGATTAAATAAATGACAATTTTAATAGTAAAACTTCTAATTCATTAATTGTTATTGATGATTAAAATTTAAATGAATAATCTTTGTAAGTCAAATACCATTAGAATTCTAGTATTCTGCTAATTACACATTGGGAATCTTGTGGGCTAATTATTATAGTTATAGTTTTTAGTCACAAACTTGTCAGAAAAAAATACTTTACTTATGGTAGATATCTGACAGTTTTTAAACTAATAAAGTAGTATATATTTTAGATAAAGGAAAGGCTGCTTCACTGCAGCATTTTTCATTTCCAATTCTCAGTCTTTAGAACTTAAAATATAGAGAACATACATGCATGTCCAAATATATGATAGGTTTTATCTGAATCATCCCTTAACATATAAAGCACTTTATAAAAGCCATTATTAGATGCACCAACATTCTACAAATATATTTATGTCTTCGCTAGTTAGGTATTATTGCCCATGGAAAAGGCTGTCGCTGTCTTTTGCTTTTAAAAAAAATAATTAAAAGTACAAAGAAATAAAATAGAAATTTAGAAAATACAAGTATTTTATATGGGGAATATATACAAGGTTTACTGGCATACCATTGGAAGGAAGTTTCGATAGTATCTTATAAAATTTTATGTTATACATAGATAATTTCTATGCATTTTCAGTATAAAAATCATATTGTTAATCAATCCAAAATTATAGTTATAATTTATATTATTATTAATAAATTTATTACATATATAAATTTATAACTAAGTGACAGTAAAAAATCTTCTACAATATATAAGCTTTAATTTTTATTATTATAGGTGTGACTATCAGACTATAAGTTTTTTAGCTAATTAAATATTTTTTTAAAATTATAATATTTAATCTGTCTGTTATTTTTTTATGTAAAACCTTGACATTTATTTACTCAATTTTATTAATTTAGTTTATTAAATTGTTTTAATCTTTTTACTCACAATTTATCGATAAAAAAATCTATTCTTATTCAAAATGAAAAAAAAAGAGTCAAAGTTTTGTTTCTTAAACCTTAATCTCACTTTCAACCAAGAATAACAACGAGTCGAGACAAGATTAAGCAGGTTTGCCTTCTTCATCCCCGTTCATTGAAAATACGGAACATGGTGGGTATAAAAAAGGCAGATATAAAATTTTAATTCTCGTTTCCATCCCCGTCGAATATTTTCGAGGTCGGACATTTACGTGAGTATCCTGTTATATTATTTTTTATAATTTATATTTAAATTTACTTATAATTTATGAAATAAATTATATGTTAATTTATTATTATATTTAATTTATTAGTTATTAAATAAATTATATGCTAATTTATTAATTATATTTTTATTTTAATGATCCCCAGGGTGTAGATTTTTACACAATCATGTGAGATTTTTTTTTAACATATAATTATATGTAAAACACCTAAGCAACGCAGGGGCGAATGCGAGAACTAACAAACCTACATCCATCCTCATCCCCAATTATCTTAGTCAGGGATGGGGCGGGAACCAACAATACGAGTTTTCTCGGCAAAATTAGGGTGGGACAGTACCCACATGAGCAGATAATATTTTCATCGTACTTCCAATAAAATACTTCAAATTCTATAAAAAAATATTTATACTAAATTTCTAATTTTTAAGTTTTTAAATTATTTCGTTTTTTAAATCATTATAAACTCCACACATTTTGATTTGAAGAATAAAATAATACTAAAATCAAATTTACTATATTTATAATAAAAAACTCAAAGTCCAAATTACACATAATTCATTCAAACTAAAATAAATTAAAAATATAATTAAAATTTATATTTACTTGTTTTATACCAATAGGATACTTCTTCAAGTTATAGGTTCATTTTTTTAGTGAGCATAATATTATATTTTTAGGAATTTTATTTCTAAAAATAATAAAAATCAAACAAACTCAACCTTATATAAAACCAATGAAAAGTATATATGGATATTAATTTCTTCGATGCCTCCGAGAGCCTCCCATGTTCTTATCATCAAAAGTTGCTTTTAATTTTTGTTTTCCCAAACTAGGACCCCTCATTGCAGAGACAAAATTTCGAAAGCCAAGTTCACCTTTTCCCAGACGGACTCCAAAGACCATATGTCCTCATCTGGAATCAAACCCATCTTTTATTCTATTATGGTATGGTTCCAAACATTGTTTACTAGGAAAATACTCTTGTTTTTCTTGGCAAGTGACCCTTTGTTTAAGGGATCAATATATGTAACTAATAAGCCAGCAGGTATGTAAATTAACTTTTTTATTAATAATTTGACTTATTAATTAAATAGACTAAAATTATGAAGTTTTGTATATTATTTAATTATGAATGTTAGGTACAATAAAACTATTAAATTAATATATTTTAAAAAATAGATCTATGGCCAATTCTTGTTGACAATATATTCACAAAATTTGTTAAATGAAATTATTTGACATTTTAAAAATTAAAACATATTTTAATTTATCTTTACTTATTATAACGTTTATTATATAAAAGGATAGAATATTGTTGGAAAAGTAACATATTTTATTATTAATTATATTTATTTTTTTTTTCTTTTACTTATAATACCTTAAGATTATATTTGTCATAGAAATGATTGTACGTTGACACAATTTACAAATTAGGAATGTGTAGCTTGATATGAAGTAGATGATATTGCATCTTAAACATGTGATTAGGATTTTGATCTCTAGTATGTATTTATGAAAAATATTTGTTAGGAAAAATGGAAAATCAACCCCTTAAATAAATATTCTAAAAAAATTATCCAAATATTGCTTTTGAATGAAATTACATTAATTGTTGAAAGATGTTGCATGTTTGTCAATCTTTAGTGGTGATTAAATTAACATGGAAGGAATATATACAATCTAGTTTCATGAAAAATTGATTATTTCATGAAAGTAAGTGTATTTTTTTTTCTTGTAAAAATATATAAGTATGAAAGGTTATACGAGGGGTGTTCATCAGTTCGGATCAACCCAACGAACCTGATAAACTGAATTGAACCAATTAATTTGATTTGATTTTTTTACTTGATCGGGTTTAAACCTGATTTAAACCTACTGAAATTGATCATGTTTAGTTTGCGGTTTTCACATTTCAAAACTCTAATCCAACCCGAAGCTACCTAAAAGTGTGTGTGTATATATATATATATATTTAAGTTAATAGATTTAGTAACTTGTTTTGTTTAGGGTTTCAATTTCAAAACTCTGACTCAGTCCTATTTTATATTTTATATTTTTAAGTTAGTAAATTGATTTTATATTTATTTTATAGTTTAAATTTATGCAATTTGTTGTTTGTATGATATTGTGTTTTTAATAGTTTAATTTGACTAGTTCAGTATATATGAAATACTTTATATTTTGTTATAAAATTTTAAATTTAGTAAATTAATGGATTTGGCTAATTTCTAGTATAATTTTGTTTTTTTTACGATTTAGTGAAAAATAAAATTTAATTTTTTATCAGTTTTCTCTGAAATCGAACCAAAACAACCCGATTATCATTGATTTGATTTAGTTCGGATCAAGGGGAAAATTCCAAAGAACCGAACAAACTCAACCCAATTAAAATTGATTAGTTTAGTTTTCATTTTCTCCCAAAACTGAACCAACTCGAACCATTAACACTTGTATCACAAAAGTGTGTATTTTTTTTTATTTTAAGGATGCTTGTATTCATCAAGATTCATGAGATGGGAGGTAACTTTTGAAATTAAGGTTTGGCTCTTAAACAGGATAGTTTTACCAAGTCTTACTATTATATGCCACTTTTATAATTGGTTTAATGACATCAAGATTTCGAGAATTTCTCTTTGTACTCCATAAGTTCTTTCTACACCTCCATAAATTTTTAAAATGGTAAAAATATCCTTAAGAAAAGCAGTACAAATTTAATTACCATGTGTCTCTTTTTCTTTCTCTTTCATCTATACCTCTCTCTTTGTTTCTCTTGCACGACTTCATTTTTCTTCTCCAGTAAACCAGTGGCTTTCTCTTCTTCTTTGTGTGTGTGTGTTCTTCGCGTTTGCATTTGTTTTGTTCTTTCCGGTTTAGGTTTCCATTTATCTTCTCTCGGGTACATTATGGAATCAGGGTTTTTGCAAAATTTTTTACAAGTTCGAAAAGGCTCATCCAGACTTGTACAAAATTTTGCAAATTTATTTACAAGTCCGGACACCCCTGTCCAAGAGTGTAAAAAAAATTACAATTATAAAGTCTGGATACCCGTGCATGAACTTGTAAAAAAAATACAATTAGTCCAGACACCCCTATCTGGACTTGTAAAAAAATTTGCAATTTTTTTTACAAGTCCAAACTTATAAAAAATTCAACAAAGGCCACGTATGATACTACCTCATGGTACTATGTTTTCAGTTTCTATTTTTATTTTCATGTTTCTGAAAGCTTTTCTTTTTATGTCCCTTTTATTTCCTCTATCATTATTTCTTTGGGGTTGTTTCATTGGTTTTGGTGACGTCTATTAGGGATATGGTGACTCAATATGGAAAATTTGTGTACCTCAAATGCCTACTTAATACAATGATCAGTAGTAGTGCATAGGAAATGTGCAAAGAATGAAGGAGGAAGAAGAAGGAGGTGCAAGACTTTAGAGACAAAGCTCGGACAAGACAACGATCCGAACAAAGAAGAATGAGAAAATAAGTTAAGTTATTTTTTAACCTACGGGTATTTTAGATTTTTTCTACATTTATGAAGATGTAGGGAGAAGTTATGAGCATGGGGGAGAAATTCTCCAAGATTTCTTGTGCGAATTATGCACCCCTATTGCAATTTGTTATTTGGTTCAAAGGTTATATATAACATAATACTGTACATGAGAGAACCATAATCTACTTTTCTAAAAAAATAAAATAAAAACATAATTTATTATGTAAAGTCTTAAATTGAAAGATGTCTTCGTATAAAATCACTTGATTTTCACAATAATCGAATTTGGATGTATTTTCAAAATGAAAATGGTAGGGTATTTGAAAGATTTTAAAAATAAATTAGATGATGTATCATTTTATGAAAATATATAGGTTTATCTATGAAAAGGTCCATGTATGAAAAATTGTACTCCTTCATAAAAGTATATCTTCTTTTATGAAAATATATAAGTATGAGAGATTTAATTTAATCTATAATATATATATATATATATAAAAGAAAATATCAAGTTAGGAAAGCTACTTTTTTAGCTTTCTTCTATTATTCTTTTTTAATATTCTGTGGTCTTTTTGTTTTTCTAATTTCTTTTGTTTTTAAAATTTTTTTTCTTCTCACTTTTTCCTTTTTATCTTTCTATGTATTCATTGTTTTTGTTTTTAATTTATTTTTTATTTTAATATTCTTATATTTAATATGTAATTTATTTTTTATTTAGTTTATTATTTTTATATTTATACTTTTATATTCAATTTTAACTTATTTAAATATATTTTAATATTTATAAAAGAATTCTAAAAATTTATATATTTTAGATATGTGAAAAATCAATTTATTAAATATATTTTAATATTTTATAAAATAATTTAAATTTTATTTTATCTTTTCCTTTTTTATTTTTAATTTTTTTTAGTTGGGGGAAGAGGATACTTTGTTTTGGAAGGATAGTTGACTAGGAGATCAAAGTTTCCAGGAAGAGTTTATCAGACTATTTAAGTTAACACTTGACAAAAATATCACAGTGAAGGAAATGTGGGAGGAGGGGTTTGGGCTGGAAGTGGAATTGGAAGAGACACCTTTTCATCTAGGGGGAAGAGAGGTTATGAGTGTTAAAACAAAATTTGGCATCAGTCCGATTGAATGTTGGTTACCAAGATATGTGGAGGTTGGTTGTAGAGGAGTCAAGGGTGTATTCGGTGAGTTCAACTTAAGGATTTTATGGTCTGAAGGGTCCCAAATTAAAGTTCCCTTGAAGGATTAATCTAAGCAAGCAAGTAATTTTACCAGCTAATTATGTAGGGTGTTTTTGTGAAGTGGCAGAGGAAACATGACAACACTTGTTCTTTGATTGTGCTCTATTTAATCAAGTTTGGTTACAATTGCATGCGTGGTAGGGAATTTCCACAATACTTCACAAGGTGTTTCATCAATATTGTCTACAATTTATGGGCTTAATTAGTGGAACAACTCAATGGAGGCGAGCATCATCATTAGTTTGGTTTGCAAGACTCTGGCAAATATGGAAGGTAAGAAATGCTAGAATTTTTTTCAAAGATCAAGTACAAGAAATTGTTGATGTAGTCCAAGTCGTACAATTAACAATGTGAGAATGGTGTCATGCTCTAATATTTACATTACATTCTAATGCTGAATGGGTTATGAATCACATGTTTTGTATTTAACATATTGAATCTAAGGGAGGTTTGATCTGTATTAAACTAGTTTGTTTCTTTACAGAGGCACATCTTGTGCTGTTTTGTGTAATTTTTGTTCAAATTAATAAATTTTTTTACTGACAAAAAAAAAACTATTTAATAAGATTAATAAAAATGTAATTGTTCACTCGTAGTCTTGAGATGTATCTCCATGATTAAATATTTAGAAGACATATAAGTTGGTTTATAAATAGAGCAAATTTGTGTGGAGAAAAATAGAAAATGAGAATAGAAAAACACGTATTGTTTACATTCAAATCACTTAATTCCTTTCCGAAGAGTACTACCAGAGAAACCAAACTCTTTCTAAAATTCTCCTTATTAATTTTCGTGGATTTCATTTAAATTAAATAAGTCTCCCCAAAATTGATGATTTTTAATAAATTATAATTAATCATAGAAAAAATTTTAAAAAATAATTTCTGATAAATTTTTTCTAATACTTTTTTATTGGTTTGATTTTGTTTTTTAGTTTTTAAAAAAAGTTTTTAAGAATAGTTTTCAAAAACTATTTTCGGAAAGAAAAAAAAAACTTGTTTGACAAGTGTTATTTGAAAACTGTTTTGAAGATGTAAAAATGGAAAACTTTGTTCATATTTATTAGAATTTCATTAATGAAAAGCAAAAAACAACATATTCTGATTATATTTTAAGTTTTCAAAACAAAAATAGAAAACTGAAAAGCAAAACTGTTTTCGGCTGTTCCAGTTTTTTAGTTTTAAAAACTAAAAAACCAGAACTGTTTTAAGAAAACACTACCCAAATGAGTTTTTTAGTTTTTAAAAACTAGGCCCCGTTCGGGGTGGTTTTGGGTTGCTAGTTTTAAAATTTTTAAAAACAAAAACTAGTTTTCGTTTTAAGTTTTCAAAATTTTAAAAACAACATTATTTTTGTTTCTAAATTTAAAACATTGGTTTCAAATCTTAACCAAAATACTAGTTGAAGGTAGCGATCGAGATAGTCGTTGAAGGTGACAGTTGGTCATTGGCGAACGCCAGTCGGAGGTGTGGTTGGTGACCGCCGGTCGGAGGTGGCGGCCAATGACTATTGGTCGGAGGTGGCGGCCGATGATCATCGGTCGAAGGTGGCGGCTGGTGACCGCCAGTTGGAGGTAGCCGTCGGTGACCGCCGGTTAGAAGTGGAGATCGATGACTGTCAATCGAAGATGACGACCGGTAACTGCTAGTCGGAGGTGGGGGCTGGTGACCGCCGATCAGAGGTGACGACCAATGACTGTCAGAGTGGCAGTCGGTGACTTTTGGGCAAAGGTGATGGTCATGTTAAGTAATGAACTTAAATAAAAACAGAAACAGAAATCTAAAAACCAAATTTTATTGTTTTTAAAATTGAGTGAAAACTTTTTCGAAAATGAGTAAAAAACCAAAACAGAACCATCTTTGCCGAACGAGTTTCAGTTTTCAAAATACATTTCAAAATCAAAAACCAGAAACTCAGAACCATGTTTTCAAAATACAATAAAATACCATGTTTTCAAAATACAATAAAATACTTAAATCAGTTTTATAAAACTATTGATAAACAAACACTTATTTTTCCCAAATAGCGGAGGAGGATATTACCGTCAATTAGTATAAAAGGAAATTCAACAAAGTAATAACCAACTTTTACTTCTTCACACAATGACTCAAGAGTTGTAACTTCTCTCTTAAGACATTGTTCCCTTGAACTCTTTCCCACGTCACTTACGAAATCCCATATTCCAGTTGATCCTCTACTCACTGGCACAAGATCATGTCAAGAAATTCTATTTTATCCTAAAGGGGATTCACTAAAACATCTTATTACATTCAATTTTTGTAGAGATTAATAAAAACAAATTGAACCTATATTACTGATTTTCTGTTTTGGAGACGCGCGTTTAAGACTAGTTTTTTTTTTCCTAAATACTTATATTACTGTGTTTGATTTTTGCAGCGTTGGACACTAAAACACCTTATTACATCCAACTTTTTTCTAAATACACACTATCTCACTATTTTAGACGCGCCTTGAAGACTAGTGTTTTTTTTTTCTTTACTTTTTCTTCTTATAGGATCATTCAATGATTTTTCTTTGATACTTCGTTCTTGTTTTGGAGCTATCACCACTAATTAACACCACCAGTAATCTTTAGATTCAATTACTAGTCAATAGTGATTGTTCATATACAACTAGAATTTATTACTTTATTTGTATTCTTATCTAGTTTAGAGAAGTCAAATTATACATAAGATTACTGTAAGAAATTTTAAGGTAAAAAAGAATAAATGTAACATACCAAATGACTTTAGCCTAACTTTTGAAGCTCCATTTTCACTCTTGCTTAAAAGTAGCTTTTAAAACCAAAAAATTTAGGCCAATCAAACCCACTACATATATTCTGAAAGTTATGATTATACTAAGTGTCGGCAGTGTTGCTCTTTTCTACATGAATTTTATGTGTCGGCATGAGAAATGGGGTTTTGTGTGACAATCATTAAAATGTGATTGTGACATTATATGTTTCCTCACAATGTCGAAAATAAATTAACAGAAAAACTTTATTCCTGTTCTTGTCAAATTAATCTACCAAGACAACATCTGCACCCTAGAAAGAAATAAATGGACATTATAAGCTGGAATATGTTCATATTCAAAAGCATGTTCATGACACAGTCCACTATAGCTTGCGCACAGCAGTAATATAGTGTGCATATGATACAGGCACTTAAAGAATTGATTGTATCAACAAGCCATAAGCAAAGGAAAACTTCTGCTTGTTATAATGGTAACTCACAAAACTCAATGTGTAATTTTTAGTAACCAATTTATGGATTTTATTGTTAAATGTTATGGGTTCTCTGCCCCAACAGGATAGAGCGAAAGAAATTTTGAGAATTCAAGAAAAGGCCACAACAGTATGTTTTAAGTTTAGTAATTAGTGTATATAGAGTCTATTTGGATAAACTTACCCAGAAGAAGCAATTTTAGAAGAAGAAAAAATGAGCTTTCATTTTCTTGATCAATCCAAAAAGCATATAAACTAACATAGTTCAAAAGTTATCAAAATGTAAACAACTATGTAGCTGAACTGGCTTATAATGGTAACAAACAAATTGTATCATGCTCTCTGCACTGAAAAATTAAGAATGAAATCTTTAATTTCGTCGGAAGCCCTATCCAGTGCTGTCCGGCCATCTGCATCTTTTACATCATATTTTGCTCCAGCTCTCAAAAGTTCTTCAATTTTTGGCTTGTCACCTTCTGAGACAGCCAACAGCAGAAGGATGTCCACAGGGTGGATGTTTTGGTTTAGAAGAGCCTCCATTTTATCATATGTTCCTTCTACAGCAAGCATCCCCATGTAGTTGAAGTACTGCAAAAGATTATGATATAATTATGAAGTACTACACAAGATTACAATGTAATAATAATGCTTGTTAATATTGCAGGAACATAACAAAGCATTTTCCAATCACATGCATTTTATCTTCCAAAACTGAATTTCCAAATTACAATAGACAAAGAAAGTCAATGAAAGAATGACAAAAGCTAATGAATCATTAAATAAAACATAGAATTTTAACACTTATGCACTTACAGGGTAAAAGAGGTTCGCACTGATATTTAATCATAACCCTTGATTTATATGACTTTTAAAATATTAATTGGTAAAGTTAACCAACTTACCATATATAAAGAGTTGTAATTAAATGTCATTATAAAACTTTAGACTGATCTTTCTCTCTAAAGTATATGCTCAATAAAGTTGCACTATTTCATCTGAACTATACAAAGAAAAATTAAGAGAAACTCTAGAACTTGTTAATACAGACACAGGAAGGTCATAGAAATGTCAGGCAATATGTCTTAGCTTGATTTATTTATGACAACAATATATATGTTTTTGAACTCTCAAGATATCAAATTTATGATGAATTCATCATATATATCAGATTTATGTAGTGTATGAGAGGATCAAATGTTCAGTAATAGATAATTTAGTTAACGAACTTTCAAATTACTTCTTACAGTATGCATTCCATCCTTTAAAGTAACTTCAGAACCTCACATAAAGTGTCATGATCAAGTAACTTCAGAGAAAATTATACCCACACCCTCTCTATTTAAGACTCACATTTCCTCCTTTATATTGCATTTCTTTTGCATCCCTGTGCAAGTTCTGTTAATTGATGCTATTATTTTAACATAGTTAACCTAGACATGTCCCATCTCCTGAATATGTCTCAAATGAAGTGTTACCCAACATCCTCGCTATACTGATTTTACAGAATTTTGTTGTTATTTTAAATTGTGCTGCTGAAAGTGTTAAAGAATAAAGATGATCCTTCTGTAAAAAATAAAATATTGTAGATACCTCAATTACAATATCAGAGAAAGTGAATTCAAGTAAAATATAGGAGACAATCTCCATCAATACATTGCCTTGATTCATGGGATTAAAAGCAAACATTAACAATTTCCATTAGATATCTTTTCCTTTTTTTTGACATGTTATTACCATTTCCCGATATCCATTTAGGCAAAAAACCTGCTATAAATAATTATACTTAACATATTTCAGAAAATTCAGCTGCACCCCAGCACCTCTTGTCTTTTATTACCTTCTAGGTCATTTTGAAATGAAGCATGTTTATGAGGTCTTACTATTTATAAAATGGAGCATGACCCAATTGTCACTTAAATTGGATAAAGAGTAGAGAAATTCACGAACATAGTAAAATCATAGAATTCCAACTAAAATAACTATTTCATCCTCATGGAAGAAATACAAAATTGCTGGTCAATCTATAATATTGCCTCCTTCCTTTAATGATATTGTTTACTTTAATGTTTATTAAAAGAACATACAAGTATTGGATATTAAAATAAAGTTTGTGTGTGTCAAAATGTTTATTGGATGGGTTCAATTGATAACCAAGAGTGATCTCCATTGCACTTGTAACTTGAAAGGGTGCTCGCATAGGGTCTGTTCAGATGACAGAGTCTATATTTTAGTTTGTGGTATGGGTTGACTGTTCTCACATCTCACTTAATTGAAAAATATAAACCAAGAGTGCATGATAATTAATAAAATAAAGAGCCAACAAAAAAAATTAATAAAAGAATGGATGGGATGTTAATTAACTTTTGCCATTTTCTAGCAGGTGCAGCATGAAGAGTTGTCAGTGTCATAGCATTTTTCATACACTCCCTCTGTTTCTATTTATAAGACCCACATTAAAGTGGTGGTAGATCCTGTTTGAGTAATGTTTTTTTTTCAGAAGCACTTGTAGAAAAACATAATACAAAAAAAAAGTCAAAACCGTTTTTTTAAATGATGTTATGGACTTTTTACAAGTTAATTTTAAAAAGCCCCACCTTTTTTAGCTTCTACATATTATTTAAAATTA
This sequence comes from Psophocarpus tetragonolobus, assembly GCA_037954015.1. NCBI lineage: Eukaryota > Viridiplantae > Streptophyta > Magnoliopsida > Fabales > Fabaceae > Psophocarpus > Psophocarpus tetragonolobus. The sequence goes on from CM075694.1 coordinate 34,533,673, forward strand.
GCTTAAAAATAGTCCCATATCTTTTAAAGAAAACTTATTAACAAGTTTTTTTTTTACTTTTTTTTTCCCTAGTTAAACTTACCAAAGGCTCACATATTAGACCTAAAAGAGGATCTTACCAAGATTACTAGAGGTTTGATCTCCACCATGGAGATATGATCTTCTACAAGATCAGTAAAGATAACACAGATTCAAAACATAAATATTTTTTACTCTCTCTTTCCTCAAATGTGGGCCTACAAAAATGTTTTAAGATTACAAAGTTTGATCTTCTAAAGCAAAAATGCTCTAAATACCCCTAATTCTAAAGAGAGAGAAGATAGTATCAATGACTATGATAGTTTTGAAAAAAAAAAATTATCAGTCTTATAAATAGGACTCGATGGAGCATTACATTACTATAATGGGAACAGTAAGAGTTTGAGATATTGATATCTGATCCTTTTGCATATTCCATGACAATCATCTCAGTGAGACATGTTTATAACTTAAAAAGTTTGGCAAAGATCAGGTAGATGCAATTTCAAACCAAATCAACTTTTCATTTTCATGAAACAAGTTACAAATTATTTTTCTATGTTCATTATGACAGAAATTGAAATCATAACGGAAATTGTTCTTCACAACATCAAAGTCAGTCCAAGAATACATTCCAGTAATGCATAAGCATAATCCTTCATAACAGCAGAAGTTTAGAATTTTCAGTAACACACATCATTAGCTGTGAACTCTTAGAAGGTCCTTTTTTAAAACAAAATGATAAATTACTCAATGGTAACTTAAAGTTGAACAAAGAGCAGACAAATTTAATCACATTAAAAATTTAAAATGTAAAATCATTGCAATTCCAACCTAAATCAAGTTTCCATCTTTCCGTAAGAAATACAAAATTGTCCATTTATCTACATTACTTCCTTTTCTTCAACTATATTCCTGCCTCCTTTTCCTTTTCTCTTTCCCAGATTTTATTTATTTAAAGAGAAACTGTTGCAAAATTCTAATATTAACCTAAAACATTGAAGCATATTGTGTATCTCAAGCTAGGATAAATTTGATAAGAAGCCAGGAAAAGATATGAAATGGAAAATTGAAAAGAAAATCAACAATTTTATTGAACTACCAAGAATGAAAGTAAGAATTCACCTCCATGGATTCCCTCTTCACAAAAATTGTTTCCCTTCTCTCACAAACTTTCTAATTCTCAGAATGCCCCTTTACTAATTGATAATTGATCTCATCGGTCTAACTTCCTAACCCCTTTAAGAACTTGCAATCCATTTTTATCCTCAGCAAGTTACACAAAATCCCAAAGTCCTAATGAGAACAAAAATTATTCCCACATCTTAAAGCCACCCTAACCCTAACATCACATACCAGCAATGCATAAGAACAATCCTTCATATCTCCACAAGTTCAAAATTTCCAAACAACTAACATATAGAAGCATCATTCTTATACCTTACATCTTAAAGCCAACCCAACACAACATATATCAGCAATGCATGAGCACAGCCCCTCATAGACAAGCTCAAATTTTTGAAAAAAATCATCTTTATCCCTTGCTAGCTATAAACTCCAAACAACCACCTTATAAACAAAATGCTTACCCTTACTCAATGGATGCAATTCCCTAACATAAACAAACAACAACGAACTTCCATACCAAAATGACATGCACAAGCACAACACAATCCCACATAAACATAAACAACAAAAACAATTCTTGCCAAAAGCACTGAATCATTCCCTTATCCATCCTCATGGTTCTGACACATGAGCAGATAGCAACACAGTACACAAGTGAAATTGAAACCAACCCGAAACATTGTTCCACAACTCAACAACAACTAACACAGAATCAACATGGATTTATAAGGTTGATCTAATTGCAAAGTCATCACACTAAAAACTAACATTTACTCATAAAAACACACACAGAGAAACAACATTCACAACTTAAGTCACCAACCTGTTCCACATCGTCTCTATCAAAGTCATCACGAGCCTGGCTTCCATAAATACCAGCCCCTTCAGCGTCAACACCGTTCTTGCCAAACTTGAACCAGCAAGTGGCCTTGGAGCCATTAGAGGGTCCAATTCTAGAGGTGAGGCTTAGCCACCCGACACTCTTTCTGGTTCCCAGAAACCGTGAGGCCAAATTTGAGGCTGAGACTTGCGGTGAAGGGAAGACATTGTGTGGGTTGGAAGTGATGGGGTGGTGGTGGGTGATGCATGGGATGGAAGCCATTGTTGGTGAGTTGTGGAACTCGGTTGGCTTGTTCCACTTTCACTTATCCACACGTGTCTGAAAATTGAAGTGGATAGGGGAATGATATGGTGCTTTCCACCACTTCATGCACAACCAATAGTTTGGGCCGATCGCGATTACATGGATTTCCATGTGAATTTTTTATCCAACAATATTTTTGTTTTAAGTATTTTGGTCTTGTATTGTTTGTAATTTTTTAATCTAATTTATTCTTTATTTTTTAATTTTTTTTAACAATTTTGATCAGGTTCTTTAACTTTTTAAATTTAAAATTCATTATTTTATTTATTTGATGAAATTTTAAAACTAAAAATTCATTTTTTTAAGAAATGAGGCATCATAAAAAGTCGAAGGATTCTGAGTCATCAAATATTTTAAAATTAAAAAATTTGAATTTAAAAAACAAAATATTAATAACTAAAAACTTAGTTAATTTTTTTAGTGTCCCATGACTCCTCTAAATTTGATTTTATTATATCTAACATTTATTCATTTTTTTAATTTTACAAAACACCTCGTTAATTTTCTCTTTTTAGTTTTATTACACCAACTTCTCAACTCTCTTTTTTTTTTCTTAAACAAAAATTAATATTACACCAACCTCTCTTCAAAAAATTAAGAATAATATAAAAAATAGAGATTTAATAAGTATAATAAAGATAAATTTATAAAAAAAATGCGTAATTTATTCTAAAAATATTATTTATGATAGGGTTAAATATGAAATTGATACCTATAAATTATATGTATTTTAATTTTGTCCGGTTAAGTTGTCGTAATTTTTAATCTTAACGTGTGTTCATTTATTTGAATTTTAGTCTATATTGTTTATTATTGTTAAAAAGAGTTGATGTGGCTAATAGCATATCATTTCTAATAACTAAAAATCATTAGAAATTGTGTGAATAAATATTTATTAAGTATTACATAATTTGTGGTAGATAAAATCCACCATAAATTATCAATGTTGAATTATTTCTCTTCAATTCTTATAATAAATTTATCTATTTCTAACAAATTTTAATCGTCAAACATTATATTTAATTAATATTTATTCAAACAATTCTGGCTGTTTTTAACCATAAAAAATCATGTGTCCATTAACTATATCAACTTTTCTAAATCATCCTAGATTATATGGATTAAATTGTAAAATTAACATATTTTTAGTTTCAACATTTTATTTAAGAGTTTCAAAATGATTGTGCTTCAAAATTTTAAGATTAAGATATCACATCTAATCATTAACATTTTCTCTATTAAAATATTTATTTTGTTAAAATTAATTAAATTATAATACTTAATTATAAAATATTATTTTACTTTATTATATTACTAGCGAAAACACAGGCGTTGTCGCGTCTGTGTACTTGCATTTCTATTTTAATATATTTTGTAAAATTTTATATTTTGAAATATAAATTGTTATATGACATGTTTTGAAATCTATTTTGTTAATTTTATATTTTTTTTTTCATGATAACATGATAAAAACATGTCAGATCATCAATGAATATGTCAAATGTGCAATGAGTATGAAAAAATGGAAAGAGGAGAGTTGTAATTGAACTCAAAATATTTTCGCACCTGTGAATATGTCAGATCATCAATGAATATGTCAAATTTGCATGTTTATTAAAAATATTTATCATGAAATGTAAACATACATTAATAAGGAGAAGATATGTATATTGGATATCAATATTTTAAAATAATTTTTTACTTAAAGTTATAAGCTTAGTCTAATGGTAAAGTATATGTTTGGAAAATAAATGGTTATAGGTTCAAGTCCTTGTTATGACAGAATAATTTTTTTTTTAAATGTATAAGGGTAGAATAGGTATTTTGAAAAGTAAACCTGGGGTATTCTCTTTATTAATAGTATAAATGATAACTATTAGTATTACTCTTTCATTATTTTATACTTATTTTTCTTATAGGCAGTGCTAAAAATTAAATATTTGTAAAATAAATAAATAATTAGGTTAAAAATTGATATTGATAGTTTGTTTGTGCAAAATAAATGACTTATTTTATAGACAAATTAAATTATTATTTTTTATCAGCAATTGTGCTAAACAAATTACTTAAGTAACAACTGAATTTTGAAAAATAAAATCAAACTAATGAACAAGATGGACTTACCAGGTAGGGAAGAAAGGAAAAAATTCAATTAAGTTCAAATTTTAATACAAAATACAAGTTATAGTAGAATAAAATAACTTATAAGAAATAAAGAAGATTCTTCGAATGTGAGAAGTTGTAGTTCATAGAAATTTTATTTGCAAAAGGAAAATTATTTGTTCAACAAAACTTTTTTTGCTCCCGATTAAATTTGTTTAGAAATCATCAACTTTAGTGAGTTTTATAATTAAATCATGCAAGAGAAAATGTAGACTTATTAGAGTTGATGATTTCTAAGAGAGTTTATGTGACTTCACTTATTTATTCTTATTTGCAAAAAAGAGAAAGCATAAGGAAGGTTTTTTATCTACTATAATCACTGGAGTTGAGCTTACAATGGCTAACTGTACTGTTTGAAAGTGAGGGGAGGTTAAAGAAAATGACACACTAGAATAACTCTTTAACGACAAATGATAGTAAGAGAGACCCAAGGCATGCTTCATAATCTCATATTGAGATTTGAAAAATCACCCTAAGAGTTGAAGTTTAAATTTGAACAAAATACAAAACAAACTTTCATCAAAATGCTATTTAGTCTTATTTTAAGAAAAAAACTGAACATCTTAAAGACCAAATTAATCTAACCTGTCGTCCAAATTAATTTTCACAACACTACCAATCAGAATAAGCTAACTTGATTTAAAATTGAGAAACAAAATTTTATTGAACATTATAAGAGGACAAAAATGTATTTTAGTTTTTTTTTTTTTTTTAAGACCACGAGTAGCCTTTGTAGCAAATAATTTTGCTTGAACTAGGTAAGACCAATAATGATACAAAATTACATCCATACTCTTTAGATTTCCTTAAAACAACATGCGTCTCTTCAATCTTTTATATTTACTCCAATTTTTCTTATACATGTATATGGTTCAATTTTTAAATTTTATTTGTTGCTTAATAGCTTTTTTTTTGTCTTCAGGTAGGATAGTCGTGCAAATTTTTTTTTAGTTCCCATTATACCAATTAGTTGCAATACAATTAAGTCTTTTTTAATAATATGTGATGTATTTTAATTAAAAAATGAAAGAACTTATTATCCAGCAAATGGAGTATCGGTAATGAGATTATTTTATTTTAACCAGTAAATTTGAATTTCAAATCTTGAATATACTATATTGAAGGAATGATGAGGTGGGTTGGGGTAGATATATTGAGGTGTTAGTCCATCATAAATTTGACAGGATGGGATGGGATCTTCAACTCAATTTGTCTGTCTCACTATAACATGTCAGGCCATATGCAGGGTAAGATAGTTTAGTCTCTCAATTTGTTTTTTTTTTTAAATGATAAAATATTATATTCAGCCATTTGTAAAATAAGTATCGGTTATAAGATAGATACACAGTAAAATATTAATATTATTATAATGTCTTCATATTTTTCCCTTAACAGACATCACAAAATTTTCATAAAAATATTTATATTAAAAATCCTTTACAAAATTTTCATAAAAATATTTATATTAAAAACCCTTTCAAAAACTATCACTTGTTTAATCTGTTAAAACATTGATATGATTGTACTTAAAAGAAGTAAACGTTTTTCTTACAAAAATATTTAAGTTATAGAGAGGATTTTTGGAGAGCTTTTTGTCAAACTTTTGAAGCACAAAATGAAACACCTTTGAATAATGTCTCATTTCTTGTAATCTAATTGATCAAAGTACAACAACCACCCAAATAATAAGCATAATTCAATGTTTTACTTTTTTCTTAAAAAGATGTACATATTGTCACAAATGAGACCAACACTCACAAAGCAACCCCTCTTATAGACCAAGCTAGCAATAACATAGTCTGTCAGTTTACCATAATAACTATATTTTTTTAATAATATAATATAGAGTTTTACATCGGCGTTCAATCCTAACGTTTCATTTTTTAATTTTTAAAATATTAATAAATAAAGTCAAAAAATTTATCATAAGTGTATTATAATACATAATTTTTTTTCTCTTTAATATATCCCATATGAATCATGAATAAAAATATAAAATAAGTACCATAAATATTTAAGTTTTTTCTTTGTCTTAGGTTTATAAAATGGTCACAACCATGTTTTAAAGATGTTATCAATCATGCTAAAAGATAAAAGTAGCAACATGAAATTCAGATATGAAAAGGATAAAATTAGATAGTATTGTCAACCTAAGTTTAAATGTTTAACTCATGTTTTACTAGGTTCAATAAAATATAATTTTTTTAATTTCTTAAGAAAAAATAAGTGATATAGCACACAAATAAAACACATATAAGTATTGTATTAAAAAACTTTATAATATTATAAAAATATAAGATCTCACGTTTGAAATAACTCTTTGAGAGTGATTATAGTATAACTAATGAATGACTAATTGAATTTGATTTCATCCACACCCTTTATTAAAATTTAATCATACACAAAAATTCAAACTTTAGGTCTCTCAATTACACTTTCAGAGTGACAATGGCCAAATAAAAAAAATTGCAGGAAGCTACTCTTTTTTATCAGAGCCTGGTTTCGATCCAGGGACATGTGGGTTATGGGCCCACCACGCTTCTGCTGCACCACTCTAATTTCAATATTAAAATAATTATATTATATATATCTATTACAATATAATAATCCTAACAGTCACATGTAAATTTTAAAGCCAACATTTAAAGTGCAGAATATATATGAGAGTATTGTACTGACCTTGCAAACTATTCGGACAAAATTTACCTGTTAAATCCAAAAGATTGAAAAGAAAAATATCAATTCCACTGATCATGACAAAATCAATGCCCACATTATTCACATTTGAACCTGAAAAATAGCCACTAAAAATCACCTCGAATTTGGTATTATGACTATGCATCAAATTTTGTTATACTTTAATAATCATATCATTACATCGTCTCTCATCTCTTTCAGTAATTAGTAGGATATTGCTCCAGTGACACATGAATTTCTCCTTACAGTCCTAATGACAAAGACATAGAACATGAGTTAATTCAATTCATGATAACCAAATAATAAAGCTGGATTTCTAAAGCTTTAGAATAAAGTGATGCTGTTGAACTTATTCTGTCAAGATAACATGGAATGATAGAGAGGGTTATGGTAAAGAACTAAAGATATAAAATGACTATATAGATTATTGTTGCATAAGTACAAAGAATGAAATTAGTATAATAATCAAACAAAAAGTATTTTGTATAGATACATGAAACTGACATCAAATAAAAAGACAAAGAGATAATAATAACAATAGAAAAATACGGATTCACCACACCACAAGCACAAAAACCTACGGATACCCTTAAAATCCAATTATTAATAATATATATAAATTCATTGTTGTTTGCTTTTTTGAAAGATATGGTACTTTGTTTGCAACATATTTTTGTCATGACAATTTGCAGCTACCCCTTCCTGTACAGTTTTCAGTGTTTTTTAATAATTATATTTTATTTATAATAATTATAATTTATTTTATTTTTTCTTTTATATGTTTGTGCTTTACCTTTAGTTCATAAACTAAGGGTTGTTATGATGTTGATGTTGTTAAATATTTTAGACCATTAAGAGCAACTTGGTGTTGCCTTGTAGGAAAAATTCCTGTTAATTATGTGCTGAAGTGGATCAGTCAGTTGAGCTTTGTTATCAACTATGTTGTTTTTTTAACCTGTTACTTTGTCCCTGCTGAGTCAAGTTCTTAGATCCACCACTAACAGTAACAGCCACATGAGGTAGTGTAAAGATTAAGAACTTCTAAACTTATAAAATATGGAATTATAGAATTGATAGTGATAAAGAAATAAAATGCCTAAAAGAATGGAAAGGAAATTGCTTATCATATAAATTACTGTTGTACAAGTATAAATAAAATGCCTAAAATTTTTATTTCCTTTTAAAATTCCTGTATAGAAGTGTGTTATAGCTCTCCTGATAAAAAAAAAAAACAACAAAAAATTAACATACGGAGTCCAAAGTATTATCTATTTTAAAGTTTTTACAATTTTATCTTGAAAGAACACTTCCGTTAATTTAAGGGGAGAGAGTTTGTAATCGATCATTATCTTTATGTTTAATTCCTAACCACATGACCGGAATAATTTAGAATCAGCAATCCAATTCAGTAGTTGATGTGAAATTAAATCTTTAGGATTCATTCTACTTGTAGTTTACTAGTGGAGTACTGATGGGTGGAGGCAAATCCTGTCTACTTTTTTCTCTAAACAAGACAGTGACTAACCACAACGAAACAAATGCAGTTCTCATCTTACACTGCAGTTTTGCTCATGCTTCAAGAAAGAGCATAAAATAATGACAAAGAATTTGTCAAATTTATATTATAAGAAATAAGTTTATATAACCTACCAATGCAATTAAAACATTTTTTATTAAATGCAACCAAATAGATAGATTGTTTTCTTTCTTACTCCATTGCAAGTTTGCAACCTTGAGACCAGTCACACTAATTCTTTCGACAGTGTTTAAATGTATCTCACATCGACAAAGTTATTCCAAGAAGAGTTCATGACAAACTACAAAAGTTAAGTGACTGAGGTCAATGGGTGATCATAAAGGCCCATGGCTTAGGATAGTGACCTTCATTGCACATAGGAGGGGTGTTATTCTAAGGTCTGTCCAAGTGATAGAGCCTACATCATAATTTGTGGTAGTGGGGATTTGCGTACGCGCAGTCCCTTTCTGTCTCAGTTAAACTTGTTTGTATTTTGTTTATTATTTATATATTTAATTTTTATTAGTTCATATTTAACTATCTCAATTTATTAATAAGCTATCTTTTCATTTTATTGCTTACCATCTCAATTTTGCTGTAGGTTTCTGAATTATTTATGTCTTGACTGTTTCACTCTTCACATCTGATGCATTTGCTATTATTTTACTAGTTAAAGTAGTGATACATTGTGTCTTATTAAGCTAATGTGATTAAAAAGGTGGTGATTAATCATGCAGTTAGGAAAGTTAACATGGAGTTATCCTCTTGATTACTTTAAGTTAACATGGCTAAAAACTTAGCAAAGCACTGAGTTAGGAAAGTTACAAGCATTTTTAAAAAAAGTTACAAGTGCATTAGAATATATGGATGAAACTTAAAGTTACAAGGATAATACAATATTCATAATTCAAGTGTTTCCCTACAGCAAGTACATGAGGGCAGCAATTATCATCGTCAACTAACTCTGCAATTACGCACACGTGTCATGCACTAGTAGGAATTACATAATGTGGTCAAGTTCTTGTGAAGCTTAAGACTCTTTAAAGCTAAAGAAACTGCCCGCGTCTGTGCAGGTTCTGCACCAAACTAATATCTCTACTCAACTCACACCCTTCAATAAGACGACTTTACTTCCTCCTTGACACCATCGAAGGAAAACAAGCATAAACACATCATCATCCTTATGCCACACAAGAAACACAAAAGAAATGGTTGAATTTCTTCCTGCAGAAGTAGGCAATATATCTTGTTTAAATTAAATTCTAGTTTTGGTTTAATGACATAAACAATGTATTGAAGTTGTCAAATTTATATAAGAAATAAGGTTCGGGATCAATGAAAATGAACTGAGTTGGTAATTTCTTAAAAATTATTCTTAATTTTGTGAAGATATAATTTATTTCTATATAAATCAAAATATTCATAACTATCTTAGAATAATTTTTAGAGTAAACTCTGCCAGAAAAATAGACAAATTAGCTTTTTTTTATAAAATTTGAAGTGATAAGTATATCTCTAGGACAAATAAAGCTACAACATGGGAACATTTCTACTCATAGGAATCCCACATCGAAACAGGTACTTAAAGTAGAATGTCATATGACCTACAAATATGAAATACCTCACACAAAACAACATACTTACCTGGACGGGGTCAATGGATGATCATAAAGGTCCATGGCCTAGGGAAGTGACCTCCATTGCACTTAGGAGGGGTGCTTTCCTAAGGTCTGCTCAAGTAGCAGAGCCTACGTCATAATTTGTGGTAGTTGGGGCTTGCGTTCGCGCAGCCCCTTTCTGTATCAGTTCTGAATGTTTAATTCAAAGCCATTTTGATTATTTTGGTTGTGCTTTTGGATTATTCATGTTCCTTGACAGATGTAAAATATAAATTTATATTTGTATTTCAGAGATTCAAGTGACTATACAAGATTCTCTTTTACAACCCACAAATGTTGAATTAGACAAAAGTCCTCCATATATTGCAACATCTTTAGGTGTTAGAATAACTTTCTAGTTCCAGGCATGTGTATAAAAAATTAAAAACTGCATAAAACATTTTTTAAAAAATAAGAAATTTGACAAACGAATGTAACAGTAGTGGATAACCTGTACTTGAACATAGATGAAAATGAATTTTTTGATAGAGGTGGTCGTAAGAGATGCTGAAAAACCTTTTTTTGGAAGCAAAATCCTCTTGGTTTATATTTAGTACCACTGCATGCTGCAGATTGTTGTTTTTACCTTCAACTTTGACACCACTTGCGTAAAACTTCAGAGCAATATAAATGTATCCAATATGGAAGTTTAGAAAATAGTATGTCCTGCACGTAAATGGATGGCTACTAACAACAATACGTATTACCTTGGGGTTAATGGGTGATAACGAAGACCCATGGCCTAGGATACTGACCTCCATTGCATAATAATTTGTGTTAGTACAGGGTTCTGATTTAGGACTTAGATTAATCTGTTTGTTTTGTTTTTAAGTGTTTTAAAAGAGATTTTAAAAATAATTTTAAAAATTTGTAAAAAAAAATTTTTTAGTAAGGATTGTTTTAAAAACTATTTTAGAAATGTAAAAATAATAAAAAATGAAAAAAAGTTATTTATATTTATAAAAATATTATTAAAGAAAAACAAAAATAAACTATTTTTTTATATTTTAAGTTTATAAATGTTTTTCTTTTTTATTTTTTAAAAATTAAAAAACTGAGAAAACATTTACTAAACAAGTTTTAGTTTTTAAATACTAAAAATATTTTATAAAATTGTTGTAAAACAAATACTTAAAATATTTTATTTAATAGAGCATCTGAATCTATTTTTACTTATATTTCTTTTCGACGGTGCATTAGTACACATAGATTATATAAATGTAATTAGTTAGTATACAATGGAATATAAAAAAAAATTACGTATACATAAGATGAAAAATTAATAGATATTCACAAACAGATTAATCTTACACCTATCAAAATAAAAAATAAAAACAGATTATGTAAAGGAAAAAAACTTAATTGATATCTAACAAGCAAATTTTAATTTACACATACAAATCCGATATGAGTTTAATTCATTTTAACAAAATGTATCTTATATTTTCCAAAATATAAAATACTATTTGCTATTGTAATTTTCTTTAAGATTACTTACATAATGTCCATTCTAATTTCAATTTCTAGGTATGTGTTTGTTAACAAAATTTATTTTGAATGAAATTGATGTTGCAAGTTAATTATGATTAAAATTGAATTTCAAATTATATGATTTATGTTTTTATGGTAGTAAAAGCTACGTAACCTATCATCAATTCTGAACTTAAAAATTTTAAATACTTCTTTAATATGAAATCAAATATGTTAATATTTGTTTGAAATCAATTGAGTAATCAATTGAAAGCATAATCAAACACACTAACGTGCATATTCAAGGAAAAACATATTCCTTTCGTATTTAGCTTCACCTTACCTTGCTGTAGTGCATACTCGGTTAAGTCAAAATTTATCGTAAATTACATGGTTCACAAGTAACCAACTAGAAAAGGGACACTCAAGAGTGAAATAAGAAAAATTAAGATGAACTTGTTTTAACTTATAAAATTAAAAGATAAATGTTCATTCAACTTTGTTCTTGAGTTTTAATGAATTAAGATTGCAACATACAATAAATTGAATTTAAGAACCATCGGCTCAAAAATTTATTTCAGATCAATCAAATGAACCAAACACAAAACTTGCAGAAGTTTATTATGCCTTAATTTAAAAGTAATTTTCATAAAAAATAGATCTTTAATTGCATCTCAAGTGAAAAATGGGGTTTTAAATATGCTAATTTCAATTGTCCTTCTTCTTTTTGTTTTTTGAAAGGCAAAATATAATTGTATTATATCTAACTATAGTATGAAATAAAGCATTTCATACCCTCTACAAGTACAAAATGAGGTAAAGGTGAACACTATATATAAGTGTCTCTCATTTACCTAGTCAACATCAATCTTACCCTAAAAAATCTACTTTAAACCATCACTTACATAGCCAACAGACATAAACAAGATTGTGAGCAACAATCCGAAAAGATAGTACCCCCCGACTAAAACCAAACCTATATGAAATCACTTCCATGATAAAAACCAAATACCTGACATAATATCCAAAGACTTCATTGTGCTCCCTTTAAATACAATGAAGTTTCTGGATATCCAAAGGCACCAGCATACGACTATAGGAAACAGAAACCTACATTTTCTTTTTGTATTTTCCTACCATCCACGGAGCAAACAAGTGAAACAAGTGATTTACCTCATTAGGCAATGAGGATTCTACTCCAATCCATCTGAGGGCTCTACGTCATATCTCTTGAGAGAAAAGACACTATAAGAAGATATGAAAGTTATCCTTTAAATGATCCCTGCATAGCACACATGAAATCGCCTCTAGCTGAGGACCCACACCCCTCTTCAACAAATTATCTATAGTCGGCAATCTATCCCAGAGAAGTTTCCATGTGAATGCTAGAGCTTTTGAGGGCAGCTTCTCCTTCCATAATCTCTCCCACAATTAGTTGTCAACCATCTGCCCTCCATCACGATCTGACGCCGTCCTTAAAATGTGGTAGGCCTTTGCTACCGAGAACTGCCCCCGACCCCATTTCCATTCATCCTTTTGGTTTGGGAACAAGTCGACGGTCTGCAATAATTCTTCCAAAATCGCAATACCTCTTTCTCCCATACAAACAACCTCCTTCGTCAAGACCACTTCCACAATAATTGATCTGAAAAAATCACCTCTCATCCTTTTCACTGATACCCTCTTCTCCAAAGCCAGCTCAAATAGCCTTGAAAAACGTGACCTCAGAGGCCCTTCTCCTAGCCAATTATCTAACCAAAACAAGGTATCTTCCCCATTTCTCACTTTCTTCCTTATATTATTCGAAAACCACTGTGAGACAATATCCGAAGGCCCCTCTAATTCCCATATATCTCTCCATCACAAAGAGGATCTCGATCTAGCTGAATTCTGGTATGAGATGTTGCAAAAGTGTCTGTTTCGTGCCCTCGACCCAGGTTGCTAGATTGCTTCATTTTCATTGAAGAATCTCCATCTCCATTTGGCTAGCAAGCTTAGATTGAACTTCCTCAGACACTTAACGCCCAAACCCCCCTTCCTTCTTAGGACGACACACCATCTCCCACTTTACCCAAGCAATTTTCTTCATTTCCTCCTTCCCCTCCCACAGAAAATTTCGTTGCAACCTCGTCAATGATTTTATAACCTTCAAAGGGGCCTTGTAGAATGAAAAGTAGTAGAAAGGTAAACTAGACCGTACTGAATTTATCATTATCAATCTCCCCGTAAAAGACAAGTTTTTCACCCTTCATCCAGTAAGCTTTTTCTTAAATTTATCCACCACCAACTTCCATACATCTGTCGATCTCAAATTAACCGCACTGGCACTCCAAGGAATTTGAAAGGAGGAGAGCTTACCGAGCAATTTTGTATTTTCCTACCATCCACCGACTGCGTCCACACTTAACCCGTAGAAATGACTCTTGATGTAATTCACCTTTAATCCTGAAACCATCTCGAAGGCTCTCAGAATTACCTTCAATATCCATACCATTTGAAAATCAGCTTCCCCATCAACATGACATCATCTCGAAGGCTCTTAGAATTACCTTCAATGGCCCTTCAGTTACTTGATATTATAACAACACTTACAAATTGTGCTTTTTAAACATGTTTGGATAAGTTTTTTTAAAAGTACTTTTAAGAGAATAAATTAAAGAAAGAAATTCCTAAAGTTTTTTCAAAAGTCATTTTAAAATATATAAGTTTTAGTTAATGTATAAAAGCTTTTTTACATAGAATTTTTTTCAATGTGCGATTTTTAAAAATTAGTTAGTAAAAAGTTTCATATAATTTAAAAACAACTTATAAAGAAGTTGTTTTGACTTCTTTTTTTTGTATTTTTTTTTCCTTAGAAGTACTTATGGAAGAAATCACCCAAAGCCCTAAGTATTTTTGGCCACTAGGATCACTAACTTGTTCCATGTTTTATAGTTTATATTATCTATTTCTTTGCATGACAATAATATAATTTCTCATTGGAAGTAGAAGCTTAAGAATAGTGATACTCTTTGGTGAGATTCATTGTTTTTTATTTTGTGAAAAGGAATCTAGGTCCAAAAAATCCACATACATATAAACGGAATACCCGTGAGTGATTGCACTACACAGATAGCAGAGGGTCCACCAAGAGTGGCAGATTGCAAGTTCCTAAAACTTGCAGAGTCCTTTTCTGGGTAGTAAGTGGGATATCATATAGAAAATAGAAAGAACCAAAAGAAGAAATGGATTCTATAATGTAGATACCTAAAATGTATCAAAAACATATTTTGAAAGCAAAATGATAATACATTTCCAAGTTGCAATTTGATCAAATTTGAAAGTAGGTACAATATGAATCCCTCAACTTTTCCTACCAACATATCTTCGATGCTCTCTTCATTTTTTTAAATATTCTAATTACAAGCACTAAAATCAGTAAACTTAAAATCCTAGTCTGGTAAATAATTAAACTATTAAGATTATTCTTGAGTATACAAAGTTAAATATCTCTCCCACGCCCCTGCACAAATCAAAATAAAATCATCTACCTACACTTATTTAATACATAAAAAGCACTCAAATAAATAGTTATTTACCAAGTATGTTTAGGTAAGTTTTTTTCTAAAAACACTTCTAGCAGAAGAAAATACAAAGAAAAAAGTCTAAAAAACTTTTCCATAAATTTTTTTAAAATATATGAAACGTTTTTCAATATAATTTTAGCTAATTTATAAGATTTTTTTCATATAACCTTTTAAAAAATATGGGACTTTTAAAACGCAACTCGTACAAAGTCTCAAAATCATTTAAAAACTAATTGAGGAGTTGTTTTGAATTTTTTCTTTGTATGTTTCTCTTAGTGTTTCCAAAGAAACTCCGCCGAACATGCCCTTAATTTTCTACTCTCTATTCGAGTACCATTTATTTAAGAGCCCAAAGTGTAATACCTGCTTGCTCAAAAGTCAATGAAAGTGATTGTCCAAAAAAGTTTTTCACATGAATTGCATATGGTCAAAATCACACTGACAACGTCATTAGCATGTGCTTAACGAGTTGAAACTTCAAAGTTACAAGGATAGTACAGTAATTAGGAGGTAAAGTTTTCACTACAACCCCACATGAATGTAAATGCAATGAACATGTCACCAACTATACATAAAGATGTCATGCACTTCACATAAATAATATAAAGTGGGGAGTTCCTGAGAAACTAAGTCTCTTCAAAACACCCCTCTTCAATCACAAGATTTTGCTTTCTCTTGACACCAACAAAATAAAGCATGCATAAACCCACCTTCATTGCCATAAGCAATATGAAAGAGAAGGATGAATTTCCTCCTATAGATATAGGCACCAGAGGTACACTAGGATCCCTTCTAATGCAAGAATTTGAGTACTTTAGCAGGCTTCAATTAAATACTTCAGCAGGCTTCAATTAAATTCCCAAGATTGGTCGGAGAAGAACAAGTCTCAAACCATCAACATGGATTCCTCAGTTAGTACTGATTCCAATCCCACAAAAATATACAGAGTAGAAAGTTCAAAGAAAAAGCAAGGAAGTAGCAACCTCCTACCAAGCATGTGTTCTATGGTTGATGTATCAGACAAATAGGAAGCCTGCCATAAAATTTGGGTGTTAGGTAACACTCTCAGAGAGCTTAGAGAAACCCAACTTCTTGAGAGAATTTGTTATAGGAGTAGCCCAAGTTTTATCTACATAACCACATTTGATGTCCACAACTACAACAATTTTAGATTTTTTCTTTTTGTCCTTTTTCTTTGTAACTGGACTTATCTCCATTGGAAGACTATGGGAACCAAGCATGGGTATTTGATGGGTATGTTTGCCATTAAGTTTTGTTTTGAGGCCAATTCCTGGGCTCATATGGTTTATGATGTTACTGCTTCTGCTGCTGCTAGCTTCAAATGATTTTCTTGGTTGTGGTTGCTTTGACGTAGAACTAGTACTACCACTCGAAATTGAAATTCGAGGTTTACTTGTTGAAGATACTTCTTGGTGTGGAATAGAAGACATCTGATCCAATTCCCTTGTCATCAACAAGCTTATGGTTCCGGTGGTTCCAACTGTGACGGCTGCTTCATCGCCCTTGGTACCTTCCATGCTCCTCTTAGCTCCAATCAAAGATCCAAATGTTCAAAGCTTTTGAGATGGATATTGCCAGATATCTGTTATACTTGTAAATGGTACATTCAAATCAGTCTATAGCTCTAGCCTTTCTTTTAAGAGATCAGAGTTGAAAATGTAACATTACAGCAGAGTTTACAATAATGCAAATAGTTTATGCAAATTATACATTTAAATTTAACAATTCATGAATGGAAGTAAATGGAAATAATGAATAAATTAGTAATAAGCATCATATCTTACAGAAAGCAAGGAAGGGGTGAAAGGTGTCACCAGGTTGACACTAGAAAAGCATCACTTCAACTACAGCATTCAAATGATATCCCAACTTGACTACATGAACTTCTCTGAGATGCATATCACAAAACAAGGAAATCCATTTTCCATAAACAGAAAAATTGAGTTACGAAAACAAATAAAAAAAAATGCATTCATAATTTTGTGAAACACACAAATTTGAATATATGTGGTGGCCTTTCAACCATGAGAAAGCAAACCACACATCAGTTTGAGAATGCCAACTACAATCATCTTCATGCATTTAAGACCATGGGGAAAAGGAAACAAAAATAATAATGATAATAAAAGAAGAAATGAAAAGGTAAAGAAACAAACCCAAAAGGACCACCAACCCAAAATGGTTAGGATGATGCAGAGTCAAATCTAGTAAAAACCATCAAACCCTTATCAGAATCCAGAGAAGCGTAGCAACTTCACCAAAGGATTTCCAAATCAAACACAAACAAGCCATTAAATTTGACATGAAAGATTACACAGAACAGACTGTCAGAATACCAAAAACTCAATATTATTGGGGAAAAAGAAAGGTAACAAACTAAAAAAAACACAAACATGCAATCAAATTGTTAGTTTGATCCTAACAAACCATACATTGTAGAAGCAAATCACAAAGGTAAGTTCAAAGGGAGTGGAGATAAGGTTAGCTACCTTACTCAGATGCATTACAGTAAAGTCCTTGACACTGTTCCTCACGTTTCAAAATTCAAAATTTGAACTGACCCAGCTAAGATTTTCTCACATAAAAGAAAGGGGAAAAGAAAAAGATAATTTTTTTGCAGAGTAGAAACTTTGAAGATTTTGGTTGATAGGAAAAAAAGAAAACAAAGCCAATGGAACAAATGGTTTACAGCCAAAATAGTTATTTTTTCCATAAGAAAAAACAAAGATACAGACAAAATCATATCCAAATCTAACTTTAAGACTAAGGTTTTGCGTCTCCACACCGAGAGTGTGTCGGATTAACTGTTGTTTGTTTGAATATGAATATAATCATTGTAGGCACCGCCAGATTAATTTTCAAACCAAATGTTCATATTCTCACTCTATGTTGGGGTGCTTCAAAAACCACTGTTACCATAAAAAAAAAACCAAATACTATTATTATTATTATTATTATTATTATTATTATTATTATTATTATTATTATTATTATTATTATAAATTTTAATATTTTATGGGTGATGTAAAATGATTTAAAAAATTATATGATTTTTGCAAAATTATTTAAAAGTAAACAAATTTATCACACATATACTAAATTAATGTGTAAATTATCTTATATTACCAACTTAGTAATATCATAATGTTTTTTAAACACAAAAGTTGTTTTTATTATAAATTGTATGCTAAATATTACAAAAACTTACAGACTGTAACAAAAAGTTCAAACTTTTTAAATTTATTACTCTTATGAATTTATTTAATTTAAATGACACAATAAAGATAGTCAAGTTATGTAATTTCATCATTTTAATTTAAATTTTTCATTTTTTAGAGTGAATCCTTATTTCTATACAAATGTCATTATTTTAATATTATATATATATATATATGAGAGTTTAATTGATAAAGGATTTTTATACTTACATTCAATTAAACTATTTTATATATAAATTTATATATATTTATATATAAATTTTTTATGTTTAGAGTGAATCTTTAGTTCTAGACAAATGCCACTATTTTAATATTTTAAAATATATTTATATTTATATTCATATTCATATTCATTTCTCATAACATCTCTTTCATTCTTTTATCTGTCACCATGCAGTACTGTAATTTTTTTTTTATTTTTTTAAGAAAGTTTAATGCCTCCTATCATAGTGAATTTCCTAAAATTAAACACAGTTTAACCTTAATAACTAAATTATTTTCCTAAAACTCTTGAATGATTCTCCAATTGAGTGATTCTCCAAGTAATACAGATTTGGTTTTTATCAAATCTAAATCATCTTGACTCATTAAAAGTGAACGAAACATTTGTAAATTGTTTATAAGAATAGTATTTTCTTTAGGAGAAATCCAATACTAAACTAAATTAACCATTTTTTTAATATTGATAAATTAATTGAATCTTATAAAAAATCCAAAAAAAGTACCTTGTATCAAATATATATCTTACTCGTGCATCCTAGAAGGAAATTAAATAGTACTGTAATTTGAAATAAATATTTTTCTATTGGTAACATAAACGCAATTTAATGGTAGTATTACAAAATTGAGCAGCTATAAATTATGCTGTCCATTTGGGGTAACCATGCTCACGTGATACAACTAACATAAAAAAAGGGTATTTGCAGTAGTAGTTACTGTTACCCTTCCCACATCACCATGGCCACCCAAAAATAACCCACAAGCATCAGCTGAAATTCACTGGTGGAAGCTCATTTAATTACATTCAATAATGTAGTGGATAAGATATAAGCACTATGTCAGACAAGCATTGCAGATTTATGGTCTCCTTCGTAGGTCTCGCAGACTACTTTCGCTTGTACCTGAAAAGGGAATTTTTAATTAAGACTATTTATAAGTATTGCACAATGAAGTGTCAAATACATGTTGACATTCATGAAGTTCACAATGCAGTCCTTATTGAATTATAAAAAAGGAGAGGGACAAGGGGGGAGCACACTGAATTTTCACTTTGTTGTACAACATAAAAATAACAATTTATTGTAAACAAATACTCCCTTATGTCTCAATTTTAAAAATAAAAAATAAAAACACTGATTTCATATTAATTGCAATTAATATTACTAAGCTCAAATAAAAATACTTTTTTTCTTAAACTACACTTACTGAAACTTGATATCAAGGATAAAATAGGATCATTGGAAGTACAACCACAGAAATTTTGGAGCTTTGATCATTAAATAAGATAAAAATAATTGAAATTTACTTATATTTAATACAAAATTATATAACTTATAATTGAGACGGAAGGGAATATCTAATTCACCACCGAAAACAATAAACTCAATAAACTAAACTCAATAAACTAAAGAAAATGAATATCAGAAGAAAAAAATTGTTGAATAAAATTACACATACCCCCTAAAGTTTGTTTTTATTACAACTATTATCCTTTCATTTTTTTTTTACATTACTTTTAGCCTTCCAAGGAGGGATTAGTGTATTATTATTTTTTTATATTATTTTGGCCTAAAAAAGTTCAGTATGATGAAAGTAAAGCCTCAGGAGGGATCGCTATAATAAAAGTGATAAAAAATTAAAGATTTCTATAAGGCTAACAGATGCAGAGATACCAGGTATAACATAAGCGATCATTAGAGAGTTGTGTGTAATTTATTCAAAATTGTTTGTCAATACCATCATCCCTGATCAATGATCAATCAATGGTGTGTTGGATGCTAAAAAGCTCAGTATTTCCTAGTTACATAAAATATAGAAATTGTTAAATTAATACCTTGACTTGCTTTTGAATGAACTCTTTGACTTCTTTCCTCCACCACCCCTTCTTTTTGGCTTTTTATCCTTCATATCAGTCTGGAATAGCTCTCGCATCTCTTCTGTCCTAGAATGAGTTTTTCTGGAAGAATTATTAGATTTCTTATTATTCTTCTTCACAATCTTGCCAGAATCTAATGCCTTCTTAACAGCCTTCACTGCTTTTGCTCGTCGGTAAGCAAGATCAACCAGTGACATTCCACCCTTTTCCTTTTTATTTATCCCCTTAGCCTGCAATTATATGCATTTCATTTTCAGTGTAATAACAAGGTGACAAAAAAACTATATTTGAACCTTCTCAGCACAGAGAATGCTAATAGGAAAGATAAGGATTAAGGAGGACATACCTCTACTTGTTTGCCATCCTCCTCCTCGTCCTCCAACATCTCTCTAGCTGCTTCCAATTTTCTACGTTTCTTCCTAGGCAAATGTTTCTGCACCAAAGACATTCATCAAGTAAATACATAGCAAAGCATAAACATAAACATACAAGCAAGCCTATTATGTTTTACATGTATAAAAACAAACAAAATAGTATGCTTATTGCATCACAAAACTGGGAAGACTTTTACCTCTCGCTCTCTCTTCCTCTTTTCCTTCATTTTTAGGTCTTCAGCTTGTTCAGCACTCATTACTTCTTTCCCAGAACTCTTGTTCTTATCCACAGATGCCTGCTTACAGTCAATTCCATTCTTATCAATACCAGGCAACATTTCACCTAAGAGAAAATTAACTAAAAAACGTAGTCATGCAAACACTAATTTGACCAGCATATCACATTCACTCTTAAATATAAGGGAAACAGCCACCCATGTTTGCATGCATCATAATCATTAGAATGTCTTGGAAACTTATGGAAACATATGCATATATGGTTGAATCAATTAGGAGCAATCTTAGGAACTATTTAAGGTCATGTATTTGTGTAAATAGGATTGAATCATCGTAATTATTAATTAACAACACTAGCTGCATGTTTGATTTAGCTTTTATTAGAAGTAATTCACCATATTCTAAGGTATTCTTAAAAAACTGCAAATGGCAGACTGTGAGAAAGACTAATTTCATCAAAATAAGATAACCCAGGCAATCAGTAATATAGAGAATAGAGACCTTGTGTGGAGTGTCTAGACACAATTTATCCCTAGTCAGATTGTTCTTAGAATTCCTAACTTAAAGTATAATGCTCTCAGTCCAGTGTAAAATAGGAAAATAAATGTCAGAAATTTGAGAAGCTATTTCAGCAAGATGAGACAATATTGTACCTTTGATGCTTTTGCAGCAAGCTTTTTCTCCTTGTCAGTGACAAACCAGGTTCTTTTGGGACGGGAAAAGATCTCTTCCCTGTGTGCAATCATGTTTTCAGCCTGCAAATTTCACATAATTGCATGATTATATAGTGAAAGGAAAATGAAAATAATCAATATAAGGTTTCAGTTTTCAAAGCTAAAGAATATAATACAATCATATTAAGTTAAAACAATATTCTAATTTCTAAGTGATGCTACTTTGGAAATGCATGTTTGCAAGACAAGATGAGATGAGAACACACAAAACCTGACATAATTACATTTGTTTAATTTAAAGGCACACCAGGATTGAAAGTAACTAAGACAATGTAACTGATCAATACCTTTGTAGCCTCCATTTCAGCTTTCCTTAAGATTCTTTCTTCTCTGAATAAATAGAAAATAGAAAAAATAAATATAGTACAATATGAATAAAAAGAAAGAGCAATAAACAAGAATGAAGCCTCAACAATTAAATATAATCGAAACCTCTCTTCTTGAAGTACTTCAGCAATTTGATCCTCCATTTGCTCAATTATTTGAGACCACTTATGTATAGATTGCTCAGCAACAATGCGGCTTTTCAATTTTGAACCAGCTCTCTTGGCCTAGTTAATTGAAAGTCAACAATTACAAAAAAGATTGAAAATGACTTCATTTAAAAGCATCAACTTTATTTTTTCCCTTTTTCAGTTTGCACCTTTGCATTTCCTCTACCTTAACAGATAATCAAAAAGCTTTGCAACTAGGAAAATCCAAAACATTAAATTATATGGTTTCCTTCAAGCATGGCTTTGTAAAGTTATTAATAGTAAAGGTCTGTATAATCCAGAACAAACAAAAACTAAAATTAATATATACATAATGAATGAGATATTTCACTACAGAGGATGCTATATGAATGTTTGATGAAGCAACTTTCTCGTGAAATGTCCAACTTGGTTAACTGATTGGAAAAAATGGGACATTTTACATGTATTGAAATTTGAATGACTGATTGGGAAAATAATCAACATTTATTAACAGAATCTATGTGATAGGGACCAATATCAGCTTGCACAGTTTATTATCTTATAACAAAAATTGTGCAAGGAACTTTGAAAAAAAAATTGAAAAATGATGCAGCAATTCTTTGAATAATACTCACAATAGCTTTTAAAAGTGATCTGTCATTGTCAGTCACAAAAGTGACAGCATATCCTTCTCTTCCAGCTCTTGCAGTACGACCCACTCGATGAACATAGCTTCAGAGATAAGAGATATTAACGTTAATAGAACACCCAAAGAGAGAACAAGATAATGTTTAAGGCAGATCAAGATGTAATCATGTATGATAAATTGAAATTTAAGTAACAATGAAGGAAAAAGACAACCTACAGGATGTACAATATAAACTGCAACATATTAAGCAGTGTACCATCAATATGGATCATGGATTATACCTAGTAAGATCACGTGGACATGCAAAGTTGATAACTGTCTGAACACCAATAATGTCAAGGCCCTATAAATAAAATCATATGCAACAGTGTCAGAACCATATCCAAAATGCTAATAAGCAACACAAATTTAATAATTTCATTGCTTCCCTTATGCTACCACGGTTTTACTATCCTTATCCTGTGTTTGAGATGATAATAAAATAGTCAAAGTGAGTAAAGAAGAAATAAACATCAAGGATTGCCTCTTACACGGGCAGCCACATCTGTTGCAACCAAAAAATCCACTTGCTGCTTCCTAAACTGTTCCAAAGCCTAAATAGATAATCAACAGTAAGCAAATCTTGTCACAACCACAATCAATGGAGCTTTTAACAGGAGAATAAAAAGCAAAACAAACGATATCCAAATGAACATCCCCACTTAAGTGTATCCCAAAAAAGTGATCATAACATAGCTAAAAAGCCAACCAGAGAAGCCAAAATACACAAATACACACATAAATATTAGTGACATACTTCAAGGCGCTGGGCTTGAGTAAGATTTCCGTGAAGCTCAGTAGCTTTTAAGCCAGCTAATCCAAAGATAATCTTCAACCTATGTGCAGCTTGCTTTGTTCCACTGCACATCAAAATTAAGCAGTTAGTCAGAGGTAGCAGCAGACAAGGAAAATAATCATCATCCAAATACTATATCTTTCACATTTAAGAAAAATCTGCAATCTTGTTTTATAAATTGGTAGAATACTACTCAATCCGAAATTTTCTTGAATGATATTCAAGAAAAGAGTACTCTAAAAAAATTCATAGAATTTTAGGAACTGTTTTCCTTAGATGAAATATTAAAGGAAAGTCCTGAAACACATTTACAAAACCTTTGTACTAGAATCTATAAAGAAACCGTTCAATTAATCAAATTGAACAATGAAGATCGTATGAATACGATTTTGCACTTCTCGACAAATATAATTTGTTTCTGTATTTTAAGCGGTTATTCTATTCTTGCTAATCAAGAACTTGTTCTTGTTAACTCTTTGGTTCAAGAATTTATATATAATTTAAGTGAAGAGGTAGCTCCAAAATAAAAGACCGGAGACTTTCAGCTTATTGGGATCGTAAGATGGTTCCTTGCATTAGATAGCTACAACCATCAATGTGATGACTAACTGATAGAAAAAGAGGCATAATAGGGTTAATAGCATAAACACTGAAGTCATACTAAAGTCAATGTCCTACTTGTTGAACCAATCAGTTTCATCAAATACCTATATCACAGAATTCATTAATAATTCATGAAACACAATCACATACACATAATACATGTATAAGCATAGTAAATGATTATGAAATGAAACCTAAAGATTATGGCTTTGGACGTAAAAGTTTTGGAGCACATTGCAAGAAGAACTGCTTCCTGATTTACTTCACGCATTCTTCTTATTCTAACAACCCTGAAAAATAAAAACAATAGTTGACAAAGTTCAGGATTTACAAGATACTAAAACCTTGCAATTTTCCAAAATTTTAATTTAATAGTTTTACATAATTATATTTTATGGTTAAAAATATATATACAGGCATGGAAACACTCTTCTTCACTTGTTTTTAAATTTCAAAAAGCCTCTCCATATTCATTTCATAAAAAACTTGGCATATAACAAAGAACATTGAGAAAGTATTACTTATTGAATTATCTTTCAAGTTTCAATATAATGTGATTTTATCACTATCATCTAACATACAGCTAACTATCCAAGCATACAGAACAGAAGTCAATGGAAATGAGTGATGCAATTAGAAAATATGAAGTGAAAGAGGAATTACTCCTCAGTCAATGTTGCTGGCCGTTTTGTAGATGGATCAGCAGAAAGACGCAAGGGCTTTGACAGGGAAAGCTTAATAAGTTCATTAACCTCCTCAGTCATTGTTGCTGAAAACAACATAGTCTGCCTTTTTTTTGGACACAAGCGAACCTGTCAAACAATCAAACTTAACTTCACACTTTTTTTCCAAAAACTAACATCAGGATAAATTATAATTATAAAATAGCATTGTTAACTGCAATTGTTCTTTCATTAAAGAGCCACTGAAACTTACAAGTTCTTGAATTTCAGCACTAAATCCAAGCTCCAAAAGACGATCTGCCTCGTCAAGGATTAGAACAGCAAGATCATCCAAATCCACAGACATAGCATTGCGTAAATGGTCTATCATGCGTCCTGGAGTAGCCACAACAATGTCTGGCATTGATCTCAAAGCAGCCTCTTGCACCTAGGATGAGAAAATACCACTTTTAAAGCATAAATAGCAAACAAGACAATCTGCATTACCCATCAACTAGATAATGGTGGGAAATTTTAAAGCTACAAAAGCCACATCAGACCCTCTCATTCATAAAGTAAAAATACCTGATTGCATCACATAAATTATCAATGAGATGAAATTTGGTCAAACACGAGAAAACCAGAGATTATAAAAATCATAAACAAATTTGTTTATCAAATACAATCCTTTTTCAAAAAACTTTGTAAAAGCAATTCATATCAAGAACAAAAAGAGATAAGAATCATGTCATATACAATGCTCAAATATGTCAAATTTAAATTAATACACTACTAGCAGGAAAGAAACACCATTCCTAGGAACTCAATAATTGATTCTGTCATACAGAAAATGAATTTGACAAAGACCATAATTTATCTGATTCGTAGATGAAACTGTACAGAAGACAGGCCAGAAAAGGATATTTCCCATGGACAAAACCCAAAGAGTAGATTGCACACTAATACCGTCACAAGAAGCACATAACTCAATTCTGAACCACCAGCATAACTTATGAATTACATCATCATGAAAATAAAAAATAAAAAAAATATCAAACCTTCGTGGACAGGCCCCCAACAACCAGGCAACACTTTATATCGGTAAACTGGGCAAGCTTCTCTATCATACTGTGTACTCTGTCAAAAATAATTAGAAATAAGCATACATGAAAAGCAATTTACATGAATCACCACTAAGGACCCATCTGATAATTGATACACATTTAGAGTACAGGACAAGGAGAACAAAATGGAACAAATATAAAAGTTACATGACAACTTTTTATCCTGTTTGTTGTTGATGGACAATGGACAGACAAATAAAAAAAATATTAAATTTACTAAAATATCTTTTTAATATTAAATAGTATAATTTAAATTCAAAATATAGAATATGAATTTAAAATACATGAGATAATAAGATTGTAACTAGCAGATAATGTAAATTCAAAATACATGGCATGATAAGGTTGTTGTAAATTGTGAATAATGGAAAGTTAAATACAAATGTAGATAATGGGCAAATGGAATATATGAGTCTTTTGAATACTTTGTACCTGGAAGAGAAAATTGTATCATGGTTTTCTATGTAACAAAAGTTAAGTTTTTGTTTTTTCCTTATCTGTATAATTTATGTTGTCCCATAATCTTTTATAAATCAAACATGGAACGAATGTCATCTCAAGTACCAAGTACTTTCATTTTTAGCAAATCAAACAGAACTTAGAAGTACTTAATTCATCAGAATTAATTAACTGTTAAGGTACGGTTGGGCCAAACTTATTTTTAGCTAAAAAGTTACTTTTAAGCTAAAGTAAAAAGTTTAGAACTTAAAAAAAAGTATAAATTGTTTGTCAAATTACATTTTTTAGCATAAAAAATCCTTCTAAGTTAGAAGTTGTTGATAAATTATTCTTTTTCGTTATCTAATAAAATATATGTTTATAAAATAAAAACTTAAAATATAAAATAAGATCCTTAAAAGTTCAAGTATACAAATACTGTTTGGCGAAGTTTCTCCTTAAAAGTAAGGTTTAACCTCTAAGTCTAAAATAAGCTTAGGTCAGACGGAATCTAAATATTAATTAAATATAGTCATACCATTAGAATACATACATACATATATCATTGATTTAAATGAAGCCTACTTTAATTTTCACATCAACAAGTTTATATTTATATTTTAAATAAAAAATAATTTCATTAATTTAAATCATAAAAAAAAAAACATTGAGTAATGGAAAAAATAGATCCATCCAATGCACAAGCACGAACTGAACCATGTATGCAAAGGTGGGAATAAGAACATGCATGCAAAGCAATAAACTGCAGTATCTATAGGCCACTTGCTCTCCTATCACATCTAAATATTTGCAACATTTTTACATAATAAATATGATCCAGAGGTAAAAATGAGAATTATAAGAGTACTTACTGGACTGCCAACTCTCTGGTTGGAGTCAGAATGAGGACCCTTATTGCAGGTATGCGCTTTGGACGGAACAACAACCTCTCTAACGTAGGTAGTGCAAATGCAGCAGTCTGTATGAAACACAATAGCAGGATATGAACAACTCACATTAAAAGAAACATCATTGACCATTGTACAAAAAACTACGGCACCAAAGCACAGAACCACTGTATCACAAATTAACAAACACCTAGAGAAAAGTAAATAAGATATTACCTTCCCTGACCCGGTAATAGCACTTCCACATATATCACGACCACTCAATGCCAATGGAATGCATGCTGCCTATCATCAAAATTCAAAATCCCAATAACAAAGTAAAATTGTCAGGGCAAAATGTCCTATGCAGCATGAAATTACATAACCAATTTCAGATATGCTGACTCTCAAAAGATAAAGCTAAGTAAAAGAAAAAAAATATTGACGGTAATGTGTCCTAAATAGCATTGAATTACACAATCAATAATGGCGAATTAAAATTAAAAGAAAAAATAAACAAAGCCAAAAAATAAAAACCTGAATTGGGGTTGGTTTAGCATATCCCAGGGCCTCACAAGCCCGGAGCAAAGGGCGAGACAAATTGAGTTGCAAGAAGGAATCAGCATGGAAAGAGGTTCCATCAGAAGGAGCAAAAAAGGATTTGCTATCACCCCCATTACCCTCTTCTTCATCTTCTTCCTCTGGTCTATAATCTTCCTAAACAAACCAAAGAAATTTAAGAGAAATATCAATTTTTGAAACAAATAAGCACTATTTCCTAATCCTGAAATAAGATAAATGCTAGCATATCACACTCTAACAGTCTTTTATAACATAATTATTAGCTGAAATTTATTGCAAAACACAAAATTTGATGAGTCTCACTCCTTTTTTTTAATAAGCCCCCACTGACGAGTTAATCAAAAGGAGGGTGTTATAAACTTAAAATGCTTATTACTAGCCCTCGTTCTATAATCTTCTTAAACATAATAACTAAATAAGCAATTTTTGAATCCAACAAGCACATCAGAAACAGAGAATCAGATAATAAACAACTAACAAAAACAACATTTGAATCAAATAGATACTTTCTCTACCATAAACAAAAGAAACTTCAGAAACAGAGAAGCACTCCTACAACCCTTCCCAACAAATAAAAAAAAAACAGTTTTTCGTATCGTATATGAGTAAACACCCAAAAGGGTAAAGAAAAAATCATGATTACTTGTTCATCATCAGGTTCGGATTCGGAGCTATGGTCGAGCTCAGCAACGAGCGGCGTAGAACGTTGTCTGAGTGCTTTGGAGATTTTCTCGTCGACCGAGGTTGTACTCCTGCGAGCATGTTCCTCGGCAACAGATTCTGTGTACTTAGCGAAGTCCCATGGAGACTGTGTTTTCTTCTTCAAAACCCGCTTTTCTTTGCGCCCTTCTTCTTCTCCTTCTCCTTCTGAGTCAGGTTCTGATGCTGAATCACCTTCTTGTGATCCTTCTTCGTCTTCTGATTCTTCTTCTTCTTCTTGCTCAGAGTGTTCAATTTCTTCGTCGCTCGGAGGGTCGAAGACGAAGCTCGGCGACATTGTTTTGGTGGTTTTATTTGCCGCAGGTTTTTGGAAGGGTTCTTCTTCTTCTTCTTCTAGTTTTGTTCTTGCAATTTCAACGATAGAAAGGAGCAATGGGCCGGGTCGGGTAGAACTATCATTTTTCATGTTTTTCTTTTTGCACCTCTATTTTCTTTTTGCACTTTCCTTTTTTAGAAAATCCCCATTTTACTTGGCTCCTTTGGTGTCTGCACCAACTTGGATCCGCTGCACCAATCCTTAATTTACAAGAGTCAACGTATATAAAAATGTAAATAATTGCAAATTCCACTCATCCTTGATCCGCAATATGTACATAATTGTGAATTATTTTGTTCATAATGTATTTTTTTATATTACAGATTTTATGATTTATAATATTATGAGATATCGTGGACCATATGATTTGTGGTTGTATAATGTCATATTGTGGATCATGTAATTCACAATATACATAGTTTATTTATATTGTTAATTATGAAATTCAGAATATATGCAGTATTAAATGACAATAATAAATGAAGGAAACAAAGAAAGGAAATGAGATTTCTTTGTTATGCGGAGATGAACAACTAACGAAAAATTATTTACAAGCGAAGGATATGAGAGGAAAATCATTTGCAGCCCAAAAAACTCAAAAGGGCTAGGACAATTTTGAAATTTTAAAAAATCAGGGTGCAAAAAGAAAAATGAGGGTGCAAACGAAAAAAGACACATTTTTCACCCGTTTTACCTAGCGGGTTTGGCCTAACTAAAAAACAGGGTTAGTTGTTAATGGAAAAATACTTTTTGCACAAACCACCAAACAATATGTAAATGTGGGTGTTAAGTCAAAAAGACAAATAAATAGCCTCAAATTTTGATAAATGAAAAACAAGTAGTATGATGATCTTATGTTGTGTTTTTTAGTTTAAGCCGATGAAAGATAAAGTCTACTTGTTATCTTAAAATGAAAACATATGTGATATGTCTATAAAAAGGCACATCAATGTTCAAGTCATCATAGGATAATAATAGTCAACAAAATACATTTATTTTTGTCGTATTCAATATCGAAGATAGTGGGGATGAAAATATGTATTTAGTGGGAAATATTTACAGCATTACATAAAGAACTTTGAAGGCAAGGATTACAATTTATGGGATTGATCAATGACAGCAAGGCAAATCACAAAGTCTGGCAGCTTGTATGGTTTGTAAGTCTTTGACACATTTGGAAGGCGCACAATAATTTTATTTTCAATAATAAAAAACCACAAGTAATCGTCATAGTTCTTGCAATTTAGCTTATAATGGGTGATGAATCCCTCCTTCTAAGCTACCAAGGTAAGAGACTGATTTTTGTTCTATTTGATGTGAATGACCCTTGGTTTTTTTCATTTGACTTTTTATGTATTTTGTTATTATTCTTTTGTACCATAATTTGGAATACATATCTTATGATTTTCCTATGATTATTTGCAATAATAATTGTTTGACTTATAAAAAACATATAATATTCATAACAGCCTAAGCAAGGAACCACACAAACTAGATCATATTATAGTTCATATGAGGGAATATTTATTATTTTGTTTGTACAAACATAAATAGTTATTGTACACAAACACAGACAAGCAAATTGGGTGTTTTGTGCATAAAAGGGTACATATATGTGAAATTGGTGTTCTTGATTGCGTAAAAACATGAATATGTATTGCAATAAGTTAACCGTGCAAGAAAAAGAAATATAAACAATGTGTTTTATCTTATCAGAGTGACTAATTAGGTGAGAAGTAAATGTTACATTTAATATCCCAACAGTCTCCTTTAAGAACCAAAAAGAATAAAATGAAAATTAAGCATAATTGAGTTACAAAAGTCATTTTTATCTTCACGGCTTTGAATACAATAGATATTGAAGATTCAAAGTTATAATGCTTGAAGTTATTTTCTCTTAATTATTAACAAGCTTTGAAACTTAATAAAAAAACTATGTTTGTAAAAGCTCTCCAAAACCTTTGCACATCTTGAAAGAATAAACTAAAATATTCTATGTGTATTTATCTATAAGACGCTCATTAATCTATATCTTATGTAAACAAACATAATATTTCACTAACATAAGAGTGTGAAAAACCTTGGTAAGAAAGAAATATAGGTTAACTTGAAAAGACTAGTGTAAAACTACTTGAGATAAGTTGGAAGTGATAGAGAAATATTGCTTGTATTTTGTGATAAGATAATGAAATGTTAGTGATGTCTAAAAGCATATAGGTTGAAGATTAAGATTTTTTATCTTAACTCATTTTTTGGTTGACCTCAAAATTTAAAGATTTATTCTATTTTTTATTCCAATAGAAGATCACATTTTGTGATGTTAGAACATTTTTTTGTGGATTTCACAATGTTTGTTCTAAATTATTGAGTTGAGGAAATAGACAATAAAAAATTATTATTTTTTGAATAATAATTTATCTTACTTAGATTAGATCTTGGTTTCAAGATCAATCTTCAAGAACATTCACTAGAGATGCTCTAAGAATTCTTGAAGTCGAAGCGAACTAATATAAAATTTACTTATTGCCTTTAGAAGCTGCATTCAAACTAGATTTATTAAAACCTTTGTCTCTTCCTAAA
The DNA here is from genome assembly GCA_037954015.1 of Psophocarpus tetragonolobus. Lineage (NCBI taxonomy): Eukaryota > Viridiplantae > Streptophyta > Magnoliopsida > Fabales > Fabaceae > Psophocarpus > Psophocarpus tetragonolobus. The sequence continues at coordinate 34,565,563 of CM075694.1, forward strand.
TCCAATTTGTTTCAAAGTCTTCAATAGACCACGTATACAACTTACAAAAAGGTTATACAAAATTTTTATAAAACACAATCAACTCATTTTCTTATGTCTAACAATGGAGAATTTGAATTTAACATTTAGTGAGTATAAACCATGATTAAAAAATTTAATCTAATTTTTTCTTTCCTATTTCAATTTCACGTCTCTCTGTTAATCCTTGCATCGACTTGAATCTCTTTCTCCTCATCCACCACAACCTTTTTCTTAATGATGACTTCACTATCTTCATTCCTGTTTAGTCACCACAACCCTGACCTCCTCTACTAGCTTTTTGTGCCTAGCCATTTTGACCTGTGCATGTCTTATCCTCAAAACAATCCATCTCCCATCCATGAGAACCAATGCTACTTTCCCCTTGTGATCAACTATATTCCCATCCTACCCATTAATTCCAACGCTTCATCCCCTTTGTATCCACCTTTCACACTATTGTTGCCACCCTTTACCGTGACCTTGTCTTACCCCTCGCAACCATCAAGGTATTACTGATTTATCACAAGTTAAAATAGTTTTCTCAAATCACTTTTAATTTACCCCGAAGTAGTTTTCACTGCCTCTTCAAGGTAAACACTTAAGTATTCTTTAATGTCAAATTTCTTCAGACTCTTTTCTAAATCAAATGTTTTAGAGATTTATAGGAACAAGTAACTTTACAATGTCTTTAACAAATGGATATACCTTGACCATTGGACTTAGAGAGGGATTTTGAGAGTTTGTGTAGATTATATATTTTGTTTTTTTATGCTTCTATTTGAATTTGATTTGTTGATGGTTTTTGTATGTTTGCAGCTCTGATGAAAAAGAATACCTAGAAAAGTTTGAAGAGCAAACTGTACATCAAATGTACCATACCTCTAGTTACCGAGGTTGCAGAGCAGTAATGGCCTTATCCTAAAAGGAGAAACTCTCAAAATATACAAATGGTCTATGAGTTTTTTACAGAGAATGAAATCATATCAAGTTGACACTCAAAAGATGATTCTTGTAATTTGTTTCAGGACTCCATATATATAGTTGATTGTTGTGACTCATGAAGACTTGTTTATGCATCATGGTGCAACTTTGATAAATGTGTTGAAGCATTAGATGTTTTTTATCAATTACCACATTTGATATGATAAAACATTTTGCTTATATTTCCTTTTGTACTTGTTGACTCCTTTAACAACAATAATCAACAAATACGTAAAACCTATCTTCAATAAGTAGCACAACTTTTTAAGCCCCTGTCTTTTTGTACTTTTAGTTCTTTGTTTTTTTTTTGTTGAAATTTTTCAATTTGTAAATCAATTAGAAAACATTCCTAGACACAAAACATATTATTTCATATACAAAAAAGACAAGCACAAGTGGATTGGGTTTTACCTACGTGCATTAAAGCACTTATTACTTCATTTGTCTTTTTAGTGCGTCTATTATGTGTTTGTTTGTTCCTTTCCAAAGATGTGTATTTTAAATCTTTCTTAATCACTTATATTTGCATTTGTATATCTTGTGAGGTTTTACATTTGATCTATGTTTATTTTATTGAAAATAAAACTTAATACTAATATAGATTTTGTTTTTCAAACATCATCATTTGAGGATATTATTTGTTTTATGACTTAATATCAATCATTAAAAATATCATTTACCAAAAACCTTACATATGACTGCCCTATTATATTCCTATATAGCATGACAAGCCGTTATGTTGCAAATATTATTGTTACGTCAGCTATAAATATGTCACTCGATGACCATGATAAAAATATTAGTAAATAAAAATTTTAAAAACTAAAACTACCAATTCTTTTTTGTTAAGGATTAAAAACAAAAAATTTAAAAATTTAAACACTACTGATTTTAAATTATATAATTTATAACATATATGGTTTTCATAAAGGTATACCTCTCAATATAATCCTAGGAAGAACTCATTATAGTTAACCAACTTTAACATTATGTGATTTTCTAATTACCATTCTAAATGATGAATTGTTTGTGTTGGAAAATGTTCAAAGGGACAAACTCTAATCTAGCCCTTTAAAACATCCCTCTTAATGTTACTTTACTCATGAACCTAAGGGTCTCTTAAATGGAAAATGCCTTTATTTATCTAATGAAGTCTCCTAATAATGGCTGGTATCTTCTGTGTCATCTTCCTATTGCTACGTGTTTTGTGTCATTAGAAGGCAGATCATGTTCTAACATGTTAAGATTTATTCCTTAATTTATATTATCTTCCTACCACAATGATTGTGTCACATTATGATACAATGTTCTCATGTCACCCTTCCATGGTACGAAAACTTGTGCATTAACCAACTTACATTATTGTGATACCTATTTTTGAATCGTACACAAAGGGAGTATGACCCTTAGGCCAACGTCTCAATGCTTAAACCTAAGATAGAGTTAGACCTATACATGAATCGACTTTTCACACAGCAAAGTGATGGTATAGGATTATCATGTAAATATAAGGACTCTTATGGCATAAATGATCTCTATTAACATGAGAGTTGATAGGATAAGATAAGTCTTTAAAGTGACAAACTATAGCAAACAAGTTTCGTTATGATATTGGTTCACGTCCTCTGTGAGAATTAGCAGATGATAAAAGTCCCCCAAATATGGTGACAAATTTGAAAAAAATTTAAGGATCCTAATAAGGAAATAAACATACTTAAATTAAGTAACAAGTTATAATAAATAAACTTCATTATAATATCAATTCATGTTCATTCCAAAACAAATAGACAATGCACTAGCATTTCTTAAAGTTTATCTAGATAGGAATTTTATCGTTATATCATTGAAATATCTTGTTATATGAAATTATTAATACAACTTGTCTTGTTGTCTTTGTTTAATAATATTGAAAGACTTGGTACTTTTCAAGAAGACATCTTTTGTGCTTTCAATTTTTTAATAATATTCGTTGGCTTATAAAAAAAATATTAAAGGGTTTTGTCTCAATGCCTAATTTAGGAATAAAGTCTTGTGCATAAAGCTACCTCGTAATTTACGGCCATATGAAACAATTTACCAAATTACATAATAATATTTTTCAATATCTTTTTCTTGGTTTGAGATAGATAATTCAAGATTTTGTCTATCAAAGTACGCTGCTTTTGTTTGATTTTGAGTTTCTAACTCCAATTTAAGAGATTTTTTTTCCCGATGATCTAAAAATCTCTATTATTTTTTTCTTTCTAGGATTTTCAAATGAAAAGTTTTGAAATTAATATTAGCCTTTATTATTGAATTCTTTTTCCTTGTCTTCTTTGTTGTTGAAAAACAAAACATACCAATAGTTGATACTATTTTTTAATCGCAATTGGTTCATCAAACAACATGATTATTTTCCATGATCATTGAGCGTTTTGGTGAAATTCGTTAACAAAATAAACTTTTATACTGGATTGGTATTCCTTAACATAATTTATGAAGAGGATCTGTTGTCAAAAAAATGTGGTACCTATAACCTATTCACACAAACAAATATACAGTGAACAATTTAAAATGTTAGACAAGTTTTATGAACCCCATTTCAGTTTTCATGTACTACTACTTATGACTTTAGAGAAATTGAGTAAGTTAAGGGAACATGGGGCTAGATTTTTCAAGTGTTTGAATTGGTTCTAAGTACAAAGTAATCAATTACCAAAGTATACTTTATAGTTTTTTCCAGTAGAAGGATGGAAGTTTAGATTAATAAGAAAGAATTAGACTGGTTGATCGAGTGATTAAATTGAAATTTGAAAACATGCCCAATCTTATTGAAAGCTATTATTTTTTAAAATTTGTTATTATAAATTATTCATAAACCAAAATTTTAAAAAATTATTTTGAACATGCTCAAAAGTGATTTATTAATGGATTATATTCATTTCCCTTTAAACAATTGAAAGTAAAGATTCTTATAGTCAAGGTTGCAGTTTGTAATTTTAATTCAATTACTTATTGACTTATTTTTTTAAAAAGAATTAATCATAGTTGTTTCGAAGAATAATTTGACTTAATTTCATTTATTATTTCTAAAATTTTCCACTTTTTCCACTAAAAACGTGTACTAAGATGTTTTTAATGTAAGAATTGAAATGGGAGTGGAGACAGATATTACATTCTTTATTTCCATCTTCGCTTTTGTAACTCATCTCAATCTCCCATATCTATCGGATATGAAATTTATGTCCTCATTTTCATTTTTTGTTGGTCTGAATATATTCATACTTGTTCCATACTTGCAGAAAAAATTTATAATAATATTTTAGTAAAAAATAATTTATTTAAAATATAGTGATATTAAATATCAAATTTTTCTTCTTTTAAGATAAATGAATATTTTTGTCATTAAAATAAGAAGAGCATGATAAAACAGGTATGAGTACGAGGTGAGTATGTATATTTTCATTCGTGTCCTCATCTTCGATTTAATAAATTGGGTACTCCTTGTACTCATATCCATGTCTGGTCAAATCGAAAATTCATCATTAACTTTGGAACGAATTTAAGAATTATTTATAAGTACGAATTTATTTATCATCTCTATTTAATCCATAATTAGATACTATTTTTTCATACTAACACAAAATCAAGTATACTTCTTTTTTATTAATTTTTCATACATGTCATAAAAGAACGAGTTGTTAATTACAAATTTTAAAAGACACAATTTTTTACCTTATTCGAATACCAGAACAAAATAAACATTTTATGTCTCGCTAAATAAGGTGACTGGATGACAGACATAAAGATAAAATAGTGAGAAAACATACTGATTTATAAAGATACTTTTAACAATAAAATAAGACAACATTAAAAAAATAATAAAATACATAAAAATGTGTACACTAAATATTGGTTAAATTATACTTTGAAGCCACTATTTTTTTTCAGTTTAGTATATTATTTTTAAGGAATATTTTATTACTTTATATTTTAAAGAATATTTTATTATTTTATATCTTTAAAGTGGTTTAATTTGATATTTTTTTAAAAATTTTCTGTTGAAAATTAAAAAAATTGAATTAATATTTTTATAACATTTTAAAATGATCAATAATCAATTAAAAAATATTCGTGCAAATGGCGCCATTACAGTGCTATTGTTTGTGCGGTGATTCAAACATATTTATATTGCTTCACCTCTTTCCATTGCAGCACAATTAAAATGTGATGTTGAGGGTTTCCACCGGCTTAAAACTCAAAAAAGTTATATTTATTAATTACTAAAAATAACTATTGACGGTTTTAAAATATCATTTAATTTTTTTAAAAATACTAAAAGTAATATTGGTGACAAAATGAACTAGATTGAATCACTTTAAAAAATGATGAATTAAAATTATATTTTAAAAATATAATACTAAATTAAATAAGAAATAAGATAATGAAAAAAAATAACATCAATATAAATAAGTACTTTTAAACACTTATACATTTTAATAAAATTAGAGATCATCTAAATAGATATGGTAATTTAACATTGAAGCGTGAATTGTTAGCAAAATTTGCAACTCTTATAGTACATAAGTCATAAAATTTTAGACTTATTTTCATATATGAGCATTTTAAGCTTCACCAACACAACTTGTGGGTTTAACGAATTAACACATGAGTCTCTGTATAATTAATTTTTAATAAAAATTAGGTTATATTATTTGTAAAAATAGAGTGTCATAAGTAAAAAAAAAATCTAATACTTTTATGATGAGATTTAAAAATTTAGATTTGAGATTTTATATTTGGACATATTTATTTATATGTATTTTAAATTTAAACTATTTTATTTTATATTTAATTATTTATTATGATATTTAATATTTAAATATTAAGTAATAAGTATTTTAATTTTGCTTATAATTCATTATAGAATGACTTTAGAGATATATTAAATTTTTTATAATAATTAAAAATAAGATAAATTGATTTTTTTAAAAAAATTATCTTTTTATAAATAATTTTAATAAAATATAGGTTTCACATATAATGAGCTCTACGACTCAGTTGCAAGTTAACTAGAATAAATTTGTTTAGAATGTGAAACTATTTATTTAGAATGTGAGTTTCACATGTTTAATTTTTGTGATTTTGTAGAAAGAGTTATACATATGTTTATCTTTAGATTTAAATATTTATACATTTTAACAAAAACCTTTTCTGTTTTTGTTTTCTTAACAAGTACTTTTAAATTTTAAGAGACTAGCTAACATTTACGTAAAATATTTATAAATATGATTAATTTTATAAATTATTACTTTTATTTATTTATTATTTACATTAAAAATTAAAATGACATTAATGTTTGTACCGCTCCATTGGGATCTAACAACCCTATACACCCCTACGGCCACTTCCCTTATCGACAAATACTGGTCCATCTCACTTTCTCACTACCTGACCGAGCAAAAACTCAGCCTTCTTATTGTACTCCAACATTATTTTCATATCATACTTTAACATTCTTAGTAGATTCTTTAAAAAAAAAAAGAAGTTAGAAGATAGTCTCCTCGTTTATATATTATAATTCTACCTCTTGTTTTTTTAAAATATGAAATATATTGGAGAAAAATATTTTTTAATATATAATTCCTAGAATTTAACAATGTTACCAAAATTAATTTTAAAAATTTTTTAGATGACACGAATATACGAATAAGAAGTTTTAAGGCTGTTATTGTAACAAAATCTATACCAAAGAAATGAAAAAGAGAAAGCACTGAATTTCCTTCGTTAACAAAACGGACAACTAATATTTATTTATAAAAGATATTATTAAAATGTAAAAATTTGAGTAACAAGTTTGATCTAAAAATGTAAGTGGTACTGGTAATTTACATAAAAAAAAGTGTTTGGATTGTTAGATAATTATCATTATTATATATGGTCCATTGATTCATCCCTTGACTTACAATTCAGAGAAAGGCCATCATTTTCAGTTTGAGTATTTGAAAACTTGTCTTCCACCCTTTTTCCCTCACTCGTCTTCAAATCAGTTCACATTTTCCTTTCACACATTACTACTTTCTTTCTCTAACTTGTTTGTTCCATTCCACAAACTGACTCTTACACTTTCCAAACACGAGAGAATGAAGCACCCAAAGCACCAAAACCAATCAACCCCAACGCCTTCACCCTCGTCAAGATCTTCTTCTTCGCTGTCTTCCCACCTTGCTATGGTGGAACTCAAGCAGAGGATCCTAACCTCACTGTCCAAGCTCTCCGACCGCGACACGCACCAGATCGCAGTGGAAGACCTCGAGAAGACCATTTCGGGCCTTTCTCCTGACGCCATTCCCATGATTTTGAACTGCCTCTACGACGCCGCCACCGACCCCAAGCCCGCCGTCAAGCGCGACGCTCTCCGCCTCCTCGCCTCCGTCTGCGCCGCCCACGCCGACGCCGCCGCCTCCCACCTCACCAAGATCATCGCCCACGTCGTCCGCCGCCTCAAGGACGCCGACTCCGCCGTCCGTGACGCCTGCCGCGACACCGTCGGCGCCCTCTCCTCCCAGTACCTCAAGGGGGACGGCGGCGGCGGGACCGTGGTCGCGCTGTTCGTGAAGCCGCTGTTCGAGGCCATGGGGGAGCAGAACAAGGCGGTGCAGGCCGGCGCCGCGGTCTGCATGGCCAAGATGGTGGAGTCCGCCGCCGGAGGGGAGGCGCCGGTGGCGGCGTTCCAGAAGCTGTGTCCGAGGATCTGCAAGCTGCTCAATAGTCCCAATTTCACGGCCAAAGCTTCCATTTTGCCGGTGGTTGCCAGCTTGTCTCAGGTGAGGTCCATTGTTGGTATTGGGTAGTGAGATCAAGGGTTGATGTGAGTTATGATTTTTTTTAACTTTATGGGTTATTTTGCTCATTAGGTTTGAGTTTTTGCTTGATTTGGGTATGAATATAGCTTTAGTGTAAAACATTTGAATGTTTTGGTTATTTTCTGATGTTTATTTTTCTTCGGGGTAAAACTTAGATGTAGATCCATACGTGTTTTTGGTGCTTTTGTCAAATCAGAATTGGGGAGTTTCATTTCACTTCCGTGATTTGCGTAATGAAGATTTGTATTAAAGGTCCGCATAAGTTATTCAGAAATGGAGGAGTGCTTTAGTTATATCTAGGGAGTGCGCTGCTAAGAGGGGCACTGGTGTTGATTTTGGTAATTGAGTGGCTCAATGGTTTGTGCTTGCTTTATTTGGGTATGATTATGAATGGAGGTTTAGTCTGAAGCATTTGAGATGCTATGGTTATTTTTTAATAAGATTTTTCTCAAGATAACACTTAGATGTAGTTTTTTAGGTTCTTTTTTGTGTTGTTCTGAAATCAGAATTGGAGTTTCACCTTAGATTCACTTTAGTGATTTGTGTATTAAGTTTACTTGAAAGGTCAGGACAGGTTAATGATATATGAAGCTCTAATTCTGATGAAAGTACAAAACTAAAGTACCTAAGGAATCCTATGTTTAGTTTTTCCCATTTCTTATTCAGTGTACGGTGGAGTGCTTTAGTTATATCTAGGGAGTGCTCTGCCAAGAGGAGCATTAGTGTTGGTTGCGGTTCTTTTGCTGGATCCAAAATGTATCACTTTTTATCTGTATGCTGGTTCTGTTTGGATGTATTTTAACTCTTAGTTACTGTGTTAAACAGATGCCAGTGTTTGTTTATTGTAGTATATTCATTAGGGTAATTGAAAACTGAGATTTAGTTAGACCTGTTAAACAAATGCAGGTGAGTGCATTGTTGTGGGTTGGGTGGAGTGGGATCCAGGGTTGGTGAAGTGATGTGAATTATGAAATACTTTGTGGAGTTTAAAGGGTTATTTTGGCCATTAGGTGGTGCAATGGTTTTCTGTGTGCTTTGTTTGAGATGCTTTTGTTATTTTATTGAATTGGACATTTCTTTGGATCCCTTGGTGTTTTTTTGGTGCTTGTCTTGAATCAGTATATTTTGGATCCAGCAAAAGAACTGAGTCCAACACTAATGCTCCTCTTGGCAGGGCGCTCCTTATCGATATAGATATAAATAAAGAAAAGGACAAAACTTAGATGCAGTTCCTTAGCTATTTTTAATGCTATTCTGCAATCAGAATTGGAGTTTCACCTTGGTGATTTGTGTAATATAGGATTCCATGATAGGTCACAGGATAGGAGATATGAAACTTTAATTCTGATAGGAGAACAATACCAAAAGTAATTAAGGAATTGCATCTAAGTTTTATCTTTTTTTAATTCAGAGAATATGGTGGAGTGGTTTAGTTATATCTAGGAACTAGGAAATAACCTGCCAAGAGGAGCATTAGTGTTAGTTTCAGTTCATTTGCTGGATCCAAAATGTATTACTTTTTATCTGTATGTCTGGTTCTGTTCGGTTCTATTTTAACTCTTAAACATGTTTTTTAAACAAATGCTAGTGTTTGTTTATTGCAGATTATTCATTAGGGTTATATAAAATCAAGATTTAGTTAGACCTGTTGATATTGGAAAAATTGCATTTGTAGAATTCAATTTAACATGGCCATGTGTGGTGAGAATGATGTTCGAAAGTGGCTTTGGTGACTGCAGAGGCTAATTCTAATGAAGTTGGCAATTGCTGTGTAAGATTTGACATAATTTTATCAGATTTGGAATTTTGGATGGTAGAGGCTAGAAATATCCATATTATTTAATTTTGATTCTGTCAAGCTGTTCTTGTGTTTGTCCAACTTGGGTGGCCATTTGTCCCCAACTTGCCATTTTATGATGAAAAGAACTGGTGGTATGTAAATTCCTCAGAGGTAATTGGGTACTGATTGCAGGTTGGAGCGATTGCACCACAAAGTTTGGAAAATTTGCTGCCAAGCATTCATGAATGTCTTTCTAGTACTGATTGGGCAACACGTAAAGCAGCAGCTGAGGCATTAAGTTCTTTGGCATTGCATTCAAGCTGGTTGGTTACTGATAGAGCAGCTCCCACACTGGCAGTACTTGAGACTTGCCGATTTGACAAGGTAGCATTTACAGTGAGATTTCCTGATAATAACTTGTTGACATACCAAATTCCTATATTTTCAAAGGCCATAAGGCTTTAACATTTCTTGCAATTTTTATTTTATTAAAATGTTTTGTTTTTAAAATGGAGTTAGTTCAATAATGAGTAAGGATTTTAAATCCTAAAAATGTTAAAAAAGTTAGCCACATAAAATAAGTTTTTTTTCCTTTTGACTTTGTTGCTTGCCTCAAGTATATCTCATTTGACAAGCACTGAAAGAATTATGTGCCTTCAGAGAGTTGACAGTGAATGTAATTGTGACCGGTCTAGCAGGTATCTGTAACAATAGTACAATGTATAATTGTATAATGCTTTCTTTTATAGTTTGAGCCAAAAAATTATTTTTCCAAGTATGGTAGATTTGTAATTTTTTTGAAACTTCATTACCGGATAACTAATTCTTTGCTTTAGATATCTACTTTTTTCAAAAGTAATGTATTATTGCTTTCAGATAAAACCTGTAAGAGATAGCATGAATGAGGCATTGCAATTGTGGAAAAAGATTTCAGGGAGGGGAGATCCTGACGATTCAAAGCCCTCATCTGGTAGGCATATTTGATTTGTCTGTCATAATCTGTTCACTAACTGCTTTGTACTAGTTTATCTCAGTGATGATTGTTGTTTTTATTTATGCTTTAGATGGTGGAAATGAATCAGCTATTTCGTCAGAGACAAGTGACATGAAAAAGGTAAATTTTGATGAGAGGAAGGCTGATTCATCAGCAAAGGATTCATCAACTAGTTCTTCAATTATGGATTCAACTGCAAAAGCCAAAACAGCTGGCATCTCAGAGAAAACTGTTGTAATACTGAAAAAGAAAGCACCTGCATTAACTGATAAAGAACTAAATCCAGAATTTTTCCAAAAACTGGAAAGAAGGGGCTCAGATGATTTACCAGTGGAAGTTGTTGTTCCTCGTAGAGGTCTCAATTCTTCCAACGTCAACAATGAGGAAGAATCGGATGCAAATGCTAAACATTCAAAAGAAAGAACTAATTCTATTGGAAACATCCCTAATGATGATATACATGGATCCTCCAGCAATAAATATCGTATCTTTGAGAGAGGCAATGATGGAAATTCCAAACAAAGGAATTATGATGATTTTGGCCATGATAGATACACTGAAAGGAGAATAAACTCAAAAGAACCAAGGACAAAAGCATATGATATTGATGATAGGTCTGAAAATGATCAGAGGGAGGGTTCTGCCAATGTTGCAGGTTTTTCTAAAACTGATGGTCAATCAGAAGTACCATTCTCCAATAACAGAGGAAACTGGTTAGCCATCCAGAGGCAGTTGCTACAACTGGAAAGGCAACAAGTTCATCTGATGAATATGCTGCAGGTATTGTCAGTATGACACAAAAAGTTAGTTCTGCTATATGTTATTCATAAGTGATAGATGTTTAAAATTTTTTGCAGGATTTCATGGGTGGATCTCATGATAGCATGGTGACTCTAGAGAACAGAGTGCGGGGTCTTGAAAGAATTGTTGAAGACATGTCACGAGATTTATCCATATCATCAGGCCGAAGAAACTTTACAGGGTTTGAAGGATCATCTAGTAGGCCTTCTAGCAAGTATAATGGTTTTCACGACTACTCCAGTTCCAAGTATGGAAGAGGCGGTGATGGACGCATCCCATTTGGTGAAAGATTTTCCCAATCTGATGGAAATGCTTTGGGAATGAGGGGAAGAGGGCCATCTTGGAGATCTGACATGTCTGATGGGTGGGATCTTCCTGGTTATGGTGCTTCTAGAAATGGCCAGATTTCCTCAAGGAGGGGTTTTGGTGGTAGTTCTGCAGACGGAAGGTCACCAAAATCTGTGCATGAGACTGATCAAGCAGGCAACAGGAGAGCTTGGGATAAAGCAGCAATGCCCATCCGACTTGGTGAGGGGCCCTCTGCGAGAAGTGTCTGGCAAGCTTCTAAGGATGAAGCTACCTTGGAAGCAATTCGGGTTGCTGGTGAGGACAATGGAACATCTAGAGCATCAAGGGCAGCAATCCCTGAAATGACTGCTGAAGCTATGGCTGATGACAATGTTGGGCAAGAGAGGGATGCCATCTGGATTTCTTGGACCAATGCAATGGATGCCCTTCAAGTAGGTGACGTAGATTCTGCCTTTGCAGAAGTATTGTCCACTGGCGATGATATTTTGCTGGTAAAGCTAATGGATAGAACTGGTCCTGTAATTGACCAACTTTCTAGTGAAGTTGCATGTGAAATTGTGAGTGCCATTGGACAATTCTTACTGGACCAGAACATGTATGACATCTGTTTCTCTTGGATTCAACAGGTATGATTCTTTTGTCTGAATCTCCTTTCTTCAAGTCCGATTATGTAATTTCTGCAGTTACATTAGGAGGGACATATGATTTTTCTATTTCTTAATATTTTATCAGAGTATGAACCAGTATAGTAAGGAACCACTGGGATAGGTCTTCATCTAGAAAAATGATCTCACATTATTAAGGAGTTTCAGTGATTTGTCTTTTGTCTCAATTTGGTGTTCAAATCACGGCATGATCATATCTCCTCTGGATTTTAAGTGAAAAATCTCATCTTATCAATGTTTTCTTTTGTCAATATTTTTTTTTGAGTGTTTACATACATTCATTCCTTGGAATTATAATTCTACATCAACAAATAATTTTTTAGGAGTTGATGCACTCGAATTGGCGCAAATTCCCTCCTTTGATTTCATTTTTTGCCTGCCTTTATATCTTTCATTTGAGGCCTAAAGTTATTGAATTCATGGCCATAATGTTCAGTTGCTGGAGATAGTATTGGAAAATGGCCCTGACACCTTTGGCATTCTCATGGAAGTGAAGAAAGAGCTCTTGCTGAATTTACACGAAGCTTCTACAGATCCAGCTGAGGCCTGGGAAGGGGTACAACCAGATCAGCTTTTATTGCAGTTGGCATCAGCCTGGGAAATTGATCTACAACGGCATGACAAATAACTTGTAGAAAACAAATTATGCTGCTATTAAATCTTGAATTGAATGGAATTGAGTGCAGTTTGAAATATAATGCTGTTCAGGGTTTCAGACAACAATTACATTGCCACAAATTTATGCTCCCTTTTCTCTTGTTTCTTGGTGAACTTAGGTTGATCCTATACCGGTCAGAGCAATGTTTGACCGTTGAATATCATCGTTTTATTTATTTTTTTTTGGTATCAACAGATGTTGTCATTACTAAGGTAGTTTCTGGTTGTCAGCAATTGCCCTGCTTAAAAAACGTTGTGTAAATTGAGATGACTGAACAAATCTTCCATGTAATTATACGTAATTTGTTATGGATTCCCATTCTGCTTAAAATGTAATTGCCCGTTATATATATATATATATATATATATATATATATATATATATATATATATTTACAAGCACAAACCCATATTTGGAAAAAAAACATCATGACCGGTGGCTCAGTGGATGGGACTTTAGAAGTTAAAGAAAAATTAAAATCTTGATGGATACTTATATCATAAGGTTACAGAGTACATAAGAACGAGATAATTCTGAACTCACCTGTGTCTCGAATGAGGAGAGACTTATTTATACACAAGGATGTTCTCACTCATTACTCGACCGAAAATAAATTACATTACTGTCTCAAATACTTCTAGACATTGTTGACAAAAATGTTCTTCAAGTTAGTATTGAAAGATTCTAGCTTTAAGTGAAAAAAAGGTAAAACTTTTCTCTCCCTATGTCTCTCTTCACTTCTTTGAACTTGATTTTTTCAAGTCTAAATACATTCATTCGTGTCAATGCATACCTCTTCCTTTGCGATCCATCCTTGTTCGTTCGTTTATCTCCTAGCTTCGTCCAGTTCCTGCGACAAAGTGATTAGTTCTTCCTTTGCCTCTCTCTATTCGCGTCTTGATTAATACAGTTTTACTCCTGATTGCATTGTCTAGTATGGAAGTAAAATTATGGACACATAATGCTCCAAAATTTGATCCAGTCTTACTCATTATCGCATATTCCACTCTCAAAGCAAAATCTGGTGCATCAACTATGATAATGACCATGTCAATGCTTCCATTTTCATTTTCCATTTCAATTTGATCTGCCATTTATGGATTTTTCTATGTGGTTTGGCGGAGGTCTAGTGCTTCCTCATGGCACAAATAAACGTGTACCTCTGTAGGATAGTAAAACATGTGTGCTACTTTATCGATTGCTGAAACAATTCCAAAAACTTTCAAGAACTCACCATATGACCCAACAATCACCACCATTGCTGCATAGTTTTTGTGAATAAAAAAAGTTACAATTATAAGTCTGGACGGGTCTATCAGTAAAAAAGTTTACAATTTTTTTAACAAGTTCGAAGTGTGTAATCCAATTAGGTTGAATAATAATTTAAATTGAAAATGCAGTAAGCATGATGTAACTTAGTTTGTCTTTTATTTAACAGGTTTAGGAATCGAACTGACAACCTTGTAAAATAAGAATAAAATTGTAATTCAATTGAGTTTATGGATTTAGGATTCGAATCGATGACCTAGTGAGTGGGGATAGATTAATCCAATTTTTTAAAAATTATTTTTATATAAAAATTAAATATTTTTTACACGATAATATGTACATAATATGTAATTATAATACTATTTATAAAATAAGAATAAAATTATAATAGCAGTATCTAAATTATGGTTCGCATACTTATAATTTTATCTTATATTGCTGTGAATTTGAAAGTTATTCTATTTTTTACTAGTTCACCAAGAAAATTTCTTTACTAGTTTTGCTATTAATTGTATTTCTGAAAACGTGAGTACTATAGAAACTTACATCTATCAATCAATTAATTTAATATTATTATTTCAATGCTTATTTTATTTTTTCAACCTATTTGATGGTTTGAAAATCATGTGGAAAAATAGAAGTATACTTATTTTTGTCTTTGTTGTATTTTTGCTTAACAATTTTTTTGTGTGATTTTTTGTAGTATAAAATGTACATGTTATAATTTTTTTTGAAAATTTTTACTATAGAAAGAATCACAAAGGTTAACTAGTGATTCACCAATTTGACCAGTAATTCTAGTACCTTACCAAGTTGATGACCGATTTTAATTTAATAACATTAATGCAACCCTTGCCAAAACTTTTTTGTTAGTCACTCAAATTTTAAAAAACTTACTTTTAGTGTCTCTTTATTATTTATTATTTTCATAATTTGTGATAATTTTTAACCACTAAAATTTATTTTTTAATTTAAAATTTTAAAAATAATTTGTGACAGTTTAAAAAAAAATCACGTACTTCTCAAAACACAATACTATAGCCACTAAGCTAAGTGTGAAGAACATCATTGTTGCAACGAAATCCATAGTTGTGGATTCTTTCGACATTAACCATCGTTGTTGCAACTTTGAAAGTTTTGAATATTGTGAAGAGCATGGTGGATTCAGTGGAAGTAGGCACTTGTGCCCATGGACGAATGCATTTGGTTGACAATGGGGCAATGACACCCTCTAATTTTTATAATTTTCTTAATAAAAAATATATATGATTTTATATTTTTTTCATAGTATGAAACATAGTGTAAAAATCAATTCATAATATGAATATTGTCTCTACTAATTTATGTATATAATTATTATCCACAACTAATTTTTATATTTGCTTATGCATCAACGCCTTCAATGAGTACCAACAGGAAAAGGAGCACATTGATGTGTCATTTGGTATCATCATCGAGAGATTTAAGTAACAACAAATTAATTCATAGTTAAGAAAACTAAAGTAGAAGAACAAAAGTAAAGTAGAAGAAGCAGTTTGATGTCATCATCAATGATATTCAACAATCGTCACAAATAGCTTTTTTAAACAAATTTTGGCAATTAAAACCACAAACATGATAAATAAAGGGAGACTCAAAGTAGATTTTCAAAAATTTAGAAACTAACAAAATTAGTTTTTAAGGACTGAAAAAACAATTATCCAAATTTAAAGGAATAAACATATTTAAGCGTTATGAAGAAAATTATTAAACTTACACTAATTGTGTAAAAAGATAAAAAACAAAGAGTAAGACAAAATGAAAAAACCACTCTACAAAACTCTTACTTCAAATTTTAACCCAAGTGTTAACAGCACACTTCAACACTCTCTCAGACACCTCATTATTTGTTAAAATTTATTAAAATCTACAAAATATGACAAAAGAGACGTTAAATGAAATGTAAGACCACAAAAATTTGTATTCTTTAATACATTTCAAATAATATTGTACAGTGTCTTCAAAAGAATGCATAGAAGAGTGTCTTGCTAATATTTCTTTTAACGTAAACACTACTGCCATGATCTAATACAGGAAATGAGTTTGCAACAAGGTGTTAAAGTAAATGAAATAGAAAATTTGCAAATTTCGATTTTTATATACAATATAAAATGATACAGTTGCACAGCCACGAGGCTATAATGTTACAGGATGTTAGGCATGACATCTGTAAGTATACACTAAAAACCAAAGGGAGAGTAAACAACTAACAGAAGCAGCAAATATGCACCATGGTTTTGCACCTTAGCTTCTTAAAGACTTAAAAATACTATGCACACCACATCACAATGGAACTACCCTTCAAGAACATCAAAGACCACTGTAAAAATGGAGGAGGATAACCTCAAAGGCAATTCCTTTGCCATTTAAAAAAAAAAAAGCCCCCAAGTAACAGCCTCTTCTGATTCCGGTCACCAAAGGAACCATGATGCCAAGAAAAAATCTCTCCCGAATCCAACCATGGATGACCTTTGTATGAAACCAAGGGTGCAAAATTGCAGTCACATCAACTCATCGCCATTCATACTTTATGACTAAACATCTATTTTGCAGTGTACCAGTTTTGTGCACACTTGGCATCAACGGAGAGGCCGACTTTAAGAAAATTCTTGCCATTGAAAGGTTTTGACATGCACTCAACAACTATAGCCTTTGCAACCTCCGCTGACTCCGTCGGTCCTTCCAATATGACTTCATCATGAACCTGTTTTGACATAGCCAGCAACTCAGGTAACATGTAGCAATGAAGTTTTCAAGTAGATAGACCAAAAAATTCAGACTTGAAACAGTATTATAATGGAATCTAGTGACAGAGTACCAGAAAAATTAGAATGGAATTATGGAAGTAATACAACAAGATGATATCATAAGTAAATGAAAAAGCGAGGATTAAGAGATGTATAATGTATTAAATAATTTTAATCATCCATTGGTTAGGAAGCTTAATGCTCATCATATTCACATATATAGATATCAGAAAACAAGGGATTCAAGAATGTGCTACAATGTAAAACTGCCAAAGCAAATGTATAAACTTGAAGATTACGAAAAATGAAAAAATAACTAGTGAGGTAAGGAACATAAACCAATCAAGTTGCCATGAATCATATTTAATCCAAATTATGTCAGCCATGATCTCTTTTCACAATTACTTGCCCAGTTATCCCTGTCCTATTTTCCCAAAAGTAAATAAATCCCAAGTATATAAAAAACACTTGAGTTGTACTTGATAAAAAGTGAAAAAAGAAATTAAAAAGAAAAAAATTTTACACAAATATTAACCTGTAGAAGTAATTTCCATCCAAGCTCCTTCAACTTCTTATTATTGGATATTTGTAACATGGCACACATGGCAACATCTGCTGCACTACCCTGTAACATTTGACAAATCAGAGGACCGAAAAAGAAAGGCCTGAAGGATGGATCACAAACTATACGTTAATTGATTGATAGAGGAAGGGAGAAGAGTACAAATGTGTTAATAAAAAACAATATATATTGGTTACTCCCCAAAACTACTTTAACATGGAGGATAACATCTAAAGGAGATGCAATTATAATAAATGTCTGAGTCCATCAGAGGAGTTCCATGCGTGGGCATATGCACGCACACATGTGATATAGTCTATTTTGTGATTGAGAGAAGTAAACTTGATCTTTGGATATTGCAGTAACCATGATGATTAAATGGAAACAATTTTTTAGGTGGCCTCCTTTAAATGCTCCAATATTAAAATTTTCTCTTCTCAGTAGATCTTAGTCAAGTTGCACCTGCCCCATTTATAGTGGCAAAGAATTAGGTTTCTTAGAAAAACTAGACCATTTTAAAAGTTTTGCAAGAATGATTTTTCCATCAATGTAGCCATTGGATAATACAGTTATTTGATTTTAAAATCAATTTTATATAAATAAATAAGACACTTATGAGTGTTTAATCATGTAGTTAACGATTGCATATATTTTCAAATTTGCATGTTACTGTTGCATCTATACAAGATATATAATGAAATATAAATTGATTTGTAAATGCCATATTCTACCACCATAATATTTGTAATATTGCTAACCCAAAAGTGGATTTGTTTAGATAAGATTTCTGTAAAAACAATGCTGTTTAAGAATAATGGAAATGTTGATCGATGCTCTACCATATGGATGGAAGGATAAAGCAATTATATAGATGTATATTCTAAAAGAAAAATTGGTAGTTTCTCATTATACAATATTATTATTTTGCTTCTCAAAATAAAAAATTGGTATTTGATTTCTGTTATCAAATCTATTTTTATTTTATATTTTAAATGGAAACTTTTTCTTTAATTTAACAAAGAAATAGCTAAATGTTAATTTTGATCCATTATGTTTTAGTATTTTTTCATTTTGGTACACTAAGTTTAAAATTTTCATTTTAATCCTTTATGTTTTGAAAATTTGATTTTAGTCTTTAACAAAAAAAGATATGTGCACATTTGTCCTCTACCTACCTAATTTGTGTGAAGGTCTATCTCTGCAACGTTCTATGCAACTGAGAAAATTACTGTGCCTAGCTACCGTGCTTATGATGTTGAAGATGAATTCTGTCACAACTGACAAGAAGTAATAGTGGTTATGATGAATGTGATTTGAAAAGATTAATAAGATTGAAATAAGGATAGTAACATTTTTAGCTATTACTGTTTTAATTTAACTGTTTCAAAATTTTAAGTTATAAAACACTAACAGAATACGAAAAAATGAACTAAAATGAAATTTTAAAAAACATAAAGGATTATAATGAAACTTTTAAAACTTAATATACCAAAATGAAAAAAGACTAAAACATAATGGATCAAAATTAGCATTTAAGCAATTAAGAATAATACAATTAACCTCTATTAAGAACAAACCATCGGTAGGATTAGTATAGGGGAATCAATATATTCTAAATTTACTATAAGTAACCATCAAAGTCGAGAGTAGTGACAGACAGTGTGTTGTAAAAACCAGCCCGGTTACTAACCTGGTCAAGGCAGTGGGTCAATAGGTTAGTGATCGGACCGGTTAGCCCAGTTTAACCCGATCTATATATAAAAAAATAACATCGTAATTTTCACTCCCTACATTCGCATATTGCATAAAAAAAAAAAAAAAAAAGTAAGAAACGACATCATTTAAATATTTTTTCTTTTTAAAAAAAAAAAACCCAAACTAAACTGGCCCGAGTCAACCCGGTTTGGGTCATCGGGTTTTGCTTGACCCGGCCAGTTCAAACCGAGTCAACTGCATGTCTAGTCTATTAGGAAAACCGGCCCGGTTAAGTGACCGGATCCAGGTCTGGACCGGTTTTTATAACTATGATTGTATTAATATATTTGAGAGAAGCAAGGACCTGCACTGGAGTATTAATAGCAGCTCGCTCAATATGACCTTTGAGGTAGCCGTGAGCTGGGTCTATTTTAGGAAATCGTCGGGCCCGCCCTAGCAATGTGTGAACACGTTGAGATAAAAAAGCTTCTTTTTTACATTCTCCTTGCCATTTCAGCACTTCTTTTCTATCATTGTACCAAAGCTCAACTGTTCTCCTAGCCTCTTTCACGGAAACCTGATTGAAAAATATGAGGTTGTTTGGACAACCAAATAAAAAATCAAATGACATGCAACCTATATGTCAGCCCATTACAATAAGTTATAGAATTCAGGGTACCTTCCAATCCTTGGAAAGCCCAATTGGAGTCTTTCCATATGCAATTGAGAAGTTAAGCATTTTGGCTTTCCTTCTTTCAGAAGCAAAGACATCCTGAAATGAAAAAATAAATGTTAAGAATTGGTATGAAATAGTACACTGTTTAACCAATCAACCATGGAACAGCTGGTTATATTTCTGCTTAAATCTTGATTTTAAATTTAACATGAATTGTGCTTGTTTTCTCACAAGTTATTATTAAAACAGAACCGTAGGGGGCATCTATATCTTTAATTGGAAGGGTATGATATAATATGATAATGCTAAGCTGCTACAAGAAGCTTAATTAAGCCTCATTAATAATAATTTTTTAATACATCTCATATATCACCAAACTCTGTTGAATGTTTAGGCATAGATGTTTAGAACCTCCGACAAATATCAACCACAAACATGGCTGCTCAATGTCAGATGCATTCCCTCTTAACGGTGCAAGCAGTAGCTGCCCTTTATTTCCAGAGATAAATTCCTGAACTCTGGGTCTTTATTCTAATATTTGCAATATCCATCTTCTTGGTTTAACATTCATAAACCATTATTAATACTATTGTGCTACGAGAGAATTTATTTCCTTCCTCTATAAATTTTCTTGAGAACTGTGCTACATGATGTGGCAGCCAATATGCGAAAACTGTTTTCTTTCCCTTTTTGAGGGTGAGTCGAATTCATTTTTGTACCTGATTCATCCTTCATTATATTAATAACGCACAATAAAACACAATGAAATTATTTCTAAATTCTTTTAGAGGTGCCTTAATTTTGGACTTAGGGGCTTAATTGCAGCCTCTAGGGTGATGGTTTAGTCCTACATCTACTAGAGATACAGCTTAAAAAAGAGCTTGTAAAAAATTTAGAAAATCCTTACCTTACAAACAGGTTTTGTGGGGTAGATGAGTTAGGTCCTAAAGCCCAAATTCTAATAACAAAATAACCAATTAAAATAACTTTTAATTTTTAAAATTCATATTACCCTATTGAATTGAGAGAGAATAAGAGAAAAAACTGAATCATTAGCAAATGAAACAACTTTCTTATTCAAAATTCTGTTAAATTGGTTCTGAATATCATCAATATATTAGTCTCTCAATAGATTTAATGAAGATTATTTCCTAGACTACTATTCGTTAAATATAAGTGCAACAAGATTTACTTAAAATAAACAGAGAACTGTTTGTTTAAATAAAAAGGCACTTTTTTCTTAAATAGTTTCAAACAAGCAGGCCCATAACTCCTCATCCACATACTTACTTCCAATAAATACATTATCCTGCCTTTCTTTGAAGGTTTATATTTCACGTTATTTGAGAGGGTCACTTTTAATTCTTCATTGGTTTCCTTCCCTAAAGATAAATCACTTAGTGCAGAAATGGGGAAAAAATAGCCTTTAAATTTAACATGTCTTAATTGTGTTCAATGTGAACAATGTGCTCATAACTGACATACAATGAGTTACGAGATAATGATTTTACCAAACTACCAAGATACTCTTGTGTATCTAAAAGCAATACCATCAACGGTCTAACTATAAGTAGATCAGAAGACAATTTAGAATTTACCTTCAGGAGAGGAACTGGGGGTTTGTCTTCACCAGGCTGAGGATGCCACTCAAGAAGTACTTCCTTTCTCTCAACTGCTTCACGAATATATGGATACATATTCATTGCAGTTCTTGAATGAAAATCTCCACCAGCTTCAAAGGCTTCCAACATACTTTTACAATTAGCAAGATGTGCAAGAATCCTAAGTTCCAACTGCAATAATATATAACTCCATCAACAGAATGAAATTTCTTGCAACTAGCTCAGCAAGATAAGTAAATTGCTAACCTGTCCATAATCAGCAACTATAAGAGAATTCCCTGGAGCAGCTATGAATGCTTGACGGATTTTGTACCGGTCCTTTTCCAAAGCAGGTTGATTCTAGTTTATGAATTGTATATGTTAGATTAAATCTGTAACTTTGAAATCCAATGATCTATCTTAGTCCATGTAAAACCCATATTCTAATTTCAAAGTTCAAATTAAAAATCACTTAGATTTTGTTAGGACTTGAGCAAGAGGAGATCTCAACCAAAAAGGCTAAACCATTAGGGAGACAGAGACTCATGACTTAGTACCACATCAAGTAGTATATTCTACTCAATGTGGGACTCCTAGTCCTAACAGAATACTGATGCAGTGTAACTAACTTAAAGCTCGAATAGTTGTAAAAAAATAAAAGATACTGTATTGAGATCTGTTTGGATAAGCTTTTCTAGAAGCACTTCTATGAGAAGAAAATACAAAGAAAAAAGAGCTTCTCCATAAGCTTTTATAAAAGATGTGATACTTTTTTCAAACTAATTTTAGCTAATATGTAAAACCTTTCTTATATAGTTTTTTTAAAAAATGTGGGACTTTTTAAAAAATAGTTTGTAAAAAGTTCCACGTCATTTAAAAAAATTTATGGAAAAATTGTTTTGATTTTTTTCTTTGTATTTTTTCCTCCTAGAAGTGCTTTTGGAGAAAAACACCCCAACAGGCCCTAAGTAGACACCAACCTAGAAAGCAAATGCTTCTAATTTAAAGTTCAATGTAAAGATTTCTACACTCCACCCTCTTCTAAACCCAAAAACAAAAAAGTACTAAATTTTGTAGGAGAAAGCAAGTTATGATTAGTGTGCATAACAAATGAGTTTAATGATATTCAAATATCATACCATCATCAATAAATAAATATATACACAGATGAAGGATTGAAAGAAATGACATTTAAAAATATCATGTAAGCCAACAGCTAATAAGTCTTGCAAGTTAGAAGAACCTGCAGATTTGGCCTTCTTGCTGATAAGCGTCCAGTCTCCGTGTTGATGTTTATGGAACAATGAACACGGTGATCCCTTCCGGATATATTACGCCCCTATCATTTAGAACAGATTAAGTTAACATGGAGTATATAACTATACACACATAATCTACAAACTTAAATACACACACAATCTATAATACACAAACAACCTTGTTTTAAGTTAATGCAGCCATTGGATTTAATCAAGTTCTCTCAATTCCATCCTCTCTCTTCCTATAGAACAAATAAACAAAAACTAACCTTGACTGTGTTTATATTGCACTCACTGCACTCTTAATGCCAATCACACAGGGCATGCAAAGTTTATTGGGGTAACAAGAAAATCAATAACCAGACAACGGATATTAACAATAATTTTTTAAGAAGGAATAATTACCTGAAGGGGAAGGATGAAGTTAGAGATCAATGAATCGATTGAACAGACTTCACATAAGGCAGCAATTGCATGGCAAGCTTCTCTCCCTTCGTCTTCAGTTGGAAAACAAGAAAAAGCTGTTCCATAAGCAGAATTATCTATTTCTGCAGGTAAAACTTCATTTTGAGAAGGATTTCCATCTTCAACATCAAGATCCACGTTACAAGCCTCATCATTAAAGTCATATTCGGCAGAAACTTTGCCAGCCAGGACCTTTAAAGCATCACCACTAACTGAGGGCCAACCACTTGGTGTGTACATCTCAACATTCAGGTGGTAGCCAATGCTATTCAACTTAATATCACGGAATTTTTTGGGAGCCTTCTTACCTTCTTCAATCACTTTATCGACATTGGGAATTTTAAAAATCCGTTCTGTTGGAATTGGCTCATCAGGGTTTTTTCTGTAATTAATAATGAAGCAAGAGAAAATCAAAGTTTTACTTTCATCTATATATTTAAACAAATTCATCATAAACAGAAGAGAATAACATGTTTCATAAATGGAATTGTTGCTTTAACCCCATCAATGAGTTCAGCTAGAACATATAAATATATCAAAGAAAGGGATACGATCATGGATACATTAGACTAATGACTTTTGGATAGGATTCAACCAGAATTTAGAGAGAAAAAACAATAATCAAATGGGAAGTGACTGTTTATTGAGAATTTTTTCTGGACCAATGCAACACAGAAGTATGAAAGATACAATGGAGGTAATTCAAGAGTCCCAAAACACACCCAAATATGACTTAAACCAATGTCACCACTTCTATTCTCTCCCTCCTCCTATTTATTATAGTTGTACAGTTAGTTACAAATGACATCTCAATTGTTAGTTACATTTCCCTCTGTAGTTCCCTCCTATTCCTCGTCACAGAGACCTTTTTAACTAAGGGTCGTCAATTTCTTATATACAATTATAAAATAGAAAAGTCTCTTAACCCTAGTACAGAATTCTTCCATCCTTCCAGCTGAATATGTTAAACAGATCAAGGTCAGCCACATTGACGATGAATAAAAATATCATATTCCTTAAAAATGAAAAACAAAAAAATTCTGACTGCAGATATTATACAGGGCAAAATATATTGATAAAAGTATCTTGAAAATTTCAGCCAAACATTAAAAACTCAAACTAAAGAATGATTTTTTTTCATATGGAATACTTTATAGTGATGAGGCAAATACAGCACAATGATATGACCATCACAGTTCCACAGCAACGACAAGCATAAAGTTAAATTAGACTTCACAAATATATTTTTCTCAAGAGAAGAAGAGATATCATAAAGCCACTTAAACCCCAAACTATAATTAAAAAAAAATATTTAATACATAAAACAGTCTTAATCTCAAGTTTTTAAACCAAAACAAACAAGAGCCTTGGTATCACAAAGGTCTTTAAATCCAAAACTCAACATATACCACATCTATTTAGTTAACAATAACAAAGACTTGATATAACAGCCTAAATTATTTTTTTTTAAAAAAAAAGTGTGCTTGATAAACTATAATGATAATATGATGATATCTACATAATCAACATAACTATTATTTTTACAAAGCATATTTCAGTATAATTCAGATTGCATGATATAATTGACCAAGAAAAATATGTTCAGATATCGATATATTAAGGTAGAAAAAAATGCTCCACACAACATTTAAATAACATGCACCTGTTCAAAGTGCCACCAAAGAGCAGTATACGCAACTGTGCATCACTTCCGACATTCATATACTTGGCATCAGGACAATACCTAGATGCCCATTTTCGGAATCTATTGACAGCTGCCTCTTGCTCTGCTTTGGCCACTTTTTCTATGTCTTTAAGATATAACTGATCAACAAGCATTCCCTCAGTTTCCATTTTGACCAAAAGCTCGCCAAATGGTTGCCAATATTCCAGGTAGAAATCATACATGTTTTTGTGTAAAACAGGTACTCCATCAAGATTCCAAGGCATATCTGACAGATGACTCTTTAGGCTCTCGTAAAGCTTCAGAGTACTTCTAGCATCTAAGACAGAGTAACATATCCATGGAATTCGCTCATCTCTTTGCAGCACATCAACAGGCGCAATGGTAACCATTTTACCCTCAGATCCATCTATCTTCACCTTTTTCTGACCAAATATAGTTGTCATTGATACCTTACCAATCAAATCCTTTTCTTGGTGCAGCTTAGCTCTAGACATGACTTCCTTGTCACCTGTAAGTACTTCAAGAGAATAACCACCAACCCAACGCCTAGATGAATCCCATAGCCGTGCCATGTGCATTGTATCAGCATGAAATCCAGACACCTTAAATCCATAGTTTTGTATAACATGACAGTCAAAGCTATAGTTATGCCAGACCTACAGAATGCACCGGTGGTGTTGTTATTTCAAAAATTATTTTGCATTCCATGTCACCAACTGACAAGTAACATAAAGTCGATGAGTTTATCAGGCTACAATTATGTGACTGGAGAAATTAATTTTTTACAATAACTTTTTAAAGCTTTTTTTTATAAGCTACTACTTTTATCTTTGGAGAAAAGCATTTAAGCCGCTTTTCTTTAAAGGGTTTTAATTTTTTAAAATCCAATTACTTTAATATTTTTAAAACAGTTTTAACAATTAGAGGGTTATAGTTGACAATCCTCTCTTTACCCCCACAATACTGTGTGATTTAGGGTTTATTTTGGGGGAAAGTTTTTTATTTCACTTCCCTTATTCAGCATTAGAAATTGAAACTCCATTCTGAAACAGTTTAATACCCTTGTGTTTCAGAAACATGACCCATTATTCAGTGGCACTATCTCTGGGTATTTCTGACTTTTTCTGGCACCTTTCTGGTGTTTCCAGTCTATTCTGTGGTACTATCTCTGAGATTCTAATGTTCTGATATGTTTCTGTTCAAGTCACTCTCTCATTGTTCCCTGCTCTCATGGTCGGTTTGGTAGGAAGGAAAGAAATAAGTGAGAAAAAGGATGGACAGAAATAGGGAAGGTTAATGGAAATAGGGTGGAAACAAATGTGTTTGGTTTAAGAAAAATAGAGAAGAAAGAAATATGAAAGAGATAAATAATTGAATGAAAATAGGTGAGAAACAGAGTGGATATAACTAGTGGGCCCTACACCTTTTTATTTCTCTCTTATTTTTCCTTTCACCAAACACACTTAACTTTTTATTTCTCACCTATTTCTATCATCTCCAGTCTCCACCTTATATCCCTCACACCAAAAAAGGGTCAAAGATTATTCTGTCCTTTCATTTTGTTGCAGTTATTATTCCATCTTTGTTCTCTGTTCCTTATTTCTAGCATATGAGTGCCAATAATTTGGGATCTTTTTTATATTTGATATGATATACATATATACAAAAACTCATATATATGAATTATTTAACTTGTATCTAAAATTTCACAATAGCTGCCATCATACTGAGGCAGTTTAAGGGTTGGATACTCCACACTGCTATCTAGATTGATACCTAAGATTCAAAAGAACTACACTTTTGACCATTAGATCATAGAGGCTTTGATGTTAATGCCAAGACCAATTTCTACAAACACTAATGCTATGAAGAAACATGGAATGGTTTATATCTTTGAAAGCATCATTAATACAACTGAACTCGTGTAATTGACTTAGTGCTTGTTTGGATATGACCAAGTAGCAGTTTGCATCTAAATTCTAAAAAATCAATTTGTACAGAAACAATTTATTTATTAAAGATTTTGGATTCTTAAAATCAGTTGAGGTAAATAGAAATGACTTTGAAAGGGATTTTTTTTTAACTTTTTCTTTGAATAGAACAAATTCTAGGTGTTAGATCCAGCAAACTTTTTAAAACATGCTAGCATTTACACTTAAAAAGTGATTCTACTGTACCATTCAAATAAAATTATTTCTTCTAAATTTTACAATGGTTCACAAACACAAATCAATTATATTAACATCAATTCTTCAAAATTAATTCTAGTAGAATATAAGCAAACAGACCTTAGGAGGTGCTCATCAGGAGGAATGATAGGATTTAAAGCATAAAAAGGTCAGAAGAGAAGATAACCTTTTTGATGGATGAATCTTGAAAAAATTCAGCAAACTTATTTATGATCTCTTTGCCTCCACCATCAAGAACATCTACCCAGATACATGACTTTCCACCTCCAAAATCCGCCTCCGGACCTGAATAAATACTGAAGCATATTATCTCCCCATGATCTATAGGTGTTTCTTGTTTGACATCTATCTTGGCCACCTTTGAAAACATTAAAAGTTGGTACATGTTACATTTCAACATTTGTGAAATACAAGTAGCCACTAACCACAAAATTCATACTGATACAACTGCTAATAAGTAATATGTACTCAACCAAAGAAAGAGTTTAAGAATATAATATCTATCACTTCAATTTATAAGAATTAAAAAGGACAAATTCACAGAATTCATGTCCAAAGCACACACATAAGTCATGTCCAGAGTACACTAGCAATCAAGGCACAGCCATAATACATGTTTACACAGTCAAGAATTGTACCTCAGTATCACATGCATGAATAAGATGCCTATAATTTACTGTAAGCATCTTAGCAACTTCCTCTGCAAGAGAAATATTATTAACAACCAATATGTCTTCATAGATACTACAAAGTCTTCCTCGAAGTTTTGATTGTTCAGAACTATATGCCTTTCCAAAAGAAGCTGCACCCTTTGCAGTTGTTTTTTTAGTTTTACATGCCTTTTTAACAGATGTTGCATTAGTTGCATCCTTTGCAGTTGTATCCGAACTGTGATCACTGTTGACTCTATCAACTTCCTCTTCACAGATCTCTAATGGAGGTACTTTTAACTGATTGCCCACTCTTTTAGTGTCTGCCATCAACATATTTGAGTTGTTCAATACTGAGCTTTTAACAGAAGATGAGGCAGGTTTAACCTCCTGCTGCACATTCAGAGAGACAGCTTGTTCCTGACCGGTGGAAGTAACTACATTAGAAGCAACCAGGAACTCATTCTGTGCATGTATTTCCATTTTGCTTCTAGACAATTTATTAACTTCTTTGGCCCAGTTTTGTTTATTCAGAAACATTTTTCCATTAGCAGGGATTGTGGGAAAATGAACCAAACCTATCATCCTAAGTTGATTATTACTGGAATGTAGAGAACCTGACTCTTCTTCGTATCTCCTTTTCTCCATCAAGCCACATGACATGTCTGAAAAATTCTTAACTGAAATATGTCCAGGAGGTTTATGGCCATACTTCACGTCATTACATTTATTCAACCCAAAAGGTGTTCTCTTTAGACAGGATGAACCTTTTCTGGAAGACAATACACTATGTTGAAGGATATTGTTGGCAATCTGGATTGAATTTACTTTTCTTCTGCAGGTCATATCATGCAAAATATTAAAGGAAAAAAATAGAAGGGAACCAATCAAGAAAAAGTAATAGAATATTTAGCTATTCAGTTTAGCATGAAGAAGAATCACCTAGGGCAAACAAAACTATGCAGCCATGCACTAACCAAAGTAAAAAAAGCTCCTTAGGTGTGAACTAAAATAATAATATTTTGAACTTCGAAATATTAGGAATAATAATAAAATATTTCCATTATCTGGTATATCATTTGTGCTTGTGAAGTCCAAAATTACATATAGGTAATCCCAGGTTAATATGATATCCCTAGTTGCCTGCTTTATGTATTGTACCTGTAATTGTTAGAAATTACTACTGAAATACAATAATAACACTTTACATGAGGTGTTGTAAATACTGTGGAGTTGGGGTCACCAGTATCAAAACCAGGGAGGTAAAAGAAGCTTTACACTAGTAGAAGGTTAAGGAACTAACAAATTGAAAAATTCTGTTAATATAAATACCAAGACACTAGCAACCATAGAGCTGGGTGAAATTCACATGATGACACTGCAGCCCTGTTGTGGTGTGCAGTGCAACAATTTCTACAAACCCTTTGAGTTTTCTATTTATTCATTTCTGCTGTTGTGGTGTGCAGTGCATCAATTTCTACAAACCCTTTGAGTTTTCTATTTATTCATTTCTGCTCAAATCCATATACCCTTTAGAGTGAAAATACGGTTCAAGCCCTGGCAATAGCAGAACCATCCCTAAACTGAACATTCACAGTTACAACAAAGTCACAATGCACAACCTCAAGAAAAATACTTCAAAGAATTTCCCTGAACAATCACAAAATACACATCAGGCAAATCCCTTTCAAACTTTTCCTATCAAACCAAGCCGTTTCTACACCTTCACTCACTACCTCCATCATCCCTCTCCTCACTTCAGAAACAGCAGTAGAAAGTAGAAAGTGGATACTCCACAAAGCGCCAGAAAGAAGAAACAAAACCATAACAAACACTTCTAATTTAATCTCTTACAGTGAATCATTCAAAAAATCAAAATTTCCAACCCAAAGAAAAACCAAAACCAGAAAAAGCACAAGATAGTTCAGCTCAACAGAACTCCACAACAGCAAACGAAACTCCCCAAACCATCTAACAAAGCTACCAAAGCAATAAAAAACCACACTGCACAAACATGAACAACAATGGGAAGGTTAAGCAACACCCAATGGAGAAAAATGAAAACTTTGGAGGAAAAAGAACCTGGGGTGCAGTGATTGAGAGGAAGCTAAGAAGGACCAAGAAGAGAGAGCAGCACGAAAGTGGCGGGAACAAGAAGGGCAATACAAAGGGGTGGTCTGAGAAGAGACCCCCATGGCTGCAATCACACCCACAAGCCTCCCCAGCTTTGTGCCTTTGTGTTGGGGGCAGTGGCAAAAAGGGTAAATAAATAATAAGAGAGGAGGGTCACTCTGACTCAGGGCCTTATTTGAGTTGCAACAGCACAAGTGGGTCTGTGACTGTGAGTGAAGAATTTATATGGAGAGAGAAAGAGGGGGAAAGGGGTTGGAAGTGGAACAGAGGCCATAACATATTAACATAGCATAAACCCAAACTCTGGCTCTTTCAAAATTCATTCATGCAGTACAAAACAGGGAACAAAAACAATAATTAGAAAAGGAAAATAAAGTAGGAAAGGGTAAAGTCTTTTATTTGTTTGTTTTTAATTTAGGAATTATTTGAGGTACAAAAAGTGCGGCACTGCGGGTTGGGTTACTAACTCTCACTATAGTACAGTGCTAAGTTAGTATGTTATGGCCTCTGCTTTGGTGGTATACTGGTATGGAAGAAAATGGGTAAGATATCATGAGAATATTATGTATTCTTTTATCATTTTGGCATTTAAAGAATGTGTTCATTATTTGATATCGTATTTGCGTGAATAATAATTTTGACCTCATCTATGTAGCCTGCTGATATTTATATATATATATAATAATAAATTAATATTTTTTATATATAAGTAAATATAATATAAAAAATAAGTTAACATAATATTATATATAGAATAAATTATAAAATATTTTTTAAATGTTTATATAATTATACATAAATTTATGTTTTTTTTTACCATATGTTAGATTATTTCAATTTCTTATAAAATTTATTTTTATCTATTAAATTCATATTATGTCTCTTTTTATTGTATAATTATATTATTTATTATAGATTATAATACACATAATATTTAACAATATTTTTATTAAAAATTATAATTATATAGTGCAGGACAGTACTACAGTACTTATACAATCTCCATATCTGCATAGTTTTATGGATCTGAATCCGTCGCATATCTAAGCCTATTTTGCAAGTAAGTATGCATTTAGTGTGAAGATACTTTTGTGAATACTCATAAAGTGTGAATCTATTTTTATCATGAGTGAATTAGAATGTATTCAAGAATAAAAAATCATAAAATATAAAAAGAGATCCAAATATAAATGAGTCTTTTTGAATCAGTCTATTTGGCCTGATTGTGTAAATGGACTTGAGTTACTCTAGACTGCGTGCCAATCCGGAAAAAAATGTAAATATATAAGTTTTAAAAATATATATTAATATATTATATATTGTTAAAAAATAAAATAAACAAAAATTGAGTCTTAAGGAATATAAGCCCAAATTGAACATGACTTGCAAATTGATTAATTATGTTTAAAATTTAGTCAATGTTATTTGGTTAATTATGTTGTTTAATTATCATTATATATTATTTTATGGTATTTAATATTAGGTGTCTAATTGTTATAATTATTCTTATGTTATCATGGTGGATAATGGATTTAATATTTATGTATTATGTTTAATTTATTATTTTTAGGAAATAGTATGAATTATTTTATTTTTATTTTTAAAATTTAAATTAGTTTTTTAAGTATATTACAAGGTTTAAAGTTTGAAATTTGTTTAAAAAACTCATTCTAGCCTGGTGGCCTGTTAGAGGATCAGACTCGGCTTAGAAAATAATGGTCCAAAATAAAAATGAGTTAGGTTAGTCTGACTTATTTTATTGTGTGAGTTTGATGGGTCAAATCGCCCTTAACAACTCTATACTAATTTAATAAAGTTTTTGTTTTTTTTACTTCCTACCAGTTTTGTTATCTACTGTTGATAAAGGAAATGTCTATTTTAATGTCCACTTTTCAAAATACCTATTATACATTTATATCTATTTGAGAATTAAAAAATAATGTACTTTGAGATAGAAGGGACTTGAACCCACAATCTCTCTCCCCAAATGTAAACTTTGTCACTAGATCAACCTTATAACTTTAAAAAAATTACTTTAAAACATTTATATCCAATATATATATATATATATATATATATATATATATATATATAATTGGAATATGATGTGTTGATATTCACATTTTATGACTATTTTACCCTTCTAAATATTTTATGATTTCTCTCATGTTAATAAATGCATATCTTTACAAGTTCTATCTTACCACAAATCAACGTTCCTTAAACATCATTAATATATGTATAACTTTAATTATAAATATTTTCAACAGAAATATGAATACTCATGCACAACAAGATGTTTTATTTATTCAAGCTCTCTTCTCTCTCAATTTTCTCAAATTCATTGCAAATTATGTTTCTATCGTGTTAACATAAACAAAAAAACATATTAAATTAAACTTACTATACACAAAATGACACGATGAATTCTTTATATTTTATGATGTTATTAAAAAACATATTAAATTACAACTCTAAAACTATTATACATTTAAAAATAGAAATGTTTAACACTTATACCCTACCAATGTAAAAGAGTTTTACACTAATACTTAATTATAACTTTTCGTTTACATGATTTTTAAAGCATTAATTGGAAAAATCAACAAATTTATCATATATAAAGGGTTGTAATTAAATGTCAGTATAAAACTTTTTACACTGACAATGGATAAATGTTTTTCTCATACATATATGAGAAAAATATTTTTTTATGAAATATATTACACTACATAAGTTATATATATATAAAGTATGTTTGCCCTCTTGATAGTTGATTAGGTTTAAAGTCCAAAGAGGTTTGGTTCAAAAATCAAATTTTTGGATTTTACTTTATTTAAGTAACATTTATTTTAAGTGTTTTCTATTTTTATTTTTATAAAAAATAGTAGTGAAAATATATTTGGTTATTTTTAGAAAAAAATTTCAAAAACAATTGAAAATAGAAAACAAAAAAAGTTGGGCTTAATTGGTTTGATTTTGTTTTTAGTTTTTGAAAAGAGTTTTCAAGAATAGTTTTCGAAAACTGTTTTCAAGAAGAAAAGAAAAAAAGATTGTTTGGTAAGTGTTATTTTAAAACTGTTTTGAAGATGTAAAAATGGAAAAACTTGTTTATATTTATTAAAATTTCATTAATAAAAAACAAAAAACAAAATATTCTTGTTATATTTTGAGTTTTCAAAACAAAAATAGAAAACTAAAAAGTAAAATTACTTTTAAAAGTTCCTTTTTTTTAGTTTTTAAAAACTAAAAAACCAGAACTGTTTTCGAAAACTGTTTTCAGAAAACACTACCCAAACGAGTTTTTAAATACTAAAATACTGAAAATAATTTTATAAAGCCGTGGTCAAACAAACACTTATTTTTAGTGTTTACAAAAATTAAATCCATGTAAAAACTTAATAATAATGTTGTAATTATAACAAAAACTGTATATAAATGTATTTTAAATTATAATATAAATATTTTATAAATTTTTACTAAAACTAATTAAATTTAAAAATATTATTTTTTAAAAATAAAAAATATTAAATAAAAATAAACATATTTTATAAATGTTGAAAACTTAAAAATAAGACTATTTTCATAAATGAAAATATAAAACAAAAAAATGAAACATTTTCTCAAACCCGTTACTTAAAAAGACAAGTTAAGACTACTTAAAAGATAGTGATTTTAAATTTAGGAATAATATGGTAAATAATTTGATGTAGTCTTGATACTCGAAGTGAGTCAATATAAAAATATCTTGTTATTGTATTATCATTATTATTTTGTGTTATTAAGTATGAATTGTGTGTCTTTATCAACAAACGCGTTATAATAATTATTTCCTATAAGCGCCTATTCTCCGTTTTTATGAAATTTATTACATGTTTTAACTTAGCGTAATGGTGATGATTTATCCATCCAGGTCCATTCCAATTGCTATTGACAGTTGGTTGTTCAATAAAATTTGCAACAAAAGAAATTCTATTAATCAATAATTGAAGTACTAAAGTCGTTACGGTAGATAATTATACAGTAATTAAATAAATGAATTTTTTATATCACAGTAATTAAATAAATGAATTTTTTATATCACATTTGATAAATTATACAAAAAAATAGAAATAATCTAAAGATTAAAATTCTAAGGGGCCAATTATCGAATAATTAGGTGCAGCGAAATTTAGTGAATGGATGAGAAGATTATTTAATTTTGGTACATTTGATCCTTAGATAAAATTAACGAAGGGTTTGTAAATGCATATGATGGAATCGTTATCAGATGTACAAAACCAAAAGAGTGTTTTTTTGTATGCAATCTTTTCAAGTAAAGACTTCCGTAAATTAACCTGAGTTTAATTAGTATGTTTTTTATCATAAAAAGTTTTAAACTAAAATTTAATTATAATTTTTATTTATAATAAATTTGTTTACTTTATAAACGAAGAATTGATATAAACATTCTGGTTAAACTAAATTAAATTTGACTGAAAACATATAGATGCTAATTATTGCAATTTTAATATTTTATTTTTATTATTACATTTATTATTGAACTACTATAATTATTATAATGGTCCATGTTAATTCTACTTCTGAAATATTTACAAACTAATTATTATTTTAATAAATAATTTTTTATAAACAATTCTTATTTTTAATAAATAATTATGAAGATATATCAAGTGTGATGTAACACATTCTTAATAGTTTTTCTCACTAACAATGAACAAAACAAACCCTTTGGATCTCAAAAATATCATCACATTGGTTTTAATTTATAAAAAAATAATACTCTACGATAATTGTATATTCATGAATTTATATAATTACGCTTGTTGGAGTCCTTAATCTAGTTTAAAAAAAAGCTTAAATAAAATTGATGTTCTCAATTTTTTTCAATTTTAAAAATTGTGATCTCAGAGTTTAAAATTGTGATGTTATATGCCTAAATTTAAAAAATATATGAATTGATATTCATCTATGAGTTGTTGACATTTATTATGAATTTCGAGTGTATGAACCGTGTAAGTAATTAGATAACATGATAGAAAATGATTACTTAATAAAAGAGATAATTTAATGTTTTAGCTAAATATGCATTAGTGGGTATAAAAAATGTGGCTAATAAAGTAATTGAATACAAATTTAGACTTGTTTTTGCTTAATTTAGACTTTTTTTTTGTTTTATTTTATTAATTTAGATTTTTTTTTGTTTTATTAGTCATATTCATTTGCCCATTAATATTGACGTTCAACTAAAAATATTAACTTAATATTTTTATTAAGTAACAATTCATTAATTATTTATCACGTCGCTTAATTTTTTATAGAAGACACACAACACACTTAGAGTTAAAAATCAACGTCAACAACTTGCTGAGAGGAATATCAATTCATACCTTTTTAAATTTTGGAGCATAAGATCATGATTTTAAACTCTAATAGCACAATGTCTAAAATTAAAAAATTTGAAAACATCAATCATATTTAAGTATTAAAAAAATGTAAAGGATATTTTAGGATTTTTTTTTCTTTTGCTTCTCTTTTCTATTGTTTTCTTGTTCTCTTTTGTTATTTCTCTCCCATTACTCTTTTTTATGGTCTATTTCAAGCCATTTTTTTTAAATTAAAAAAACTTTGATCTACTTTATTTATGAGTTTTAATTTTAAACAAAATTCTTGGAAAAGGTCCAATTATCAATAGTTAGTTTGGGTATTATATGATAATTAATTTTTTAATTAAAAGCTTTCGTGATCTTTTAAAATAATTATTTCAATGTCTAAAAGAAATATAACAAAACATGTAAGTCATATAATTAGATGACACATTCCAATTAAAATTGATCAGCAGGTGTCCAAATTGCATTATGCATATGTGCAGGTTTCTTTTTGCTTATATTAACCACTTCATGGACATAGAGAGCATTGGCCGAAGAAAATTATGACTATCACTTGAAGTTACATTTCTATTCGTATCCATTATTCCTTTTAT
Source organism: Psophocarpus tetragonolobus (assembly GCA_037954015.1). Taxonomy (NCBI): domain Eukaryota; kingdom Viridiplantae; phylum Streptophyta; class Magnoliopsida; order Fabales; family Fabaceae; genus Psophocarpus; species Psophocarpus tetragonolobus. Next base: position 34,601,572 of record CM075694.1, read on the forward strand.
TAAAATCATTGTTCTTATATTCTTTATCATTGTTATTATTGTCATTGTTGTCGTTGTCGTTGTCATCCTCGTTCTCGTTCCCATCGTTTTCTTCACTAGATGATGATTCTTTCTGTTTAGCATCATCTCCATCTTTAGTGGAAGAAGTTTCTTTTGTATGTTGTGGTTCACTTGTTTCTAGTTTCTTCCTTGCTAAAAACTCAATGGCTGTAACTACATCACTGATCAAAGGTCGGGTATCTGCTTCTTCTTGAAGACACATAGCTGCTACTGCTAGAGCTTGATATAAACTCTTTATTGGGTAGTTATCTTCTAGCAATGGATCGGCCATTTGTGTAAATTTTGTTCTATCTTTCAAAAGTGGTTGTGCCTGAAAAGAATAATAACCCTAATCATTTTGAGTTTTTCAAAGGATATTTTTTCATGTGTATTCGTTTAAAACCTTTGCATAAAGATCCAATGATCTTATTTCATAATTTCATTTCAACTGTAAACTATCTAGTTTTCATCAAATGGTCTAGATTCTTGAAAACATGATTACATGTAGGGAATCTATTTCATTGTATATGCCTTTGGAGATAAAAATACAAAAAGGAAGGAATGAGAGAGAAATCAATAAATTGTAACAAGAGGTGATGTAATAAAGAAAAAAAAAAGATAAATGTAAATTAAGTGTGTAAATTAAGGTGTGAGAAAGTCATGTTGATACCTAACTTTTACATCCATTAAATATATTATGTTTCCTTTATTCATTATGCTCAAATGGTTTGAAGTTTTAAGGAAGATGAGAAAGGACTATAATAAAAGTTATGTGAAGTAAATACACATTCTCTCTAGATAAATGCTATGATTTTTGGTACATAATATAGGTTATAAGATATACCCAATTGACTAAATTTTGCTCTTCTGATGGTCTTGAATATTCAATTACTCTTCTTCCTGTGATAATTTCCAAAAATACTACCCCAAAGCTGTATACATCTGATTTTGTGGTCAATTGCCCTGTTGATGCATACTCAGGAGCACAATAGCCATATGTTCCCATTACTCTAGTGGATACATGGGATTTATCTCCTATTGGACCAAGCTTTGCAAGTCCAAAATCAGAGAGTTTTGGATTGAAGTTTTCGTCTAATAGTATGTTAGATGCTTTAAAATCACGATATATTACTGGAGGGTTTGCTTCTTCATGCAAATATTCAAGTCCTTTTGCTGCACCTTCTGCAATTTTCATTCTAGTATGCCAATCCAAAGGCTTTTTATCCGGAGTTAATTCTGAAAATCACTATGTTGTTGGTCAATAGCAATTACATTTTTATTATGTAATAATATATGAAACAAGATAAACAATTTTTTTTTTTCATTTTCAATATTTGACATGAAACATAATGAAGATAAGATGATACAAATCTTTGACATTTCCTCAACCACTAACAATGATAATAGTCCTATGCTGATTCTCTAACTTTAGTTTAACCATGTCATTGATTCAAATTGCATACTTAAGTTGGATGTCATTATGGATTTTAGTTGTAATGCATTACAGGACAAGGAGTGTGTAAAAAGTACATTTACTTACCAAGTAAATGATCTTCTAAAGAACCATTGACCATGTATTCATATACCAAAATCCTATGTTCACCTTCAGCACAATACCCTACCAAGTTGACAAGGTAAGGGTGGTGCAAAAGACTCAAAATCAAAACCTCTACAAGAAATTCTCGATTCCCTTGAAATCCATTCCTGTCAAGTTGCTTAACAGCAACAACCTAAAACACTTAAAAAGGTTAGTTACAACTTTAATAAGTTGTTTCCTTTTAACATAATATTTAAAAGAAAAGTTCAGGTAATACTTGATTTGTGCTTTTAATGTGTCCTTTGTATACCCTCCCAAAGCCTCCTTCACCAATCATATTAGTAGGGTGAAAGTTTTGAGTTGCGACACATAGTTCACGGTAAGAAAAAATCTTAGAAGTAATGTTTCCTTTCCCAAGCTTTGCTATCTCTTCTGTTATAAACTTTTGTTTTCCACGATCTACAAGATAAAATTTGTTCAAGTTTCCAACATTGGTATTTATCCTTGACAACCTATTTTCTACCTTTAACTTGATAATTTGTTTTCTAAACTCTAAAACTTGCAAAGTAAAAAGACATAAACTTCTTTTTGCACCTTTCTTATTTCATACTATCAATTATAAGAAAGATTATGAGACCTATGTACCCTCACCGATATTGAAACCAATTATGGTTGTTCTAACATCACATATTTTTTCAATTTAAGACCTTAATATTTACAAAATTTGGGTGGTTCAAGCATATTATTACAGCAGAAATGCATTAAGCTAAAAAGATGATACATTAATTGAAGGCCTATAATTAATCATACATTTCAATGTTGAGAAACCTAAGATTCAGACCCTATATCCAAAATAGTGTAAGAGATATAATGTTAACAATTTACCTGTTGCAAAAGAGATATCAGCAAATGAGGCCAAAGTTTTTTCTTCATAATATTTTTTAATGGTCTTCTTCAATGACTTCCTGTTGCGTCTTTCTTGTGATTTATGACAAGTAAAGCAACTCATTTTTCTCTCCTTCAATTTGATTTTATCAGACATTATATTTACAAAGTTTCCAACCTTCTTGCCTTGTATTTCCAAATCCTTTTCTCATAATACAAATGTTACCTTCTCATCCAATGCTTTAAGAATTTTATACACAATCCCACAAGTGCCTTAAAATCTTGTTTAATTGTTCTTAATTCAAATCTTGTCTATGCAAAAGACCATGTTGATATTCCAGATTCTGAAAATCTTTCATATCTTGCATAGTTTCTTTTGCTTCCTCTTTCTTCAAGGCCTACGAGATTGGAATAGATATGAAGACTTGGTCAAAATTTCTAATACCAAAAATAACCAAGGTGGGTTAATAATGTTTAACTATGACTATTTTTGCCTAAAATATATCGGTTACAACAATGCAAGATTTCATGTCTTCTTTTATGTCATTCTACCAAATAGAGGGTGCCTCGTTTATCAATCCAACTAAACAAAAACAATACTAATTATTACTATGTTATGATTGAGCGAGATTTTTTAATATATTATTTTTAAAAAGTAATTAGATCTTAGATTTAAAATATTCAATTCTTTAGATAAAAGGAAAATTTGAAAATGATATAATATGAGAGTTTTAAGAAGTATATAAAATAATTAATGTGTACAAAATGTATTTTCATATTCAAAAATAAAAAGTCAACTTTATAATATAAATGGTGGACTATTAATTTGGTCTCATATTTATTTAAAATTTGTTGAAATTATATATAGTTCACATATTTTAATTATATGGATTATTTTTATTATAAATTGTTCAATATTAAGAAAGAAAGACAAGTATAAGATATCTTAAATGATACCAGCTCTATTTCTGTGAAAAATTTTATGATTTATTAAAAGTGTTAGCATTTTTTCATTATATAAAAAAAAGTGTTGTCATCTAAATTTTTAAGAGTTATTACATAATAATTAATGAGTGGTGTGATGAAAAATATATAAGAAGAAATGTTAGCATTACGTTGACACTATTTTTATATTTTTCTTTATGATTTATAGGAAATGTTGTTCGCATTTTTTATTATATAAAAAATGTGTTGTTATATAAATTATTGTTGATGTAGACTCATAATTGTTATAAATTTGAAACTTCTAATGATTTGTGAGTGAGTTGAGCAAAACTTTTTCTTTGGGATAAGAACACGTCTAGTAAGAGTGTCTTATAGTAGTGTCTAGTGGAGATTATCAAATAGGAATGTCTAGAGTAGATCGTCTGATGTTCACATGTATAGATTGACTAATGTATGTTCTTACTAGAGCTTCCGTTGTACCCTTAATAGCCTCTAGCCTTTAGGAGATATCTTTTGTATATGAACATGTTGGTTAGTTATGCCATGTGACATGTTGTGAATCCTATATACCTTATTGTAATGCTTTTCATTTAACAATGTATTTATGCTCATTTGTTGAGAAATTTCATTTTGTTTTCTCTCGTTCTCACTCTTGATTCTTTCTTTCGTTCTTGCGTTTTTTATTCGCTTGACTTTCTTGTTTGTCTTGTGTGACCTTCTGATACACGAATCTCAACAAATGACGCCATCTATGGGGGAGAAAAATAATCTAGAAAGATCAGTGAAGATGACAACAAAATTCGACATCAAGAAATTTTTTGGAAACACTGATTTCAAATTGTGGAACATCAAGATGGATACAATCTTGATTCAATAGGGGTGCGAAGAAGCGTTGAAAGGGGAAGCGAGCATGTCACCATCTTTGACGTTGAGAGAGAATAGAAAAAATATTGATAAAGCAAGAAGTGAGATCGTGTTGTGCCTCTTGAAGGAAGTTATTAAGGAAAAAACAATCGCTAACATGCTGGCGAAACTTGAGGTTTTGCATATGATGAAGTCTTAGGCTCAAAGGCTTTCTTTGAAATGATACTTTTACTCGTTCAAGATGACAAAGTGAAGAATGATTGAGGATCGACTTGTGAATTTCAATAATATGGTGAATAATTTTGAGAACATTGACATAAAGTTTGAGGATGAGGACAACGTTGTCATCCTCCTTAATTCTTTATTAAAGTCCTTCGATCATTTTAAGGATTCATTGATGTATGAGAAGGAATAAATGATCACCTTAGAGGAGTTAGTAACCTCAGTTCAGATTAAGGAGTTTCAGAAATTCCAAGATTAGAAGGCTATAAGTGAGACAACTGGTCTAATGGCAACAACAAAGGGGAGTGAAAGAAGAAGGAAGGAAAATGCAAGAAGCCTAAGAATAATTAGTCGGAAAAACCTGATTGGAAGAAAGAAACATGATGTTACAAGTGTTAGAAGCTAGGTCATATTCAAAAGCATTGTTGGGATAAGGAAGGAAAGGATTCTCAAAGCTCATAAAGAGTCAGTAGATGTTGTAGGAACTTATGAAGATTTGGAATCCATTGGTGTTATGGTAGCATCTTTTAGTGAATCACTTAGGAGTTCAGTCATGGATTTCAGGTGTACCTACCACATGTGTCATGTGAATGACTTATTTAAGACCCTAGAGTTGAGGGAGATTGGAACAATTCTCCTAGGGAATAACAAGGCTTGCAAGCTGTAAGACATAAGGACCATCAGACTGAAAATTTTTTATAGTCAGGAGATGTTATTGTAGGAGGTGAGATTGATTTTAAAGCTTAAGTGAAACCTTTTATCCATAAGTATGTTTGATGTTATAGGCTATTCCACCAAGGTAGAGTGTGGAATGATGAATATGTCAAATGGAGCATGTGGTTGCTAAGGGAAGAGAGTTTGGATTTACATTATGAGGAACAAGGCTGAGATATTCCAAAATTTCAAGGAGTGGTATGCTTAGATGGAGAATTAATAGGGGACTAAGTTGAATGTGTTGATGACAAACAATAGTTGGAGTTTGTTTTAGAGCATTTCAATGAAAGCTTTTGTAGAAACCAGGTGATAAAGAGACCTAAGACTATAGCAAAGACCCATCAACAGAATAGAAAGGATGAACATAATCATTCTAGAAAAGGTGAAATGCATTCTTGAGGCCTTATGGGGAGAAATTGCTATAATATACCTTATAAATATATGTTTTTTCTCTACCCTAGAATGTAAAACATTTATGGAAATTTGGAGTAGGAAACAATTGATTACCCCAATCTAAGGGTATTTGGAGCTTTGGCATTTGCACATGTCAAGAAAGACAAGTTGGAGGCACATGTTGAGAAATATATCTTCCTTAAATATGAAGAAAGTGTCAAGGGTTATAAACTATGAAGGTTGGAGCCTAACTTGTTGAATTTTATCATCTGTAGTGATGTGGCATTTGATGAGACAAGGATAAGAATGTTGGATAGGAACTCTAAATAAAGGAGGGAGAAGACTCACATCGAGCTGGGTTATCCACCAACAGACTTACTCAAGACCTTATGGCAGATACAAAGATACTTCAGATGATAAAGTTAAACCAACAGCTTCTGATGCTGGTAGAGTAGAATGTGCTGTAATAGACTATCAACTGTAGCATGATAGGGAGAGAAGGATTATGAAGCCTAACAGAAGGTTTAAACATGTTGACCTTATCTTTTATGTTAGTGTGATTGAAAAGATAGAGGGTTCTAGTGAGTCTATAAACTTTATGGAGACATAAAAGAGTAAAGAAAGGCAACAATGGCTAAATACCATGAGGGAATAACTTATCTTGCAAGAAAAGAACCACTGGTTGAAACTTGTAGACTTACCTAAAGGGAAAAGGATGGTCAAGTGTTAGTAGGTCTTTAAGAAAAATAATGGTATTCTTGAGGTGGAGAAGGCGAGGTTCAAGGTGAGGCTTGTGGCTAAGGGCTTCATACAGGTAAAAGGTATGAATTATAGTGAGATCTTCTCACTTATGATAAAGCATTACTCGATCAGGATCTTGCTATCCATTGTCAACTAGTTTGATTTGTACTGGAATAGATGAACGTGAAGACATTTTTTCTACATATAGATTTGGATGAGATAGTCTACATGGAGCAGTCGGAGGGGTTTGCTTAAGAAGTCGTTGTATGAGCAGAAGTAGGGTTAGATATACATGGTATAAAAACTTCAACAACTTTTTTACGAGGATGAGGTACATAAGGTGTCATTATGATGTACTTGCTTTTATATGTAGACAATATCTTGGTAGCTAGTGACACAAGCAGATGATTGACAAACTCAATACAAAGATGAACTTGGAATTTGAGATCAATGATCTTGGTTCAGCTAGACATATTCTTGGGATTGATATAGAGAGGAATCAAATGAAAGGTGTTATGTGTCTGTCTCAACAAGGTTACCTTAAGAAGATTATGGAGTAGTTTCTAGTGCATTAGTCGGAGCCTGTAGGCTTGCCTTTGCAACACCACAAAAAAATTTCTATAAGTCAAACTCTTGATTACGAGGAAGAGAGAAGAAGGATGGATTCAACCCCATATGTTAGTGAGGTTGGAAACATCATATATGAGATGGTCTATATGAGGCTAGACTTGGCTCATGTTATAAGTGTTGTCAATAGGTTGGAACCCAGGTCAATCTTGTTAGGAGGCACTTAAGTGAATGTTGAGATACCTAAGTGAAACTCTGGGTTCAAACCTTCTATTTCAAAAGAGATCTCGTGATAATTTTTTTGTAAAAGGTTTTATAGATACTGATTGTGCAAGTAGTGTGAACACTAGAAAGTCACTGTCAAGGTATGTGTTTATGCTATTTGGATATACTATTAGTTGGAAGGCAAATCTTCAGTTAATGGTAGCATTGTTTATTATAAAGGTAGAGTATATTGCGTTGGCGGAAGGAATGAAGAAGAGTCTGTAATTGAAGGGGATGCTGGGTGAATTGGAGATTGAGCAGGAGTGTATCCCAATTCATAATGATAGTCTGGGTGTTATTCATTTAGCTAACCATAAAATTACCGCAAGAGGACCAAACACATTGATGTGAAGTTTCATTTCATATGAGATATGGTTGAAATAGGGGGAGTGGGGGTTATAAAGGCTACTTTAGAAGACAATCTTGTTAATGTGCTTACCAAGTCTCTATCAAGGTTTAAATTCAAGAGGTGCTTCAACTTGGTAAACTTTATCTAAAGGAGTTGTTGGTGCAGGTTGATAAGAAGGAGGAGCTGAAGATCGTGGAGGTATGTTGACCCTTGATTTAGAGTCAAGATGAAGATTGTTAATGTTCACTCAGAATCATTAGAAGGTTGAAAATTTTTATGGTTTGTGAATGAGTCGGGTAGAAGCTTCTTTTTGAGGCGAGAGTGCGTATAGTGAGAACATCTCCTAGTAGTGTCTAGAATGGATCATTTGATGCTTATGTTTACCGTTTCTATTATACTCTTAATAACTTTTAACCTTTAGCATATATCTTCTATATACGAACATATGAGTTAGTCACGCCACGTGACATGTTGTGAACCCTATACATATCTCGTTGTAATTATTTTCAGTTAACGATGCATATGCATGACAACAGGGCGGGATGAGTATGACATTCTCATCTCCATCACTATCCCTACTTCTTAAACCCATCCCCATCCCCATCCCTATACTTGACGGGTATGAGATTTATGTCCCATCCCATCGGGTATACTTATACCCGTTCCATACCCACAAAAAAAATTATAATAATATTTTAGTAGAAAATAATTTGTTTGAATAAAATAATATTAATTCAAAAGTTATGCAATAAATGCAAAGTTTGTAACTTGTTAATTAAATGTCAAACCTTTTTTTTTTTTTTTAAGACAAATAAATATTTTAGTCATTAAAATAAGAGCAGGGTGAGGCAAGTACGGGGACGGGTACGAGTATGGGGTACGAGTATGGGGTGAATATGTATATTCCCATCCTCGACTTAACAAATTGGGTATTCTCCATACCCGTGCCCGGTCAAACCGGGACTTCCCCATCAATTTCGAGGCAGGTTTGGGGATTACCCATGGATGGGTATATGTTTATTTGCCATCCATAAATGCATTTATGCTATTTCATTTAGAGTTTTTGTTTTCACTCTAATTCTGTCTTTCGTTATTGCATTTGTTATTCACTTTTGTCTTGTGTAAACTTCTACTATGTACACCTCAACAATTATTATGAGTTAATATATAATATAAATAATATTAGTTTTTCTTGAATAATGCTAAATAAATTTAAGGATTTTCATGGATCTGAAACGATAAGTGAATTTGTGATCCAAACTGATTCAATTAGATTCTTAAATCGATCCAAATGTAATCTGATCTAATATGATAAAATTCAATCATAGACAAATCGAATCATGGATTTAAATTTTAAAAAGTTGTAGATTCGTAAACTAGTCCTTTAATTTAAATTTTAATATATATATATATATATTTATGTAAAAAAGAGTAAATAAAAATTAAGAATTTAATTTAAAGTTTAAATATTATTTAAGATTAAAGTTAAATTGAAAAATAAATGTATTAAATATTATAATGATATAGATTACAAATTGTTAAATTTTATTGATTTAATTTTTAGGACTTACATCTTATGATTGAATACTTATATGCATAATAATAGTAAATAGTTTACTATGCCTGTGGTCCTTTTTGTGGAGATGAGTAGAATTTTTTTTTTTTTTGAAAGAAGATGAGTAGAAATTTGTAACTCGTGCCCTTAGTTAATGCAGCAGTTTTTTTTTTTTTTGAAAGATTAATGTAGTAGTCGTACTTGTACATATATATGGCAGATAAAAAATAGAGATACCTCACTCTAGCATTCACAAAAAATATACCTGAGATATCTAACTCCAATTAACACTTGTATTTATTGCATTTTGATTAATTTTTATAATTTAATATATAAAATTAATATCTATTATTTAAATATATAAAATAATAATATATCATCAATTTAAATCTATTAAAAATAATAAAATAAATAGTATTAACACTACATATTAAAAATTTAACAACTTTAATTTTAATTGTAATAATTATACATTTGATAGTAATTTTTATTATTATTCAAACAAATTTAATTTTGATAAAAATATTTTTAAAATTTGATAAAAAAATAATTTTAAAATAAACATATCCAAACATGAAACAAGTTATATTCAACCCTTTTAATTTTTGTAACACACTAAAGCTCTTGTTCTTTTTAATCTTTGTACATAATTTTGTGTTATACTGCATATTAACCTCTCTTTATCAATGGAAGATGTTATTTATTAATGGACCTTGAACACATAAAACAGATAAATAGTGAAAAGTAAACATTTCCTTCAATACATTATTTACTCATAAGTTATATTTCGCTCGACTTTTTTCATTTCTTACTAATATGAAACTCTAACTCTCACACAGTAGAATTCGTATCAACCCATGTCAATGTAACAAATGAAACATGCAACCATGCTTTAACCATGCTTTAATGGTAAGAGTGACTACTTGAAATTTGGATCACCAAGATATCTATAGTTCTACACTCTGTTTAGTTTTTGTTAAGAAAGTTCAATATATTCTGATTATTTATAAAAGAAACAAATGAATGAACTTTTTTTATATAAATGATAAGAAATACACATTTTCTTTTTTAAGTATATCAATTGTATTTTTTATATTCTTAATTTTATGAAATCTATTAATGATAATTTGAGAGTTCATGGTTTTATTTTGCCTTGCATATATAAATTAAAAAATGTCTAAAGTATAAAAAATTGACAAAAACTTCATTATTATATTATAAATAATATAAAGAATACCCGAGCTCTCAAGACATTCTTTAAGAACTAAAAGTTATAAGAAAAGATATTTTATTAAAATATACAAAATAGCAATCATATAATTTTTTAATTACATCCATATATTATTTTTAATAATTTTTTCTTTTCTCCCTAAAGCTCACACCTGGTAAGCAAGAACCTATTATAAAATATTATTTTTAATTACTACTATTATATATTTTAGTTTGAATTTTAAAATGTATTTGAATATAGATAGCTATAGACAATTCGAGTCCTTTCCCAAGATTCTTAAGTACATACGTGGGACGAAGAACTGAAAAAGTGACACATCATATTCATGCACCTCAAAAACTCTTGAAGTTCTCACTTTTTTTACCCTCTTGCAAGAGAATTCGGTTAAGAAGAAATTTTCTTCTCTGATCAAGTCTACACTCTACACCACCTGAAGAAGTTTCATGAAAAAAGCCAAATTCTAAAGAAAAGCAAGAATCGGAAGTTGTTGTTAGTTCAAAGGTACGTCCTTTCGAACGTTGCTGTTGTTGTTAGCCATATGGGTAGTTTGATGTGTAATGTAACTCTTTGCTTCTGCATTTTCAGGCACTCAGGCTTCAACAACAATGGAGCCATCAGAAGATACCATCATCGAAGTCAAAGAAAAACTCATGGTTTCTCCATTATCTGGTGAAAACCCAATTCACAGAACTGGTTATTTCATCAAACCTTGCATGGAAGAGTCAGAAATTCTACCTCATTCCATGTTCTTTTCTGGAAGAACAGCCTCTTCCACTTCTGGTTCTGACCATGCAAAGTTGCTAAAAGTAAAATACAATGGATGGCATTACCCTAATGAAGAATGGAATACGTGGGTCAAACAAATGCAACACAAGTATGAATATATATGGATAAAGGCTGGGATAGACCAAGCAATCAAAGCTTCTACCTTTCAAATCCCTAAGAGCGAGGAGTTGATTCTTGAGCTTGCACAAAGGTGGTGTTCAAAGACAAACACGTTCGTATTTCCATGGGGAGAAGCAACTATAACGTTGGAGGACATGAAGGTTTGTTGGGGATACTCTGTCATGGGAGAACCTCTTTCTAGCCTTCTTGTGAGTGATGAGGAAAAGGAAATTGATGAAGAACTTAACCAAGAGTTCAAAATGTTTTTCAAATCTAGGGCCAAAAGGGCAGATCATAATCCATGGATGAATCATTTCATGCGGAATAAGAGAAAAGTGGAGCATGAGGCATTCTTGTGTTGTTGGTTGTCGAGGTTTGTTTTACGAGGTACATCATATAGATCCATTTTAAATGTAGCTTTTCCTATTGCCATACATTTAGCAAGAGGGACTAGGCTAGCTCTTGCTCCTGTTATCTTAGCTAGCATTTACAGGGATTTGAGTTTGTTGAATAACAAAATCAGAATTGCCACAGCAGTGAAGTTAGAAGTTATACTGTGGGCTCCTTTTCAGTTGGTCCAAGTTTGGGCACTGGAGAGGTTTCCAGCACTGCAGCCACACCCTCATGTAATTGAGAAAGGCCAACTCTTGGTGGCTAAATGGCACAAGTTGAAAATGTTGAAACATGACAACCTGACATTGATTTTGGATTCTTTTAGAGCTGGAAATGACTTTATTTGGCGCCCGTACAAGAATTCTCCAGCCCTTCAGCTTTACAATGAAAATGACATGTGGGTATGCAAGAATCCCAATTTTGATGATGAGCTAGAATCCTTTGCTCGCTGCTTGAGGGTCTCAGAGTTGGTGTATAGGCAGGAGTATATAGAACAGTACTGTCCAAATCGTGTTGCTTTGCAATTTGGGCTGGATCAGGACATTCCTGGTATTGTAACACATTACAATGAGAATCCTTGGAAAAGTTATAGTCAGCAAGTAATAGATACAAATTTGTACACTGCATTGTGTGCCTCCCATCAGCCTAATGTTACTTCGAGGTACTATCATTGGTGGAAGCAATCAAACCAAAGTAAGGAAGGAGACGTGCGTGATTACTGTTTTGTAAGTAGCTCAGTACATTTGTCACAAACATTGTCATCTGTTAAGGAAGAGAGTGAAGAATCCTATGGCCCACCACCTGGTTTTACTTCCAAGTTTAAAAGACAACGAGAAGAGTATTTTGATGAAGAGGGAAAGTTGTCAATTATGAAATTATCCAGTGATTGTAGTCCTTCTACTGAATTTAGACGCATTGACGATGAAGAAGTCAGAAATGACGAGACTTTGTCTGGTTTTCTATCTGTTGTTTTACCATTGTCAAGAGTTGAAGGAGAAGGAAGTGTAAAGGACAATGCGAAAGAAGTCAACATCGAGAATTTATTTTGTGATATAACTGATTCTAGTGACAAGGAAGGGGAAGATGCCAACCGTCATATAGTAGATGTAGCTTCTCATGCAAGCCGGATTAGGAAGCTTTTACCATCAACACGAGTTGAAAGAGAAAAAAATATAAAGGACAGCGTGAAAGAAGTCAAAATCAAGAATGTATCTTGTGATATAACTGATTCTAGTGACAAGGAAGGGGAAGATGCCAACCATCACATAGCAGATGTAGCTTCTCATGCAAGACGGATTGGGAAGCTTTTACCATCATCAAGAGTTCAAGGAGGAAAAAGTGTAAAGGACAATGTGAAAGAAGTCGAAATCAAGAATTTATTTTGTGATATAGCTGATTCTAGTGACAAGGAAGGGGAAGATGCCAACCATCATATAGCAGATGTAGCTCCTCATGCAAGCCGGATTGGGAAGCTTTTACCATCATTGAGAGTTGAAGGAGAAAATAGTCTCCAGGATGATGGGAAAGAAGTCAAAATCCAGCGTTCATTGTGTGATAAAAATGGTGTTAATGATAAGGAAGGGGACGATGACAGCCATTGTATAGCAGGTATAGCTTCTCATGAAAGCCGGATTGAGAATCTTCGAGGGATTGCTTCTAATCTTCAAAGACGGATTGGGAGGCTTGAAAGAGGGATTGCTAAGCTTAAAGCAGCAAAATGTGGCCATAAAATTCAAAACATTGAAGCCAAAGCAAAGTCATAGTGTCCGTTGATTTGTAAATGCAGATCAAGAATCCTTTTTTGCCATTACAGAACATAGTTTCTTAATTTAGGTAGTAATGTAGAATAAGTAAACATCTAACTTGCAATATGTTGCTCCTTATTATAATGTGATGGTCCCTTTTTTTTTGTACAATCTGGGGTATTGCCTTTACGTGTATTTTTGCAACTGTTATATCAAATTGATATGTTTGAATTTATATAAATTCATTGCTATTTATCTTGGTGAAAGTAATAATATACTTAGTGACTAGTATTTCATCTTTTTATCCTTAAGTCAATTCAAATTATATACAGAGTTACTAATAAAAAAATTATGTGCAGACCTGCATGGTAATAGTTGAAAAAAAAAATAAAAAGCTTAAAAAGTACTAATTTTATTTGTTGTATTAATTAAACTACTAAATTCCAATAATGTCATTGAAAGTAATTTTAAAATCAAATCCATTTTCAGTTCAAGATTTTTTTTAAATTATTGCTAGCCTTTGACTTTGGTAAGTTGTGCCTTGGTGTCTGATTGGTCATTGATTTCAATTCGAAAATACCCTCTTTGCATATGCAAGTCAAGCGTGGAAATGATGTTACCTTGGGGTAGAACTTTTGAGTAAAAGGTAGCACCTTTAACTGTATTAATGTCCAAATTAAGAAGCCAATTTGAACAAGAAGCATGCATGTAGCAAAGAATAGAGCACTAGGGGAATTAAGTGGGTCAAACACTGCTCCCTTCTCTGCCAAGCCTTTCAGATTAGGTAAGATAGTAATCATATTAGAAATTCTGACAAACTATCCTATTTCCCCTTAATTTCCAGTTTCAGACAAGTGTTTTGTCACTGAATCTTTTGAAGCTGCCATTCAGTGCAAGATTTCTGCATGTTAAGAACAAGAAAACTGAGATGTTGGACTGAAATTGTGTTTGAATACACAGCAGGATATGCTTATATAGGTTATCACACTTATTAGTAATTATACATGAATAGAAGATAATTTGTTTCCTATAACTTAGAGATTACATGCCTATGAACCTCTATTATTGCAATAAATACTGAATATTATATTCTGGTTTTCAACACTGAAAATTATTTTCTGTATTTGGTGCATACAATTGCAAAATCTATGTTCAGTTCCTTGTTTGATCTGGCTGAGAGTTAATTGTTACCAGTACATGTTTTGACCAATTTTCTCTGTTGAATTAAATAAAGGTTTAGAAAAATTTCTTTTTCACATTCTGTTGCTTCTGGTATAAATAAATTATTCAATTATTAAGTAAGAAAAAAGGAATTGTAGATTCTGTTCCTTCTGTATCGACTTATAATTTTTAGTCTATGCTGGTGAGTTACCTATTGTAGAACCTTCTCCAACACATACCTCAGGAATTGTATAGTGTACACCTAAGCTGGTGAATGATTACAAGAACAATTTTGAATGTCATAAACATGACAATCTATTTGAATGGGGGGTTGTTTGCTGGTTATATATTCTAAGGCTATGGCAGTGGTGGAGGAGTATCCGCAAACCATTTCTGTATCTTTTTGTTAGAGTAGACGAAAATCTTTTCTTATTTTATCTGAACTGTTTTAAACAAGAAGCAGTCTGTGTTTCTTATAAGTAATTGTTCCTTACTGCCAAAGGTAGTTTTGTCTTTAGAACTTCAAGTTGTTTCTGTTTTTTTTGTATTGAAAAAGTATACTATATACAACTCAAGCACAATTAACTCAGGAAAAATGGTTTATAAGTTTATTTTTATGCAGTACAGGTGCAGGCATAAGCTACAAGAGTTGGTTTTGGTACTTTTCTTACTGAAACTTTGGGTCCTGGAGGTGATCTTCTCAGATTTTCTGTGCAGGAGTTTGGCACAACCACTGGCCATCTGCCCATCCTCAATAGCGTGGTGGGCTCGATCTAGTTGCATTGAGACTCTTTTCACATCAACAGTTTTTGTCCTTGAATCTTACCAAGATGGATGACTTTTAGATGCTCATCGACCAAGCCTGCTTTATCTTGGTTTCCAAGTTTTTATCCCTTCTCTTATGTTCCTCATTGTAGAGGGTTTTTGACTCTTCTTTTATTTGATAAAGCTTTTTGTGAAGGAACTTTTCTCAAAGAAGTACAGGCTGGCATACAGTTTTGGATTCTAAATTGTCACGAAACACTCAAATACAGCCAGATTTAGGTTTTTTTTCTATATTTACAAGCATTTTGATATTTCTTGTCTCACCAATGAGTTTTTGGAGCAGGACAGGCAAGGTGCATAGCCAGAGCAAGGTAATTTGGGGGTTGTACTCCCGTGATTTTTGTTGTAGATCCTGTGTAAAGGAAGATAAAACTTGAGTGTATTTTTACTTTACTTCTTCTTGCCATAATACATAAGTACATATATCTTCTGAAACTTCTAATTCTCTGAGAGAGCTAAATCAAGATACATTACTATTTTCTAAGTATATACTTTACAGATACATGCTTTGCAATGGCAAGATTGAAGAAAACTGTTTTCATTGTTCTTTTTAGCCAAAGTTGATGTATATAATTTTACACAGTATTTTTCCTTTTGATATAGTATCTACATTTTCGATTAGGAATAAAAACCAAAGAAAAGATGCAGAGCTATTTGTTATGTTTCTTTTATTCCTTTTTCATATTTGTGTTTTATTTAGGTAATTTGCAATGGCTAAACCTTCCAAGGTCATTCATGTTCGTAATGTGGGGTATCTGATATCCGAAGTAAATTATTTCTCTATTTCTAACTCATTGTTTGTTCTATGTTTGGGTTGTTTGTATTTATTTTTATTATATGATCATGTCATTGCTTTACCATGACTCAGTTGTGGTAGTAGTTCTGTCATGACCAGAATAATGATTTCTGTAATAATTTCTCTTGTCTCGGAAGAAAGTAAACTTTTAGCCCTTCTTATAATCTGTTCTACACTTTCTAATTCTGTTATTAATTATTAGTCTTACTGATTCTAACATTTTTTGTTTCTTGGTTAGCTCTACTATGGATCTCTAGTTGCAAGACCCTTCCTTGCCTACCTAACCTTCTATCTTATGTAGTGGGCATACAAAACCAAGATTGATGGTATTAACTAAAAAAATTGTCTAATAAGATTCCATAAAGATTTCGATTGCCATGCATTGATCAGAGTGTCTCAATCCTACACCGTTGAAGGATTGCTAAGGGATATGACCGACAAGCTTTGGAAAGAAAAGTTGGAAGATCTTCCTAAGGATGTTTCTATTATGGATCAAAGGTCTTTGAAAAAGTCAGAAACTGCTTGTGCAACAACAGGTACGATGTCCTGTTTGATGACTTATGGTATCAAACATTTTGGGATGATATTGAATTGGCTCTAATTGATAATAAAAATGGAAGTAGGATCCACAATCAGGGATGAGAAGGTTGTGGAGTTTTGTAAGAAATCTGCATTTGTTGAGGTAGCTAGAACCTTTAAGTAAAGAAAAATCTTTGGAGTTGTTGTGTAAGAAGGCATTTGGATATGGTTTTGATGGATGTTATCCAAAAGAATATGGAGATGTAGGTCTTGAAATTGTTATCCAAAAGAATATGGATATGTAGGAAGGTTTGAATGTTTGCCTAACAATTGTGGTGAATGGTGGCTTTTTATATAGAAATTTAAAGATGAAATCTGTTTAGTCAAAATATGAGTTTAGAGTTGGAAAGGAATTTTGAGTTAAATAGCGTAAGAAAATTTTAAGTCTAAGTTACAAACTTAGAATTTACTACGCATTAGAAATTTTTAACAAAATAAATAATTTATTGAAAAACCAACATAAAATAAAATTTTGTAGGAACTCATCTCAAAATTTATTAATATATTAGAGATTAAAAATATATTTAAGTCTTCTTTAATGTCTTGTGAGTTTGTATTTAGAGCGGTGGGGGATCTTTTCCAAAAGTATTAGGGATCAAATACAAAAACATATATAAATTTATTTATAATTTTTTTAAAATTTACTAAAAAGGGGGAAAAAATTAAATTGGGGCACCATAGATACCCATCCTGTAAAACTCCGCCACTTATTCAGAGGGACATGAATGAAATGAGATGACGTGGTGTAAAATTACATAAACTTTATTTACAAGAGTAAATTCCCATAAGATATGTACTGATAAAGTATTGAAAAGGTAATCTTAAAATATAAATGTTAAAGATACCTTAAAAAAAAAATCATTGGTTTTTAACTAAAGATGTGACTGGGTGCATTTGATGGAACTCGGTGTTCTGTTGAATTGAAAATAAAGCATTTTCAATACACAAGGTCTTAGTAATGAATTGAATGTGAATGACTTCATTTAGTAAATTTTGGTGAATAACTGGATCCTGATTCACAAGACCACAAGCTCCCACTGTTCATCATTTCTTCCTCAGTTGAGTGCAGAAAAGATGGATTGTGCAACTCATTAGTAACTTTGAAATTAGCAAGTAATGCCTCATTCAGTTCTAGGTCTAATATTCCATCTGTTAGAACCATAATATTGGTTATGGTTAGGGTCTTAGACTTTAGCAACTTAAGAGGTGTTTCATAATCAAAGATATACTGTGGTAGAAGGATAAAAGGAACTGACCTTCAAGTTTGAGATTCTGAATGCATTTAGCTATGTCTGAGTAATGAATTGAATGTAGTGCTTTATTTTCAATTTGAGAGGGAGAAAAAGCAGAATGCATGATAAGTCTACCTGTGAATGACATATATATTATATTCTGCTATATGATGTAGTATATAGGCAACAGGCAACGGAAAAATAGGGTTTCTTTAATTACTTGTTCTCTGTCATCCTAAGTCACTTAAAAGAAGAATTCATTCATCTTGTTTTAACTAATTAAACTAATTTAGGATACATAGCAAATGTCATTGAGCACTGTAGCACTGAGAGTAGGGATGGGAAAAAATGAAATGAGTGCGGAGAGTTGCCAAGATGATTTAGTTGTTGTAAAGTTCATATTAGGTCTTTGTTGTAAAGTTCATATTAGGTCTTCATGAAAAAAATTAGAATTTGATCAAGTACGTTCGTCTAACACTGGAATATCATGATTAAAGTTCAAGTCATTCAAGAAACACACAATTGGAGATTCACACCATTGAAGTGCTACAATAAACTTACACTCTTTTAATGCAATGTAAGCAATCTTTGCAGCATCCTCTTCTGCCTCTTTCTGGGATCTACCTCTCTTACTGTGAAATTCCATGCCCTCTATTTCCACAGTAGAAAAGAAAGTTGGCATGGGAGGAGAACCAACCTGCATGGTTTTATATGTTGGTTTGCAGAAGCCTTCTATCTCTGTTAATTTCAGCAGTGAAGTCTTGAATGAACCAGAGTTACCCTGAGTAAAGGAGGATAAAAATTACAAACTCATATTCAATTATAGCATATTTTTAATGCAGACAGAACGCACAAACATACAGGTAATTAAATACTAATAAATTTGACCTTTGAAATGCAGTTGATCTGCTATTACTTCACTGATAAATTAGGTTATCTTTTTAAAATCTAAACCTCTTCCCTAGATCAAAATTTCTTTACACTGAATAATAAGTAAACACAATATTATATAGTACAAAGATCGAAGAAGTATTCTTAAACTGAAAACATTTCATATAAAAATATTCTATAAAAGATAAAGAAAAAATTAACCTACCGAGACATTCTATATATTTTCCCCAGAAAAACATCAGCTAACAAAGTATTAAACATTAAGAGTTGGAATGACAACTTAACTAGTGCTACATGTTACTTTAACTAAGATTTTGGTTCATTATAAGTTTAAAAAATTGTAGCTCCATAAGAAATATTTATGAAATCAGATAGGATTCCTTTGGCAATTGAATCCGCCATAGTCTTCAGAAAGTTTTCTCTAACTTTGTACCCCTGGCTATCAATTTGATGATCATAAAGCATACAAACATGTAAAAAATTACAAGGATACTTGCCTTCCCAAAGATGTCAGGTGACAATGACATTAAATCAAGTTTTACAGCCGCATGATCTGCCTCTTTTATGGTGTTGAAAAATGCAGGAGTTTCAAAGGATTGCCCATTAGCAGGTGGATCAAGATTATTATTTCGGGCATTGTTTTGTGGCTGGTTTTGGCAAAAACGATCCATATCTGGAGGCATGAGTTGATTGGTGTTGTTAGATAGATGACGAAATGGAAAAGGAACATAGTAACTTGCAACAATCATAGATTTGCCAATAAATACAATAGTGAATATGATGAAAGAAAGTCAACTTCTAAAGTTCCACCAGAACACAATGAATGTGTCATGCTATCATAAAAATTCAAACGATCCATATCTGGAGGCATGAGTTGATTGATGTTGTTAGATAGATGACGAAATGGAAAAGGAACATAGTAACTTGCAACAATCATAGATTTGCCAATAAATACAATAGTGAATATGATGAAAGAAAGTCAACTTCTAAAGTTCCACCAGAACACAATGAATGTGTCATGCTATCATAAAAATTCATAAGTAGTTGCTTCGTATATATGTAATACATTTTTCATAGTTATGGCTCCGAAAATTGGGGAACGTGTTTGTTCATCCAGACAAAAGATAACAATAACCTTTGATATACTGGAAATCTAGACAAACATCGGTGAATTGCATATGAAAACTTGAAATACATACATAACAAAAATGCATTGCATACCTTTGATATTTTTAGTTAAGAAGGTCTAGAAACAATTGAATTATACCTATGATGAGATTTAACATGACCAAGTACTATAGAGAAATGTGAGTAGAACTGCATTTCTAAAAAATTTGGCATTTGTATGACACCTTAAGGGTTTCCTAATTTTCATGCCTAGAGAGATTACAGACACTTTCAATGATTATATTTTACTGACAAGAGTAGGAAATTAGGCATTTGGAGGGGTTGATGAAGATATATTGTCCATTAGCAATAGAACTAACTACATGGAAATTAAAAGTATTATTTTTCTTTATTAGAACATTAGCCTCCATGCATTAAAAAAACAAAAATCATATAAATTTTGTGGACAAGGTAGAATACACTGCAGGGCTTTAGAAACTACGTTTAAAAAGTAATTAAGGAGGAAATTATTCACCATCTATAACAACTGAAGATTGTACTGGAATTGGACTGTTTTGAAGTTTCACTTCAATTCTCTCTTCTGTATCATGTGTAGCTGTTGGTGTTGAAGAGCCTAGACGGTAATAAATCACAAATATTAATTGGAAAACAATTGCACAAATTTAGGGCAACAACTTCTACTAGCCTATGACATGAAGTTGATGTAACATTGCTAGTTCCTACCATCATATATGTTTTCTGTATCCTTTGGTTATTTCAAAACATAATAGTAGCCAGGGAAACTATACAAGTATAAGAAAGCCTTCAGACAGAATTGATTTAGGTAATATGATTAAAAAATATAATAAAAAACTATATGAAGTATAAGAAAGTCTTCAGACAGATTAACCAATGTGAAGGTATGAGAGAGGGTTATTGTACACAGCTTTACTCTACATATGCAAAGCTGTTATTTTCGGATTTCGAACCCAAGGGCAATAGATCACCAAGACACTACTGTACTGTTGTCTTAGGGCTCACTTGGATTCTAAAATATAATAAGATGCTGAATTTCATTTGAATTCTATTCTTTATATTATGGAATGAATGAAGGTTAACAAGAAAATGTCACTGTGAATACTAAACCAAAGACAAAATTATCACCCATTTAAAAATATAAAAATTTAAACCCCATGCAACACTAATCCAAAAACAAAAAATATTGTCCCATTTAAAAACATAAAAATTAAAATCCCTATGCAACTTATCATCCACTTTTGATCAAACAATTTGGAGCTTCTCAAACTGTTTCGCTGAACAAAGTGATAAATTTCAACCAACAAACTCAAATAACAAGCAGAAGTCTGTATTCTGAGATTTGTGCTAACCAGATATATATGATTCTACGTGAACAAACACAACTTAACAATCCAAGGAATCAAACAGACAACTCACATCACAAAACCAGAATTCCCAACGTGAAGAACTTAATCTCTAGCAAGAAGAAAAAGTAAAGAACTTAATCTCTAGCAAGAAGAAAAAGTAAAGAAATAAACTTTTGAAGAAAACATATGGACAGAACCCAGAAAGGGAAAGAGGTGAGGTACCAGAAGTGAAATTGAGGAAAGCAAGCATGGCAGCTTGGTTGCTAGCTTCTTTAAGGGAACTAGAGGCACTAGAAGAAGTGAAGGTGACACCATTGACATAAACAGAACCCTTAAACCTTGGCATGTGATCTGGACCATCTTTCACTGCAGAGTACCTAGGCAAACCCCACCTTCTCTGGTGACACAGCTCTTGCAACTTTGTCTTGTACATCTTCACCTTCACACACAACAACAGAAAGCACTCACCAAACAATATATACATGACAAGAACAACTAATATGATCAATTGGTTTATTATTAAGTAAAAACCAATCAAGTTTAAAATCTATGCACCAATCAGTTATCATGTAAGAAAGACTTCTAACATGGTTATTATAAATTTTTACATGATAAATTTTGATTGATAATGTCCTATTTTTTTTTTTTTTTTGTGGCAAGCTGGTTATGTCCTATTTACTCATGTTAATACTTTCATAAATTATAGGATTAACATTTGATTATACGATCATATATACATTAATACTTTTTTCATGTACCATATATAATAACTATGAGATGAACTAATGTAAATGAACCATTACTTCAATTTGAAGTAAAATTAATGTTAAACGCTAACACATGATTATATGATAAAGTTAATTCTTCTCATGCGTCTTTGAACATATTGTTTGTGTGACTGTATGAGTTTGAATTCTCTAGGGAGAAATGTTTCCTGCATGAAGGAGAGAGGTTGTGAAAATCTGAACATTGTATATTTGTTGCCTGTGTGAATCATGTGGAATTTATGGCCTCTTTTAGACGTTGATCATTCCATGAAATTTATTTATTTAGGATAAATATTAGGAAAAAAACCTTTATTTATAAAATTGCATGGACTTTTAGTTTTAAATGAGACTTGCAGTTAGGAATTTTCACAGGAAATATTAAAACAGTAACTTGTCCATTACAAAACAATTGGTTCAAATTAATTGTACAGAACTTAAATAACTGCTTAGAATAATTTTGACTTAAATCTGGATTATGGATTTGCATTTGAATGGATTTGATGCGGAGCTAAATATACACTAGCCATTTGATTCAAATGCTGTTTTTCTTGTCTTTTTGTTGGTTTTTCCTCATTTTGGAAAGACCCTCTACTAAAGAAATTTTCATAGCTACAAAAGGTTTTCTATTTACGTGTTTATTTTGATTGGTTTCTAAGAATAGCTTTGACAATTGACATGTTCCATTTTTGCTTCTTTTCTTATTTTTTTTGGACAGTATAAGTGTAACCGTGTAATATATATGTTGATGTAAAAAGAGACCGAGCAAGTTAATTAAATGTGTAATTATTTGAAAAGAATGGAAAGTTATTATTCACAATAGACAATGGGAAGAAAAAAATTCAAAAAATACTTTTATCCAAAAATGAGTTAAAAACACTGTATCAATGATGATAACATTTGAGATGATATTGGTAAAAAAGAT
Source organism: Psophocarpus tetragonolobus (assembly GCA_037954015.1). Classification (NCBI taxonomy): domain Eukaryota; kingdom Viridiplantae; phylum Streptophyta; class Magnoliopsida; order Fabales; family Fabaceae; genus Psophocarpus; species Psophocarpus tetragonolobus. Next base: position 34,624,566 of record CM075694.1, read on the forward strand.
GTCTACATGTAGACAGTACAAAAACTCAAGAATTTTAATATGAAATAAATTTTGATACCTCTAATTAGTGTTTTTAGTTCTTATATGTATATTCGGCCTATAATCTGTGTTAAAGTTAATTTTGAATTTTGTGTGTGTTTAGTTTTGTATTCCAAATTTGATTCTGTATTTAAAATTGATATAAAAAAATGTTAACATATTTAATTTTAAGTTGAGAAAAAAATTTAAAATTTATTCCAGGTTCATATGGACTAAAACAACTTTGAGTAATATTTGTGTTAGATCAAGAATTTTATACTAAATTTGTTTTTATAATAAAAACATTTAAATGTAAATAAATTGCTTCCGAAACAATCTTGGATCTATAATCAATTTTAAACTCTTCCCCAAACACATATTTAACTTTTTTTATATGTCAAATGTTAACATTGGTAGTAATATTAATTTTTGTTAAAAGAGAATCGAACTTATGACCTTTCTTCACCTTTTTTCTTTCTTAATCTATTGAGTCACTTTATATCTTACAGACATAGAAAATTGTAACATTATTATTAAAGATGTTTGAGTGATTTTTTTCCTGTAGAGAAAGAAATATAAAAAAAAAGTCAAAGTAATTTTTTCATAAATATTTTTTAAATAATATGAAACTTTTTACAAGTTAATTCTTAAAAATTTTCCATAATTTAAAAAAAAAAATGTGAAAAGCTTTTGCATATTAACTAAAATTGACATGAAAAAAATTCCACATTTAAAAAAAAAATTTATAAAAAAACTTTTCTAATTTTTTTTTTGTGTTTTTTTTTTTCTAGAAATGCTTGTAGATATGGCTACCCAAAGACTAACTATACACTTATATACATGTACATGATCATATTCAACGTGTAAAACAGTGAAACACCCATATTGGACAGAGATATAACCATGTGTATTCTAATTAATATTAATATAATTAATAATGAGCACAATTAGAAACATTCTACTGCCTATTGCTTCGATATGCTATGTCTATCAGCTCATATGTCATTTTTTTTTTTATTTCTGATTTAGTTCATGAGTCATCTGTTTTCCAATGAAACTTGCGCTACTGTTTACAGAAATTTAAACAATGAAAATGATACTAGGATTAACATAAATTTAGACTAAACTAACAATACAGTTCAACCAAATACAAAAGCACAAGGTAGTAAGCTGTGTTGATCTGAAAAACAGTCCATTGATTCCAGTTATCAATATACAAAGCAGTGTATGAAATGCTAGTGAAGGAAAGTTTTCAGATCTAAAGAACCTAAAAGTGAGAGAAGACAAAGGCAAAAACATATGTTAACTAGATGCAGGGAAGACAGATGCAAGAACCAATATGAGAGAAGGTCAAGAAAACAAAGCCAAGTCAGGTATGGACCTTCAACCCTGCAAAATATGAAAAGAGAGGAGAACATGGGAATGGGAAGAAAAATTTCAGATGAGAAACATTAAATTGGACCAATTATTTACTTGAACAAAACAAGCTTCTTACTTCCTACATTAGAGTCCTATTAGAGAGAGGATGAAAAACAAAATTACATGAACTAAAAATTGGTTCAAATTAGTTAAAACTACAAATCCATGTTTAAACAACCTAATGCATACTCAAGCATATACTAAGAGGGTTCAATGGGAATTTCATTCTGATAAGAAGTTATGGAAGGAAATGATTTTAGCATTAGTTGAACCTCTGTAATCAAGGATCCAAATAGCAAGCAGTATTCTACAAATTAGTCGATAAACACGTTCTAGCGTAATACTGCAAAAGCAAGACAATATACAATATACTACTAGCATTATGGTCCTACAATTTCATTCTTTATTTTGTATTTCTGAACATTCATTCCAAGTAATTTTGCTCTCTTAAATCTTTTAATGGCTTTGCCTAGTCTGTTGATTCTCTGTTCAAGAGTCATCATTTTCATTCCACATGCTTGGCAAGAGGTTTCCGTTTCATCTTGAGTACCAAATAGGCTTCTTCTCTCGTTAGACAGCCTTGATTCTTTGCTTCCATTCACATCACCAAAATCTTCCTCCAAACCCTCCCTGGGTGGTTCCATGATATCTTTTGCAACCAATTTTGTCAGTGGTAATTTCCTTTTAACATTTTCATAATCTGCGGTAGACGCTGAAGAACTTTCATTGGACAAATCAATATTTTTGCTTGCTTTCAAATCATATTTACTAGAGTTTCCAAAAGGAACAGTTTTCAAAGGAGAAAAGCCAGGTGGAACATCAGCATCGTTACCATTTTTGTTTGCTTTTGATAAATGAGGAGGTGGCCTCAGACTTCTCTTTTTCCGCGCAACATTCTTTGCAACATCCCGAAGACACAATACTGATTGCTTCCACCACATTGCATAACGTGTGGTAACATCCCCCTCAAAAAGCCTAGCAGGAAAATACAAATTCGTACCAGATATTGGCCTGCAGTAAGTTTTCCAAGCAATGTCTTTAGTCCCGTAGAATGTTGGCACAAATCCCGGAACATCTTGATCCATCCCAAATTGCATAGCAACTCTATGTGGCAGGTACTGCTTTACAGTAGACAGAATTCCAACAAGGACAGAAACTCTTGAGCATCTAACCCAAGAGACTATTTCTATATCCAAATTTGTATCAACTTTCACCGAAGTTTCAGTTTGTGGACAAAACAGCTTGAACTTACCAGCAAATTGAACATAAGGGCGCCAACGAAAATGCTCCATAGCCGAGTCCAGTGCCAATCTTACATTGTCAATTTTCAAGGCATTAATCCTGTGCCACCTAAATAACATAGGGTCTTCTTGGTTTATCAACCTGGGCTGTGGTTGCAAATTCTTGAATCTCTCCCACACCCAAATTTGGACCAAGTAAAAGGGTGACTGAAGAGTAACCTCCAATTCCAACTTATTATCAGTCAAAGCTACTATGCTTTTCTTCAACAGACTCAAATCCTTATATATGCTGGCTAAAACTGCTGGTCCCAAAGCAATGGGATTCCCTCTAGCAAGAAGAATAGCAATAGGGAAAACAAAATTATTCACCAAGCCGCTGTAAGAAAAGCCAATCATTGTCAACCAAGTTGCAAGGAATGCTTCATGCTCAATTTCACTCCCACTATTGACAAAAAGATCCATCCATGCAGATAAAGAAGCCTTACTTTTATTCTTCCTCCAAGGTTCCTGTCTTGCAAGAATCAATTTCTTCTCCACCTCTCTCATTTCCTGGTTTTGAAGTGGGGTGAAGAAAGGATCACCAACAATAGGGTAGCCCCCCAATACCATCACATCCTCCAACGTGATTGTTGCCTCACCCCATGGAAACACGAATGTATTTGTCTTAGGACACCACTTCTCTGAAACCCCAAAACACAAGTTTTGCTTTCTCACTATGAAGCACTTGGTGCTCATGATGGCGTCAAAGATACCAACTTCCTTCCACACTGATCCATACTTGACTTGAAGAGAATCCATCCATTCAACCCATTCCTGCTTCAGGTGGCGCCACCCATTCATATGGACCACCAATGGCCACTCTCTTCGATCAAAAACAGGTGGTAGTTGCATATCCATAGAAGATGAGAGGACATTAGACACTGGTCCATCAAGGGACTTTGAAAGGGGCTCCAGAAAATATGCAGTTCTGAAAACTGGTTTACTGTCACCAATAGGTGAAACCATAAATTCTTCCCTCACCTCCATGGTGCTGAAAGCTGATTCATCGCTGGAATCTTTTCTCACCTCCATGATGCTCAACCCACAATCTAAGAAAAAAAAAAAAAAGCTTAAATATCAGCTACAAGTCTTACTTAAACACATGGCCGCAAATAAAATTCTGGGCATTTCTTAGGTAGAAACAATATCCCCTGAAAAGGGGTTACGTTAACATGGTTAAAAATAAACTTAAGCATCGTGATTGTACATTCTCAAGAAGGTTCATTTACCCAGATTGCAAGAAAAAACTGTGATCAACAGGCCATTAGAATAGACACTGTCAGGACTCCATCTTTAGAATAAGAATAAAATTTGAGAACACTTAGGCCTATAAAAGAAAAAAACAAAGGAAATTTGATGGTTTTGGAAAACAGCACCTGCATCCGCTGAACTGAACTCTCTCTCTCTGCAACTGCAAAACATGTTTAACCAAATGAGAAATTTTTACATGATGAAGGCCATAATCACAAGTGCAGGCTCTGTTAGAAACTTAAAAGCAACTACATTTTGACTGATCTTGAAGAAATTACCAGAAGTTGTTACTGTCAATGGGTTGCTTTGACTGATGAGAAAGATGGGCATATGCAACTGTCTTCAACTTTTAACTAATTCTTGCATAGCAAGTTTTTGTTCCAAGAGAGAGGGAGACTTTTTTACTACAAAATTTATTCTTTTTACAGAATTTAATAAAGATTATTGAAAACCAAATATAAATAAAAATTTTATAAAAATCTAAATCAAAATTTGTTAATCTATGTTATTAATAAAGAAAATTTCTTTTTTTAATATCCACTTCTAAAAATACTTATTCTATATTTGTACTTGTTTGAAAATTAAAAAATACTACTTTGTAGTGGGAGAGATTCAAACCGATAATATGTCCTAACTAAATGTAAACTTTTTCACAAAATTAATTTTATAATGTTAGGAAAAAATCAATTTAAAACATTTATATCTAATATACTTAATTGTCATACTATCTATAATCTATATGTATACTTAATAATTTTTAATATTATATTTATATTATATATTATACTATTAATAAATAGAATTTTCCTTTTGATATGTATTTTTTAAAATACGTATTCTACTCTTATACTTATTTTAAAATTAAAAAATAAATTATTTTTTGTCATAGGAGAGATTCGAATCTACTACCTCTCCCTCGCCAAATGTTAACTTTGTTACTAGATCATCCTTATCACCTTTAAGAAAAAAATTACTTCAAAACATGAGAATTTGAATTAACCCCTCTCATAATTTGAAGACACAACTATTTTTATAGAAAAAAACTTATATGTCATTCATTTTATCTCTCCTATTGCTCTTTGATAACAGTTTGTCGAAGAGTTAAACAAATTTCGGGAAGCTCTCACGGGAGAGTTAAAAAAGTTTAAAACTTTTTTAATTCATTGCAAATCTGTTCTGACATGTTTCTATCAAATTATTATACACAAAGAAATATAGAAATTAACAAAATATATTTTATCATATTATACGCAAAATGATATTGTGAACTATTTATATTTTATCATTTATTATAGAACATATTAAATTAAAATCCTAAATTATTTGTAACATATATAAATAGAAATGTGAATATATAGAGAAAATAACACTTGTGTTTTCGCTAGTATATTTATAAAGCCAAACACATATTTAAACATTTTAAATAAATAGATAACTGAAAGATAGAAGCCAAAGTTTATTAATATTTTCCTATGAAAGAAAAGCTAAAGTTTATTTCCATCATGTGTAACCATAAAGCAGAACTACATCTAGAAAAGATCACCACATTTTGGATTTCGGTATAGCTGAAAACCAAAATATATAAAACACCACATTGTCAACTGGAATCCTCTTAAGAGACTTCGGATCTCGGCATAACCGAAAACCAAAATACATAAAAGAATGACAGGAGGAGACAAACTCCAAAACAAATAAAATTAATTAAGTTAAGATCAGAAGATAAAATAAGCATAAACACCAATTAACATCACTCCCTATAAAGCAGAGAGGAACCTACCAAATACCTACTAGATAAAAGTAAGGTCCATTAGGTAAAAGAAGTACAACCGCGGTAAAAAGTATTGACCGTCAGGTAATAACTGCATTTTTTACTATAAATACAAGATAAGAGGTACGCGTCCATTACTCATTCAAGAAAAAACATATCTGACTTTGGCTTCTCTCTCTTCCCTTTTTTGCACATCTGTTAACTTGAGCGTCGGAGTCCTATTTTGCAGGCTCTCCCCCCTTTGCGGTCCGTTCCAGAAGATATTCGGATACTTCTTCAGCTCAGTCTAGTGCATCTCAGAAGGTTTGAAGCGATTTGTACCAAGGTACATTTTGGTAAGAACACCTCAAAATTTTGTTTAGTAAAATTTATGTACCCAGGAACTAAGAGGAAGAGTGAGTCTCATGTCTTTTTTACTCTATTTTAATTTTAGGCTTTCTTTGTTTTAGGCAATGAAAATGGAAGGCCTGGTTATTTGAAATAATTCACATTTTTTCAAAATAATTTTTCTTTGTTAGAAACAGGTGAATGACACTGAAAAATGTGTTGGAGTACAAGTGTGAGTTGAAGTCCCACATTGGTTAGAAATTGGGAAGTTGAGTAATATATAAATGAGAAAGACCGATAATCTAATGTCTTAAGGTTTTGGGTTAAAAATAGTGTCATGTTCTTTTATATATGAGTTCGTGACCCATTGTTCTCCCCGGTGTTTAACCCCTCGGTTTGGACCCAACAATTATTATATATGAAGAGAAAAATAATATAATATGTTATATTTTATGAGAAAAGAATACATAAATATAAAAAATATACGAATTTCACACAATTTTTAATTAATTTCTTTCCACCAAACCATCTTACTTGTTTCTTTCTTCCGCGTGCCATTTCTCTCAAACATTACAAAGATTTAATGCAGAAAATGGCTTGATAGTTGAATATCTAACCCTCAACTAACATTTTTTTTATTTTTAAATAATAATAATATAATTAATGATAATACTATCATATTAATAAAATAATAATATATTATTATATTAAATAAAAAGTTACAAGATGATATTTTTTATTTTTTACCTATCAAATCAATCAATTTTAATTTATTTTTATTTTTTAATTAATCTATTTAATTTCAATAAAATAAATTCAATTTTTATTATTTTTTCTCCTCTCAAATTTTTTTTTTTAAAATTCTTTTAATTCCATTTCATTTCACTCATCCAAACAATACTTCATTTATTTTCATCCATACCGTACAATAGTTCATGGATATATAAAAGATGTTCTTGATGTTGAGAGTTCGATCCGGACATAGCTACAAGACTTCTTAAAGGGTTTTTCTTTTTCCTTTTTTTTTTAGAATCAACCCATAAGTTGGTTTCTTCATATATTAACGATGTCTAAGCAAGATTAATTTACGGTAAAATAAAATTTGTGAAGATATACATTTATTAATATAAGAGAAGTTATATTTGTGAGAGTGAGAAAAGTTATAAGATGTTTAAAAGGGTAGAATAGTCATAAAATATGGACACCAAAAGGTTGAATTTCTATTATATAATATAAAGTAATCTAATATAATATAATATTATACTATAGACTATAGATATAAATTATAGATAGTAGGACAATTATATATGTTGAAAATAAATATCTTAAAGTAGTTTTTTTTAAGATTATAAGATTAATTTAGGGACAAAAACCATATATGAAAAAATTGAGTAGTGAGAGGTGGTAGGTTAAAGTCCCATTTTTTAACACACAAAAAAATAGTTTTTTCTTTTTATTTTTTAATTTTCAAATCGGTATAAGAGTAAAACTGAAAATGAAATGTGAACACAAAATGGTGAATTCCATTTATATATGTTATAGATATTGAAGATAATATAATATTAGTGTATTAGTAGTTTTTTCTTTTTGTTTTTCAAAAAAGGTAAAATAGGTATCTTGAAAAGTGGATATAAAAAAAGATTTTCTTTATTAATAGTATAAATGATAGGAAAATTAACAAAAAAATCAATGTTGGATATTAAATTGGTCCAAATACTAATAATATGGTAGATAATGTATTTATACATTAGACAAGAGTTACATAAGATGCTTATAGTGGGTCAGTGTATAGTAAAAACCAAAAAAGCCTCCCAGTGCACTATGCTATTCAAAAAAACACTCTAGATTAAAAAACAACTAAGGAGGTTGAGGCACCAAAAAGAGTAAACTATACTTGGATTTGAGTTATACCTATACAAAAATCATTGCCATGAAAAAGCCATTACCTTAACAATAATTCCAGATGTAGATGGAACTTCCCATGGAAAAGAGCTACATTCATTGCATTCCATATGCATTTGCAAGTAGTGTTCCAGAATGTATATTTCATCCTTCTAGCCTTCCATAGTCTTGTCACATTTCCTAGTTGAGAGTATAGTTGAGTAATGTCTTTCGTGCTAGCCATATCCACTCCTAGCTAGTGGAACACTTTGTACCAAATGCTGTTTACAAAACTACAGCTAAGAAATAGGTGGTTCCTATCATTCATTGCATCTTTATAGAACACACAAGATGTATCCAAATAACTAATAAAAATGCCTCTTTTATTTAGCTGATAGGCCATTGGAAGGCGATCAAGAAGTAGTCTCCAAGAAAACACCAACACTTTAGTAGCATATTAGATCTACAGAAATTAGTAAATGTGTTCTGATTATGTACCAGGATGGATGATTGCTACTGAAGGGTATGAAAGTTATACGCCGATGAAACTGAATACGACTTGGAGATATCTAACTCCCATTCCCATGCATCGTATTGGTCCTGGTTAAGCTGAAGTTGTGGCAAGTTTGCTTGCAAAGATAAGAGGAGGTTCTCTTCCTACACAAATAAGGATCTTCTCCAATTCCACTTCCAGCAGATTCGTCCATTTTCCCAGCAGCTCATATCAACCAGATTGGATTGAGTATTTATTGTTAGCTGATAAAGTCTAGGAAAATGTTCCTTTAGAGTTATAGACCCCGCCCATGGATCATGCCAAAATAGTGCAGATTTTTCATCACCTATTTTCCTCTTAATGTGTTGAGTAAACCAATTGTTATGCATGGCATTTCCACTCACAAGTTGTTGCATTTTATAGATATCTCTCCACCAAATAGAAGCTTTTTGAAGATGTTGAGATAAGGCATTGAAAGTGTTAAAATTGGTCCCGTATCTGAAGCTAATGAAGTCAGGAAGTGGTAGAGAGAGGAAATATTACTAGAGAATTTAGAAGATGCAGCTTGAAAGTTGAATCATTACTTGCACAAAAAGCTAGATCTAGATGGATAAAGGAGGGAGACTCTAATACTCGTTATTTCCATCAAATGATAAGTTGGAGGAGGCAAACAATTTTGTTTGAGGGATAAATATTGATGGCAGGTGGACTAAACAACCTAATGAGGTGAAAAAAGGAATAATGAGGTACTTTGAGGAGCGATTTTGTCAGACACCAGATATGCGAGCTTCACTTGATGGGATTATTTTTCAGTGCTAAATGAAGATTAAAGGAGGACCATAAAAGAGGTATTTACTGAAGTTAAAGTTAAGGAAGCTATTTGGGATTGCACTAATGACTACAGTGTTGGAAGTATGAATCATTTCTCATCTCCTTGGTATAGTTTTGATTTTGCTATTTTGGAAGCCAAACTCATTTTAAATGTGTGACTCTATATTGTTTGTTTAGAATAGACATGCATGAATAAGTCTTAGTATAAATCAAATTTTACAATGTTTGTTAATCTTGTTCAAAGTCAGTTTTAGAGTTAAGATCAAGTTTTACATCGAAAGAATTGATTACCAAATTAAGTAATCTGTTATTTGATATAGAACCTTAACCGAGATTGATCAAAATGTTGGTTTTATAAAATCGATCTGATCATGATAATCTATTACGGGCTTCTCGTAATCGATTACACAGTTAAAAAAGCATTTTGTTCAAAATTAGGCTATTCCATTTTAATAGTTATGAATTTTCATAAGAGATTACAACAGTTGTAAAACTGAACAAGAACTAGAGAAAGGAACGAAATATCGATTATACCTTTTAGCAATCGGTTACATAGTTCTTATCTTTATTGTAGAAACTATTTAGAACACTATAATTGATTACTTGATTTTTTAATCGATTAAACTTGTTAAAAATTAGTTTTCTTTAACTAGTTGGCTGCTCATTCTTTACAGAGAACCTTTGAAAAAAATTCTTTGAAATCCTTACAATCACTCTGTACTAGTTTAAGATTAAATCAAACCTTTTCCCAAAAAAAGATTCAAGGTTCTTCAATCTTGATTTGGTGAATTTGTATCATACTTCAAAGTGGATTTTCTGTCTGGTGTAATCTAATCCAATTCTTTTATTTTAGTTCTTGATAAAAGGTGATGCATAAGGTTTGATCAAGTTTCTTTCCTTTTAGGGTCCAAGGAAGAGTAAAAATTGAGTTTAATTTTTTGTGTATGTGCATAGTGTTTATAATATACAAAAGATTAGTGGAAAGAGTTATCTAGTGTGGATGAATTTAATTGAATGTAGCCATTTTATGCTGAACTAGTATAAAACTTGTGTGCATTTTCTCTTTATCCCTTCTTGAAAAATTTTATTAATAATTTGTTTATAAAGTTTGATTAATTTGTGGTGTGAATGAAAAATTGTTTTATGTTTAAAGATTCATAATTTTTTAAGAAATTCATTCATCCCCTCTGAATTTCTATCTTGCTACACTTGGAAACAACATGTAGTCTGAGCCCTGATGAGTTTAATTTCACTTTTCTTACAAAGTTCTGGGAAGTACTAAAAGGTGATATAATGAAGATGATGTCAAAATTTCACCTGTTGGGAAATTGTTTAGGGGAACCAACCCATTATTTCTTGCTTTGATTCCAAAGATAGATTCACCTAATAACCTTGATGAATATAGACTAATTTTATTAGTGAAAAGCATTTACAAGATTACTAGTAAGGTATTGGCTACAAGGATGCAAAAAGGTCATGCTGTCAATTATAGAAGAAACTTAGTCAACATTCATTGGAGGAAGGAATATGTTGGACAATGTAGTGGTTGCTACAAAGGTGATTCGTAAAGCAAAGAGCAGGAAAAAAACCTTTATTGATCTTTAAAGTTAATTTTGTGAAAGCATATGACTGTGTGAGTTGGCCATTCTTGATGTATACATTGAAGAGAAAAGGGTTTGGCTTAAGGTGATTAATGTGGATTAAGGGATGCCTTGAATCATCTTCAATCTCTGTGTTGGTAAATGAGTATGCTACAAGGGAATTTTCTATAAAGAGAAGCCTGAAGCAAAGTGACCCTGTAACTTTATTCCTTTTTCTTATAGTACCAGAAGGACTAGGAGGGCTCTTGAAAGTAGCTACAAATGTCAACTCACACACTGGGGATAGGGTTGAATTGGGTCTATGGTCGCCCAACCCCATGAACACCTCTAGCCACAAGAGGTGATAATTAATATAATACAAAAAGATCATAATAAATTTTCATAACATAATTATATAATATAAGAGATTCATGTATTTTAAGGAAATTACTCTTTATCCCACCATTTATATTTATTAAAATTTAATAATTGTAATAAGTAATTGATTTAATTGTTAATTCAAGAAAATGAATGTATTTATATATTGTGTTGTATAGCATATCACGTACGGAATACTCAAGTACAATTATTAATAAAAGAGAAATCTCAGTACACTCTTCTTTCTCTTAATTTTGGAAGAAATTATTACATGGTGTCACGGCTCTCGTCAATTTATCACCTACTTCAACTAATTAATTTATCTTATACACAAGGTGTTTCACGCGTTTGTGTATTTATATTTCTATTTTCATATGTTATAAACAAATTTAATATGTTAATTTAATATTTTTTTGATTTTGTATATAAAATAATAGAATATAATTTGTTAATTTATATATTTCTTTGTTTATGATTATATAATAGAAACATGTCAAATCATCAACAAATATGACAGATTTGTATTGAATTTGAGAAACTTGGGAGAAAAAAGAGTTTGAATAAAATTTAAAATGTTGTTTTGCATGTGTATTTGTATTTTTATTAAAAATATTAATGATAAAATAAATAGTAATTTATTTTTTAACTTTAAAATAGATATAAGGATAAAATAAGTATTTTCAAAAAAGTAGATATAAAATAGGTATTTTGTAAAGTTTAAATTTAGTTCTTTCTCTTAATTTAGGAGTGGAAATAGTGTGAGTGAAACACTTTTTTTTAATACTCATGAATAAAATTTATTCATTAATATATATAATTTTTGTGGGTTACCGTTGGTAATGATTTTGTTTTACAAAATTGGTAAGTTTGATTAAATTTGAAGGAATTAAAAAAAAGAAAAGATATGGATGGGTGAATAATAAATATAGAGAGGGAAGAACTAAAAGTGGCTGCTGGTGATACTTGGTTGAGGGACCTTCTTGAAAATGGCTTTAAGAAGATCAGCATACAAGGGAAACTGAAGGACAGCAAAGAAAGTGACAGGCAAACAAGTGGCAACATAAACGGGGAACAAGATGTGCTTGTACTTGTCCTTGAGGACAAAGAAGTGCGCAGCGCAGAAGGAGACGAGCATGGACCCAATGGAGACGAAGAGAGAGCTCAGTCCGAACAGAAGCTTCAAGGGCAAGCTCTTCCGGAAGTCCTGAGCCTGTTTCCGGGACGTCAGAATCGCCAGGAACATTACCAGCGCCGTCACCGAGAAGCAGAGACCGATCAGGGACGCGATCGCGAAAGCATCGAACGCCGGCTGCCCCTCCAGCTCCGGCTTTCCCTTTTCCGTTCCCCCCGGCACCGTGCTCGACGTCGCGAACGACACTCCCGCTATCAGCGCCGCCACCACCGAGCACGAGTTCGACGTTTCCTTCAGCCACTCCGAGCTCTCCCTCACCAGGTCTTTGTGCTTTTGCTTGAAGATTTCCCCCGCCGTTTTCTCCTCTTTGTTCGTTCTGAAAACGAAATGTTCCGGCACTAGGCCTTTTATGTACTGCTCCATCATACAATGCATTTTCTTTAGTCACACTTCATCTTTCTACAATACTACATACATTCAATACATGCTGACGACTATCTTTATCAAATTACTACTCTTTTTAAACCATTCATTACCAAATCCTAACTGCAGTATTTTCCTACTCTTTTTTTTTAACCAGCTTGCATAAACAAAATTTTGTTTAAACATTAATACATATAACTTTAAAGTAACACCATTCGGATTTGCTCTTTCTTTCCAAAGGGTTATTCTCTTCATGTTTTAAGTTGATTCATTGCATCTATAAGAGGTTTTCATCTACCCTACTTTTACTTGGAATAAATGAAATAATATCTCTACCTATTGTGTTCCATTTACAAATTTTTTCAATGTCTGTATTTATATATTCAAATGTAGTACGTACGTAGATACTGCATTTTGCATTTGAAAAAAAGTAATTTCCTACTCAAGTAGTGACAAGTATTAGACTTACTTTCATAACATTTTAATAAGTAGTTTTAACATAAAAAATTAGATATACAAAGTTTTTTTAAAATTAAAATTAACTTGTATATTTCAACTTTTTAAAATTGAATAAAATGTGTTGGTAATTTTAGAAGAACTAATTAAAATGACCTAAAATCATCTATTTTTTTAATTATAACTATGGCCTGTGACTAATTGTAATCGAAAAAAAAAAAGAGATTTGAAACAAATTTTACCATAAAAAAAAATTAAAAATTATCCAAACAAAATTTTATTATATATATATATATATATACAAATCTCTTGTTAACGATGTATTAACTTTCGAATCTAATTAAATAAACTTCAAAGAGAGAACTGCTAAAATATTTCGAAGCGTTCATAGAAATTCATACAACGTAGAATGAATTGCACTATTGTAGTATACCTAGTAAAAGATATATATGATTCATATAGCTAGGCTCATGCATATGCATAACATGTAGCATGATAAGGTTCAAGCAGATATTATACATGCATGTACCTGAAACCACTTGATATCCCACATCATTTGCATGGCAGAACCAGCAATCTGCCAAGTCCTTTCGATGCTACTTGTTGTACCCGCTGCCAAATGCAACACAGTATTCTCCCTGTTATCCACTTCCAAAATTAAGCTATCAAAGAGTTCCTTCTCCAAGTTCTTCCTCAACACTTCCACAACCTTGGTTTGCCTATTCTTCACTGCCACAAGCAACACGTTTTCGTTGTTGGAGTTGGTTTCATGAACAGCACTTGGTATTTTAGTTACAAGTGCCAACACAATCTCCTCAATGCCGTTTTTCGCTGCTGCCAAAAATGCTGTCTCCTTTCTGTCAACATGGTGCTCTCCAGCTTTGAATTTGATGTTCTTCATTGCCACAATCAGCAAGTTTTCCTTCTCTGGGGTGGTAGGGTCTTGGAGGGTACTTGGTACTTTGTTTTGAAGCTCATTCACAAGTTCAACTATACCTGCTTTTGCCACTGACACATATGTTGTCTCTTTTTCCTCATTTTTTTGTGCTGATTCCGGTTTATTGTTACTTTCTTCTTGCCCTGAGCTAGCTGCACCCACCACTGCAAAAATTGATAAAATCTATCGTGCTGTAAAAATTCAAAAGATTTTGGTGTACAATGCAACCTCTTTTTTCATATGATAATACAAGTGGTCTAAATGATATGTGTATATAGATAGCTAGGTATATGATATTCTTTTCTTTTTTTTAATTAAGAATTATAACTTATAAGGCAAATGTCATTTTTCCTTCTGTATCAACTTAATAATTTATACATATAATGTATTGTTAGTGCACTAATGATATAGACACACATCGTAAGACTTCCATTTTCATTAAACAATATTAATATGGACAACTCTAATTAATGACAATCAATCATTGATTACTATATGAATTTGTCAATTTTAGCATCTTTTCAAGGTAAGGAATGAAGCAAAGCAAGATACTAAGCTCTATTTGTAAGACAAATTACAACAAATTAACCACATTATTTAATTTCAATACTCAATATTTTTCAACTTTAAAATAAATAAATAAATTAGAAACTAATTTATTTTAAATAGAATGAATCGTTGAAGTAAACCATGCATATATAGAAATGTTAAAATGGGTTATTCGGCATTTCAATTTCTCCCGTCAAGTTCAAAAAATAGATCCAAACTGATGGACATATTTGTTATGGACTATGTTTTTTCTAGTCCAACTAGACTCGGTAGCCCATTGAACTAATTTAAATAAGTTAATTTTTCTTTTTCTTATATAAATTTTAAAGAAAAATTTAATAATGTTAAACTCAAATCAATTTGATTCTATATGGATTTAGGAATGAAAATTTTTTGTCTCTAATTGATGTCTCCTTTTCTATTCTCACCAATTAAGAAGTGTCATATAATTTAATGAGAGATAAAAAAAATTTATAAAAAAATCATTAAATCAATTAAGTTACCTCTTAAGCCCTATATGACTCTACAAACCCATTAAGTTAACCCATTTAAACTCAATTATAAACATCAATTTTTTAAACACAATCTAATCTATTTTGTCGGGTCATAAATTAACCTCCATTTTGACATCACAATGCATATATTTGCACAACAAAACATAGGTGTATGTGTTCCACATTGTAATATCAAATGACAAGAGATCCAAGCGTAAAATTTATCTATATGTTTTAGATAAATTATCCTATGTTTAAAGTTATCGTACAATTCATCTGAAAAACTAACACATCTTCAATTTTGATCTATATGTTTTAGACTTCAATTTAAATTAGTAGTATTAGAACATCTATAAACAAAAATCTCATTAAATAGTAGTATTAGAACATCTACAAACAAAAATCTCATTTAAAAATTGAAAAATACTTAAGGATCCATTTATACACATCATTTACTTTTATATTTTTAATTTAAACGATTCAATAAATATCTTATTTATCTAAATTCAACATCTTTAAAAAGTTATCTCAATGTATCCTACAATTACTCGATAAACAATTAATCCTTTTACAATCATTTATCTTTTTTTTTTAAAAATCATTAAAAAAAAACTTTATAATGAATAAAAAAGCGTACCACACATAGAGATAAACTACATGAATTTTTTTATATAGGTAAAATATTAATTATTAAATCATTAATTTTTTGTTAGAAAAAATATTTGAATCCACAAACTTCTTCTTTCTTTAACTCTTCACTTTATCACAAGATCAATCTTATAACTTTTATTACTTTTATTACATGAAATTCTTAAAAAGTAAAACTCCACAACGGTGTTAAAAATTTCTCATTGGGTTAATTTAAGGACTGTGTGTCTCATATATTCTCACCAATAAAAAATAGCATATATCTTACTCATCAAAGACATGGTTTTGCATATGCTCATGCTCAAAATATAAATGTGACAATAACTTAATTAATAATTGAAGTGATTTATTGCTTACTTTGTAACTGTTGTTGGGTAATAACTGGTTGCCCCGATTCTCTGTCCTCTCCATATTTGAGAAATGGTTGACCACCAGCAATTCCCATGTACGACTCATAAGGGTTTTCCATAAAAATAGTCAATAGTTGACGACCCCATCTGTGTTTCTGCCTTGTCTTCTTTATTGCTTTCAAGTCTTCAATGTTAAATACATACATGCACAGAGACAAGCGATTAAAAATTGAACAGAAATTAAGAATGAAAGAGGTACGTACCCTGTGCAGTGACACCCAATCCTGAGAGGCTAAGGCCTTTGAATGCAAATCGAACTACGCTCTTCACAAACCGAACAGAAGTGGCATACTGTTTTTCCACAAATATTTGTGTTTTCTTCCCTTCACTTTCTACACTCACTGCAGCTATTCAACTCAACTCATCACTATGTGTAATATATATCAATCAAGTAACCAAATTAAATACTAAAATTAATTGTTGAAGGAATTAACCATTTGATTGTCAATAACTATTTTCTTGAAATATTTCAACAACAATTTTGATTTTTTTGTTTTTAAAAACCATAAAAAGAAAGATAGTGTTAAATAGTTTTACTTTTTAATTTTATATTTTTATTTTAAAAACTCAAGATAAAAGAAAAATAAGTTATTTTTTTGTTTTTCATTAATAATATTTCTGTCAATATAAATATATTTTTTTATTTTAATATATTTAAAATAGTTTTTAAACAATACTTATTAAACAAATTTTTTTTCTCTTCTTCTGAAAAACAATTTTTGAAAACCTTTTTCTAAAAAATTATTTAAAAAGTAAAAAAATAAAATAAAATCAAGCAAGTAGCTATCTATTTTTCAAGTCTCAAGCTAATAAAACATATCACTTGAAATATAATTAAATAGCAGTAAAATTGGTGGATATACATTCGGCACAAGTATCATGGATATACTAAAATATTAAAGGAACATATATTTGAATTAATCAAATGATTAATCGTAACTATTTTTATTCTCTAATCACAATTCTGTCTATGGTTAGGATGATTGGCTTTGTATTATTGCAAATAATGCTACGAAATTAATAATGTGTCACTCCATGCTGTAAGGTATGTGATAAAGATTCTCATATTTTTGTCAATAAAAAAAATTATGAAACGGTAATTAATTATTTAATTTCATTGCATGCCTTATTTTCCAAAACTAAATTCACTAACCCCTCTTGGTCATTATATATATATATATATTATTTTGATTTTTGTTTTAGTTTTTTCTTAACGTGCTGTTAATTTTTAAAGCTATATAACTATATATTTCCCTTCTTTAAATATATCTACAGTAATCATAATTTTGCTTCTAACTTGTATATTTAACTTAATGGATCTCATAAAATTATTTAAAAAATATTTGAATTTATTTGAAGAACCCTTGCATGTTGCATATAAAAGGAACAAATATAGTTATCCAAATACATAAATGATTAAAGTTAATTATAATAAGAATTTAATATTGACTTATTTATATAACTTTTAAAATATTAATTAAAAAAATTGACAGAAGTATATAAGTATTTTTCTGTTACAGTAATATAACAAATTAAATGGCTATGGGAGATCTCACAAATTTAAAGGAAGTAATATTTTTTTATTCATTAATAAATCTATGTAATTTTAAACAAAAAAGGGTAATTAATAATCATAAGATCATTAAAGGAGGAATTAGCGGGAACAAAAACAGTATCAGATCTGATGAAATTCACTTCCATGTGTGAGTGACAGACTGACAGTACTTGAGTAAAAAGTTATAATATTTTAGATAGTAATCAGGAGTTTACCTTTGAGATCATGGTCTTCAGCTTTCTCAGCTTTCTCCATATAGGATTTTATTGCTTTCTCAGTGTCTAGAGATTCTACAAGTATACCTTTGACATGAAAATAATCTTGTAAGCGTATATTTAGATGAATAACATTGATATCAAATAAATTGTAATTGGTTTGCTTATTTTGTTTTGCCCTTGTCCCCTTCTCAGATTTCAACAATCAGATGAGTGGGTTGTTGAAATTTCTTTTAAAAATTATACACTTTTTTGGCATGCTACTTGATAGTCTAGAAACATTGAGATATCTGTTTATTTATTTGGATGTCTTGGGTTTGGATTATATATATTGCATCTTTGTGCATTAAGCCTATGCTTTCTTTTTATGTGATTGCTTAAAAGTTTTTTTTTTTTGGGATTTATAATTTGGGATAAAAATTTTCGGTTTGAAATTAGTATTTCATGTTCATATTATTTAATAAATTATATAAAATATAAAAAATACATGATCATTATTGATTGATCAAGACAATAAGTTGGGATATATGATTTTGATTTGATCAATACATTATCTTTTTAAGATAATTCTTCGAGATACTAAAATTTATTTTTGTTTTTACATATATTTTTTTATATTAATGAATTAGGATTAAATTCTAAGTGCATGTTTAAAGAACAAGATTATCAATTATCATGTTATACCATGTTGGTTCTTACCAAATGCTTTGTCAAACTCATTTTTTACATTATTACAAGTTCAATTTAAAAAAAAAAATAAATTATTTTGGATCTTAAAAAATACAACTTTTATAAGATTTTTTATTGGCTTCATTTTAGTAAATGTTATAAATGTACTACCTTAATTAGATGGTATACTCTTAAAAATAAATTAAATAGATATATAAATATATAAGTTATTTTATTAAAAATTAGTAAAATAATCTCTATAATTTCATAATTTGATATATCTACTAGAGCTACCAATTCTAGCATCTGACCTAGTCCATCGGATTTACACAAAAAATGGGTCAGCCTAATCTTATTCAGGTTGTAGATGGTTAAGCTTAGTCTAATCCTATATTGAACTACCAGATCAAAATGAACCTTTTTAAAAAAAAATAAAAAATCAAACTTTTATAAAAAAATGAAATTTACTTTATAATATAATCTCCAATCAATTCAAAATAACCCTCCAAATTAATCCAAAACAACATCCTAAATAAATCTAAAACAACATCAAAATACAATCCCAAATCAGTTCAAAACAATACCTTAAATTATTTCAAAAGAACACCTTAAATCAGTAAAAAACAACACCAAAAAACATATTATATGTATATTTTTTATATAAAATATTTTAACAATATATTATATGTTATTAATATATATTTTTAAAATTTATATATTTATTATATTTCTATTTCGGTCCGCTAGTAGTTCGCTGAGTCAGCTTGACCCAAATCCATTTATATAATCGAGTCAAATGAACGGGGACAAAAAAACTTATTTCTATTTAGATCTGATTTTTAAAAGTCTAACATACCCATTTTATAAGCCTGTAGATTAGACTTATTTTGATACCTCTAATATTTAGATATATATTTACATGTCTTATATATGAATCCCCGTGAGATTTATATATATGATTTTTTATTTATTTATCTAGTCTTCCCTTCTACTAAACAAGTTGTCATAGCTCTTAGCCATCCATAAAATTAATTTCATTTTGTAAAAAAAAAAAAAATACTTGAGAGGAGTGAATTAAAATTTCATGAGCTCAGTCACTAGGTGACACTTACCGTAATATAGAATTTGCTTCCACCATGGGAGATTGCTTCCACTCTTGAAGGCCGAAGGCTTACATGCAAGAACCTTGAGAGGAGTGGCTCCATCTTTGTTTCGTGTGTCAACAAGTTGGGGATAGCAATGAGTGATTATAATTGCCAAATCTGTCAAATCATATATAGGAATTATTAACGAGTAGTTATCCAAACAAAATTTAGATCCAGTCAAGCTCACTTCTTAGCATATATTGGTCATATTAGAATTGAGTTCAGATCTTTTAAATAAAATCTTGATTTTTAGTCATGTAGGAAAAAAATATTCTAATAGGGAAGAAACTCGATAAAAATTATTAGAAAAATTCTCCAATAGAGATTAAAATCTTTTGTACGTGCCTATGTGGAAATTGGATTTTACAATTTTTTATTGATTAAGTTGGGTAAGGTCGAAATCAATCCATGAATAAAACCATTTTTTTTTTGCTGAATGATGAATAAAACCATATATTTTCAATTAATTTGTGCCTAAAACAACCTATTTAGGTACAAATAATTCAATTCATTATCCCATATGCACGCCCTTGAACAAGAATCAATACACACAATTCATTAAAACAAATCTTAGTTGTTTCATAATATGTCTTAATTAACCAAGATTGTATACAGTTTTGTTATTTTTTAATTGCAAATAAAACAAGTAGCTAAAAAAGTAATTACAACCTATGTAAAAGTAATTAAAAGAATGGTACAAGATGGAATGAATCTTACCCAAGAATTCTCTCCAAATGGCATAGTGAAGGATGGTATCCCCATCATAGTTGATAAGTGAAACATCTAAATCTTTGGAAACATGATGGAGGTAGACAAAGGTCTTGGTTTGGCATGTGAGAACAGCTCGAAAGAGAGGTGTTTCACCCTTATTGTTCCTTACCCTAATCAATTCCTTCCTTTCTCCATACTCCCCAATAATGCACTTACACATTTGAGTGAACCCTCTTGAGGCTGCAAGGTGCAAAGGAGTGTCCCCTCTCTCATTCCTTGATTTCAGTGCACTATCATCCCTCACCACTTCCCACCCTTCATGGTTTAAGATTGCACCAACAAGCCAATTAACACGTTCCACTCTCCCATCATTCACTGCCACGTGTAGTGCAGTGCCTCTGCTTTCGTTAATTTTTATTTTGTGATACTCACTGCTATTTCTATATGCTGGCATTACGTAGTCCCATCTTCCTTCCAATACGCACCCTCGGAACAATGAAGCTGGGTCCATACTAGAAACTTCTGCTCCTTCAATTGTTGTTATTGATTCTACACAAACAAAACAAAGCTCCGTGTCAAAACGTAATCACCCTCATCAACAACTTATAACTTAATCTATACATATAAAAAAAAACAACTACTAATTCAATTTTTTCCACTAATAAAACTCACGTACTACCCATTAATATTTGTGTAGGACCCAAATTATTCACATTACATTAAAATAGGGAAAATGCATTTCTAAGACAATGAGACCAAACTCTACTACTTAATTATAGAGGCCTTGATTATGTTATACACAAAAAGCTTAAGCTGTTAGGCAATTATACATAATCTCTATGATACATCTAACAGAAAAATAATTTTTGGGAATTTATCTAGAAAGTAGTTGAAGATTTATTTTTGGCTGAAAATGCACTAATTTAACGTTATTGAAATAAAAATGCTGAAAATAACTCACTCATTCAAAGGTTAGTTAACAAGGTAATAATCAAGAGATTGTCAACAAAATTCAACATCAAACATAGAAATTAATGTTCTCATCTTCATTAATTGTATTAACTGGACTCACCAATTGTGTTCATTTTGCTAGCTAGATTGAAACGAAGAATGATAAGAAGGACGATGATAGACGTTAAATGGGAATGTAGATACTGCTGGAAGGAACACACAAGAGCTTTCCTTTATAGTACCAAAGCTCAGAATCCCACACTTGTTTCTAATTCACTTGTGTCTTAGGGTGAATTGAATACTTATTACTATTCTTTTATTTGTTTTATAATATTTCTAACTAACATTTTTTTATTCTCTTAAAAAAAGTAACACTTTTATACTATTTATTAAATAATTGAGTCATACTTATATATCACTACTTTTCCACACTATAGATTTCTATAGTTTACCACTGATAATTGTAAATATTAAATCTAGCTAGTTTTCATAGTTTAATTCTTCTATATATCTATCCAATGATTAACTATTTTTTTTAAAGTCTTTTTATATATAATGTATTTATAATTTAGGCAATAAAAATGAATAATATTAGAATTCTATGTTTCTTTACAAGTCATCAAAGTGATCAGATGAGTTGGGATTAATGAGGAAAGTTTTCTTTAATTAGAAGCACAACTGCGTATCCATGTTGAGTGAAACACAATGCTTGAGAAAAACCGATGACCAAAGGTACTGTCTTTTTTATTTTTGTTTTGGCATTAACCAAAAATAGGGCTTCGCATATTCTCGTCTTTATTATGCTCTTCATCATATGATCATTACTTTTCTTTAAAGTAAGCTATATTGAAGTAATGCTCTGATTTTTGTGTTCTAGTGCTATATGGACAAACAAAAGTTTCGTACTCAAATTAGAGGAAAGAATTATGCTTCACTTCTGCAAGAAGACTCGAGTGTACTTAACACGTTTTGCTTAAATTCCAAATATTCGCATATATAAGGTGAGTCATAATAAATATATATATATATATATAATAAAAATAGGAGTTTAATTAATTAATATGTAATTCACTGACGTTATAAAAAAGGTTTACATTAACATTTAATTATAATTCTTTATTTGTAAGATTTTTAAAATATTAATAATAAAATAAACAAATTTACCACAAATAAAAAATTGTAATTAAATAATTATGTAAAACTTTTTATATGCTAGCATATTATATTTTAGTAATTTTTAATATTTTACATAAGATATAAATGAATGCAATATTTGATATTGGAATCACAGGTTTTTACTGTATATACTTCATTAATGATTTGCCAAGTGTGGAACACAATGCCATATGTTACACAACGATGACAGGCTTAATATTAGACAACGTCTTGAACAAATTGTTCAATCAATTCAAAAGTTTCACACTATAATACATATGATACATTAATTCTGCCAATGGTCCTAAGTTCCTTGAACCTGTAACTACAACAGTGACAATATGCATCATATTGTAAATGATGCATTAAATACTATAGCATTATAAGCACTCAAAACCAATGATTGATTATCTGTGAGAATGTTCAATCATTGCTTTTAATTTGAGTTAGTGAGACAATAAGTGTGCAGCGTTGTGTCTGAAAATTTTTAAGCCTATAACAAATTTCATATTTTAAATTTCACTATAATTTAATTTGTGAATTTATACGTTATGTTTATAATTTTTTATACTCTAAAATCATTATTAAAATTTAAAAATTAAGCAATTAAACATCTCATCTTATAGTCACTCAATTCAAAAATTATCTCACAACATTATTGATATTAAACTAAATATAAACTTTAATTTTTAAAAATCAACTTAAAAAATTAAAATATTATTAATAATGTTTTCTAAAAATTATTCACATATTTTTATTATATATAATTAATACTTATGCTAAGACTTTAATTTTTTTAGTATTTTTTAGTACATATTTAATTGACGAGGAAAGTCAAGGCGACTATATTATTAAATTAATACTCACTAAAACATAAATTTACTACAAATTAATGCAATACTTTCGATGCCCTTTATAATTCTTAAATTAATATTTAATTTAATGTGTAATTTTCTATTATTATTTTTATCAAAATAATTTTTATGAATCACATTATATTATTTTATGAAATTTAATATTTATATTTTTAATGTCATTTTTTTAATTTAAATAAAATAAAATAAATTTTTCCTACAATGTTTTAGATGAATAATAAAAATTCGTAAATAATTATAACAATATGTACAGTATGCATATTTTTAATAGTATGTTTTTATTAATAACATTTCATTATTACCAAATAATTTACATTAAATAAATGTAATAAAAAAATTTACAAGATTTAAAAGATAAAAAAAAGGCATGACATTGTTGTCTAATTAAAATTGTGGTGGTCGGAATGACAGAAAAATTCACCTCATGAATAAAATATATTTTACTTGGATGCAAATTTTTTACAAATCCAATATTCATAAACAGCGGGTCAAGTATCATACTATTCTTTACTACTAAAACACTAAAAATTAGAAAAGGTAAAAATCCATCACAAAAGAATCCGTGACAAATAAAAAGTTTTCACAAAATTTGACGTCACAAAAATTTTAACGAAGGATACTCACAAAAATTGATAGAATTAAGTTCATCACAAAACTTATAAATTCTGTCACAAATTATGAAAATAAGTAAAACATAATTAATATAATTTTTCTTTGTTAATTATAACGGGCAAAAAATTATTCACAAATGATAAAGGATTTGTTCTGTCACATATAGTGACAAAATGAACATTCATTTCAAAATATTTTTTGCATTTTCTCATAGCTCAAAAGTCCTCTACAAATTTTGATAAATATTTTGTATCACTAACATTGACAAATTAGATATTTATCACAAATATCCTATTGTGACGATTTATAAATCTTTCACTAATTGTATATCATATTTTTTACCCATTATAACTAATAGGCTGATATTTGTTATATCAGTATTTCTAATGAAATTCATCTTATTTAGAAAATCTATCATTGATTTTAATAAAAAAATTTATTTAGAATTTGTATTATATTGTTCATTACTAATGGAAAAAAATAACTATGCTTTCATGAGATATCTATTGATGTTAAAAGAATTATTAATTATGTTAGGTCATTAATAGCAAATAATTCTATCATACAATTTTACAGTATATAATTGATAATTTTTTTATGAAAATAATTAAAATAAATTAATATAAACTATAATAAGCAATTAATAATAATAAAAAGACATAAAAAAGTTTTGCAATTCTAACTAAGTATTATAAGTCTTACAAAATAACTATTCAATTTTTCATTCTAATTGTCCATAACTAAAATAAAAATATAATATGTAATATATTCTAAATATTCACATTGTTATCTAATTTATCCATTTTGCAACCCTGAACTTAGATTGAACACTTGTCCTTTTTTATTCATACCCCCAACAACACCATATAT
Source organism: Psophocarpus tetragonolobus (assembly GCA_037954015.1). Taxonomy (NCBI): domain Eukaryota; kingdom Viridiplantae; phylum Streptophyta; class Magnoliopsida; order Fabales; family Fabaceae; genus Psophocarpus; species Psophocarpus tetragonolobus. Next base: position 34,649,599 of record CM075694.1, read on the forward strand.
AAAAGACATCATCATCAAATGGATGACTAGACACAATATCCTTAGATATTTCCTTTGACTCTCTGTCTATAATATATCTCTCATACTCTTTCTAGAAACAATTATAATTAATTCAAATGATATCATAAAGTAAAAAATAACATATTTCAATCTATCAATCATATTAAAATTAGTAAATGGTAAAACAATTCTTTAACCAAACAAATGAAATCTTAATCAAAATATTCACTTTATTAACATTTGTAACAACAAATTATGATTAGATAACTTAAGTTATAGAGGTCATATTTTGATATAATACTTATATTTGGATACAATCCAAATTTATATCTTTTACATTCATAATATAAGCTTGGAAAAATACCAAGTTTTACAAAACCTTAAACATTAAGTTGTAACAATTTAATAAAAATTCAAAATTCACTTTTCAATCATTTGAATACTTTCATAATCTTCCATCATTATGCAATCATAAATTTCATTTGATACTTTCTATCACAAATTTGATTAATATAAATTTTGCAAGCAATATATCACTTATTTATATATATATATATATATATATATATAGCATATTCTTGAATTGAGAATAAAAACATAGATCACTAATAACCACCATTAGATACGAACAATCAAGAATTAAAACAATTAATCAAAGACATAAAATTAATTCAACAATATTCCTTTCAAGACCCTTCAATCAATTAAGAATCATCATCTTAAAATTAGAAAAAAAAGTATAATTAATGCAAATGATATCATTAAGTAAAAAAATATCATACTTCAATACATACATCATAATTAAAATTATTAAATTAAAACAATTTCCTAACCAAACTAATGAAGTCTTAATGAAAATATTCACTTAACAACAAATTATAATTAGATGGCTAAAGTAATGTACAAAAATTATATTTTAATTTCATACTTATATTTGGATGCAATCTCAATTTATATATTTTACATTCACAATACAAGCTAGCAAAAATTCTAAGTTTTACAAAACTTTAAACACTAAGTTACAATAAGTTAATAAAAATCCAAAATTTGCTCTTCAATCATTTAATTTTTCCATGTAAACACAAGAAAAAAAAAGTAGTTCATAGTAGTAACATTAAAAAGACACTAATTTTAAACTAGTTAGCATATAAGTTTTTTTAACTTACATTTATGTGTGTGCTTATCTCTAATTTACTCATGTCATTTTCTTCTTCCATTTTGTGTGTATGACAAATCAACTTTCATTAGTTAAGAGATTTGCCATTCAACTTTACCTAAAATAAGTTGAAAAATATATAAATTCAAAAATAATAATTTCATCACAAATGACAAAAAACTGACACAAATAGTGATAACTAAAGATTAAATATTTCTTAAATGAAAATTAACACATACATAAATAAAAAGTAGTTAGAGTAAAATTACTTGTTTACTTTAATAAGCTAGTACAATAGAAATTATACTAGCATTGAATCTATAATCAAAGTCTAATACATTTATGATAGACTAATTATTAACTCACTGTCATCTGAAAACATTAATTAAAAATCTTCGATTCTATTAAAATTAGAACCCTCAATTTTAATTTTTTTATTGGACAATTAATTGAAATTATAAATCAAAATATTAAACTACAGAAATTTGCAAAATTAAAACTTGCAATTAAAATTCATTAGGTTGATGGTAACAATAAGAAAATATGATAAAAAAGCAACAAAAAAAAAATCAAATATTTCCATTTTGATAGTGAACTAAATTCTTACCTGAAGGCTCTCAACTTTGAATGACATGGTAATTCTCACTCATATTATCACCAATTGAACTGAATAGTATATAACTTCAAGTGAGCACAAATTGTCCCATCAGCATATTACTGTTAGATTAAGATTAATATTAAGATTTTAATAAAAGACACATTATTTATGTAAGTCAAAACCCACCAAATTTGTTAATTAGAAATCTAATGCATACAAGATGCATTGAGATGCAGGACAATGCACCAAAAAAATTAAGATACTTAAAATTAAAATATCGTAATAAGTCATAATTATACAAAAATGACATAATCAATGTCACATACAAATACTCAATTCATGCTAACAGGAAAAAAAAAACCTTAATACAAATACAAGAAACATCCATAATATATTGTTTTATAGCTTTTTTATTATTAGATGACATTTATTTTAAGATCTTAAAAAAAGTGTAAAATGATTTTACCTCTAAAGTTGCTTTAAGGTTCCGGGGCCTGAAAAAAAAAACATTCATAATATATTAACAAGTATGTAACTTTATTTAAATATGAAAATGGATTTGACAACTAGTCTCAAGAAATGCAGAGATATAAAATATTTAAATTCAAAATATAAACTATGAAAATAAAGAATAAGAGATAAGTCAATGATTTATTATAAAAAAATATTAAGCATCTATATAACATTAGGAAAAATGGAAGCAAAACAAAAGTATAATATAACACTAAGATATAAGACCAAAGTAATTTTTTTTTATAAACAAAAGGCAAGACCATAGTAATTAATTAAATTCACACATAAAACAAAACAAGATAAGAGAGAGCTTATAATATAAAATTTATGAACAAAATTAATTTAGACCCATATCTAAGTCACATTTAATAAATCAAAACTATTTTTTTCTTCTTAGATGCCATAATAGTTGGCCATTTGGAAGGTCTAATTCGTAGTAAAAGAATAAGAAAAAATAAATGAATAAAATCATTGATACCTTTTTAAGTAGTTCCATTGTTGCTCTGGATGATAAGTTCCATTTTTCCCATATACTACCTCGTTCCATCTTTCCATATAAAAAAATAACTTTCCTAAAAAATAGCAATAAAACTATGAGAAACCACAACACAATTAAATACATTTGTTGCTTAAAAATAAGGCAAAGGTTGAACAAGGCATCTAAGAAAAAAAATATTATAGGAAGCAAGAATAGAAAGAAAAGCGTGCTCCTGCAAAAAAAAATTGTTGAGAAGCATTGATTTAATTCTCAATCAAGATAAATTCCCAAATCTAAAATTTTATTTAAAAGATTATAGAGAAAAAGAGATATGAAAAGAGGAAAAGTGGGAGGAAGATAATACAACACTACATAAACAAAACGAGCAATAAGAAAGTGTGCAGCATGTACCTGTACCTTTACGAGGTTACAACAGCGACAAACTTTGTTTGTAACTTTTACAAAATTCATTAACTGTTATACTTATTTATTTTTGAACAATTCGTTCACAAGACATTAATATTTATTTTCAACCCTTAGATCCTGTAAATAATCTAGAATAAAAGATAATAAAGTCATTAGATATGGTTTATTTTTTGACAATCGGTTCTTAATATATTAATATTTATTTTTAATAGTTGGATGTGGAAATAATGTTTAGGGTGAGAGATAATAAATTTAAAGTAAAAACTATATTTTTAAAATCTTACTCTCGTGGTAGACTGTGTTTAGAGTCTCTACAAGATTTGTTAACCATTAGATTTGATTTGGATTGTGAAAATAATTTCTGGAGTGAGAGACAATAAAGCTAGAATAAGAATTATATTTTTAATATCTTACACTAGTGGAAGTCTTCGTCTCTAGCCTTAACAAAAAAATTTTAACCGTTAGATTTGATTTATTTTTTGACAGTTGATTCATATTACACTGATATTTATTTTCAACGGTTGGATCGTTGAAATTGTATTTGTGGTAAGAGACAACAAGGGCAGAGTAAGAACTATATTTTTGAAATCTTACACTAGTGACAAATTTCATCTGGAACCTTTATAGAATTGGTTAACCGTTAGATTTGCCTTAACTTTGCGGACTAGGTTCATAACACATTATTATTTATTTTCAATTGTTAGATCTTTGAAATAATTTATGGAATGATAGATAATAAAGTCAAAGTAAAAATTGTATTTTTAAGATTTATAATAGTGACAAACTTTGTTTGTAGCCTTTACAAAATTCATTAACCGTTACATTTATTTATTTTTAAATAGATGGTTCACAAGATATTAATATTTATTTTTAACGATTGGGTACGAGAAATAATTTTAGAGTGAAAGATAATAAAGTTAGAGTAAAAACTATATTTTGAGGATTTTACATTAGTGGCAAACTTTGTCTAGAGCATTTACATAATTCTTTAACCATTTGATTTGGTTTATTTTTTGATAGTCGGTTCATAATATCTTAATATTCATTTTTAATGGTCGAGTCATGGAAATAGTATTTGTGGTGAGAGATAATAAAGTCAAAGTAAAAACTATATTTTTAGAATCTTACTTTAGTGGTAAAATGCATCTTAAGCCTCTACAAAATTTGTTAACCATTAGATTTGGTTTGTTTTATGGAATAAGCTCATCACATATTAATATTCATTTTCAAAGGTTGGATCGTGAAAATTACATTTGGAGTAAGAGATAATAAAGTCAAACTAAGAATTGTATATTTTATGAATGTTGTTAAAAAGTATGTTGAGATGAAGAGGTGGAGTTGTAATTTGATGACTTGAGTCATGATTGAAATACCTTTTATGGTAAGGTAGGCTCAAACTTGTTAATTTAAGCAAAGTTTTGATTTGCAGAAATGTATGAGTTTGCATGTGAGCAATTGAAGTATTTGGTGCTTTAATTATGTTGTGTGACTTTTGAAAATCATTGGTATTATTTTGACTGTGAAATGTTTGTGTTGATATGTGATTTGGAGTATTTCGAGACATTGAGTCATATGAGATGTTATTTTGTTAGTATATTAGAATTTGTAATTCTAAGGTAGAGAAGTCATGAGTAAAGTTTAAGTGTATAGCAAAAAAACCTTAGATTTGTCATACTAGATGAACATGTGAGGGTAGAATTGGAAGTAGAGGTCAAATCTCTAATCTATTGCTAGAGTAGATGTTTCAATATTGTACCATATCCAAATTGATGAGTATTAGCTATCCAAATTGACACAATTCAGTTAGAGTCAAAATTATGTATTTTAGGTACATCAAAAGTGATCCAAGTGAAGAAAAATGGCCAACTTTGACATTGCAAAACTTTTTGTGTAGGATGATTTTTGCAATGAAACTTTTTCCCATAGTTCTGTATTACCAAAATGTAGTTACTTGCCAAATCTCGTAGTCAGTGGACTTGCATAACTCATTTTGGACCCCTAGGTTTATTTTAAAGCAAAACTTATTCATATAGTAACCTAAAAAGACTAACTTTTGATCCAAGAGGAATTTTAAGAATAAATCATTTTCTATAACCTCGGTTTTTGGTTTAGAAAATCTGTTTTAAGAATTTTTTTTTCAATTCTTCCTATGGATTTCAAATTCACCTTTGAAAACCACTCATTTTTTAAGTTATGCATTCACCCAAAAATTGAAATGGGCATAACTTTTAAACCGTTTGGGCTTTTCAAGTGAAAAAAAAGTCCACAAATTTTTTTAACACCTACTAAATATATTTTGGGATCTTCTAAGAGTTTGAGCATTTTTACAAAATATTTGGTGGCAAACCAATTTTCTAGAAAACTAGATTTTTTGCGAACTTGTGAAGGGTGTTATTTCCTAATGCTTGACACAATTGAGTCAAACCAAAGGCATTAGATCATATTTGATGCAAAATAAATCTATTTTTTTCCAAAGGGGCTTGAGTTTTGTATCTAAATTGGTGCAGAAAATTGTTTTGAAGAATTCCTTAAAATTGCAAACTTCCAGGGTGTGTAATTTTCAAACCATGGCTTCGATTTGGATGAAATCAAAACTTATGTGCTTTGTTTTTTGTATTATAGATATGTTTTTTGTCCTTGAAGTGATTTAATCATAACTTCCTAGTTTTCCTTCCCAAAGCTTCCTTTTGAAGAGCCTAATTTGAAGGAAATTCTTAATTGGAAGTTTATTTAGTTGACCTATAACTCATATCAAAGCTAGTTACTAACACGTATGTGATAGAAGAAGTGAATTTCCAATAAGAATGATGTATTTTTTATTGGAATTGATGAAATTAGATCCATAGATAAGAGTATAATAGGAGTAAGATGAAAGATTATGAATTATATAGATAATTGATGATTAAACTTGTAGTTTCAGTTCACTTTGCATTTAGCACATTTGTTAGGACAAAAATTTCTTTTTCTTGGGAGTGTTGTAAGGACCGTTTTAATTAATTGATTTTTTGTGGAAGGAAAATAAATATTATGGAGAATTAAATATTTAGTTATATTTAATTTAATAAGTGAAGGGAATTAAATTTAAGTTTTTACTTAAATTATTAATTGAATTGAGGTGTGATAGGTCGATTATTAATGTTAATGTTATATGGTTGTATCCAGTTGATGATAAAGAATGTGGGAGAAGAGAATAATTATTATTCTTTTGCTTCAAAAGGTTTTAGTTGAGTTTAAGGAAGTTCTCAGAGAATCCGTTATCGAAAGGGAAAGGGTTTCATTTAGCAAACTAAATTTACTAAATACAACCCCAAGGTTATATAAATTCTTTTTCTTTTAATTTTCTTATTTCTCTTCTCCTTCGACAATTTCCCACCATTCCTTTTCTCTCTCTCACCACAATCTTTCGTCCCTTGCATGATGGTCATAACGTTGACAGAATCCGATGCAGTCTCTTCCATTGCTCCTGATTCTGAGAAGTGATTAGTATATGTATGTCTGATCGTAGTTCTAGAGAAAATTTCTTTGAAAATCTTGATTTCTAAGGTTCCTATATAATTTCTTCGGTTGATTCTTCCCCTTCTATTTTAATTGGCTTTGGGATGCAGAAATAGGTAAGAGAAGTTTTTTTGTTGATTTTTGTTAATGGATAAGTGATTTGATACTTGAGAGATTTGAGGTATTTAAAATAGTGAGTAGTTTGACTATATTTTGTGTTATTTAAGATAACATTTATTTTAATTGTATTTTGAGCTATTTAATATAATGTGTATTTGATCTTGATTTTAACAGTTGAGTTAGTGTATTTGTTAATTATTATGTGAGCTAATTGAGTTAGTGTATTTGTTAATAATGATGTGAGGTGATTTAGTTAGTGTATATTGATTGTAATTTGAGTTATTTGAGATAACGTATATTAGGATTTCATAGTTGAGCTATTTAAGATAACGTGTATCTCGATTGTAAATGCATAGGAATAAAGTTTTGCATTGAATGCATGATGATGTGATGAACTAATACTTGTTTTGAGAATTGTCATGTGATTGAAATGAATTATGGTTCTTGGAAATTAATGATAATGGGTTGAGATATATGATGTGTTGTGTAGTTGATGATTATAATGGGAGTGATGTTTGATCTTATATTGGATGATTTATCAGATAGTTTGGATGTGGTGCTTATAGTAGGATAACTTAGTTTTGGTTGAATTGATTTTTTGTGACTAAAATTGAATTATTGGAATGACAATGTATTATTTAGAATTGTGATGTAATGCATATGATTGGAATGTATGATGAGGATATATTTATTGATGTTGTTGGTTGCGAGCAGTTACAATTGAGTCACTTACCTTGGATGATATGTTTGGTAGGGTACATTGATGCTAGGGACACAACTGAGGATCAATGTAATCTAGAATATCAGATATAAAAGGAGATATTTCTGTGATTTACATTGTGGTCCTGGTACCAAATATGCAAGGGGGTGCCTAAAGGACATAATTAGACAATGATTGTGTGTTATAGGGTGTTAGGTAGACATTAGACATCAATTTGCGGTTGTCAGATGAGTATCACTTAGACTTAAATTAGTGGTAATACAGACAGATTGGACGTTATTGTCAATTGAAAGGGGTTTTAAGTTGTCTCGATATCCAAACTCAATGTAGATATTTTGGAATATGTTGCGTCTGAACATACTGTTGTGTGAAAAAGCTTGTATTTAGGGGAATATAAGTGTGTTTGATTTGATTGATTATGATATTTAATTAATGTTTGATTGATGGGTTGTTTACTATTAATGAATATGTGTTGATGATACTAAATATAAATATTGTGTAACTTTCATGTTTTATGACTGATGTAATGATATGTTGCTATTATATAAGTTTATCCTTGCAATGTTTGTATTTTCTATATGAATGTGATGATTGTGCTTTACAGGGAGCAGATAGTAGTAATAATGCAGAGAGGCAGGATGCTCTGGAGTGAAGTATGTCGGATTGTGACTGGAAGTCTCCTAGGATGTTATTTTATTATTGAATTTGTATATAAGAAAATTGTGTAAAAATATTGTTATTTGAATTTAGAGGCATTGTTGTTAAATTATGTGATCATTATGTTTTATACGGAAGTTGTGTGAACATAGTGTAAAACAATAGATGAATTATTATATATATGCTATAAGAATGTAGAATTATACGTTAGCAGGTTGGTTGGTTTTGGTAGCAGAAGTTCTATTATCTGCAGGGTCTTGCAGGGCGACAACTATTGTTGGACGAGGTACCTTGAGTCTTGTCAGGTGATGAGATTCGCTGGGTGAGTTAAGATTATGTGTACTATGTTATATTTTATTTTGAACTTTGAAAGTGTTGTAACGTACACTTTAATATTGAGTATAATGTAATCGAAATTTTATATCTCAGTATTTAGGAATATAGATAATAGTAATTTAAATAATTAAAAAAAGTATTTATAATGTAAATAATATATATAAATTTGAAATGTTACATTAAGTAAATTCTTTCCAATAAAATGGGTAACTAGTAGTTAGAACCAACACTTATTTCCGAGCATGTCATCCCATTAATTATATTGTTGTTTGTGTGACAAATGGATTATCATTGTTATGAAAATGGTGTACCATATTAATTAATTCTAAACCTAAATTCCGATGTAAAATCAAATATATCAAAATTTGTATAAAATCAATTTTAAGTCTAAATAAATTTTTAAACAAGAAACCAAAACACACATTTTAGAAATTCGTTGTCCCTGTGGGGCTAATTCCTAACAGCACACTGGCTATAAATTCATAAACCCTAAAAGAAAGACATAAGAATTGTTTAGTTTCTATATATTTTGTTGGCAATAGAGTAAAAAATACGTTGAGTTTAATAATAGAAAGGCTGGCAAGCTATGGAATTGTCTATCTAATATATTTTATAGGTGGCATATACCTTTGCCTTTACTATCTGAATTAAGTGGATAACTAAGTATAGCAATACAGGTACCCCACTACTACATTTTATATATTTAGTAACATTTTCTTAGTAATATTTGTTAAGAGTATTACTATAGATAAATTTTATATACTATAGTGACATTTTTTAAAATAAATGTCACCGTACATGTTTTAAATAAATGTTACTATAGAAGAAATTAATTCATTTTATAGTATCATTTTTTTTAAAATGTTACTAAAGATTTTTATTTTTTAAAAAATACATTCTTATTAAAATTTTTCATTAATTATATTATTTTTTCCTTTCAAAGTACTTTTTGTTATTATTTGTTTTATATAAATTTAATTTTAACATTTTTATTTTTATAATTTTAACTTATTTACATTTTAATAAACAATTAAATTTTTACCATATTTTAAAACTAATAAATTTACTAGTTAAATAGTTAAATTAAAACTTGTTGAATAGAAACTAGTGGAAAAATAATTTTATTAAATTTTTTTATTTATTTTTTTATTCACCGTAAAAAAGCTTAGATGTCTCTGAGTTTTGCTTTTTTTTTTTTCAAAATTTTATTCTCTGCAATTTGGCTCAAGGTTTGTTCTCCGCAATTTCACTTCTTCGCATTTCGTCCTCTAAGTTTCATTCTCTAAGTTACGTTTTCCTTCTTTCGTTTCTCTACATTTTAATTTTTGCGATTATGCGATTTCGCTCTGTAAGGTTCATTTTCTGCGATTCGACTTTCCGAGGTTCGTTCTCTGCGATTCGACTCTCCGAGCTTCGTTCTTTGCATTATTAAAACCCTAACCTCACTCACTCACTCTCACACACCGCTCCATTCTCAACTTCTGCTACTTCCTCCTACTCCAACAAACCCCTCTTTTTCTCCGCAATCATGGGTATGCAACTAACCACCGTTTTTTTTTCTTTTCCTCTCCACTCCCTTTCTCCCGATCTAACGTTTTTCTTCCCTCTTTCTTCGTTTTTTTTTTCTTTCCATGGATCAGGCAAGGTCAAGATCGGAATCAACGGTAACTCCTTCGATCTTTCTTCTGTTGCATTAGATCTCCTCTCTTATTTTTCTACTTTCCATTTTCGTTGTTTATTAACTGAAATGTAACAGGATTTGGAAGAATTGACCGTTTGGTGGCTAGGGTGACTCTTGAGAGAGACGATGTTGAACTCGTTGCCGTTAACGATCCTTTCATCACCACCGATTACATGGTAATAGTTGTGCCCTTCTTTTACCTTACGATTCAGATCCTTACAATTTTTATTTTTTTATTAATTTTAAAATCTCAGATCTGATTGTTTTTCTCTGTTTCGTAGTTACTGTCTTACTGATATTTTTTCTTGTTGCAGGCTCTCTTTGCTAAGAATCCATCAATTACCCAAGCTGGTAATTGTTTTATCTATTCTTATTTCCCTTTCTAGTTTCTTTTATGAGATGTTTGTCTGTCTTATTATCATTTGTGCTTGATTGATACCTTGTTTGCTTCTATGCTTGTTGGCATATATTTGGAGTTGATATTGTGGGTTATGTAATATCAAATTCTTGGTAAGAGATGGTAAATTAGCATTGTAGTTGCTTTAGGCATATGGATTTTATTCCAGGAATTTTTGTTTTTTACTTTTTTTATGTTTGTTGTATGTGGACCAGCCAGCTTCATTTTCATTATAGTATTATTTAGTAGCAACTTATCCGTTGGAAGACTTTCATGAGATGTTTGCCACCAAGTTTCTATTATAATCTTTAACTAGGTTAATGAAGGTGAAGAGGATTGTGAATAAAAAATAGTCATCAAGCTTAAATTGGTCGAAAAAATTGAGAGAGGGAAAAGTTCCAAGTGGGGCATGATTCTGTCTGGAGTTGATGATACATTTTTTGTGGGAAGAAGTATAAGGGTTGAAGAGTTATCTATTCATTTACTTTTTTACAAATATAGGAAGAGTAGTCTTCTATTATTTTGTATTTTTTTCCCTTAGCCCGTTGTTTTGTTTTCCGATGGTTTAAAGCAGATAGGGAAACATCTAACCAAAGAAAGAGAATCACCTTATTCTTTCCTCATTTTAAGAAATAGTAGAGTTTAGATATATTGCAATTTTAAACTGGTTTCATTCAGTAATCAGTTCCTTCTTTTTAATGTTAATAGTTTCTAAAATCTAAATTAAACAATTAATAATATTGTTAATATCAATATATTTACTAAGTGTATCAATGGGTTTCAATTGGATATAAGTATAATTCAGTTTTTTCTGTTTAAAAATACAGTTGCATGTTATTAATAAAAAGTATCTGTAGTTTTAATTATATTATTATAATTATTGTTCAGTGTTTTATTCTTTCCTTGTCACTATTGCTTTCTTTTTTATTTTGGGTAACAATTCCTAGTGCAATTTTTTTATTTGGTCTTGAGTGACTCTGGTTGGCTGGCATCTCATTCTCAGTTACTGTTCCAAACTTTTCATTATATTATACATAAAGTATCTTTTTGCTAATTGATACACTTAATTAACTTATTTGAGCAGTTGTGAATTATTTGAATATTTATATCCTTTGATCATTCAAAATTATCACTAATTATGAATCTTAAATAGCTAACATCGATAGAGTATCCTTGTTGTGTCATCAACTTTGAGTGGTTTGTTAATACAAAACTTGATTAAGAAGTAGGACCTTTGTACAATTGAAAATGTTAAGTAGTCAAAGTCTTTTATTTGTTAGAAATCACAGACACCACCCCCTTTGGTTGCATGCAAAATGCCTTTAACTTCATTTGGAAAGCTTTATAATATTTTCCTTCTCTTTCTATTTTAATGCTTTCTACTTTTGTTTGCGGATTCTGCCACCTTCAACATAGCCATGTATATAATTCAATAGCTAGTTTTATTTTCTTCTGCCACTGACACGTGTGACACTGCATAACGGTTGCTTGCTTATGGTAATTAGTATGTGTAAATATTGATTACGAAGAATGTACAAGCTGGAGGACTAGGAATAGACCCAATGTTTGTTTTTGGTTGGTTTGTATCAAGTCCAGACCGATCAATTGAAAAAATTGAACCAAGCTAATCAAGGAAAGAAATGTAATTTATAGTTAGTTGGAATTGTTATACTTCTGTTGCCTTTTGTACTAATACTTATATTCTCTTTATTAATGCAGTGCAGGGTTGCTAAACTTGCACGTAATGATGTTTACGGGATTGTTAATTTCTAATGTAATGAATTTTGATGTATTGGACATATTGATTACGATATAATGAATTTTAGACATATTGATTATGATGTAATGAATTTTGATGTGTGCTATGTTTTAATTTTCTTGAATCTTTTTTTCATTCTCCATGACTTTTTATTACTAAATTATTTCTTTCAATATTAATTTATGTTATAGTGTAAAAATTTATTTAATATTTATTATGAATTATATTTTATTTTATTTTAAAAATAAACAATTTAATAACATTTGTTAAATACTAAAAAACATTTGCAATAGTAACATTTTTGTAACGTTACTTATCTATTTAAAAAATGTTACTAATTATTTTTAGTGACATTTTTACAATGTTGCCTATATTAAAAAAAATATTACTAAAAATTTTTAGTGACATTTTTAGAAATGTTATCTTTTTATTAAAAAAAGTTACTAAATGTTTTTAGTAACATTTTTATAATGTTACTTTTCTATTTAAAAAATCTTACTTAAATGTTTTAGCAATATTTATAAAATGTTACATTTTATTTAAAAAAAATGTTACTAAAATTTTTTAGTAACATTTTTTATAAATGTTACCTTTAATATGCAAAAATATTACTAAATATCATTAATAACATAGGATATACCCAACATTTGATAAAATGTTACTAAATTATATTAGTAATATTTTCTTATAATTTAACGATATTTTTTTAATGTTACTAAATCACATGTATTTAGTAGCAAGGAGATTTCCTCCTCAGGCACGTATAGTATGGGCAACAGATATAAAAATATATAGGATTCTCGTGTTTGCATTCTCTAAGACATTCCACCACGTTTTTCTAGTTTCAAAACTATCATCATCATTTTTTAATGTGATTCGCCACATGTTTGTCAATAAAGATGCAATATTCTAACACATGACGTTAAACCACAACTGGGAATAAAGATGCCCATCACCGTTCCTCGATTCTCAACAGACCCACCAATAATAAATAGTTAATCCTTTATGTCGCATGTAATATTTTATACAAAATGCTTTTGCCAAAGACCATATAAATATAATCAATTCACATTCTCTCTTTAGTATGTCCATATATGTTACTTTAATTTTACGAAACTCAATCAATTTTCAATTCGTTGAAAATTTTCTATTAACATGCAGGTTACTTTTTTTTTTTATAAGCACATGCATGTTACTTAACTCACAATATCATCATCTTTCTCTTCAACACGTCATATATATGTATTCTCTTTGTACATTTACATATATATATATATATATATATATATATATATATATATATTCTTTTGAGTTTGATATAATCCTTTTAAAATTGTTAGGAAGACATACTTTATTTTTCATTATTTGTTTGCAATATAATTTTTGCCTTATTTTACATACATATAATAATAATACTAATACTAATAATAATAATAATTATCAAACTTTCGAGTAAACTTGTTAACTCTTACAAACTTACGAATTCTCTTACCTTCTACGAGTTAATTAACATGAGTACAAACTCTCTTTTTAATAAACTTTGAGTAAATTCAATAAACTCTTTGTAAATTATAGACTCTCAAATTTACTACCAAGTCAATAATTTGGATTATTTTTTACAAGTTTAGGGTTCCATATACTTTAATTTAGTATGCCGTTTCTTGAATCAAAGAACACTCTCATTTAAGAACATCCAACAACAATTAAAATGCTCTTTACCAATTATTATATGATATTGATGTATTGCTAAACTTAGTTATTTAACTATTATGAAATTTATGATTTACTATTTTGATTTATTATATTATTGAAATATTTTTAATTATCTATTGTAAACTTTACGAGTCTACAAGTTGAGTTTATGGATCTCATATGAATCTACATAGACTTTCAAGTTTGATAACCTTATATATATATATATATATATATATATATATATATATATATATAATATAATATAATATAATATAATAGAGAGAGCGAGAGAAGACAACTCAGGTGAGAAAAAAAGTTACGGTGAGAAATAAGAAAACATAATAATAACCATAAGATTTCAATAGACGGTTCAGATTGAGTTATTAATTAAACAAACTCATGTGGTTCTCTCACATAGAGATTTCTCCCACAAACTCTTAACGTTGTGCTCTCTCATTATCCCTATGGAATCCTCTGCAAGGTCACAACCACCCTTCCTCCACCACCAATTATGATGAATGAAAGCTATTGTACTACAACAAAATTTCAAATTAATTAACTATAAAAAAATAGAAATTAATTTGTGGTTAATCTCTAGTAAAAAGAGTTAACTACAATTTAGTCATAAAAATACTACAATGATGGTAGCCTAAAATGAGTAACTAATTAACTAGCTAGGAAAAATAATTATAGTCTATTAGTAACTAATTTTAAAAAAAATCATACTTGTACTCTAGTTAATTTGTAGCCATTAAACCAAAAAAATATTTCATTTCTTAAAATTGTAACCAATGATTTTAAAGGTTGTCGAAATTGATTTAGTAACTATCCAAATACAGTGATTAAAACATTTAGCAAACTGTTTAAGTATAAAATTAATAGTTTTTATGTTATATATATAATATAATATAATATAAAAAGGATATATCAAGTAAGGAAAAAATTTATTGTGAGTAACAAGAAAGTTTAATAATAATCGTAAGATTGAATTTAACGATGTTGATTGCATTGATTATTTTATTACTTTTAATAACCAGTGGCTCCGTTATAGGTTGTATGTATAAAGTGTTGGCCAAGGTTCAGGCGAAGAGGATGTGAATGGTTATGCAATCATTAATTGTTTATTATCATATGTTTTTGTAGTTGGAAGCCAATTCTTATATGGGATTTTAGTGGTCAATGAATTGGTGGCAAACATGAAGCAAAAAAAAAAAAAAGGAGCTTGTATGCTTTAAGGTAGACTTTGAAAAAACTTATAACTCTATCGATTCGTAGTATTAATTTGTGGTATGTAATGGAGATAATGGACTTTGGGCATCGATGAATGAGGTGGATTAGGGAATGTGTGACATCAACAAAAGTGTCAATTTTATTAAATAGAAACCCCACAGAGGAGTTTGACGTTGGTCGGGATCTCAAGCAAGGTAATCCTTTATCACCCTTCTTATTCTTAATTGTTGTGGAAGGTCTTAGTTAAATGGTAAAGTCAATAGTAGCCTCAGGGTTGTAGAAGGGGTATAAGGTAAGGGGTTGGTCTGAGCGTTTCTCACTTACAGTTTGTAGATGATATTATGCTATTAGCGAAACTGGATGGGGAGTCAGTAGGGGTGATCAAGATGGTGTTGCAGGTTTTTAAGTTGTCATCGAGGCTAAAGGAGATTTTTCATAAGAATAGGTTAATTGAAATTAACATGACAGATGATTGGTTGGAGTGGGCGTCTGAGGTTCTGAACTCTTTGTATTGTCATTTTCATACTTAGGATTACTCATAGGTACAACCCTTGCAAAGCTGGAGATGTGGGACCTTGCGGTTAGGGGTGTTTAAAACCGAATTAGAAATTGAAAACTGAATCATGAAAACTGAAAACTGCAAAAAACTGCTTTAATTTGGGGTGGTTTGGTTTTTTTAATTTCCAAACTGCGCGGTTCAGTTTGATTTGCGGTATGAGATGTTGAAACTACATCAAACCAAACAGCTTATCCTTAGTTATTTTAGAAAATCTACAAGAAGACATATATAATTACTTATTATTTTTTAAGTTTCTATACTCTTTTACTTAATCTTTAATTAGGATTTTTAATTAATATGTATTAATTGATGAATAAATATTTTAGAAAAACTACTTGATTTAATTTCATTGAATACAATTTGACGACAACCCATAAAATATAATGTTTAAATGAATTGATTATTTATATTTTAACCTTAATGATTGCTACTTTTATATAATTTGTTGGGAGTGAGTAAACTTTTATAAATTTTGGAAATAAAATTTTTTAATGTATTTTTAGTACTTAATAATAGAAAATTTAAACTATAAAACCAAATCAAATCAAACCGCAAAATATTGGTTTAGCTTGGTTCAAAATTTATAATTAATCTAAATCGAACCAAACCACACCACACTTATTATTTTAGTTTGGTTCGAACTAGTTTTAGAGTCAAAATTGCACCAAACTGTATCGCGAATATCCCTACTTGCAGGGGAGGCAATTAAGAGGAAGTTCTCAGCATGGGATAACAAACACCTCTCGTTGGGAGAGAGAGTAGTGCTTGTTAAAGCGGTTCTATTGGCTTTGCCCCACTACTTTTTTTCTTTTTACAAGGCGCCTAAATTGCTAAATTTCATTTGTTAAAACGCTTTTTATGGGGTGGAAGGAGGACTGCATAAGAGTGCATTTGGTTTCGTGGAAAACAATCTGTAAGGAGGAAAAAAGGTAAAGGGTTTGGGGCTGCATCACTTGGGCAGGTTCAATATTGTATTACTGGGCAAGTGGAAGTGGTGGTTACTAATGGAGCCCAATAGTTTGTTGGCAAGGATTTTACGAGCTAAATATTGGCACAAAGATGGTAGTTATGAGGTCAAAGAGAAATACTATTCTAGATGATGGATGGACTTGAACTCAATTGGGTATGAGGGCATGAGGTAGTATGATTGGTAGGACACTAATGTGAGGCAATGCTAGGGGCAGGGGACGAGATGGGGTTATAAAGGGATTTAACTAGGAGACCAAAGGCTTTAGGATAAATATCAACAATTATATGAGCTAGCAGTACATAAGTGTAGCACTGTGAAGGATATGTGGGAAGGGAGGGTGAGGTGGGAGTGAAGACGAGGATTGTTTGTGTAGAAAGAAGAAATGTTTTCTGTTTTACGGAGTGAGCTAAGGGTAGTCACATTGAAACTGGAGGTTATGAATACATAGGTGTGGGATGCATGAGTTTGAGGTGTACTGTATCTCCTCCACTTATAGGTACTGGTAGAGAATGTTGATTAACAGTTGATATGTTGTCAAATGTAATATGGGCTAAAGGGGTCTCTCCCAAAGTTTAGTTATTTGCATGAAGATTGTATGCTAAGCAGGTTAGCTACTTGAGGGAATTTGGTATACAGAAGGATTTTACAATCTGCTGATGTGGTGTGTGGTCTGTGTGACCAAACAATTGAGTTTGGGGAGGACTTGTTTAGTCAGTGTGGTACGGTTACCAGAGTATTATTACAACTATGTTCTTGGTGCGGTTACATACATCATTACAAAATGATATTAAATGTCTTATTTACCAATTTTTGTGACTGGTTAGAGATAATAGAGAAAAGCGATGAGCATGGTCATTTATTTCGTATTATTGTTTAGCACATGCAACTAAGCTTGTGGAAATGTTGTTTGTTAGTCAAGTTAATTGCACACTCTTTTTTATAATGAATGATGACTCCTTGTTGCATTGAAGAGCAGTGAGCATTTTTATTTTGCGAGGTGCTATTTGTTTGATTGAATTGTAACCTTGAAAAAACACTCTTGGTGCTTTCTACTATCTAATAATTTTTTTGACTTATAAAAAAAACCCAGCTATGTTAAATTTAATAGGCTTATTATTAAATCATCTCATTTCTTATAATAAGTTTTTTTTCACTTATTAATTAAAAACCATGGTCTTAAAACTGTTAGATGAAAATTCCACTTCTTGAAAAGGAATTGAAATGCTCAAAGCAATTGTTTGAGCGATCATCATGAAGATAAGTGAATTACAAATGTTTAATTTGCACCATTTTCCAGCAAAAATCCTAGTAGTCTATAATTGTATAAGCTAGCCATTCTTCCCAAGCAATTGGTACCAACCAGCGTGTCCTATTGCAAAACTGATTATATTTATATGCCCTTGTATGCAAAAAAATAATAGACAAGGGATTTCTCTGTCTACCAATCAAACTCAACTTTGCTATTTTGTCTATTTGTTAAGAGAGCTTTGTTTCCTTTCATACAACAAGGAGGCAGAAACATTTTTGCAACAATACTCTAGCTGAAATACTTATGAAAACTCTTCAATCAAGGACTTGTGTGTAATATGAACAAGACTTTCATCATCCACAGGATGCAAATTAGTTGTTCCATGACCAATACCTTCTCTCAACAACTCCTAAATGCTTCCTACTTGACGTTCACGTATTCCGCATGGGATGATCCATTTAAAGGGAGACAAATCTGTCGTGACATTAAGTGCTAAGCCATGGTAGGTTACCCAGTGAAACACTCTGATAGCAACAACTGCCAGTTTCTCATTTCCTGCAATACATTACTAAGTAAAATAAGGTAAAAGACAAATTATTTTAGACTCGTTAAATTTCAAAAATAAAAAATTGAATCAAGACAAACTCAAAAGCATAATTTTTATTATCTCAGTTGTATAGCCTCTGCCATATATACCATTAAGGGGCTGTAACATACAATCTAAACCCCAGAAACATTATTTTATAGACAGCAACATCTAAATGTTAATTTTTTACCAAGAATCTCAAATTAGGAATCAATATTTATCCAACCACCTCTTAAATATGCAGTGTATCAATAATATTAATAGTGTCATATCCTTAATCTTGATGCAATTTGCCTTGATGTATGGATGAAACTAAAATCTTGTCAACCCAAATAAATCCCTCAGGGAATGTTATATGAAAAGAATTCAAATGTTATAACAAAATGAATGATAGTATTGAATGGTATTTGATAATAATTTGATTAAAACAAGATAAATCCAAGGTTGTATAGTTATTAACTTAATGTGTGTAATAACTCAGATAATTTAACCAGAGTAGGAAGTAAGGAGCAAAAACCATCAAACTCCATTAGTGCTACATCATTAATTAGGATATAGATGTTTACCAACCCAAACACCAGTTAAACCTTCCAGCCTAGAAGCTTGAATTGAAAATGTTGAGGAAAGAACTCGAATGACAACCTCTTCAAGAGTTCTAAGGTACCAATGAAGATCCATCTTGTGTCTTCGGAGGTTGATAATGGGGTACATCAATAGCTATAATGCAAAATACAGTTAAGTATATTATGAACCACTATTGAAACTCAATACTGTAAATTTCTTAACTGTAGCAAGTAATTTAGAGCAAGCACCTGCCCAGGGCCATGGTATGTAACTTCTCCACCACGCTCAGTGCGATAAATATCAAAAGGAGCATTTTTCATGTCAAACTTGAGGTTCTCCTTGGTACTAGCAGTACCCAACGTATAAACAGAAGGGTGTCAGTGCAATCTCATTCCCTTTCAATTTGTGCCTTCTTGTCCCTAATAATCTCCTTTTGCCAAGACCATGCCACTTCGTAAGGGACTTGCTCCTGGTGTAAATCAAACAGATCGCAGCTGCAAATTTAGTTTTATGATTAGATTTTTCAGATTTAGAAAGTGGGATGCTAGGGAAATAGAGGAATATTTCTGTCAAGTATGTTTGAAGAGGGTGAGAGCAAGGTTATCAAAATCGAAAGTTTCCGTAAACTTATGAGAGTGTATAGTAAACTTGACTTGTAAAATCGTAAGAGTTTACTTCAAAATATGACTATAAATTACATAAAAATTAAAAGATTTCAATACATAATAAATTTAAATTTACGTAATAAACTTAAATTACTCTAAATAAGTAGAAATTAAAGTCAAAACATTCAAAATTTCCAATCTTTTTAGACATAAGAACAAATTATATTCAAACCATTCAAAATTAGAGTTAAAATAGAAAAATATCACCTAAGAAAGTTGCTCACGAATTTACTCCGATTTTACGAGTTTATTCCAATTTTACCGAGTTTATTACTCTTCTAATTTTTCATGCGATTTAACTTGTTAAGAACTTGTAAACTTGTATAATTTTATGAGTTAACTCACAATTTTGATAATCAAATACTATTTCAAATAAATAGATGGATAGAGATGCACGTACATCTGTAAAGTTAGATTTTACAAAAAAGTTAGAATAAAAGAAGTAAGAATATTATGAGATTTTACAAAAAATTGTAAATATTTAAAAGAATATAAATAACAAATAAGATATCCAAATGTAAGCTTCAGCCGTCCTCTCTCCAAATATTTATCTAGCATGGGAAAGAAAAACATTTTAAAATATTAAGTTAAATGAATATTTCCTTTTAAAAAAAACTAGACAGGTATCTTATGTAAAAATATATTTAATTTTATGTAAAAAATTAATTCTCAAATTAAAATTTTGACATACGTAAAAAACTTAAAATCAATTCTAAATTTAGAATTAATGTTAAGTTCCCTTGATTTTTAAGTTCAGTCATAAAGTTTAGACTAAATTTCACACTAACTAAAAACATAGAGTTTATAGATATATGTTATTTGTAAAAGAGTTTTATATTAATGATTAATAATAATTTTTTACATAATTTTTAAAGTATTAATAAATAAAATTAATAAATATAAAAAAAGTAATTTTTTACATAATTTTTAAAGTATTAATAAATAAAATTAATAAATATAAAAAAAAGTATAACTCACGGTTTGTATTAACATAAATTATTTTATTTTAATTAATTTTAATCATAATCAATCTCGAATTTGTAACCAAATTTTCGGAAGAAGTAAGTCGGAATCTATAGCATTTTTCTTTCAGCTATTGTGTCGGTGGAAAAGTCAATACACAGTGAGCAGTGAACAGTCCACCCTTTAGAGGAGTTATAAGAAAACTACCCATAAACCCAAAAACAGAGTGCTCTGAGAAAGATACCATTTTTTTTGTTTTTTTTTTCTCAATCTCAACCATGGAAAGGCGAAAGACAGTGATGGGTTTGGTTCTGTTGTTGTTATTTGCTTCGGATGTGAGTGCTTGGACTGGTGAAATCCATGGAAGAGTTGTTTGTGATGTTTGTGGGGATTCTTCTCTTGGACCTGAAGACCATGTTCTTGAAGGTTTCCTCTTTCTCTCTCTTTTCAATTGGCATTTTGTCTCAAATTTGGGGCGTTTTGATGTAGTTTCTGAAATGGGGTTTTCCCTTTTTTATGAAAGTTGTTAGCTTTTTTTGTTGTTTCATGAGCCTTATAATTCTCCATTCAACTTGGCTGAAAATTCGTTTTTGTATTGGTGGTGTGGTTAGTGGTTAGCATTTTAACCGTTTAGCACTTCGATTTCTTGCTTTTTTTTTTTTTTTTTTCATTTGTCCTGTGGATGAAATTTGAATTATAACACTGGACCAAGGTTTTGACTGTGATCACAACAGTAGTTTTCTTGCGATATCTGATATTGACAAATTGCAGTCATGAAAACCCCAAAAACTTTTATGTTGCAATCAAAATTGCAGTTGGAGACGGTTTTTCTAAACCTTGCACTCGACCGTACACTGTATTGTATTGTTATAGCCTGTTAGACCCGGTGTCTCATTTCCTGGAACAAGGAAGATGTTTACAGAATTTGTTTTTTGCCAATAGGAGATGTTGACGATGATGACCTGTGCTGAATTTTTGCTTGGTTCTTTCCATTAATCAATGGAAGAAGAATGTTATGGCCTTGATTGGTTTGTTCAATGGATTTGCAAATATTCATAAGAATGCATAACCTGATTATCCTAATGGAATTATTTTTCCCTCAATCCCTAGTGTAATTCGATGTGTAGAAGATTTATGTTCCTGATCCAGTCTTGCATGTTGATTTTGCATGATGGCATGACTGGTTGGAAAATATAGGCTTCATGATAATCTCTTCCACCTGGTCACATTGCGTTGCCATTTCTTTCTAGTTTATTTCTGTCACTGACTGGTAATCTCCAATCACTGAAGATGTCTAGTTTTTCTTTCTTACCCTTCATTTTGTTTCAAGAAAATTGTTTTGTGTTGTTTTAGTTTATTTATCCTTTTATATAGGTTGTATATATGTACAATGCTCATTCTTTTGAGTTCAAAGCTACTTAACAGTATGATGATATGTTTATATTGTTCATGTTACAACCGCCTCCCTTTATTAGATTGCCATCAGTGTGTCCTGCAGTAAAGCTAAAAAAAAAGTTGAACATCTTTTTTCCATACTTATTCTATAATTTTACTCCTAACATGTCTGTTCACATCCTTGCAACACATAAGAATTAAAGCAGTTTCAAGTGTTCTTTAACAGAATCTGGTTGAAAGATGTAAGGTTTGGAGGTTGTTCTAATAACTTTTAGTGTTCTTGCAATTGGCTTCATGAGAGAATTAGTATTGCTGTCATTGGAGTACTTGATAGTAATGAAGACCAAACTTGTAAAATAAACTCCTAGCTGTCTTTCTATGCCTTTGTAGGAGATAGGTGTCTCTTATACTCATTTTCCCAAAAGGCTTGATACTTGTCGAGATGAAATTTCTATTTTTCTCTGCTCTATTTGTTCTCTTGTTAGTTAAAGTAACTTCTCATTCTATTTGCATAAACTATTGGGAGGTTGTTGAAAAGTTTACCTCACAATTGGCTGATTGTTTTCATTTTCACAGTTGATGAAAAACTGGGCTAACAGTTTGGTGACCTGTAGTCGTCAAGTTTTACTTTTATCCTAAAGATTCTTCTATATGCCCCTGATTCTCATGGCCCCATTCCAAATTGTCTTATGGCAACATTTAGGCCCTGTTTAGATAAACTCTTTCATAAGTAATTATAGGAGAAAAAATTAAGATAAAATGAATTAAAATTCCCTAAATTAAAATCAAATTAAGCACTTCTACTTTTGTAGAAGTTAGATGAGACTAGAGAATCATTTTAAAAGTTAAAGTGCATAAGTTGATTTTAACTTGGGAAAAACCTGACTCATTTTATCTTTTTATTTTCTTCTCTTGCTAGTGTTTATTGAAAAGGTTATCTCAACAAGCCTTAATAATCTAATAAATATTGCCTCTATTAGGAACAAGGCTTATTTCTTATCCTATAGTATCTGGCTTTTAAGTAATCCCAATTTGATATTCAACCATTTTGGATGGTGATAATTCATAGTTTCATAACACCATTACTTTCTTTCTGGTGGTGGGGTAGTTTTGAAATTTAAGAATGATACAAAAAACTGAACAAAGGACATGTCACATTATTGTCACCTATCAACTGGTCATCCTCTGCAGTTGGTCTGAAGTTGAACTATATTCTTGCATATTATTACCCTTTTGCTGGTTTATTTCAAAATATTGGTGTAACTCAGAATGCAGTTTCCATAGATTGATTTTAACATGATTGTAACATATTATTTCCTTGAGAAAAGAAAAGTGATATATAGAGCTTTCATGTAGGTGCTGAGGTTGCTGTCCTTTGCATCACCAAGTCCGGGGAAGTTCTAAACTATCAGGCATTCACAGATGCTAAGGGGATATACACAGTGGCCGAGACAATGCCCGAGAGTGATCGCTGGGACGCATGTCTTGCTCGACCAATCAGTAGTTTCCATGAGCAATGCACTCAACTTGGTAAGAGCAGCATGGGGATTAAATTCGGTTACAGTCACCCATCAGGACATTCTCACACTGTCAGGACCTTTGTTTATCGTCCCACCAGTGTTCCAACTTACTGCATTTGATATATAATACACATTGGCTTAATATGAATCTATAAGAGTGCTTATGCTTGTTGGTTCTACTAGTGCAAAACTAATGAATATATGAGCATATTTTTTTCATACTATATATGTATGTGGAGTGGTGTCCAGTTTGAATTTCTATAGAGCTTAGTCATTGTCAGCATGAGACGTATAAGTAATTGTAAATGGTAATATTATAGAGAGCAATGGAAAATCGGTGTAAATGGCATTGTTATTGAGCAGTGCAATGAGTCCTTTGTCTTAAATGAATATTTTATTCTTACATAACTTAAAGTCTCACAAGTACATGGAGAGGATCAAATAATACCAAATGACAAACTTTAACATATCCACTAACTTCTTATCGAAATTAAGTTTTATCAATTTAACCATGAAATTTGAAGTTCTATGTAATAACGTATTTCAAATTTATAAGATTTCTCAATGATTTTGAGTGTCTTCTACGTTTTCAATAAAAAAAAGTGTTATTTATATTTTTGAGAGTATAATTTTTTGTTTTTATTTTTATTTTTTAATGCTGAGGGGAAAAGACTTCAAGAAGAGTTAAACCTTATTTCACCTTTTTTACATGCATAGTCAATAAATTTCAAATAAAAAATATATTACAACCAAAGGGTGACACAAAGTTGTTCCAACATAACTATTAGTCTTAAGTTTTGAATGGTACTAAGTTGTTTCAACATAACTATTAGTCTTAAGTTTTGAACATGCAACATTTGTCATCTACAGTTTTTTTAGAAGACTTGAATATATTACCTCAAGTGATTCTTGTGATTTATTAAAAAACTAATAATATACTAAGATATATCATTAATATTAGGATGTTAAAAGTTGTTTTTATACTCTTTTATCATGTAAAAAAAAATTTACATTCAAATTAAATTATTATTTTGAAATCATGTTTCAACAAATTTATCAAAAAAATTAATTTTGATTATAATATATTGGGTAAGTCAGTTTCAATTTTTTTTAAGAATAAAAAACGTTTATTTTAATATAATAACTACCTATTGTAATTTTTATAGATGTTTCGATAAATTTAAAAAAAAAACAGAAACTAAAAAAAAATGAAAACAAATTATCTTAATAGCTATATTGAGCAACTTCATTAAAAAAAATGACTCATGACATATAATAAGAGAAGTTTCTTCTATTTGTATCTTTCCCCCCTTTTGTGACCTAACGCTCTGTATTGCATTGTGACTGCCATTTTCCTTATGCTCGCTTCTGATTCAGGTCAGTGCTGAGGGTGGGTTTTTGTACAGGGTGCTATTCTTTTTTTAAAATAATAATAATGAGTTATTGAAATAATACAATTTTTTCAATATTTCAACTACACTCTAAATAATTTTTTCTTATATTTTTTCTATTTTTTCCTCATTGAACAATATTTTTATCATCAAACTTCATTCTTATTTTTAAAGCATCAATCTCTAGACATGGTTAATGTTTTATTCCAGTAAGTGCAAAGTTACAAATGTATTACATGATAATGCTCTGGATACATGACTAATACCAACTAAATTAACCAAACTCTAAGTTGTCATATCAATCCTGAAGGCAGTAAACATTTTGTTTTGGAAAACACGATAGATATACAAATAATTATCACTTATTTATCTTTAAACAAATAATTATATATAAAATATATGTAAATGAGTAGTTTCTTATTAAAATGGCTTCCCATAGACCCGAATTTGCTATGCACATGGCCCAACCCAATGTCATAACACGGTTTATTAATTAATTCATTTATTTGGCAATACTATCTATAATTCATTGTAGTTGAAGTTGTATTGTAGCTATGCAAACATATGAGATAAGATCATCACAAGAACAACCACAAACAACAGACCACATTATACTGAGCTCAAATATCCTGACCTCAACATAACACACACTTAACAAGAAACTTTGAAATATCTCAGATGTCACTCCTCCAACTTCATCTCACTTCTCATGCACTGCGCTCCATCTCTTTATCTTCCCATAACTTCAAACCCCTCTATCCCTCTAAGCGTGTCAGCGTTCTGAAAACCAAAATTAGAGCTGTTGGCACAGTCCCTGAGAAGGACTCAGACTCAGAAACCATTGACTCTGATGAGCCACCTTTTGTTGGGTTCGCATTTGTTAGTGTAAGTTGAACAGTTGTGATGCTACATGTAAGTGTAAGTGTGTCTTCGGATGGAAGTTTCTAAAATTGACACAAATATCTGAATGTTTTTATTATAAAACTAAGTTATAGCTAAAATTTAACTTAAAATTTTTTATTTCTATTTTAAATTTCTTCAATGCAGAATCAATTACTTCTATCAAACATGCGAAAGTTTATCTGAAATTAATTTTGGGTACAAAACCAATTCTTGACTCTGAAAGCAAATATGCACTAAATTCTACCTACATTTTTACTTTTAAAATTAATTCTCTAATGATTTTTTGTTGTGCCTTCTGTGTTTGGCTAGTCTGTGTTGCTACCAGATGGAACACCAGATATGCACTTTCGTTCTGCTAGTGGGGGCCAGAAGCTTAGGAATATAATGCTGGACTCCAATATTGAGCTCTATGGACCCTATGTAATAACCTTACAAACTTAAACCATTTTTTTTTTATATTATATAATAGCATACCAACTTGTTATTTTCTCTGTATAACAACTATTTATATGCTTAATTTGTTACTCTTTTCAGGCGAGACCTTTGTTAAATTGTGGAGGGGGTGGAACTTGTGGCACATGTATGGTGGAGGTAACCTTTTAAGGGACTGTTTGATAGGGGAATGCTTTTAAAGTCTTTACATTTTCATCTTTAATATAAATATTTTAAAAAACAGAAGCTTCTGAGAAAAAGGTAAGTATCTGATAAGGAAGTTCATTCTCATACTCATGATAATGTGTTAATATTCATACAAATCTTTTGAATATATATCACATTCATGACCATCTCATGAATTTTGATTTTTGAAACGTCATTTTAAGAAATATAATTCCTAACAATGAAAAATGATTCTTTGTAACCAACATACCTTTATAAAAAATCTATAAAAACAATAGTCATCTTTAATTGGGCAACATTTCAGAGAGTAAACAGTTCTATTTTACAATTGTTGTTAGGTTCTTGAAGGCAAGGAGCTTTTAAACCCTCGCACTGATAAAGAGAAAGAAATACTGAAGAAGGTAATGCACCTAATGCAAACTTGATCCTCAGATTAAAAAAAATAAAATTGTTCGACATTTTTTACTATAAACTATGAACTATGTTTATGGATAAGAGAATTACAGTTTCTTATATGTGAGTTTTTTCCTTCTTCCAGAAACCAAAGAATTGGAGATTGGCATGTCAAACAACTGTTGGTAAACCAGATTCCACAGGAGCGGTTTGTGGTTCTTCACTCTTGAACTTTAGTTCTACTTGTCTTGTGACTATGTTATACAAACTATTATTACTTGTGACAAACTATATATAATTTAATTTGAATATATTATTTCCATGTAATTATTTTGCATGTCATATTTTAAGAAAAAATTTAATTAATTTATAGTGTAAAATGCATGAAAATTAAGCCCAACTATATGTTGGTTTGTCACTCTTTTTTATTTGATTCAGGTTGTGATTCAACAACTACCAGAGTGGAAAGGGCATGAATGGAAATATACAAAGGCTGAAGAGGAAGATTGGGAATCGGAGTCTCCATAAAGCCAAAAGGAAAAGGAATTGTTGCTACGGCGTTTTTGGTTTTGGTCTGTTGAAAAGTATGAAGAAAATCTTGAGAAGTTGCAATTAGGATTTAGAAGATATATTCTATTGTTTGGACTTCAGAAGGGGGAAATGTGGAAAATATAGTAAAGCTCGTTTGCAGTTTTACATTTCTTAATTTTTAGTGGGATCCACTAAATTGTTTAGTAGATAAGTGTTAATACTGAGTTTGTAGAGAGACAAAAAAAAAATCAAATCACGAAGTAATTATACATATCATTAGATGAAATTTAAGAAAATAAATTTAATTATTACAACCAGCAGAAGAAAGATACTTTATGACTGTATTTATTTTAAAATTAGATTGGTAACCCACTTGAGGAATATAATTCACACTTAGTGATTTAACCGTAGTTAAATCAAGTTTAATAAAATAATTTTTTTTTATGGATTATAGCAACTATACTAAACTGTCATAAATTTTATATATATATATATATATATATATATATATATATACTTCATAAATTATAAGTCATATAATTTAACAAAAAAATTACATATGAATTATGAGAATTGTTGTTAAATAAAATTTTTTGTTTTTAAGAAAATGTAATTGCTGTAATTCATTCATAATAAAAGCAAAGATATAATGAGAAATGCGATGATAGTCATGGCGGTCTGTGAAGACTACAAAAGCTCTAGTTAAACGGTGAGTAACTGAGTTGGTTTGCTTATAGATAAAATTTACACAACAATTTGATAAGGAGGAAAGAAGATTAAGAAAACTAAAAACTCTAATGCCAAATTATGAAAAATCTAGCTTATGTTTCTAAAGGCTAAGCACTAATCTAGGACAATTCGATTGAAAAATGACGTTTTCCAAACGAAGATCAGTAACCCAATGAAGAGCAACTTCCAGGCGGTGGCTTCAGCCTCATGGGGCAAGGAGAGAAAATTAAAATATCTAGTTCTGGCCAAAATGAAAGTACCTTGGTGATCTCTCAAACACGTTCTACCTCCAATTTTTCTTTCATTTGTAAAGAGGGCAGTATCTATAGAGCAAGATAGGGGAAGGGGCCTATGTGATGGGAATAAGGGGAGCAGGGGCTTCCCTTAGGTCTTGAGAGGGGGAAGAGGCGTTCTACCAATCATGTAAAAAAGACATTGTGAACTGAATTACCCCATTCACATCCCAAGGAGTGCCTCTCCAAATGAGCTTGTTCTGACTTCTCCACATGCTCCAAAGCAGGGAGGCAAATTCTCCCAGGTCTCCTAGATCCAATGATGCAGCAATTGAGAAAATAAGATCAGAGATAGATGAGACTGACTCCACAAAAGGGGATATAATATCTCTTAATCTTTCACCTATCCAACAAGGATGAGCAATGTCACACCCAATAAAGAAATGTCATTCATTGTCAAGGGCTTCATCATAGACAACATAGATTGATGAACACTGGACCCTACGAGCTTGGAGGTTTAGACGGGTAGGGAGGCAACCACGACATAATCTCCAGAGGAAGGTACAAACTTGGGGAGGGATCTTTAGCTGTCATAGCTTCCAATTACCCTTAATTTTTAGGTGGGAGGTGTTGAGAACCTGTGTAAATAGCCATGATAAGTAGATTTAACAGAATAGGCTCAATCTTTGCTCCATTTCCAAATGAGAGTGTCATTACCATGGATGTTAAAAAGGGGGTACGAGTGATTGCTTTAACACCATCTTCAATAAAGAGGCCCTCTATTAGAGAAAGGTTTCACGTGTCCGAATCAATGTTCATAAGATCAATAACATGGAGGTCCTCAAATTCTTCCATGATCTGGGTCTGAACAAGGGTTGAGGAAGTTCCTCTTAGCCAAGGCTGGTTCCAATTGAAACAAAGGCCCCATTACCGACACACCATCTAACTCTAGCTTGGATGAGATGGCGAAAATTTCATATGCTTCAAAATAAAAAAATATCTTATGAGATATGTCTAATTTATAAAATTAATCCCACATTTTTCTCTTTGGATTTGGTATTAAATAGAGTGGACTTAGTAAATAGGAGGTGTATTTAGCAAGATATGAAAAAGTTAAAAAATTGTCATTTTTTTAAAAAACGCGCACACAAATTTGTGAAATGAGTCCAATTGATTCTGTCCGATTTTGAAATTTAAGACCAGTTTAATTAGTTTAAGGTCGATTTAATGATTAATCAATATAATGTTGTGTGCGATGCAACCCAAATCTTTTATCGATGTGAAGTGTGCCTCCTATTCTTTAAAAAAAAAAGTGATGCCTCCTATTGTGGGTTCATCCACACCTTTGGCCAGTGTGACAACAAATAATTCTTCGTGGACGTGTTGCTATTGACATCCTAGTGTGTGTTATCCACACTCCTAGTTTCTTTGTTTTTTTATGCTTAAAGTAATCAGGGATGATAATAGATAAAGTGCTACAATATTCTTTCTCATACTTGTGTTAAAAGATTACATGTACCTGATCCCATACTTGTGTGGATAGAAACTTTAGTCCTATTCTCGTATGCGCTAGATACCTATATACTTATGCTTGAGACCGAGACTTTACTTATGTATAGAAATAATAAATCAATATTTTAAATATAAGTAACATAATATGAAAATAACTCAACATGACATTAAAAATAGAACAAATTATAAAATAATTATTAAAGTTTTATGTGATTACACATAAACTTACGTTTTTTTTCATAACATTAAATAATATTATAAATTTGTTAAGAGCATTCTATAAATAACTCAATATTTTCTTATAAATTATATTTTTATCTTATTAAATTTATATAAAATATATTATATGTCTGTTTTTATTCTATAATTATATTACTTATCATAAATTATAATATAAATAATATTTTTAATAATATTTTCACTTAAAATTATAATTATATTGTATTTTATAATATAATTATATTAATATTATATATTTAT
The DNA here is from genome assembly GCA_037954015.1 of Psophocarpus tetragonolobus. Taxonomy (NCBI): domain Eukaryota; kingdom Viridiplantae; phylum Streptophyta; class Magnoliopsida; order Fabales; family Fabaceae; genus Psophocarpus; species Psophocarpus tetragonolobus. Next base: position 34,680,122 of record CM075694.1, read on the forward strand.
AAGGTGCATAGTAGAATGAGTTGGGTAATGTAGTATCCTTATCTACCCAATATATATATACTCAATTTGTGGGTATTATGCTCTTGCATGAAAATATTTTTTAGGATACCATAAAGAGTCTAAGTTTATTTTACCATATGTAGAAGTAACCACTCCCAGTTACACACTCCTAGTATCCACACACATGTAGGCAACACTACACCATATCATTTTCCGCAAATGTGATGTTATCGGTACTTTGTAATGTTAGCACATCAGTTTTTATTTTTTTAATTTTGAAAGTAATGCCATACATATTGTTATTAATTGATAAATTTAATGTGATTAACTAAAGAAGCTATCTTGGAGTAGCCATGCTTCAAGGGAAAATAAAAACAATGACTTTAATGAAGTGGTGGATAGACTTACTTACCGAGTAGCTTCTCGGAATAAATTATAATACAAATAATATTTTTAATAATATTTTCACTTAAAATTATAATTATATTGTATTTTATAATATAATTATATTAATATTATATATGTATAAGGTGCATAGTAGAATGAGTTGGGTAATGTAGTATCCTTATCTACCCAATATATATACTCAATTTGTGGGTATTATGCTCTTGCATGAAAATATTTTTTAGGATACCATAAAGAGTCTAAGTTTATTTTACCATAGTAACCACTCCCAGTTACACACTCATGGTGTCCACACACATGTAGGCAACACTACACCATATCATTTTCCGCAAATGTGATGTTATCGGTACTTTGTAATGTTAGCACATCAGTTTTTATTTTTTTAATTTTGAAAGTAATGCCATACATATTGTTATTAATTGATAAATTTAATGTGATTAACTAAAGAAGCTATCTTGGAGTAGCCATGCTTCAAGGGAAGATAAAAACAATGACTTTAATGAAGTGGTGGATAGACTTACTTACCGAGTAGCTTCTCGGAAGAACAAACTTTTGAATAAGGCTGGGGTTTGTGTTCGGTAAGATTCATCCAAGCTATTTGTGACAAGTTTAATCGAGCTTGTTGGATTTTTTATTTAACACTTATTTATTTTTTATTTATCAGTAAAAAAAGTATTATTATGTTCTTTATTTTAATTCTCCGAAATAAAATATTTATAAATTTTTTTATTCCTCCAACGTAGGAGAACTGGAGAAGGATTGATATGTTAATATATATATATAATACATGCTTGCTTAGTCAAATAATAATAACAATAAAAAAAAGAGTTGAGAGGAGAGGAGAGAAAATAAAAAAAAAAAAGTGAGAGAAGGAAGAATAGACTATAAAATTAAAAATAATAAAATTGATATTTAAAAAAAATTAAAAATAATAAATATTAAATAAAATTTTAGTAGATATAAAATAAAAATCTCAATGGTGGTTGGTGGTTGGTTGGAATATAGTTTCAAAACCTAAGGCCTACGCCTAGGGGTATAACAAATGAACGTCTCAGTCCTTGGCAAGTTAATATGGTATCTCATCAGTCCTACCACAAGCCTTGGGTTAGTTTCCTACTTTGATCATTTGTCGAGTATGGCTAAACTGGCAACTTAGGTCCCACTGATAAAAACATTATATACAAAATTATTTTCTCAATATTCATCACTTAAGATTTAAAAAATAAAAATAAAAAATATTTTTTCAAATCAAACATCTTTTTATATTTTATTGTTTTGCTTTTTATTTTTCCACCACAGCAACAAAAAATTAGCTACTTTTTTTAAAAGGTATGATTTAATTTATTTTAGGAGTATACAAAAACTTTTTCCATAAAAAAATGTACCCATTGAAATGTATCCCTGTCCAACTCTTCTTCACAAACAACCAAACCCTTCAAATCCCAAAAAATTACAACTTGCCCATTTTTTACGGTTTCGTCCTCTTCATTCATTCTAGAACCAACGTTCTCCAATGGCGGACGGCGACACCGGTTCGGTCCAGTCCCAGCGACCGGATTCCTGCGGCCGGTTCGGCCGGTTCGGCGGCAGGTACGTTCCTGAAACCCTCATTTTTGCCCTTAGGGAACTCGAATCCGCGTTCCACTCCCTCGCTTCCGACGAACACTTCCAGGTTCCGAATCCCAAGCCCCACTTCTTTTTTCTTCGAACCCGCTAAAGGGTCGCTTCGAAACGCAACAAAGTTTACATCTTTTGCAGAAGGAGCTGGCGGAGACTCTCCGGGACTACGTGGGTCGCGAGAGCCCGCTCTACTTCGCGGAGAGGCTGACGCGCCGTTACGCGCGTGAGGGTGGAGGGCCCGAGGTGTATCTGAAGAGGGAGGATCTGAACCACACGGGTGCGCACAAGATCAACAATGCGGTTGCTCAGGCTTTGCTTGCTAAGAAGTTGGGAAAGAGAAGGGTTATTGCTGAGACTGGTGCGGGGCAGCATGGGGTTGCCACTGCCACTGTTTGTGCGAGGTTTGGTTTGGAGTGTGTCGTGTATATGGGAGCCAGGGATATGGAGAGACAGGCTCTTAATGTCTTCAGAATGCGCCTTCTTGGTGCTGAGGTGTGTTGTGTTGTGTTGTGTTTTTTTTCCCACTTTCTATTACTTGTGCTTGTTCTTGGCGTTTTGTTTTAGCAGGATGGGAATGAGTGTTTTTGAGAAAATGATCATATGTTGGAAAGTTTGATAAATGATAATTGTGACACTAGTACCTGTACCTCCTTTATATATATAGGTTGATGTTTTAGGTCTAGGGACTAGACTAGTCCCCTACTATGTGACAAACCAAGAGAAAGGTGCCCATATCTAGTAAATGATAACTTTTGATACTAGTATCTTTATTTTGTCAGGTATGTTTTAGGTCTAGGGGCTAGTTCCCTACAATGTGACAAACCAAGATCGCGCTTCGCAGCTCACGAGGTGTAGCTAGCCGTGCTTTAGCCCTTTGAGGCTTTGACTAGTCTCTAGTGAACACTGAAATGTCTGCATCCCCATGAGCACTGCTCATTTGCTGCTAAGAGAGACTATAAAAGGCTGTGATACCAATTGATAAGAACCTTTGTAGAGTTATACCACAAAAGCTAGTTACTGTAGTTGGAGCGCCCAACTCCTCATAGACCCTACATTAGTATCCATACATTCAGCGTGGCACTCAAGACTCACACCTTGTAATTGGATCCTAAATAAATTAAGTTTGAATTTGGAAATAACCATGGGGAAAGGCTTCTTAATTATGAATGGCTGAATGCAAGTTTTATCTGATGATTAGACATTACAACTATTTGTTTGACAGTTTTAACATCAATTTGGTTTTTGGTAAGAGCCTAATAATGTTGTTTGATTCGTGTAGCTGAACTGACACTGATGTTGTTTTTTGGAGAAGGCTTGGTTGTTTCTGTATTTTACTAGTGTCTCAATTTCAAATTTCATTGGGCCTGATGATTGGTTAATTTTGTGATGTAGGTCAGAGCTGTTCATTCTGGGACTGCTACACTGAAGAACGCTACATCAGAAGCTATAAGGGATTGGGTGACTAATGTAGAGACAACACATTATATTCTGGGTTCTGTTGCCGGGCCACATCCCTATCCGATGATGGTTAGAGAATTTCAAGCAGTGATTGGTAAAGAAACAAGAAAACAAGCATTGGAAAAGTGGGGAGGGAAGCCAGATGTTCTGGTTGCATGTGTTGGTGGTGGTTCAAATGCCATGGGACTTTTCCATGAATTTTTTGATGATAAAGATGTTAGACTGATTGGTGTGGAAGCTGCTGGCTTGGGCCTAGAAAGTGGTAAGCATGCTGCTACATTAACAAAAGGAGAAATTGGAGTTTTGCATGGTGCAATGAGCTATCTTTTGCAGGATGATGATGGGCAAATAATTGAGCCTCACTCTATCAGTGCAGGGTAATGCATCTGGTTAGTATTTGTTTACCCTTTCTCTTGTCTGCCCAGATTTTATTAGTTCCAGTTTTTCTTTCTTGTTTCGTTGTATAGGTTGGACTACCCTGGGGTTGGACCAGAGCATAGTTTCTTGAAAGATGTAGGGCGTGCTGAATACTACAGTGTTACTGATGAAGAAGCACTAGAAGGTAGGACCACCTTATATTTAAGAGAAATGCTGGTAACATATGTTCTAATAAATTCTTTTGAACACATTCTCTAGTCTCTACAATTAATTGAAAGCTATTAGAAATTACAAAATTTTACGGGTGTTACTTTTAATTTAATGAACCACACTCATGATTTTGTTATTTTGTATTTCCAGTGAATTTTTTAACTGGCAATGAATTTTTTTGAGAGAGTGTGTTATAACTTGTTGCTAACACTCCTTTATATGTTAATAATAGCTGTTGTTGTGAATCACTATTGCAGATTCAATGTTCATTTTGTTATGGCATTGCAATATTCTTATTTGTTGTTTCCTTTATTTGTTTGATTTGCTATATAATTAGTGTTCATATACACCGTGACATATTGTTTAGGCAAGACGCCATGGTTATCAGGTAGAGCTATTAGCATATATATTAAGTTCTCATGTTTTCCAAGATCAGAAATTGAAGTTGCTCTTACACCTTGTTTCTTTGTCTCCTGTTGGTTGCTTTTTTTTATTGCAGCCTTTAAGAGATTATCTCAGCTGGAAGGTATTATTCCAGCTTTAGAGACATCTCATGCCCTGGCTTATTTAGAGAAACTCTGCCCTACCCTTCCAAACGGAACTAAGGTTGTGGTTAACTGCAGTGGCAGAGGGGATAAGGATGTTCAAACTGCTCTCAAGTACCTGAATGTTTGAAAAGGCGTCCTCTTCTGCTACATGCGATGAAATGATTGAATCTCCAGCAAAGCTGAACAACTTGGCTCTTGAATGGCTTTCTTTCTTTTTAAGATTGCTATGAGATTCCTGTGTTTAAGGGTGATTACTTGTGAAAGAATTCATCTGGGAATACTTCACTTCGTGAAAAACCAACATGTGATTTAGAAATTTGAAAATATTGTAAGGGCTAAGGAGTTACAGGATGATGTGTTTTCTTTTTTTGTTACAAAAAAGGAAGAAACAAGATTGGAATCATGCAGTCAAGAATGTATGATATATGAATAATGGATGTTATTCAGTTTTGTTAGTCTATATTGTTAAATCTAGTTTGAAATACGAGTGGGAAATTGGGAAGAGTTACATTTGGAGAAATAATATTAACCTCTTCATTTACACATTTGTTTGAGGAAATTAAGTACAAAATTTACCGTAAAAGTCTGTAATATTACTAATTCCAAGTTACAGTTGAGCAAATGATGAATTTAAGGGTCAGTTTCCTGTTTATCTCTTTAGATAAAATCATACCTGTGTGTCAGCAAAAGAAACTTGAAATTTTTTTGGTGTTCTAGACAAATTGAGAAAAAAATACTCTAATGTCGCCTCTGAAATTACCATGGATGGCAAAAATAAGTAAATCCTGAATGACAACCTTATTGTAACAAAAAACTAAAAAGAAAACCATGTGATTTTCAAACTCGAAAATCATTCTCAGTAGGGTTGAATATCATTTTGATACAGTTTGAAAAATTTTTATTTTTGTTAAAAATGACATCTAGTTATTAATACGTAATCTATTCAATTTTATAAACAAATGGCCAAATAAAAACTTATAAAAAAAATATTTATACTTGAACTATCAACAAAAAGAAATTCACATAAATTACAGCTGAAACTGTATAAATCTTCTTTAAAATACGTGTTTTTATTTCAGGTTCCCATTCACTTTTTTATGAACGAAAAGACTGATGCAATTCTGCACACTGCACAAACCTTAGATAAATCAGTTTGGGTGTATAACGACTAAGAAAAGTTATAACTTTAATGCGTTTATCTTAAAAAACAAAATTTAATTGAAACGCAATGATAAGTGACAATGTAGTGTTTATTTTACCCCATGGTTTAATTATATATCTAAAATATTTTTTAATTAATTGATATGCCATTCTTCTTGTTTTTTTACTAAAGATATACCATTCTTTTACATTAACTGTATATTAAAATTAAATTAAAATAAGAAAAGTATATTTCTGAAACACTTTAACCCTAATTAGCTTACTTTTACTTTTTTCTTCGATTATTGTTAAAATTAATCTTTTTCATGAATCTAATCATATTATTGTTAAACTAATATTTAATAGAAATACGTGGCAGACAATGCAATAATATCACGCCAATATGTTTGTTACTTATTGAATATCAAGTTAATGGAATGATTAAAATTGAACAATGAAAATAATATAAAACTAAATTCATCCATAAAAAAACGATTGAAAAAAAAAATTCAACGGGAAAGAATCAAAATTGTAATTAAGTTTAAAATTGACTAAAATCTGTAAAATTAGGAATGATGACTTAAAAGAGACCTAGAAGATTATATGATTCGTAATAAATTTTATATAATTTTAAAGAATAATTTTTTTGACAGCATAACAATAAAAATAATTAGAAAAGTGTTTAAAGAGTGATATATAGAGTATGTTTGAAAAAGATTATAATTTAGATTATAAATTATTTTAAAAATAAACTTAATGTTTGATATTCATATTAAATTTATATATTTTTTTAAAAAATAATTTTTGAAAAATGAAAAAGAAATTGTAGTTTAAAATTATTTTTCAGCTGTTTTCATCAAATTGTATTTGTAGTTTAAGAAACTGAAAAATAAGCTCTTTTTTTTTCGTGAGAAAGTCAAAGTGGTCATGTTGAGAAAAGTCAAACTGTGACGGTCATTTACCAGTGGGTCCCACCGTAGCAAACGTGGCAAAATCTGGTTCGATTCATGGACGTGTCAGCTACACAATTGAATGACGGAAATAACCTCCATTACAGAGACGTTTGACACCTACGAGGAAGGGATAGAAACGTCAAAAGAGAATAACTTCCGCATGTCGAAACCGTTGGGAGGGAAAACGGAAATTGTTGTCCCTTCTCCAAAACCAACAACACAACACTGCAATCAGCATCATCTTCTTAATGAGAACGGATAACACAGAGAAAAACAAACTCACACACACACACACGCAAAAGGGTTCCAAAGAGTTAGGTTTTGTGTCGACAATGATCCAATGGACGAAGCAGTTGAATGCTGCATTTGGGGCATCGTTTCTTTGGCTGATTTTCTTGATTTACTTCACCCAGGTCTCAATTCTTCACCTTTTGTTTATTTTTCATTTAAATTTTAAATCTTTTCGTGGAACCAGTTGAGGGTGTTTGTTGTTTTCCGTTTCCCTTTTATTGTAAGATCTGATGGTTTTGGTTTTGTTATAATGCGTGTTATTGTTCAATTATTCATTTGTAGATTCCGTTTTTATGCATAAGATTGCTCTGAATCGGAATTAATGATGGTGTTTTGTTTCATGTCTTGTTTCTCTATGAGAAGTGATGATTCTATTTGTTTATCAGCTGCTATTAGATTGCATAAGTATCATGCTGACTTAACATTATATGACAATAATTGATGCCTTCCCTTTTTGTTTTGTTCTTTTAACAATTGCATTGCAGGGTTTTAGGTCTTTTGTATGGACCGCGATTTCTTACCAGCTTAAAGATAATCTTAAGCTGTCACCCTCAGCTTCCCAATTTGTGTTTTCTGTAGCATTTTTCCCATGGAGCATTAAACCATTATATGGGTATGAATCATTCCTTTTATTTTAATTGATGATTCACACGTAGAAACACTTGACACACAGATTTGTGCATTTATAACAGTTCAAAATATATCTATACACTAAGGAAGATTTGCAAATTACATCAACCTTAATCATTTTTTTGTGATGCTTTTTCCGTGCTTATGTTTCCTATCATTATATCATATCTTTTCAGCTTTCATATTCAACTATTGAGACATTATATCATATCTTTTCAGCTTTCATATTCAACTATTGAGAAAATATGACAGAATGATGGAAATTATGTTTTGATTTTTTGATAATGAAAAGGGAAAGGACAGGGAAAAGTATGAGATCAAATTAAATTATATGTAATGAAGGCATAGGTTTTATATGGATTATAGAATGCTAGATACTAATGTACCTCTGGATCAATAAGTAACCTTTTAATTCAACATGAAAAATAACTGCATAAATGGAATTTTAATATTACTTTTCAATAACTCTCCCAGCCTACTTAATTTTGTAGTTGAATTTAAAATCTGCAGCTTAATTTATGTAGTTTTTTTGTGTAAGTGTATCTATTTATTTACTAAATCAATTTTATACTACCTACTTGCAATCTGATTTTGTTACCGATTCACAGAATACTTTCTGATTGTATTCCAATTAAAGGAAGAAAACGAATGCCCTACTTAATGATTGCCACTGTGCTCTCCCTAATACCATGGTTGATTTTAGGCCTAAATTCAACCTTGAGGGATTCAAGATGGCACCTGATGGTATTATTGACTGCACAAAACTTGGGCTCAGCCATGGCAGATGTTGTTGTTGATGCAATGATAGCAGAGGCAGTAAGATATGATCGGTATGTTTGCATCATAGGTTCCTGATTATAATTTTCTGCAGAAAACTTCATATTTAATGGTATATTCCCACATATAGATATTGTTAATGCTAAAATATGGGATAGCAATTAAGAAAACTACAGAAACAAAAATATTCGCAGAACATTTGAATTGTAGTTTAATTTTTTTAGCCTATTTACTATTTTCTTTCAATCTTCAGAACAAGGATGCAGGATAAAATCAAATACTGTGTGTTCAATTGTGTGCGTATTAGTTGTTGATCACTGAAAAGCTATGAAATGGTCAATGTGATTTGGCACAAGAATTGTTGTTTTGATTTGATACCTACCAACATATGTCGCCCTTCTCACTAGATAACTGAATTCAATAGAATTTATTCTTTTCGTGAACATAAGAACTTCCAAATTCAATCTCTCAATTAATGGATGATGAAAGCTTTTCCTAGGACTTACTTAACTTTGTAACTTTTGTTTATAACCTTTTAACTTAGCCTTATTTCAGTTAGTAGACCCATAGGTAAGGTTTGAACTGAAGGGAATTTCCCTTCTGAATCTTATTGGTGGGTATTCTATATCTTGTATTTGTGTATTTGTGTCTAACCGTTTTGGTGTGACTCTGGACTGTTACTCTGTTAATGCAATCTTTGCTGAATGCTTTTCATATACTCTGATTAAGTGCTTGCTTTGTTGGTCAGGGCCTCATTTGCAGGAGATCTCCAGACAATATCTTGGTCTTCTATGGCTTTGGGAGGAATATGTGGGAGTTTGTTAGGAGGATATGCATTGTCCAATTTACGGGTGGAAGCTATTTTTCTTCTGTTTTCTATACTACCATGCATGCAGTTATTATCATGCTGTTTTGTGGAGGAGAACTCTGTAAATAACAATGTTTCACCAGAGGATTCAATTGTAAGGGATTCACATATGAATGGCAGTACTCTAGATGAAGATAGTTCTTCAACCAAAAAGTCCCACAGCAGCATAAGAAGAAGAAAGAAGGGCAAAAAGAATACAAAAGGTAGAGCAGTAAATAGCAGCAAATCAAAGATTTTTAAGAAAGAAGACTCCCTGGCATTAAAGTGGTTCCAGTCTTTGAAAGAAGCAATTTTTGATTTGTGTCACGCATTTAGACAGCCAATGATTTGGAGGTAACTAAAGTAATATTTAAAGCTTATGTACAGTGTACACATTTTAAATTTTAATTATATACTTTTAAGATTGTGAATGATTCCTTATTGAAATCAAATTTCCTATTTGAGACTTTTATGTATCTGTTATAGTTTGAGTAAATCTGCATCCTGAGTCCAACCAGTTCCGTAAAATGGTATTTTGGCTACTAAACATGTTTACCCTAGTTCCTGCAACCGTCTAACTACATAGACATTGAAGGTTTGTTTGGTAAACTGCAGCCGATTGAAACGATTATCTTCATCTTTCTTCACATGATTGCTGGTTTCTACTTTCTATGGATAAAAAGACATAATCAAGTTAGAAAGCGTATATTGACAGACGTTCCCTTCAAAATATTCTCTGCAATGGTTCAGAACTGTGAATGAATTTGTTTGAGTGAATGATTTGGTGAAAAATACTGAGCATCTGGCATAATTTTTTATACTGAATCTCTAAATTAAGGTACACTGAATTATGTCCGGGTAATAATGAATCTAGGAAACAGAGATGAACCTAATAACTCGACAATAACTAATGAACCTACACAAACTAATATATGTTACGAAGACTACCCAAACAACTGAGGTATTTAAGCTTGGTTTTTATACACTGTTTTTGTGTGTATGGCCTTATGGAGTGAGGCTAATTCATTTCATGCATATGATATAACATGGTCATTTGTTACTAATAACCTTTGTTGTTATATGTTGGTGATGGAAGACCTATGTCTTGGTTTTTCCTTGCTCTTGTTACTGTCCCAAATCTTTCAACCGTCATCTTCTACTATGAGACCGAAGTTTTAAAGCTAGAAGCATCTTTCCTTGGGACTGCACGGGTTGTTGGTTGGTTGGGACTTATGCTAGGTACCTTCATTTATAATCGTCACCTAAAGTATATGACCCTACGAAAAATCCTCATGTAAGCAACCAAGGATTATTTTTCTTTCATGGATAGCTAACTTGTATATATATTTAATATTCTGATATGTTTTTCATCCTGATTACAGGTGTGCCCATATTGGGTTGGCCTTCTTGAGTCTTCTGCAGATTGTGGTAGTGTCTAGGAAAAATATTGACTTTGGCATCTCAGACCAGATTATGGTGCTTTTTGGCTCGGCTCTTTCTGATGGAATCAATCAATTCAAGTTTGTTACTGTTATTGGTTTCTCTCTTTATTTAGTTCAAGTAGCACATGGTTGGATAAGTGAAAAATACGTCAAAAAAATACATAAAATAAGCTTGAAAAACATGTTATTTTATGAATTTAATTAGAATACACAGCGTAAAGCCGTAAATGTTTTCTGCATAGTCAGCTAATCATAATTTCTAATATAATTCAAAATTATTGATTGTTGTAGTAGTTACTTTAGTTATATCCATGGTGATTTCTAATTTCTTGACAGTTTATTTTATTTACACTATTAATTATCAAAATTAAACTTATTTTATTAATATGCACTTCATCATCATCTCAAAATAGAGGAAGACAATGGGTGTGAGTGTGGATGGCAAGCAAATTATTGCATCTCTATTTTTTTTTTCATTCCTTATGTTTTCCAAGCACATCTAACAGGCATTAGAAGTGTAGAAGGTTTTTTATTTTTGTGTCTATCAATTTTCCACTGCATTTTGATTTACCAGTAGCCTCAGGGGCACCTGAGTTTTTGTTGCTGGAAGCATAATGATTTGAACCGTTTTTTTTTTTTTTTTTGTTTTACACACCTTTAGTTCCGATTCTTAACCATTCTTTTTCTGGAAAAAACTGCAGGTTTATGCCATTCTTGATCTTATCTGGACAACTATGTCCTCCAGGAATTGAAGGGACTTTATTTGCTCTTTTCATGTCAATAAACAACTTGGGTTCTACGCTGGGGTCTTTTGTTGGTGCTGGTTTGGCTTCTGTGTTGAACATTGATTCAGGGTCATTTGACAATCTTCTCTTGGGCATTGTGGTCCATGCCTTTTGCAATTTCATCCCAGTTGCTTTTCTGTTTCTGATACCAAAGGAAGCTACTGGTTCATCTTCATAGATTGTGACTACCACAGGGACTGGCTTTACTTTATTAGTGTTTCTAGGCTCACCATAGTTGATGTTTTACACTTGTAAACGGGAAAGTTATAGAGGAAACGAGGAACATATTAATCTGATTTATACAAACTCGGGTCATAGTGATTGTATATACTCTAATACTGCAATTTTGGTAAGCAAGTCTATTTTACATGAAAAATTGGAAAGGTAGTTGGTTGATACTAGTTTATATACATGTTCGTAAACTTTTATAAAAGCTTGATCATTAATAATGAGTTTGGTTTTGGCCAATAATGCCTTGTCAAAATGGTTTTGGGAATATGAATGCAGTTTGTTGAAGCATACTATTCGGTAGCACTAAACTATCTTCTTTCTCAATTTTAAATTCACGAATTGTGATATACATTTGATAAAAAAAATTCGATATGGAAGAATCAAAATTATCCTTCAATAGTTACGCTTGGCTTTGAATTGGAATTGGAATTTATTAAATCATATGGTTGGCAGTGTTCTTGAAAATCTTATAATATATAAATAAAAATATAAAAAACAGTTCAGCAAAAGCCACTCTTTTTTATCAGAGCCTGGTTTCGATCCAGGGACCTGTGGGTTATGGGCCCACCACGCTTCCGCTGCGCCACTCTGATTCTTGGTAACTTATTTCCATCAATTTTATATAATATAACAAAGTCAGCAGTAGTGATTTTTTTATCATTCTAAGAATTATGCATGAGAAATTCGCCTGAAATAGATGCTCCACAAGACAGTTCAATTAAGGTAACCTCAGACACTCAATTTGGTAATAGCTCACGATTTTCCTCTGATTATTTGTGGTTCATTCTTCGATTCTCAATGTGATCAGATAAACCAAATCGAGGAAAAAGTTTTCGATTCGCGAGGAATCTCCTTCAATAGGTCAGGTAATTGCTTACGATTATGCACAAATTATCTATGGATTATGTTCTAATGTTTCATTCTCAAGAATATGTTCGTATAATTGGCACATGAGCATACAAAAAAACTTTCAACGTAACTGCAATCTGATTTCATTAACGACTATGTCTATGGTGTGGTTTCTCTCCTATTACAAGAAAAATTCAATAGATTAGAGAAATGATAGATTCCACAAGCATAATGTACAATAAATACTAGTATAATATATGCTCTAAAAAACAAGGGAGTGATGCATCATAAACATTTCAGACGATTCTGGTAGGGTATTCTATAAAGAACAAGTGAAGCTATGGGACAGTCGAAGAGGCATGAAAGCCTCACTGAATTCAACTTTTGTTTTCAGCATTCATACTGTAACCTCTCCTAATGGTGAGGGTTTTGCTTTCATATTGGCAAAGAGACTGAATGGGGATTTTGGTAAGGTTTAGGCCAAGTGTGTGCTTGAGTTGGGGTTAACATGCTGTCATCCTAACCCATTTGAGAGGCCATCAACTAGAACTTTGTTGCTAGTCCTGATAGGGAGGGAAGAGAACCTAACTAAATGGAACAAATGAAAGGAGGACCCAATAGTGATCTTTAACATATACTCCTATATTTTTATATTTGTATGATAATCAAAGTTTTTACTTTTTAGAGCAGAATTATTATGCATAACAAACAATTATTTTTTTTTCCAATTTACCATACGATGATAAACAATAGAGGTATAAGCAATAAAAAAATGTATAAATAAACATATATTTTAAAAATATTAAATTAAAATTAATGTACACTTTAATATATAACAAGAAAATTGTTAACATATTCAATTTAATACAATAGAATTTGCCTCTAGCGGCAGAATTCATTTTATTTATTTTTAATTATCTTAAAATTTTCTACATTTTCAATCAAGAATCAATTTTCTTAGAATGAAGTGTTTTTTCTGGAAGTACTCCAACAACAACATTAGTGGTTTTTACGATTCTTAGAGTTAAAATTAGTTTTAACATATTTAAAATGGGAAAAAGCCGATATATATTACAATACAATACTTTTATTTTTTTTCCTGAATAATGAATATAATAAATTTATTAACTTTAAATATAATTATCTTTAAATTTATATTTATAATAATTTATATCAAAGTTTTCAAAACCAGACTGTATTGAACGGGTCAAGGCATGAGTTTAAGTTTAAGGTTCAAAGGTTAAACTAGGTTTTAATCAAAATTGAACCGGATTGGATAAAATATTATTTTTTTACTAATATAATAATATGCTAAGGAAAACATAAGTTATATATGATTTATAGTATATACATATAATATATCTTATTAAATTTAAGTGTTGTTCTCGTTGTAATATTATTTTCTAAATTATAAAAAATACCTGCTAAGGAGACTAGTAAGCGTGGAAAGTTTTAGACTCCATGAAATTAGTTGTCTTTTTTAATTTTTCACCTAAAATTTTCTACCTAAAATTTAAAATCCCTATTTTTCAATTTTTTGTCTTTTTTTTTTTTCCTGAAAGGTTTAACTCCTGAACTGAAGCGATTCTTTCGGTTCCAAACCGGTTCATCTAGTTCCTGGTCGGTTTGTTCCTCCCTTGATTACTTAGAAATTTTGGATCGAAGACTGATCAAGTTTTTGTTCAACTGGTTAAATCGATCTGTCCAAATCGGTTATGAAAACTATGATTTATATTGTTTGTTAGTCTTTTTTTCATAACAATATTGTTCGTTAGTCTAAACATTTTTACATTCAAATTACATAAAAATTAAACAAAAAACATTAAAATAATCTTAAAAATTGAATTATTATTTTTAAAATAAAAATCTTCTATACATTTTAGGGATTGATTTCACAATTAATCATGTTTTTTTATATTCATTTGTATTTTTTGGTTACGTAAATTCATTTGGATTTGAACCAAAAAAAATCATTTGTATGTTTTTTGTTTTAGTCTGCATTTGTATGTTTTTAATTATACAGACAATTTTTTTTCCCATTTGTATAATCAAAATCAATTGAATGTTAATCAAACCAGACAATTTTTTTAACATTGATTATTTTAGTCCCTCTCAGCAAAGGCGTCACTTTCCTCTAAATTTGATTAGTGAATGCAATACCCAGAAAACCCAATTTGCGAAAAAACAAGAAATTGGAAGAAAGATTTGGCAAAGGGTAAAGGGAGATGAGAAGAAGGCCTGGAATTGGAGGGTTGCAGACGCATGCTGCTGCAAGGGATCAATTCCGTTTGTTGGGTGAAAATGTGGCAAAGATCAGAACCGATTTGATGAAGGAGCAGCTTGCGACTTTTCGCTCTCAGCTCGAAGATTTCGCTCGAAAACATAAGGTTGGTCTCAATTTTTCTTCATCCCATTTTGTTTCTCATGGGTTTTGTTCTTGAAAGTGTAAACCAGGTTTGTGTTGGAATAATGAGTTGTATTTTTTATGCAGCATATTATAATTAGTTTTTAATTTATCATAATGTAATTGGTTTGTTAGTTCTGCATAATTGTATTTGTCTGATATGTCATAATTTTTTTTGGAATTTGTGTGTCAAGTTGTTTCATTCTTCTGCTGTGCCAATTTTTTTGTTGGGTGTTGGAAAAATTTAATTGCGTTTTCGGAGCTGGGTGTTTTTAGTGCAAAAGGAGGTTGTTTTTTTTATTTTATTTTTGTTTTTTGGTAGTTGGGCTTGCCTGCGTTTGAGTGAAATTAACGAAGGATAAAACTTAAATGCCGTTGGTCCTATTCTTTAATTAGGATTAGAGTTTTACCTCAATAATCTTAGTTGATATTTAATACAAAAATTTGTTACGTGATTATCAAAGGAAAACTCTTAACTCTTATGAGAATACTCCAAAAGCACTTACAAACTGCATTTAAGTTTGTTGTTTATAAAAGTTTGTAACTTTGGAGATGGGTTTGGCTCTGGGACCTTGACAAACGTCAATGTGTTTTAGGCATTGATTTTGAGGTTAACCGCAGAATATGTGGTACGAATCATGACATAGAAATGAGTTGAATTTGATATTTTTAGCGATGTTGCTGATTACTGATGTTGCATACCAGTGGAGTTCTGTTTGGGGTGTGTTTGACTAATTTGATTGCCTTGAACTTCGGGGAAGTGGCTGACTAACAAGAAACAACACACATTGTTCATGGTTTTTGGTGTTGGCCTTACAAAAATCTCACTTTTATTTTGCAATTAATGATTAAATTAAAATTTTCTAACGGTTGATATTATTTGTTTAGAATGACATCCGCAAGAACCCTGCATTCAGATCACAGTTTCATGAGATGTGTGCTAAAGTTGGAGTAGATCCCTTGGCCTCAAACAAGGGTTTCTGGGCAGAGCTGTTAGGAATTGGTGACTTCTATTATGAACTTGGTTAGTGATATCTTTTTTAACCTTGTTTGAATGAGTTTCTAATGCATGCATGGGTTTTTATGTACTAGTAATCTAATATTCATATGCTATTATGATAAATTGAAAATTAATGTGGAATACCTGAGAAAAAAATATAGGATGACTGGCAATAATGGAGTTTGTAGTTTCTGAACCATACATGATAGTCTTATTCCAGAAAACGAGAATAACATTTCAAATCTGGATAGGAAGGATAATTAAATTCATCATCATATTTATTGGGTTCACTCTTAGGGAAGAAGGTTTACCTTCAGGAAGATTTTTAAATTTCAAAACTACAGCCTGTTATATATAGGCTAATAGGCATATATATATCATGGTATTTTATGGTTATAAAGGTAAATATGAGATTAAATGTCCCTATTACCTGCTTATAACATCGCATGACCCATGAACAGGATACTGTAATTGAGCTTTGTATATTGTGAAGAGTATCTATGCCCTTGGAACTTAAAATAACCAATCCAACATTCTATTATTAATTAAATATATAACTGTGATAGCTTGGTAATGTATTATTAACTAGGCTTATATCCCTATATGCTAAGATGTTCCTTATGAACATGATGATTTCTCTTTACATTTTTATTCACACTACATTGTAATCCCTATATGGTATTTTATTGTTATAAAGGTAAAAATATGAGATTAAATGTCCCAATTACCTGCTTATAACATTGCACCACACATGAACAGGATACTGTAATTGAGCTTTGTATACTGTGAAGAGTATCTATGCCCTTAGAACTTAAAATAACCAATCTAACATTCTATTATTAATTAAATATATAACTGTGATAGCTTGGTAATGTATTGTTAACTAGGCTTATATCCCTATATGCTAAGATGTTCGTTATGAACATGATGATTTCTCTCTACGTTTTTATTCACACTACATTGTAATTCAATGTTTTACAAACTTATAATTGTTGAAGTATTTATCTTTTTTTATTTAATAGACCATTCTTGATTTATTTTTTTAATTAAATCCAAGCTGCTTATTTTCACTATCTTCTTAGCATGTATACTAAGATGAGCTACTTGGCTATGGCTAGACAGGAGTACAAATAGTGGATATTTGCTTAGCTACTAGAGCCCTCAATGGAGGACTGATCAACCTGCAAGAACTCTGTCATCTCCTTCGCCAGAGACGAAAAAATGATCGTGGAGTTGTGTCTGAGGATGATTGCTTGCGTGCTATTAGTAAGCTGAAGGTCTTGTGCTTTAGGTTGCCCATAAACTAGATTATGATTAATACCGTTTATGAGTGTGACATAGATAATGTATGCTTGACTCAGGAAATCTTAAATAAATGATGAAGACGATCTCAAATAAATGTGTTCAAGGTTTCTGCTATCACATATGTTTGCACATTGGTGCATTTTTCATCCTAAATGTGCTACTACTTTTACAGCATGCCTGACACTTTCCCATTAATTAATCCTACTCTGAGAATTGACCATATCTGAGCAGCCATATCTCCGTCACAACCCCATTACATTGATTCATTATTCCCTTTAACTGTTGTACTGCTTACAAACTGTTGTATTTGGGATGGGAATTTTGATACTTCTTAGGACTTAAAAGTTAAAACTTGAATATGGTTGAGGCTATGAGCAAAGGTCACAAATGGTAATGGCCAAACACATTTATACTTTATCAGAAAAACGAAAGAAACTTGATAATATTCAGTTAAAGGTGAAAATTGAGATGTGTCATGTGAATGGGTTAATTGTGGGAGGAGTCCACCTGACAATTTTGGAGTTGCTCTGATATATGGATTTAAGTTGTAGGAAGGCCTTCAGTTTTTTGAAAGTAAACTGGGGAAAATTGATGGGACAAAACTCTTTCTTAATCTATGGATTGTAAGTAGAAGATAGACCAACTATTATTTATATAGATTCTATGTGTTGAAATGTTTTATAAATAATAAATATTTTTTGAAAAAAAAAAAATACTATGCTACTGCATTAATTACTGACTACCAAGTAATGGATCATATTGCTTATATAAAGATGTTAGTGTAATGATCAATCACTCTTTGTTTTATGCATCTTTTTTATATAAAGATGATACTGCTATGTAAAAAGATGTCTACTTTTCTTATGGTTGGATTAAATAAATTACATATGGTGAACCTAACTTGCATGTGTATGTTGGAACTTGGTAGGGCCTTTGGATATTTGAGTGCATGTGTAAAGAATAGTACATTTACCTTTAGTTCATCTTTGTTTTTCCTTCTCCATTTGAGAGTTTTGTTACATGTGTCCTGGTTGACCATATGGTGCTTCATATGGATGAGTAACTAAAATTTCAGGTGCTGGGTAGTGGTTTTGAAGTTATTTCTGTTGGAAAGAAAAAACTTGTTCGTTCAGTTCCAACTGAGTTGAACAAAGACCACAATGAAATTCTAGAACTTGCCCAGGTAACAACTATTTCTTCTTTTTTAGATATGGTAACATTTGTGTTTTTCACTGGATCCCTATATGTATGAGCTAAGTTTAAGGTGTCATTACTCATTATTACTCGTTCCTTTCACTGTAATTTGGATTATCTTGCTTTGGATCTTGTTTGATTGTTAACATGTACATTTATAAACTAGTGGTGCACTGAGGCATTATAATGAAAGTTGGAGCACATAAAGCTTGATTAATTGCAGTTTAATTTGATTGACATTAAATAGAACTTGGATTCCTTGTATTGAAGAAAAAATTTACTCTGTCCAACTTATCTAGTGTAGCAAAAGTAGTTATGCAGTCAGTGCTGCTTGAGAAGGATTAGTCTTTTCACATTTACATAACATTTTATTTACAGACTCAAGGATTTGTGACTGTAGAAGAAGTAGAGAGGCGATTATCTTGGAATTCTGGCCGTGCCATTGATGCCCTCGAAACGCTGCTTGATGTAAGACAACTATTTCTTTCTCTTCATCTGAGTAACACATTCCAATCTCAAGTCACTTATGTAATAATGAAACACTGTTGGATTATGCAGGAGGGGCTTGCAATGATTGATGATGGCCATAGAGATGGTAAACGGAGGTACTGGTTTCCTTGTGTATCTCCCATCTCATCTTTAATAGGAGTTGATTCCTAATAAATTTAAGGGAAATGACTGAGGTCTGATTTTTGAAGACCTATGTATGTTTAGATTGTTACAGAATCGAAATTTATTATTACTTCTGATATTCTTTATACTAAAATATGTGGTTAACTGTGTGTTTAGTGTACACATATGTATGGTTATTGGGAAATGGATATATATACTTCATTTTCTGTAAGTGGGTGCTTGCGTGACTAGATCGGTTCCAGAGCTAATGTGTAACACCCTCTATGCTTTGAAAAGGGGGGGGGGGGGTTTGGTTTGCAAT
Organism: Psophocarpus tetragonolobus; assembly: GCA_037954015.1. NCBI lineage: Eukaryota > Viridiplantae > Streptophyta > Magnoliopsida > Fabales > Fabaceae > Psophocarpus > Psophocarpus tetragonolobus. Next base: position 34,699,523 of record CM075694.1, read on the forward strand.
GCAGTATGATGATTTTTGGTTTTTGTTTAATATATTTTTTTTTAACAACTAATATATTCATGCTATAAAACGTTGCAAATTGAAGCTACTAATGTTTTGGAACGTCGCCAATGTTCTATAACGCCCAATAAGTTCCTAGTCGAGCGTTGATACAACGATTAAAATGACCAAAATTTTAGTTATGATAGAATTGAGATTGTTTCTATTTTTTATTTTACAATTAACAACAAAAATTTGTCAGGTTAGCTTTATTTGATTTTCTTTTTTCCAACTTTTAAAAAAGAAAAAGTGACTTATTTTTATTGTTCTTTTTTTATTAACTTGTATACAAATAATTTGAATAAACAAAGAAACAACATAGTATTTTATAATTGATTTTGAAAAAAGACTATTAAAACAATATTACTAAACGAGCACCTTTATTAATAACTATAAATAAAGGTAATGTTCTTTTATGTTCTCGTTCACGTTCAGAATTATCCTTTTCTTTAATATATATATATATATATATATATATATATATATTAATTATGAATTTTTAATAATATATAATTGTTGATAATTTTTAATTTTTTTTTAGAAACATTTGAGAGGTATGAGATGCTTCCTTTTCACTAGTGATTGTATGTATTACTGTTAATAAGGATAATTATCTCTTTTGGTATCTATATTTTTTATTTTAAAATTAATTTTTTTAATATATATATATATATATATATATATTTTGCTCTTTTTTTATCTTTCATGAACTTTTAATCATATATAACTATTGTTAATTTTTAACTTCTTTTTTTCATTTTAGAAACATTATGAAGTGCCTCTATTTCACCTGGTATTTGACAATGTTAATGAGCTTTTTCCCCCTTGCTGCTCTTAGATGTTACCAATGAAAAATACTAATTATAACTATTAAGTGCATCTTGAATTGGAGTTAAAAATATTATGTTCACGTTACTATGTTAGATATGGAAATCTAACGAATAAAACCAAATTGAAAGTAAAAACTATGGTTCTAATGCTTTTACAAAAATAGCTTTTTGCTTCAAACATACTTTTTATTGTATTCCGGACATAAACTAAGCAACAACAGAAAAACAAAGACATTTTTGTATAATGTTTTACCTTTTAAACATTATAATTTAAATATAGTGTAAATTACGTGAGCCAAAAGCAACATTCATACACATATGTGCAATAAATGGTTTAAAAATACATGGAAAAGGGTACAAACATCATTGGGCTTGGGCTTGGGCTTGGACTTGGGAAGGGGTCTGAATCTCCTCAAGCCACTCAGAAGCAGGTTCACTCCATGACCTTGGCCTAACCCCTGTTTTAAAATACAATACCATTTCCATGGCTTCAAAGACCTTATGCTTATCCAAAAACTCATTCCACACTCCACTCACTATACAATAGTTATTGTTGTACGGTGGCCGGTGGTGTGCACCGTGTTGTGACCGTGACACAAGCACGCCGGCATCCTGCAACGCCACCACGAGTGGTGGAAGCCGGCTCTTCGTGCCATGTGCCCATGCATGAAACTGTTGGCTAAACATGATGCAACCTGAGCACACCCCAACAAATCCTTCAAGAATAGGGTCATGCCAAACAAGAGCAATAGGAAGCACTGCAAAGGTCACTGCACGTGCCAATGCATGCAAATTGTTAGCAAATTGGCGCTTAGTGATGGTCCAAGGCCACTTGTGGTGACCTTGAAATGCTTCAATTTGGGGTCCAACAATTGGAGTTGAACCATCGCCATAGTTGTCAATGGCCCAATGATAAATCCCAGACCCAAGATCAGCTAAAATGTAACCAATCCAACCTGCCAAGATGGGCTCAACCCACATGTTCAAATCCATTGCACCCTTTATGGATTCTCCTAAGGAAATGAGCAAAGTTGTGCAACCAGTTGCTACCCATGCTCTATGAGACCATGTTGATTGCAAACTTGGATCACTGAGCATAGGTGACAGCTGATTATTAGTGGTAATTGTAGTTGATAGCACTTGTATAGGTCGGGACTCAATGACCAATGACTTAGCATTGGGTTTGGGCTTGGACCGAGAAGTAGTGGTGGAACAATACACCTGAGACAAGTGAAGGGGTGGTTGGTTCTTGCAAATTTGGTGGTGGAAGTTTGGTGTAAGCTTGTGTTGGGCTAAGGAATACATGGGAGGCTTTGAAGAATGAAGAGGAACAAAGTGCTTGTATGACACAGCTAGAAATTAAAAAAAAAAAGAAGAAAAATTTGGAGCTACTCCTCAATAGTGGTTGTGGGAATAAATGCTGATTTTGTGGAAGTAGGAGAAGGCACTATGGTGTGGTGGGAAAGAAGGATTCGTGGTGTTGTGGAACTCTCAAAGAAACTTGGAGGATTCAAATTGAGTTTGTGACACATATTTGACAATAGATTTCCCTCAACCTTACGAACCTAAAAGCGTGGTAGAATAATTTTGGCACCAGAGTTAGGACTATATATTTTGCTATTTTTGGTGGTCCCCTAAAATCCTATTAGATTGGATGGTGTAGCTGGCTGACACGATGGAAGTGTCTTTTAAGTTATCTTTCACTTCACTTTCTGTCCACACTTTCAAAACTTTTTCGATGTCGATGGAAAGCTAATACTACATAAAAATAGAGATAGATATAAGAGGATGTGTTTCTTCCACGAATAATCATTGTACAAGCATTTTCATTGAAATAATCGAAGGAAAAGGATATACTGTAATTGAAAAATAGGTATATGCCTGTTCGGAATGACGTCTACGTAGAAAAGTTACAAAAAATGGAAGAGAGAGATAGCTCGGAAAAGGAAAATAGGGGGAGTAGGAATCAAGGGGTAGTTTAAATGAAGCTTCTATCTTTAAATGTGAGGGGTTTTAGGGAGAGGGTGAAAAGGAGGCGTATAAAGAGGTTGGTAGTGGCCAACAAGGTTGATATACTTCTGTTTCAGGAAACAAAATGCTCAAAATTGAAGGAGTGGGAGATTAAGGAGGTTTGGGGGCGCCATGAATGTGATTGGAGAATCCTTCCGTCATCAGGTCGGAGTGGGGGGTGCGTTACAATCTGGAGGAAAGAGTTGCTGGAGCTGGTATGGCAAATTCAAGGGCAGGGTTTTCTAGGAGTGGCTTTCAAAGGAAGGAATTCAGATGACGTCAATTGTGTTGTCAACGTCTATGGTCCATGTACATTGGAAGGAAAGAGAAAGATTTGGGATGACTTAATGATGACCAGAAGAGGGTGCCCACATGTCAGGTGGGTAATTGGTGGTGATTTTAATGCGGTTAGAGAAAGGTCTGAGGTGATCGGAAGATCGATGTTTCATTCGAGGAGGGAGATGGAGGATTTCGATTTTTTTATCCAGGAGATGGGAGTGGTCGACATTCCAGTCATGGGAAAAGGAGTTACATGGATCTCACCAGATGGACAGTCAGCTAGTCGACTAGACAGGCTCCTATTCTCTCCGGCTCTGATGGACGAATGGGGAGTTATTGCACAGACGGTTGGTACCAGGGAATTCTCTGATAATTGTTGGATAAGCACTAATAATAACAAGCAGGACTGGGGACCGAAGCCGTTCAAGTTTTTTGATTATTGGCTGGAAGAGGCATCCTTTGGAGAGCTGATCAAAGCAAGGTGGAACTTAGTTCAGGGGTCAGGGTGGAAGATGTATCAGCTGGCAAGGAAGCTAAAGGCTATTAAAGGTGAGATAAAAAAGTGGTCTGAAGGTGTGTGGAAAAAAGATGATATTTTTCTGGCTGAAAGGGTTCAGCAAATGGAGGTGGTTGATCAGCAGTTAGTGGCGGGAGGCCAAGTGCTTAATACATCCAGGAAGGAACTTATGACAGAATATTGGGCCAAAGCAAGGGTCATGGAACATGCATTGTTGCAGAAATCAAGGGTACAATGGGCTCTTAATGGAGACAATAATTCTAGGTACTTCCATAACTGTTTTAAGGCAAGATGTATTGCAAATTCCATTTTGGTAGTACAGTCGGAGTCGGGGTGGTTGGAAAGTGTGTCTGATATCAGAGTTAAAATATTCGATCACTTCTCCGGGTTTTTCCAGGAAAGATGGTTGGATCGACCGACTTTGGATGGAGTTTCTTTGCCTCAAATTTCAGAGCAGCTTAAGCAGGGGTTGGAGGCGCCGTTTTTGGAGGAGGAGATTAAGGCGGCTGTGTGGGCATGTGAAGGCAGGAAAAGTCCAGGGCCTGACGGTTTTGGAATAATTTCTACAAATCATGCTGGGAAGTAATTGGTCACGATGTGGTTAATCCTGTTCAGGAGTTTTATGGGTCTGATATACTACCGAGAGGGGTAAGTTCTTCTTTTATTATGCTCATCCCAAAGGTGGCCACACCTTCAGGGCTAAGCCAGTACAGACCCATTTCCTTAATATCAAGCGTGCATAAGATTATCTCGAAGATATTGTCTGTGAGGCTGGGGAAAGTGCTGACTGGGCTAATCTCGCCCACTCAGACGGATTTCTTGAAGGGCAGATCAATTATGGATGGAGTAGTGGTGGCAAATGAACTGATGGACTGGGCAAAAAGAAGGAGAAAACCGTGTTTTTTTCTCAAGGTAGATTTTGAGAAGGCTTATGATTCGGTCAGCTGGAATTTTCTGGATTATATGCTGGAAAGGATGGGGTTTGGATGGAGATGGAGACGATGGATGAGTGCTATAGTCCGGAATAATTATGTATCGATCCTAGTAAATGGATGTCCCACCCCAGAGTTTAAGCCTGAGAGAGGGTTGAAGCAGGGGGACCCTCTGTCGCCTTTTCTGTTCTTGTTAGTGGCGGAAGCTTTACCAGCATTGTTCAGATCGACCATTCAAAAAGGACTGTACAAAGAAATAAAGGTACAAGATGACGTCAAGTTTTCAGTGCTACAGTATGCAGATGATGTCATTATGATGGGGGAAGCGGACCTGCAATCGGTTTGGTATCTGAAGGCGATGTTGCGGGGGTTTGAAATGGTGTCAGGTTTAAAGGTAAACTTCAGTAAGAGCAGTTTCTATGGTGTAAATGTGTCACAATCATTCACACTGCGCGGCTACCGAAATGCTAAACTGTAATGCTGGGATGCTGCCATTTAAATTCTTAGGGGTACCAGTGGGAGTAAACCCTAAGAGGGAACATGTGTGGAAGCCAGTTATGGATCAGTTTAAAAGGCGCTTATCAGACTGGAAGGCAAGGAATATGACTTTTGCTGGGAGGTTGGTATTACTGAATTCAGTGCTAGCTGCTCTCCCATTGTATTTCTTCTCCTTCTATAAGGCTCCAAAGTCAGTGTTGAAGTCTCTCAAGAGGATGCAGGGAACTTTCTTGTGGGGAGGTAAGGAAAATCAGGTAAAAATTGCATGGGTTAGCTGGGAAAAAGTATGTAGGCCAAAAGATGAGGGAGGTCTAGGTGTGAAGTGTTTGGAGAAATTTAATATCAGCTTGCTGGCAAAGTGGAGGTGGAGAATTATGGCAGATGAGACGGCTATTTGGGGTCCATTGCTGAGAAGCAGGTATAGGGAGACAGATGGATATATGGACAGGCCCGAATCTTTTATCCATACCTCTCAATGGTGGAAAGACATATGGGCCATTGATGGACCAAATGCGGAGTTGCCGGGGTGGTTCAAAACGAGAGTCAATAGGAATGTAAGGTCTGGAAGGGGGACTTTATTTTGGGAACAGAGGTGGTTCGGAGATACAGCTTTCTGTGTTTCGTATCCCAGGTTGTATGCTTTGACAGAGGATAAGTTCATCACTATCAAGGATAAATGTCTTTTTGGAGGCCAATTATCATCTTGGAAATGGGGCTGGCGGAGAGAGCTATTTGTGTGGGAGGAGCAGATGCTTCGGGTTTTTCAGGAGTCATTAAGTCAAGTGGCATTGGTAGAACGGGAGGCAGATGAGTGGGGATGGAATTCAGGGGCTGAGGGGTATTCGGTGGCGGGAGGGTATAAAGTGTTGGCTGGAGGGATATCTGAATTGGGAATGAATTTTGTGGAAACCCAGCATTTACGTAGGTTGTGGAAGGAAAAACTGCCATCTAAGGTGCTGGCGTTTTCATGGAGGTTGCTAGCGGACAAACTACCCACTGTGGAAAATTTGCTAAGAAGAGGAATTCAGGATCCTGGATTAAATCCTGCTTGCAGGTTCTGTAATAATGGGATAGAGTCAAAGAATCATTTATTTTTACAATGCCCAATCATACAATCGCTGTGGTATAGAGTTATTAGCTGGGTCGGGGTAGAGACACCGCTCCCGGAAAATCTGAATCAACTGTTTCTGTTATCCTCTGGCTGGGTAGTGGGAAAGCGGAAGAAGGCATGCAGGTATGTGTTTTGGATCACTGTATGTTGGTGCATTTGGCTGACACGGAATGCTGTTATTTTCCAAAGGGTCGAGGTGGAATCCCTTGATATGTTTATGTCCATTAAAATGTTATCATGGCAGTGACTGTTGTTTTCTATTGGTTTTAAGGCTGGGTGTGTGTACTCTGACTGGTGCACCCAGCCTAGATTGTGTTTGATGAATTTGAGATAGTCTCATTTGTAATTAGGTCAATGTATGGCAGACTGAAACGTTGTGTTTTATCTGTTGTATATTTCCATCTAATATAAATATATATTTTGCTGTTAAAAAAAAAAAAATATGCCTGTTTGGAAAGCATACATGATAACAACTGATACTCCGATTGAGCCCGTTCATTTCATGGTTTCAAATTCCATATTGCATATAAATTACAACTATAAATATGTCGTAAAAATTCATATTTAATAGTGTAAAATAAATTACTAATATAATGTATGCTTGATTATTTTTTATTTAAAGTATATTGATAGAATAAAATTTTATTAGATAATACAAATTAAGAGTAGTTTTACTTTGATTCTCTTGAAAATATTGTCAACAAAAAACTGATTTTTCAAAAGCAAATTGTATGTTTTTTTATTTATTTTTTATCAGTAAAAGAATATATATAATATAATATAATATAATATAAATTTGAAAAGTTACAAGATGGAACATTAGCCATTACAAGACTCCGTTAAGCCAAAAATATCGGTATAAATGTTAAATAACCAAAAAGTGCGAAGAAAAATAATATTAATTTTGAATCCTATATTTTCTGGTATCTCTACCTCCTCTAATAATGGCATCCTTGTGTGAGACGTGATAGTGTATGGACATGCGAGTATTATTGAACCTGTAAAATTCACATTGTGACTTACCCACAAAACTCATTATATTTAAGCTTTCATTTTCTTACAAAGTCCACAAAGAAGACCTGTGGATCAATTCACATGGAAACATAAAAAAATATTTTTTAAAAAAACAAATTTGTCTCAAACTTAAGGAAAAATGAACTCTTGTATGTGAATTTATTATGTGAGAGTGAGAATGAAAGACCTATAATTAGAACTTTTAAGAATCCTTTTGTCTATTGAAACTAAAGTATTAAGTTTTTTTAATCTTAGACACCTTGTTTTTTATAAATAATATCATTTTTATATAAAAAGTCTATATATAAATGGTTCCAAAAAATTGTTTAACTTAGATATTATACGAGTTACGAATACAACTTTATGTCCGAAACTCTAAAATTTTAATTCAAATGTCCATCTATGGATGTTTTCACACAACCCGTGACCGAAACCACAATGGTGTGGATGAAGCAGAAGAGATCAAGATTGAAGACACCATTTGTTGGTCACCCATTTATTACCTGATGCTCCATTTAACCATCCTCACATTCCGCATTGACTTCTACTTTCCATTTAAACCACAAAGCAAATTGTATGTTACTTTCAAGATTTGGTTTACGTGCAACTACTGGCTCCACATACGAAAAGATTGTGTAATTAAAGAAAGTCTTGCTATAATTATATTGCGTTTGCTAAATTTATTTTCCATCATTTAAAGCTGTTTTTTGAGTGTAAAAAAACTTTGTTTGTAAAATAAATTGTTTGAAAATATAGTTCAAGTTTGAAAAAGTTATTCTAAATAAGTTATTTAAAAAAATATGAAGATTTTTAATTTATCTTTACTTTTGAAAATATTTTTTTTTTATTTTCAGCTATTAACTCTTTTATCATATAAAACTGATTTTCTTTTGTTGTATTCATAAAATTAATTATTTTAAAATTATTTTTACTAAATCTATCTAAACATTTTGTAATAATCCATGAAATAATAAATATTTACTGAATTATTGTAATATTGTAAGTCATTCTTTCTTTTCTCACATTCTTTCTCATACTTTTTCATGAGTTGCACAACATTTTTATAGAAGGAACGTTAAAAATCTATGAAATATTTTCTTTCTTATACTCTATTTGTGATTAACTAAAGCGTATTGAAATTTACAAATTTTTCATCGATTTCAATATAATTCTAAATATGAAATAAGTGAGACCATCAAAATCGTTAATTTTTAATAAATTTTAACCAAACAGAAAGAAAAAAACGAAAAAAAAAGTGACTGGAAGTGTATTACTAATATTTTTCTTTTTATTAGTATTAGTTTACTTAACATCAATATAAAATACATGTTATAAGATGTGTCAAATGGGACAAGAGAAAATGGAATGGTCCAGTGGTCAAGCCATAGTTAAGTCTAATATCACTATTTCATAATTTTATAGCTAACGTGTGTGGGTTTTTGTTACTTGTTATACCTAATTTTAAGCATGGCATAATTTTTATATGTTTGGTTTGACCCATAATTTTAACCTAATTTCAAAGTAAAAATAATTTTTACTTGTTCTTGTTATACCCTAATTTTAGCCTAATTTAAAAGTAAAATTAAATACTTGAACAAAAATTTGTTCTCCATAATTTTTCACCCATAATAGTATCAAACAAATATTCTTTCTTATTGATACATATGGTTTCTATTAAAAATGAAAATAATTATGTAATTTATCGTATATACACTAATATTTGAGATTATTATTTTTTTTAATAATTCTTTCAAATCATTAAATAAATTATTTTTATAATATTTTTTTAAAAATAACTGCCTCTCATTAATTAATGTATTTAAAATAAAAAAAAATAATAAAGAAACATAATTAAAAATTTGAGTAATGAGAATAAAACTTAAATACTATCATATTAAAAATTAAAAACAAATGATAAAAAAGATAAAAGTATCAGTAATAAATCTATTATCTAATAAGATTTATATAATTTTTAATATTAAATTTCCAATCACTGTATATAAAATTATTAGGCGAAAATATTTTTCTTAAAAATATAAAAAATACACTATGATCATGAATTCCAAAGTATAAATAATTTTTTAATATTTAAAAATAAATTGTGTTGAATATTAATGAAAAAAATTGATTTTTATTAAAAAGAGTAAATATTATAAATTCAAGAATATTGATTTATATCTTGATTGTGTTGAGTAATATTATCTATATTTTGATTTGAAAAATATTATTAAATAATAATTTATAATATTTTTGGAAAGATATATCAGAAAAGCATATAAAAGACAAAAGGAAAAAACTAGAAATAAAATAATAAAACATACATATAAAACAAAGCTAATATCAAATAATAATTTATAAAATTAAAAATAAATATAAAAAATCAACAAATTAAATAAAAAAGAGTAAAAATAAAAACTATTATCTATATTAATGGTTTTGTTATATTATTTGTATTTGTTTATAAAAACAAAACTATGTGTTAAAAAAGCAAAACCTTCTTGGTTTTATTATAGACAATAGATATATCCTTTCTTGATTGAAATTAATATTATTTTTGCAATTCCTTAGTTAAGTAGTTAGCTTAGCCCGTTTGGATAGTTTTTTGTTTCTAGTTTTGAAATTTATAAAAACAAAAATTAGTTTTGTTTTTAAGTTTTAAAAATTTTAAAAACAACATTCTTATTGTTTCTAAATTTAAAATATTATTTTCAAATCTTAACCAAAACACTATTGGAAGTTGGAGGTAGCAATTGAAAAAGTTGTTGAAGGTGTCGGTTGGTGATTGACGATTGAAGATGGTGATTGGTGGTCGGAGGTAGCGATCAGTGACCGATAATCTGAGGTAGCAGTCGGTGATCGCCGGTTGAAGGTGGCGGTCAGTGACCATTAGTTGGAGGTGACAATCAGTGATCGTTGGTCGGAGATGGCGTTGTCGATTGGAGGTAGTGGTTAGTGACCGTCGATCGAAGTTGATGACCTAAGACGACCGATCAGAGGTGGCAGTCAATGACTGCCAGTCAGAGGTGGCGGTCGGTGACCGTCGGTCAGAAGTGGTGACTGGTAATGGTCGATCAGAGGTGATGACCGATGATCGTCGATCAGAGGTGACAATAAGTGACTATTGGTCGAAGATGGGGGCTGATGGTGACCATTGGATGGGGGTTGCGGTCGCTAACTGTCGGATGGAGGTGGCAGTCTGCTGCTGGTCAGAGGTGGTGATCGATGATCGTAGTCAAAGGTAATTGACTTAAATAAAAATAGAAACAGAAATTTGAAAACCAAATTTTATTGTTTTTTAAATTAATTGAAGACTGTTTTGAAAATGAGTAAAAAATCAAAATAGAACCATTGTTTTCGAACACGTTTCTGTTTTCAAAATATATTTCAAAACCAAAAATAAAAAAACTCAAAACCACCCCGAACAAAACCTTAGGTTTTGGTTTCGGATTAGCACATGTATAATTAATGTGAATAAGTTTTGTCTTTGTAAAAATGATTAGATAGTCTTTGGACCACTACATCATCTATAACTCTGGCCAATTAAAAATAATATATAATTATTCAATTATCACAATTTAAAAATAAATTAATTAATTATATATTGAATATTTATTGAGACTATTTAATATTTTTTTCCGTTGGTATATTTTATTGCTTTTTCTTCCAGCAACACACATTAGGACAGAGGAGCAACTTAACCGACTTGTCAAATGCGAATCACACTTTCATCCACTCCTTTAATTTGAACTTTTGTTGATTTTGAATGGGTCTAGAATCATGACCCTCTTCGTGATTTAAAATGTGTAAGAAATTAATTAATTTTACCGAGTTTTCCTTTCAAGTATTCCAAACTTTCAATCAAAAAATTCTTTCAAGCCAATACAAATGTTTTATATGCAAAAACATTCTGACTTTCAAGTCAGAAATAAGTTAATTAAGATATTGCGTCAACAAAAAAGTAATATAATAACATCTTAATCAAACATGAATAGTAATCTTCTATTTATTGTGCCTTATCTTATTGGGCTTGGGCCTGTATAAAATGATTTAGATCCAAAGATAATTTTAGTGTTTATCTCAAACTTATTTGAGGACAATTAAGTCTTTTTATAAAATAGAGTTTTTTATAACTCGTAGATTAAGTCATATTCATGAATAGGTTTAACCTTAAAGAAGATGACCCTTTCTGAAATATGTCTGAGGAATCCATCCCAATTTAAGGTAGGACCGGTCTTAGAGGTCTTTCGATGCACAATTTTCCTAGTTATAGAGTTGTACATACAACATTTAGACAACTCAATTCATATTATATAAGCATGAATAAGTTGTTGGTGTGTAGCATAGGATCAGACATCATTGATTCAATAAAGAAACCAAACATGAATAGGAAATGAAATAGATGACTAAGAATATTCAAGGCACACTTTATGATACAAGAAATCATGTATATCTACAACAATTATGTAACTTGAAATAACATATGGACTTGTTTTCATGACATGGGCATGGATTTGGACTTGATACAGCGTTTCATGACATTGGACAGGATGGACTTGTTTTCACGACCTCACTCTTCAAACTTCCATTCTGGGTATGAACGATTCAAGACCATTGTTCTCTCAACATATTTCACTGAAGGAAACAACTTAAGCAATTTTCGCTCTTCAAGTTGAAGCCAATTTAAGTACTTGAGACGCAGAATCTCCACATGCCACTTATGACATATCTCACTATGATCCAAGCTTTTAAGTTTTCCTCCCTTTATATACAGCTTCTTCATTGCCGCAGGTATCCTGCTAGGCTTCAACCATTCTGGAATTGTGATTCCAGGAAAGCCTTCAAGATCCAACTTTTCCAAACTTGGTGGGAAAATGACCTGAATATCACTGTACTTGTCAAACACACCCCATGATATTTTGAGACACTTAACTGCTGTCAACTCTTTCAGGCTTTCAAATTCCTTTGGTTGTATCACAGCCTCACTTCCAATGTGTATGCTGAGTCTCTTCAGTTTCTTCAGATTTGCAAGATCTGTTATTCTGCATGGTGTCTTCCTGGAATTGCCTATTACAAACCCCTTTAGTACTTGGAGCTGAGTGAGCTTCTCAATCCCCCTAGGCATGCTGTCTAACAAGTAACACTCAGACACATCAAGATGTGTGAGGCTTTTCATTGATGCAATGTCAGTAGGAAGTGTTTCTAAATTGTGGCAAGCTTTTAGATCAAGAATTTCTAGTCTAGAAAGTTGAGCAATGGAGGGTGGCAACTCGGGTATTCTTGAAATTCCTCGAAGGCTAAGATACTTTAAATGCTTTTGATCCTTCAACTCTTTCAGAAATTCTTCACTCCCGACTTCAATGTGCTGTAAAGGTGAATCTTGCCAACGACCAAGTTGAAGCACAGCTAATTTCCTCATCTTAGCCGACCATTGAGAAACAAAATTCAAATAACTCACACGAAGATTAAAAATAGTTGTCAAATCTTCAGGTTTCAAATTATCCTTATTACTACCTAGTGTAATTTTTTTCTTCTCAAGTACCAACCATTGAGAATGTAGATCATGCTGTTTGACATTAGAGGGTAGTACTAAAGAAGATCCAAGTTGATGTTTTTCTCTTGGCCCTAATGACTTCAACTCATAATGTATGTGAGGATTAATTACAAATTTTTTTGCAACGGGATTCGAGCCATTGCCATAATCAAAAATCACTTTAAATTTCAAAAGCTCATCAATCACACCCTCACCTACTTCTTCTGCTGTTTTCTCTCCTTCACTCTTAACAAAACCCTCCCCAATCCACCAATAAACCGTGTGTCTTTTCCTTATAACAGCACCTTCAGGAAAAACATTGAGAGAGAACACACAAGGTTTTAGATTATCTTTAAGTTCTTTATAACTGACCTTAGGCGCCTTATTCAAGTCTTGTGCCAGCAACTTATTCTTGAGTTGGCTTAAAGAGGGATCTGATGGCTCCTTTTGGATTTTCTGATCCATAAATTTTACCTTTTTTGTGGTAGATGGTTGTGTTTGACCTTGATTATCAGCACCCTTTGGCAGCAACTTTTTAGTTGCCTCTTCGATTTTCTTGGAAATGTCATTCAATATGTTAGGCTCAAGTTTATCCTTGTCTCCTTTGTTCTCATGTAACTTGCGAAGATGGCCATCTAGAAGAGACAATGCATCAAGGAATTCGTTTCCATTCTTTTTCACTATCTTAAACAAGTCCTCTATTTGCTCCAGCTGAGACGTCAACATTTTCAACTTTTCAACACATGGTTTATCGAGTTGCATGGTGCTCCCGATCCTCCTCAGGCGCGTCAGCATCAGAGGAATTGCTTTCATGGGGTTGGTTCGAATAGACATTTTGGTGCAATGAACACAGTGCTTCAGGCAGATTTTGTAGCTTCAAAATGTTGTGTGTATACCATTGGAAGGAGGGAAGATAAAGAAAAAATTATAGAAAGAATGAGTTGAAGAAGCAAAACAATTAATGGTTGAGCAAGCAACGATATGATATTTGGTATTTGGAGAAGTAAAGAGAAAAATAGGGATAGAAGATATGTGATATGATATAATAGATCGGGAGATAAAAAATAATAATGAATGTTAAAGGAGTATTTATAATAGGTGTGTGTTCATTTAGATATTACTAATAATGGCAGAATAATGAGCCTAATGGCAGTAAAAATGTTTATAGATAAAATGATAGTGTTTGTAGCTTTACTGATGATAGAAAGAAAGAAGGGGTGTGCCTATGCATATGCATAACAAGGTTTAGTTATCTATGGCATATACTTGAACTTAATTTGCACAATCGCAAGGAAGGAACCAGGCTACGAAAGTTTTACGTCATTCTCTCTTGTACCTAATTCTTTAATTTGGTATTCAATTTGGCATTAAATTGCACCAGTTAAGAAATGGCAAGCAAAGAATCCAATAATAAAAGTTTCAAGTTATTCTTTTCTGAGACAAACAAGTTGAAGAAACCAATCCTTTCTTTCACAAGTGAATTTCATTCATTTATTTGCAATTTGATATAACAATGCTTTTTCCAAACAGTGAATTTTGTAACTGAATAAGCATAGTTTACAAACTCGATCCGAAATGGTCGGTTGATCCATCATTAACCCTTGCAGTTAAACTAGTGGCCGGTCTAGTTGAAACTATAACTAGATTCAAGGCATTCATTATTTTTCAAATCAATAAAAACTTTAATTTTTTATTATTGTAATATTTTTATTAATATTATAAACTTTACTTTATTATTACGCGAGTGTTGATCTGGTTTCAATATTATTTACTTAATCTATTGTATTTGAGAAATAAATATACTTAACTAATTTAAATATGTTTTGTATATAATTAGTGATTTTTTTGTTTATTTTAATATAAGTATAAATTTTTTATATGTTTTTAATATAGACTTAATGATACGGGTCAATTAGGTTAATTATCAGATTTTTAAACTACCTGGGTAAGTTATGTTATTGTTAAGGAAATATTAGTATCTTTAATTAAGTGGATGACTTTAATTTAAATCATTATTTTTAATCGATCAACTTCTCTTATCAGCAGATATGGATTACCAGCAACTGGAAACAATTGTGAAAGTACGTAGATTTATTTTAAGGAGCGATTTTGTTGCTTATATTTTGGTCATTGTACTTAACATGCACCTTTAATTTAACCGGCTAAGTGCCTAAGATATATCTGGAAACTCCAATTTCAGTTGCCAGTAGCTAGTTTGCAGAATATGATACAGTTACGAAGGAGTGACTGTGAGCCTTCTGAAGTTTGAAGCACAATGCATGCATAAACAAGTTTTTCTAGAGTATAGATATGGGCACGATCCTTGTTAAAAATCATTTTTGAGACATTCGCTTTAGGAACAACAAAGTGGGTATTTCATTGGCACTTAAGATCGATTTTCATCTATGGGTAGTTGTATTTAAATGTATACAACTAACCTATATTTTCCTTCCAACACCACACGCGTGATGTCATATGACGAAAATCTTCTGTTATTAATTGATGTCCCTTTCTTTTTTCACCAATTAGAAAACGGCATATTACTTAATAATTTATATAAGGATTAAAAAAATTATAAAAAATTTCATTAAATAGAAAACGGAATGGGATGCATAGAACAGAGAAAAGAGTACAAGTAAGAAATGAACAACTTATTGTTCTAGCTGCATTAATTAGTTTTCAGTCTCACCCAAGACCATTTTTGTCCTTGGACCTTCCTTGATTTGAAACTGCTTGGCCATGCCTAAATGAGTCATCAATAGCCAAACAAACGAAACAAATTCTCCACCTTTACTAAGCTGCTGGACATGGGTAATGGGTGTGCAATTAGCTGCTGCATATGATAATAACTCCACCCATACTTTTGCTATGACTTTCCATTTGTTCATCTCTGCTTCTGAATTTAATCTATGGGCTAACCTACATGCATCAAATAACAAAGATTCACTACTACCTCCCTTCACAGCAGATGGTTCAAAATCAACACACACATCCATGAGTTTCTTGCATGCCTTTGGCTGTGGGTTTTCATTTTTAGTGAGAATGAACTTCTTAATGGACTCATAACTTTTCTTGCACGTGTCCTTTCCTATATCAAGGAGTTGATTTAGAATAATGGACCACTTTGAAGTAAGTGTAGACAATGCTCTTTTATATTGTTTACTCTTCTTCTCTTCCTCCTCCTCCATCATTTTCATTCCCCTGGTGCTAAAGAAGTAAGTGGCCTCAGCACACGTGTCTTGGAACCTTATCTCTGCAATTCCCCTAACAGAAAACATCATGGTAGGTTGCATGATTAAAAGGTATAGCATGTAATCAGATAAAAGCTTACTAAAATCACGTTGAAGCTTAGCATCTGGATCAAGGTTTTGTGCTGGGTGATTAACCCTTCCTTTTTCAACATCTTGATCATCATTTTTATTGCTTTCTTGCTTATCATCAACTTCTTCACCTTCATAGAACAAGAGGTCAGTGGCAATGTGCCACAAAATTACACACTGGTCAAATGTAACTTTGTTGTGCTCCACAAAAGGCTTTAAGTTGTCTACATCCTTTAGCAGTAAAACACTTTCCTGCAAAGCCAACTCACCCCTTGAAGAGCATATTATTTGTATAGTTTCAAAATCATCTGCATCCTTAGATTTTCTTTCCAGCTCCTTAAATATAAAAATCCAAAGCTCTTGAAGCAATGGCTGCTTCTCCTCATATCTCAATTGTTCTACCAAATCTTTGGCTCCAACGTAATCAAACACATTATATACCCTTTCCCAACGTTTCATCTTTTGTAGGCAACATGATATCAAGTTGAATCCTGAAATGGATTCTGACCATCTACGAAACAAAGGGAACCTACACAATATCTTATGCTTCCTATTCTTAAACCATGTTGGATTCTTCACCTCCTTTTCTATCCACTTTGGTCTCTTCAGCTTAAGGAAAAGACCTAAAATAGAGGCTAATTTAGATCTTCCTGGGCAGCCACCAGCAGAAGCATTCATTTTCCCAGCTGCAAAAGAGTAAATTGATGCAAATGAGTAGTTAGATATCATGAGCATGAACAAGGACACGACATCTAAGGCCACAGCACCATACAACAACGTGTAGGTGATTTTAACATCAAAGTCCTCACAACCACGCTTCTGGTCCCGAACAAAAATCACCAAGGCTGCTACAACCGATCCAAAGGACACAAATCTACACCAAAACCCTATGTTAGTGCATAACACTGATGCCTTGGTATAGAAAGCATCATAGAAGAAGTTGAGTTCAACCTCTATCACTCTCAAAGCATCTAGTGCTGTTAGTTTCCGAAAGAAAGAGCGACTTTGGTTACGTTCTTCGAAGCTGAAAATCATGTCAACAACGATCCCCTTGAACATTGTGAAGAAGCCATAAGCCTCCCTCATTACCTTCTCATCAGAAAGATCATTGCCCTTTCCTTCTTGATCAGTAATGGCAACACGTTCTTGAGGCTTACTGGCCACAAAATCATCACCCCTTTGAGTAGGTTCTTTGGCATTGTCGTTTTCTTCATCATAAAAAATTTCTGAGATGTTTACAACTTTGGTGGGAAGTCCAGCATCAATTCTAAACTTAAATTCCTCCATGAGCTTGGCATAATTGGAACCTCGATCAGGTTCACGAAACTTGGATTGTCGGAAGTTGTTAGTGCTTGCAAGTTGAAGAGAACGAGTCCTTTCTCCGAACTTGATGATCCCTGCCAATAAAACCAGCGATGTGGGGAGCCATAACGTGTTCACAGGAAGTGTCAAGAGGAACACGTAACTCGTTAGACATACCTGAAAATATAAAGTTGTCATCTATCGATCTACCCAAAAGACCAATAGGTTTAAATTTATTTATTTCTTTTCTCATTCAAGAGTTTTTTGTTTTGTGTTAAATCTTTTACAAAATATATTTTTGTATTTATAACGTTTTGGATAATATTTTTCTACTGTTAAAAACATATCTAATTTAAAAGCACAAAAAAACATTTTGAAAGGATGAAATAGAAAATTACAAGAAAGAAAAAATTCTAAATTGCAGGGAGGGAAAAGGTATTTAAATAGAAAAAAAAAATAGTATGCATGCTTTATAAGCTAAAATGACTTAAAGTATAAGAAAGATAATTCTATTTGACATTTTCATAAAAATTATAAACGTTGAAACTTTCATTATCTAAATTTTACTTCTCTATAGTGTAAAATGAAAAATATAACAAATTATATATTTTCTATTTTTATAATTAAAAAAGACAAAGACTAACTAACTAACTAACTTTAACTTCATTAAAATTTACATAAAAAATAATGGGTCATTAAATTAAAGTAAAATTTACGTAAAAAAAAGTAAAATTCAACAGAATTAAATATTTGTAATAAATTTTACTCAGATAAGAGAAAAAGTTCCATGAACTAGAATGTAGAAGAGGTTTGTACCGGTAGTGTTATAATGCAAAACTCTTCTATTATACTGCATAAGTATTAAATTCTAAAAATAATACGAAATCAGAAAAAGTAGTTGATGGTGAGATAGTATATTGGTAAGATTTCTAAATTAAGGTAAAGTAATTGAAAGAAAAATGTAAATAGAGAGGACCTGAACAATGAGTCCAAGCAAGTGTCTGAGCCAAAGTTCATTGTCCTCGAGAGCAAAAGCAGTGATGGTGTCAGGGCCACCCAAGTGCAGCAGAAGAAAGGGTGCCCAGAAGGCAATCAAGAAATCTTCAACATCCAAAATGGGTGAGCTTTTATCCCCATATTTGGTGGAGATAAGTCCAATGCAGAATATGGCAGTGCAATCTGCAATAAGGTACGTAGACCAAAGCAACATCACCAATATGTTACTTCGTGATCGTTTTCTGCTAGTTGCCAAGAAGTAGAGAATTATCTGCAAGCAGAAACTCGTCAGAACAACAACCCTTATATTCCACTTAGACCATATATTTTTCGCAAAATTTGGAATTGGATTAACCATTTTTCTTTCTGTTTCTCTCTACATATATTTCTTGCCTTCCCTCTCGTGTTTTATGACTAACATTTATAGCATTTAAGTAGTGATCCAAAGTGAAGAACGTACACAAAACACTCCTTTTCCATGACGTACCCAACACTTCAACAAGTTCGTTTTACTTTTCTTAAAGCAAGATTCCACCCTGCTATATATAGAGTGAACCAATCAGTTTCTTCTAATCAAGAGACAGATTATATGTGCATGCTTTAGTACTGTGTGCACTTCATTAATACTTTTTAATAGTGTTATAGAATAAATCTAATACTTTTTTAAATGCATATCAAACTGCCATTTAAAGTTTATTGAAAATTATAAAATAGAAAAAAGTTATCGAATAATTATTGATATTGATTCCAAATCGTATGATGCAAGACACCGTGTAATGGTTTGGGTGTGAGTGAGTATGATACAAGGTTTGGTGACTAACATGCATGTAAGTTATTTTTTTAGCTTATATATATACCTTTTAGCCTCTATATATTTCCGGAAGTGTGTTTTTTCACTCTTTTTCTCTATATATACTATCTCTAGTATTCTCAACAATAATAATAAGTGAGACTACAAAATTTATAATTTTTTTTATTACTTTAAACTGATGTATTAAAGAAAAAGTGGGTTGCTATCATATCTTTCACCAAATAGCAATAATTTTCTATCTTTTTCTAGGAACCTACCAAAAATCCTTTAATTATTTTTAAAAATTACATAAACACTCTTGTATATATTACATTACCTCCCTTGTTAATTTTAAAAATATAATATTATTAGGATAATTATTATAAACTTTAAATTAGCATAATATGTTGTAATACAAGAAAACTCACAAAATATAATACTTATTTAATTTAGTTACTATATTTTTTCCTATCTCACTCACTTAATTTATACTCTCTTCTATATATGTGTAGAGTAGAAATTGGGAGCTACCAATAATATTTGTTCCTTTTCTTTTTTTATTCTGCTCACGCACCTATATTTTTCTCCTTTAATTATTCCTGATGAACTATATTATTCTTTACGTTTTTTTTGTGGCTTTAACCAATTCCTTACTTTGAAATGTCACAAATTAAAATTCCTTTGTGACCGTTTGTCAGGATGTACGTGGTCAAGAAATATACGTTGCAACAAGAAATAAAATAATATTTTATAAAAATGAAGTTGATACAAAGTATTTTAATAAAAAAATAATTGATCACGTTCTAACTCATCAGTTTGTTTGAACAAGTATATGTGACTATGAGGATAGTAATAATGAGAGTGGTAATCTATACTATTAAAAGGAATATTTTTTTTATATTTACTTTTTAAAATACCTATTTTACTGTTTACATTTATTTTAAAATTAAAAAAATAAACTAATTTGTCATAAAAGTGACTTGAATCCATAATCTCTTATTTCTCATACATATACTTTACCACTTGACTAACCTTATAACTTTAAGTAAAAAATTATTTTAAAATATTGATATCCAACGTACATAATTGTCCAATTATATCTATAATATACAATATATGATATTATATTATAGATTATATCTATACTATTAATCTAATCTATACTATTAATAAAGGGAATACTCCCTTTTGATGTTTACTTTTCAAAATACGTATTTTAAAATTAAAAAAATAAATTAATTTGTCATAAGAGAAAATTTAACTCATAACCTTTTATTTCTCAAACATATATTTTACCACCAAACCAACTTATAACTTTAAGCAAAAAATTACTTTAAAATATTGATATTCAACATATATAATTGTCTAATTATATCTATATTGTATAATATATTATATTATTTATACTTATTAATAAAGGAATACCCCATTTTGATGTTTACTTTTCAAAATACCTATTCTACCCTTACACCTATTTTAAAATTAAAAAAATAAACTAATTTGTCATAAAAGAGACTTAAACTCATAACCTCTTATTTTCCAAACATATATTTTACCACTATACCAACCTTATAACTTTAAACAAAAAATTACTTTAAAATATTGATATCCAACACACATAATTGTCCAATTATATTTATAATGTATAATATATGAAATTATATTATATGTTATATCTATACTATTAATAAAGGGAAGACTCTATGTTTACTTTTCAAAATACATATTCTACCCTTTACATTTTAAAATTAAAAAAATAAGTTAATTTGTCATAAGGGAGATTTGAACCCATAACCTCTTATTTCTCAAACATATATTTTGCCACTAGACCAACCTTATAACTTCATACAAAATTTACTTTAAAATATTGATATGCAACATATATAATTATCGCATTTTATGATTATTTGACCTTCTAAATATTTTATGATTGTTCCCACTTTCACAGTATAACTTTTCCCTGTTAATATATGTGTACATTTCATGATAAATATCTTTAATAAACATGCAAATACACAAGTGCGAAAATATTTTGAGTTATATTCAAACTCTCATCTTTCCATCTTTTTATATTCATTGTATATTTGACATATTTATTGATGATCTGACATATTTTTATCATGTTATCATAAACAAAAAATATAAAATTAACAAAATATATTTCAAAACATACCACATAACAATTTATATTTCAAAATATAAAAATTTACAAAAAATATTAAATTAAAACCCTACAATTGTTATAACATATTAAAATAGAAATGCGAAATGCAAATGCGCGGCTTTGCTAGTAATAATAATGATAGGCAGTAACTATGAAAATGTCATTATTAAATGGGAGATTCACTTTTTTAAAACAGTAAAAATTAAATTCATAAATTAATTTTCCTTGATTTTGAAATTAAAGTTAGTTTAAAATAATTTTAATTTCATTTACATAAAAAACGTTTTATTTTAAAAATTGTATTTAAAAATTAAAAACTCTCAACAATAATTCCAAATAAGTTGTTGTCATTATGGGTTAAGAATAAAGGCTATAATATAGTCCAACTAATTTCATTATTAACTTGAGAGTTTAGAGTTTGTTTGTATACACTTAATTAGTTAATGAATTTAATGTTTGTTTCAATAAACTTTTTCATAAACATTTATAAGAGAAATATTAACAAAAAAAGAAACTCCATAAACTTAAATTAGCTTATGGTTAAATTATAATCAGACTTTCTACTAACGACCATAAGAAGTTTTCTACAAAATAGTTTGCCTAAAAACTAATTTTAGTTTTTGAAAAAAAATATTTTATTTTTTATTTATTTTTCTTCCAAAACTATTTATGGAAAATTTATCCAAACAAACTCTCATCTCTGACTTAGCTAGGTAATTATTTACTTTCACTTTCAATTAATTATTTTCTAATATAAACAACCATTCCTAAATTTATTTTCAACGGCATTTCTTATTTGGATCTATGATAATTTTTCCAAAACTAATTAATATAATTCCTTTAAATTGTTTTGACTGAATTCCAATATAATTGCAAACAGAAATATCAAAACTATGAAATAGAAGTGGCAAACAAAAAAAAAAGTATAATATATTAATTAATTTATTTTTACAATTAAAGGAGAAGGAAAAAGAGATGCTACATTTAGCCATATTTCTTTGTTTTTTTCAACTTGTCCTTCTTTTATGTAAAATTAAAAAAAAAAAAAGATATAGGCTTTGTGCTTATAGCACACTCTAGATTTAGATATAGGAATTGTAGGATATTATGAATTTCAAAGCTTCAACCCACCATTATTCTAATTGAGAGTCGAAAAATTCTTGACCCGATGATAAGGCCTATTACAAGCTAGCTAGAAAATAACACTAACAAATGTATTACTTCAATGAAAAACCTCAGGCATTTAAACATGTTTCAGTGCTACTTGTTGAAGAGAATGTCAAAGAAGATTGAGAATCATATCAGACCAAGCTCCAAGTACTCAAGTTATTTGTAATACACAGACACGTTCTAAATACAATTAATTGTGTAAACCTAAACCCTATGGAGCATTTTATGACATAGACTTACTTTTAATTACCACCCTCTATCCTTTTCTATTTGCTCCATTCAAAGTACGAATGGTTTTGGACTTCTCTTAATTCTGCATACCTCAGCAAAGGAAACCACTTTTGCAATTTTTCTTGGTTAACATTCAAATTCTTTAAATACTTGAGACGGACAATCTCCATGTACCATTGTTTTTTTTCGTTTGAAAAGATGTACCAACGTTTATGATCTTCTCCATGATTCATACTTTGGAGTGCTCCTCCCATGATAGTTAGCTCTTTCAATCCCTTATGTAGCTTGCTGGGCTTTAACCAATCTGGAATATTTTGTTCAGGAAAACCTTCAAGACTTAACTTCACCAAACTTAAAGGAAAAATAATAGGAATATTTCTTGAGTGAGACACACCCCATGATATTTTGAGATGCGTAAGTGTGGACAACTCATGCAAGCTTTCAAAGTCCTTATCTTGGGAAATAGCCAAACTTCTTATATGTATGCTGAGTCGTGCTAGTTTTTTCAAACTTGCAAGATCTGATATTTTACAAGGAGTCAAGTTAGGATTACCTATTAGAAATCCCTTGAGTACTTGGAGATTGGTCAACTTCTCAATCCCCTTTGGCATTCTCTCCAACAAGTAGCACTGAGACATATCCAAATGTCTGAGATTTTTCAACGACGCAATATCATCAGGTAGTGTTTCTAGATTGTAACAGGCCTTAAAATCAAGAATTTCAAGGCTCTCAAGTTGAAAAAAGAAGGTTGGAAGCTTGTAAATTTTTGATATCCCTCGCAGGCTAACATACTTTAAATACTTCTGATCCCGCAGCTCCTTCAAGAATCCTTCACTCTCCACTTCAATGTGATGTGAAGCTGAATCCTGCCAACGACCAAGATGAAGCACCTCCAATTTTCCCATCTTGGCTAACCATTGTGGCCCAAAAGTAAGATAACTAGCACCAACATTAAACACAGCTCTCCAATGGTTAGATTTAAAACCAGACTCAGCACTTAGTTTAACCCTTCGTTTGTCAAGTGCTAAACAATCAACATTGACATCATACTGCTGAGATGAGGTTATCATTTGTGAATAAATGCTACAACGCTGCCGGTTTTCACGCTTTTGTAGCAAAGGACTCAACCACTTATGACGGATCGAAGGATTAATTATGAATTTACTCACAACTGGACAGTTTCCTTTACTATGAGGTAGAATTAGATTACCTTTCAAAAAATCATCAAACACAGCCTCACCTTCTTCCTCTACGGTTCTCTCTTTCCCTGTCTCTTTGATGGAACCAACTGCAACCCACCAGAAAAATAATCTCCTTTTCTTTATTACAGCATTTTGAGGGAAAAATGAAAGAGAATGGAAGCATAGTCTTGTACGAGGATTCACAAGGCAGCTATAGTCTGCCCTAAGCATTTCCAAGTCTTGAACTTGGCTCCAAAAGAGTGATGCTGCTTTATGATCAACTTCTGTCTTGTTCATCATGGGCTTCAATTTCTGAAAAGTTTCAATTAATGAGTTACTGGGTGAAGCACCAGCTGGGAGCAACTTCTGAGTTGAGTACCTTATTCTCCTGCACATATGTCCCTTCTCTTCCATCAACTTTGCTGCATTGGAATCGTGAAGATAGCCATTGATAATTGTTAAGGTCTTGAGAAGTTCTTCTTCGTTTTCCTTCACTTTGGAAAACAGGTCCTTTATGAAGAACAATTCAGACCTCAAATCTTCTATATCCACTTGTTTTTCTGCAGCCACCTCCTCCAGGCGCTTCAGCAGCAATGACACTGCTTTTGTGGGATTTGATCGAATGGACATGTTTTTGTAATGTGGCTAAGGGACAAAGTGGAGGGAGAGTTTGTGAGTTTATACAAAATGGTGAAGGAAGTACAATATATTGTTACAAGATTGAGGGACAATGTGAGATGGGAGATTTTGTGTTTGAAAAATTGATGAGGAAAACAATAATATATGCTTTTGCAGTTAAGATTGGCATGAGAGTGGTTGGAGATTTTGTGAAAGGAACTATGTTTTTACAATAACATGAGAATGAGTGTGGCAGGAGGTGCACTATGAAAAATTGATAAAAGAAACAATATATTTTGACAATAAAATTGAGGAAGAGTGGTAGCAAGATTAGAGAGGCGTACAGGAGATTTGGGGACTTAAACTAATTAAAGAATGGAGGGTTTTGTGACTATTAAAATCTGAGAATGAACCAGTTTATATATAGTTTTAAAACAGTATGGAATCAAATTAACCTCATCATTGCATGGAATAAAATGGCAAAAGTTTTACGTCATTCTTTTCTGAACATGCTTAATATTCTCTCAATGCATGTCTAAAATAATAAAAAAAAGTTGAAATTTCTTCAATCTGGTATGAATTGACAATTTAGTTATTCACAATGTATTAAACTTAACACGCCCTTTAAAATTAACAATGACATTCAATTATTATTAACAGATTAAAGAAATAGCAAAAGTTAATATAGATTTACAGATTTTTAAAAAGAGTTACCGTAGGTAACTTTTACAATATATAATTATTTCAAAAAACAAATTAGCAATTATTTTTAATTAGTTGACAATGTATGCAGTCAAAAAATTAATTGACCATGAATAAAAATTAACTCTATTTAAAATTAATGATATATTTTTTAAATAAAGATTTTATTAAATTAGAACCACAAAAATCACGAAGATAAATTGATAACTAAGTGCATTCTTTGCTTCAGAAAATTATTAAAAGGGAAGTCTTTTTTCATTTGGTTTAACTTTGCAAGAAATTATTCGAGCTCGCAATGGACAAGCAAAGAACTTAACCTAAAAAAATAAAAAAGTTAACTTGATTGAAATAATGGCACGGTAGAAATTCCTTTGTTTCACAAAGGGAATCTATTTCTTGATCGTGTATTAGAGTAGCACTTTTTCAATTTGGTGATGTTACAATTAATTTCATTTTTATTTATTTTTGTGTCTATCAAATGACAATATTTGAAGTGTATTCTTGCAATTGCAGCATTCTGTTTGCTTCAGGCCGAGGCTAATATACCTAAATGGACAATTTCTCCCTACACTCCCTGAATTTCTTCTGCATGTCATTCCGGATGTGCATTTTTGCTTTGAATTGATCATTCAGAGATATAACATGCGTGCAGTGAGAAATTGCCAGCTAAATGTTCTTAACAGGTTGAACTGGTTTGGTTGGGTAGCCCATCCCTTTTCCTTTCAACAACACACTCCTATGTTACTTCTTACACCAACTTGTATCCCAAATGTAAAATACAGTATGGTGCATGAAGTACCTTGTATAGTGTAGGAAGTAACACCCCACACTCCTTTCCTCATCATAAGCATAATCAGTTCAATAAAGCATAATAGATGAGAAACTTCACTATCTTGCTAAATTTCAATAGCAGGTTCATCCCCTCCTAGGATATTAGAACTTTGGCTGATTTTGAATATGAAAAGGGTCTAGCCAATAACCTTCGTGCTCCAAGATATCTAAGAAAGTTCACCATTTCCCCACAACAACCAACATTTACATAACTCTAGACTGCACTTAGAGTATGGGTACCAAAAAAAGATTGTGTACTTAGAGTAAATATAAGAGCAAAAAGAGTAACAGATAACTAGCCTTATGCTTACAGATTATGTAATTAGAGTAAATACAGGATCAAGATCAACCATAATGCAAAATACTACAATGTAACATTTACTCACTCCAAGTACACAAGGTCAACCCTTTCAAGCTGCCACTTAACTACTATTTACTAATATGAGGACAGGGACATGTCTCATGATTTGCATACACGATCAAACTCTTGCTAATCTGTTGTTGACAAATAACAAGATCAGGGGATTTTAAGGTGTCAAAATTTTATTCACGAGTTCATTTCTCTTCTGATCAACACATCCTGAGATGGTCAAAGAGGTTATCCAGATATCATCAGATTTCACTGGCTCATCATCGTCATTCCTGTGCCAACTCCAGAAAGCATGTGAAGAGTTTACAATCTTTAGCTCACCATGGCCAAAACTGGCTTCACGGAATTCTGACCATATTGGCTGTGGATTTATATACCTGTCACCGAACAATGATATGACCATAAAAATGTAAGAATTAGAACAGCAAATACAAGCGACATGTATGTTGAGTATTGTTGACAAGCTGAGTTTAAAAGCAACCTCAACATAGATTGATTGGGATATCAAATGACTCAGAGAAAATATTTAATTGGAGATTTATGACTGAATCAAACTTACTTAGGAGCTAAGCCTTCTTTGTTTCCTCCATCACCAATGGTTATATGGACTGAACCACAAGGATCAAGTCTTCCATTATATACACGTTTCTGTCAATCAAACAAAGAACAGTTTAAAATCCTAAACAAGACATTAAAAAAATACTTAGAAATAGAACTCTAAACCGCATATACATACTGTGCGTTCATATGCATGCACATGACCAGCAAGAACTAAATCAACACTAGCAGCATAAAGCAATGGCTCCATAGTTGCCATCATATCTGCCCCTTCCCCTTGATGAGCTGTGTTACTATTATACCATGGCACATGAAATAAAACAAGCAACCAAGGTGTCCTTTTCCTATCCACCCTTGAAAGATCTTCCTGTAGATCAAAGACAAGAACATTAACTGTGCACACAAAAACATTTAAGCAGGACAGGTTAACATTCAAGTGAAAATGTAAAATGCCATGTATATATTGTGGCTTACAGGTTAAGATTAAAGGTAGATATGAAAATTATTATAACAACAATGTTAAAAGAATATTAGGAAGACACCCACAATAACTTTAGAGTTTCTCTTTTCTTCTCATCACACAAACATTGAAATGCGTAACTATGTATAATGGAGTATATTCAACTTTACATTACTTACGGTCTCCAATATCTGAGTTAAAGACATGAATTCAGTGCTGGTTTTATTGAAAGGCTTCATATTTTTAAGTGGGTAATTCACCCAAGCCATATCAAATACAATGCACACGTCTGTCACCAAGGATTATGCAAGTTGACATGTGCTATAAGGCATCATGTGTAAGTGTTTGTTACATACTTACATGTATAGATTTCAAGGCAACAAGATGGAAGGAACAAGGACTAGTCGTTGCTTTTTAAAGGAATATTGAGTCATTGCAACTAATGACAAGACACAACAACTAAGTCTTATCTCAGTAGATGGAATTGGTTATATTGGACAACTGACAAGCTAACAAGACAAATGAAGAATGGAAACAAGGAAATTGTGAAAGTTGCAAATATAATGTATCAATATATGAAGGCATTAAGAATACACAATAAACAACCTTGATGCTTTTATTTGTTTTAGAAACACTTCTGTTAGCAGGTATAATCACAGTTTTTTATAAGTAAAAGCACATATCTAGAAAAATAGAATTCCGATGCAAGATATATCCATGGCATATTCTCTTTGGAAAAACACAAGAAAGCTAACATGGTTTAAAAATTTCAAAGCAAGGATCCTTCTATAAGGCCATGATGAATCAAGCGTTATATATCCCAATATCCTAAAAGTCAAGACCGCCTCAGATCAAATTTAACTTTCCCCTGCGGATATGATACATGCTATTCCCAACAATTAAAACATTTAATTCATTATGTTCTTCTAACCATTACCAATAATGCTTTTTCATTAAAAAGTGTAGACCAAAACCACTAAAATAAAACGAAAACTATAGCAGAAGCTTGTCTTCCATATTTAATCTCTCCAAGCTTTTGCTACTTATTGGTGCCATTAGATAAAACAACACTTCTCTGAATATAGTAATTCCTAAGTAATTGGTTCAACCAACTAACCTTTAGCCATCTATATTGTTCAGAGTACTCATCATAATCTGCATAGGACCCGAGCATGATAATGTGAACACCTGCAACTTCAAATGAATAATAGAGATTTGAATTTGATCCACTTTCCTCAAATGGCATTTTCCATCTGGAATTATAGGACGCAAACCCATCCTTTAACAAAGGTATGCTCTCAACTTCATGGTTCCCTTGTGTTACCATCCACGGCCTTGCACTAGCAAGTGGCTGCACTAGCCTACCAAACGTGTCCCAGCGATGCTGGATGTAATCAGCATATGCAAGGTCCCCTGGAAGCAGGTGAACATTATATTTACATTGGTCAATGTGATCCAATGTTGATTTAGTCCATCCAGTTTGACCTAAATCCCCAGCCACAGCAAAAGTGATTGGAAGTTGAGCTGGAGGAGTTTTGAGCTGGAACTCAGGACCTTGCCTACCACATCGGTAATAATACACAGCATCATGCTCTAAAGGCCCAATTACAGTGTGGTGTATCTTTCCTGAACTATAGAACAGATAACTGTAAGAGGTGGTCTCTCCTTCAGCTACAGAGTCATAGTTCCCTGGCAATGTTCCATATTCTACAATTGAAGGTGCAGACTTATCATCAGTAATCCAAGTAACTCTCATGTGCTGGTCTCCTGCTAAAGAAATGTGTACCTGGAATACACACTTCACTGATAAGAATCTGAATCATGGGATACTAATTGGGTACCACAAAATGATATTAGCATACTTAAAAATGTTGATATGATTGCTTAAGCAAAGACTCATGGTGGTAAATGTCCAAGAATGGGCAAATTCACCAAAATAAGAATTATAATCCCAAAATTTAAGGGACAGAAAAAATTGAGGATTCACATTTTCCAATTGTAGTGCCAATCTCTTAGAATTGTCTCCACAATCAAGAACAAACAAATGGTTACAATTACAAAAAGCTGCTAATAAACTAGTCTAGTGCCACATTACTCAACCAAATTGTCACAAATCAAACTAGTGTGGCTTCTCTGAATTTCACAAGTCCACATAAATCACCATTTCTATTACCCAAAATCCATAATGGAAAGAATATCAAAGAAAACAATACTGCAGCAGGGGCCATAAACTGAAGAGGAACAAAGAATTGCATTCAATGAGAACAAAGAATTACAACCAAGGAAATGCCTCTTTCACATATGCAAAGTAAGGCGAAACCATTCTAAATCAAGACATACCAGAAACATAAACACTAAGGTTCGGTTCAATTCTCTTTTCACTTTTCTGGTTTAAAAACCAATTTCTAAAACCTGTTCGCACTACTCACCGATTAATTTCTCATAAAAATTCTATTAAGTTTTGAAAATTAGTTCCAGAAAAGTGATCTAAAAACCAAAAAAGAAACACCTAGGGGATGTTTTCTCATTTTTAAATTTCATCTTATTCAACCTCTCTCCAATTCTCCACTCTGCCACTCTTCACCAGCTCAGCTCTCCGAACAACCTTCTTCAGTTGCATTTTAGACATTAATAACAGTTTTTTAAAATATAAATAAAACACACCCAGTGTGACACAAACACAGATTCAGAACCAAAAACACAACACAATAAAAGAAAAATGGGGGGGGGGAAAATGTGACACTGATCTGCTATTCAGCTAGTAACCAAAAGGGTATACAAAAAAAAATATTTTTATTGGAGAACAACGATTGTCAGATGAAGAGTGAGTGTGACCTGCTGAGGGTAAGAGGAGGGTTCAGAATCCCATGGAAGATGTAACGCTTTTCGAGGCTGAGGTCGAATGTAATCCGCAGCAACAGCAGCAGCTGCAGACACCATCAATAAAACCGTTAAAAATAGTTTCGGTTCCATTTGTGTGTGAACACAAAATAACCTCTGCAAACACGACAACAATGTACTTCAGGAATCTATTACTAGCATTGTGCACGCCGTGATTGAGGTCCGTGGATTTTGTCAATAGTACATCACTTTTTCTGTCACTGTATCACTAAATTGCTTTATAATTTCGTATAATGTATATACGTCTAAACAACTTTTTGTTCGGTGCTCTATATAATTTAATTATTATGCTGGAATTTATATTTATTTATATGATTTTAAAGTATTAATAAATTTTTATTAATAGGTATTAATAAATTTAATAAATTTATCAGGAATATTAATATAAAAAAATTTCTTATATTTTTTTAATATATTATCTGTTTATTTTGGTCCTAAAAAATATCAAAGACAAATTTTAATTATTTTATTTAGGATTCTAAACTTAATATTTATTAGTATTTTAGTGTGAATATTGTGCAGAATAAATGTTTATTTTATATAATTAAAATTTATAATACATAATATACTGAAATATATAATAATATTATAATTAAATTTATAAAAATAATTTTAATTGATGAATTATATTTTAAACTTAAAATTAATAATTTATATTAACTTTACTTTTATTATTTTTAATTTTTAAATGTTAAAATTTAAATTAATACTAGAGACATTAAAAATAATAAATTGAAAAATGAAAATTAAGAATAATTTAAATATAAACTATATTATTTATTATTTTTAATTTTTAAAAATTTAAAATTTATATTAATTCTAAAGATATTAAATAATAATTAAAAATTAAGAATAATTTTTAAAAGTACAATTAAAAATACTATCTTCTATAAAATAACAGTTATATTTAATAGTTGGTATACAATTTTTTATATGTATAATTAAAGGCGTATTTTGAACTATCTCAAAACTAGTTATATTAAAAGGCAATATAATACAATGAAGTAGTCCAACCATCTATAACAGTACATCTAGATAAGATGGATAGACTTACAAGTAAATAGAAGGTGACTTAACAACTCAGGAGGCACATTGCAAATAAGACACATAACATCCGCTAACATAATTATGTTTCTCTTTGCCTATTCGACCTATTGTGA
Organism: Psophocarpus tetragonolobus; assembly: GCA_037954015.1. Taxonomy (NCBI): domain Eukaryota; kingdom Viridiplantae; phylum Streptophyta; class Magnoliopsida; order Fabales; family Fabaceae; genus Psophocarpus; species Psophocarpus tetragonolobus. The sequence continues at coordinate 34,731,037 of CM075694.1, forward strand.
GTCACCCTCCAAGAGAATGTCAACATCTTATATAAATCTTTAACTTCCATAGCCCATTCAAAAACCAAGAGGTATGCTCCTAATTGCTTCCACCAACTAATCGGTATGCTTCCAGAATACTGAAAAGAACAACCTAGCCCACCTCTCCATCCTCAATCATCCTTCACCTCACACCTTATAATAACTTCCTCCATAACCCCCTTTAACTCCTTCGCCCATTCTTCCTCTCAAGAAAAAAAATCACTTCTCCAACTAAGCCTCCAAACCCATTTGTGCCCACTCTAGCCCTCAACCTCACATATAAATGCCTCTTTTTGGTTAGTGAGAGTATAGAGTTTGAGGAATAAAGCTTTAATCTCACCTGGCACCCTCCACCCCCTTCCCAGAATTCAAACAATGACTCATCCCCAACCAGAGGTTTTACTCCCTCAGAAAACCACTCACTCACCCTTACTTCAGAAGTTACTTTTACAATATCATTTCACCACTGGGACCCTCCTTTCTTATGTCTCACTATAAGATCTCCTCTAATATTTTTCTCATACCTAGCCTTCAGAACTTTAATCCATAAGGTATCTTTCCTCTAAAGAATTCTCCACCGCCATTTACCAAGAAGAGCTTTGTTGAATGTCACCACATCTTTAATTCCATGACCTCAAGGTTTTTGTCTTTACACACTTACTTTGTGTCAATTGATTTATATGTTTCTTGGTGAATATACTATACACTAGTAATTTGTTTTTGTCCTTATCTTAGTTTCTATATTTTTTTTATTTTACTTACTGTTTCAATTTATTTTTTTATCAAACCTCTTATATTAGCTAGGAAGTCTTTCTTTCTTTTTTTTTTGCTCGTTTGCCACAAATAATTTATCCTTATCTTATTGTTTATTTTGTTTGTTACCACAAATAGTTTATTTTGGCCAAAAAATAAAAAATGTAAATAACTTCATTATTGCAAATATTTGTGTTAGTGCATTAGTTTTCAAAAAACTTTATACTATTAAATAATATTGCTAGTATTTGTAAAAATTAATATATTAGTATCTTAAATATTTTTATCATTAAATTAATTTCAAAATTATAAAACTCATTGTATTTATCTTTATAAAATATGAAAGGAATTTTTGTAAAAGCTTAAGAGCCATAACTAATTTTTTGATGACCAAGTGTTTCTGGTGAATAAAAATATAAATTATGATAATTTTAACATATAATATAACTAATCAGCTGCTATTAATAAAAATTGAAATAATTTATCTTTTTTATGGAATATATAATTGAGTCTCTTAAAAATTTCAATTAGAATTTATTTTTTCATCACGTCTATAAAAATAAATTTACTAAAATAGGTAAAAATTGTTTTAGTATTATGAGTACTGAGTAATATCTACTCTTAAAGAATTGGTTAATACTGTTAATTGGTGGGAGAAAGGAAAAAAAATGTATGGTGTCGGTTGCCCTTTTGAAGAGTGTTGGCATGGCACGGGTGGTACTGTTATTATCCATATCTCAAAGCTAAAGAAAGGATGCGTATTCTACTTTTGTTCTTCCCTTGCGCATTAAGTATTTCTTTATGATCCATGGTGACCAATAATACGCATGAAACTATCAGTAATGTTTCAGTATGATATTGATAATGATATCTTTAAAAAAGGACTAATAAATTAAACTATAAGTCAAATCATGCAGCTCGATTAAAGATTTCCATGATTAAGTTTTGGGGCCAGAAAGGTGTTTGGTAGCTTTAATTTGTAAGATTTAATAACGAATCCACCAAATATATTTTTATTTTAGTACAAGATACATACTCATATATATATATATATATATATGAGATCCCGTATGCCGTGTTCAAATTAATCATAAGTTAATTGGAAATTCAAATTAATCATAAGTTAATTGGAAATTTGGATGAATCGTATAAAAAGATAAGGTGGAATGCTAATAATATAACACTCTTATCTTTTTTACTAAATAATGTGGGATTTAACATGAGTACCTTAATTTTACTGTGAATAGGAAGAAAATGTTAAACTAAGAAATGTTAAAGAATAACTAACGAGATGTAAATTTAGGAATATGATAGATGAGTACAATTTTAACAATTCTATGAGCAAGTAATTAAAAGTATAATTGAGAGAATTGTATCTTCTATTTATTTTATTTTTTAAAGCAAAAAGTTTATTCAAAATCAAAGGTTTTTAAAATCACAAGGTATAATTAAAAAAATCTACAACAATTACAACACATAAATAGAACAAAAGCAATTTATAACAACAAATATAGCAAACTTCTTTCCAAATACAATACAAATATAACAAAATAAAATTTCATAGCTTACTAGGGGTTCATCACCTAGGAGTTTGATCCTCCCAAATTTCAAACATCCTTACTCCTTCCTAGACTTTTTACCCAGTAACTTGGCTGCATATTCCACTCAAAGAAGGAAAGGATGAGTTTTTATAAAATCTACGTAGCTATGTTCAAGATTTTTGCAGAACTTCTTGCCAAACTAACATGACACAAAATTGGCTTCCCTTAAAAACAACAATCTATCTTGTTATCTTATAGACCACAGAGTAACCAACCAGATTACACATGTAACAGTTTTACTTTTATTTCCTTTTGCATATCCAAGATGTTGTCACATGTGTGAAGAGTAATCAGCAGGCAAAGCCACCTGGTAACTTAAACTTAAAGGGCATGTAAACAACATATGTGAGACAGATTCATATTCAATAAGACATATAAAGCAAGTCTCCATCAACAATTTGCACATTCCGCTTTACGAGCTTTACCTTTGTCGGAATCCAATTTTGAACAACCCTCCAAGCAAATACTGAAACTTTTTATGGAACTTTAGCTCTTTATATCACCTTAAAGAAGTAAGGATCTTGTACTTGAGTTTGACTATGAATTGACTTACAAGCTTCTTTTACAGAGTGTTCATCATCGTTACTAGAGCTCACCCCCCCACTTCCAACCATCTTTTACCTCCCGGTTTAATTGTATTGTTACAAGAAATCAGTTCAACTCATCCACCCTATCAAATTCCCAGCCGAGCAATAGTCTTCTCCATCCTAGCTTCCATTCCTAATTATTACCACACCTTGATCCCACTTCTGAAATTAAATGTTCTTTTTTATCTGAAAGAGAAAATAACCTAGGGAAATGTTTCTGAGACTTGTTGATCCCCATGGCTTAGCTCCCAAAACTTAAACGGGGAATCATCCCTTACCACTATATTGATGTTATCTTTAAACAAATTTCCTATACCTTCCTCTTATGTCACCTTCACAATATCTTTCTACCATTGCCAGCCTTTTCTCCATTCCTCAGGGCATACTCTACTTCTAAGATCCCATATTTAGATTGAAGAATTTTTACCCACAGAGCATTGTCACCATTCAAACTCCTCCATCTCCATTTGCCCAGGAGAGCTTTATTAAAATCATCAGAGTCTTTGATTGTCAAGCCACCTTGCTCCTTTGATTTGCAAACCGAATCCTATTTGATTCATGCCAACTTTTTATTTTCTTCAAATCCACCCCACAAGAACCTTCTCAACAGTTTTTTTTTTAAATAGCACAATTCACCTTCTTTGGTAACCTAAAAAAATAAAGGAAAAAAAAGTGGAATAGAAGAGAGGATAGATTTGATTAAACAAATCTTCCCCCTAGTGACAAATTTTGTTTACTCCAAGTTGTTAATTTTGCTCGCATTCTCTCCAAGACAGGTTGTTAAACTCTTCCACTCCTCGCATTAACCCTCATAGGAAGTCCTAGATAATAAAATGGCATATGCATAATCCTGCATTTTAGAATCCCTGCATCGAATTTCAGGTCCCGATCGCCCATCTCGACACCTCCCACACTACTCTTATGAAAATTTATCTTTACTCAAGAAGACAATTCAAAGCATCTTAATATATTTTTCAAAGCCATGACATTACCATACTCTGGTGTTGCCATGATTAAAGTGTCATCAGCATACTATTCAAGCACCACATGAACCTATTGCCTACCTATCTTCAATCCTGAAATTAGATTTTTATTGACAACTTCTTTAACCAAGCGCTAAAGGCCTTTAGCTACAATTAGGAAAGGGGTCATTAGATCTTCTTGCCTTAGCCCTCGTTGCATATTAAATTCTTGGGTAGCACTCCCATTCACCAAGACAGACACAGAGGAAGATTAGAGACATCCTTGAATCTATTGAATCCATTTTTAACAAAATTCAAACCACATAATCATATAGAAGAGAAAAAGGTCAACTAACTGTATCATATGCCTTTTCAAAATCTGTTTTGAACATAAGGAGGGGTTTCCTATGAAACTTTGCCTCATGAATTGTCTCATTCACCACAATAACACTATCGAGTAGTTGTCTACCTTTGATAAACGGTGTTTGGATCTCCTCTATCAAGCTAGGCATTACTGAGATAAGTCCTCTTACTAACAATGTTGCAATAATTTCATAGATCATACCAATCTATTGAAATAGGCATATAGTCCCCAAGACTTGTTGGAATGTCCTTCTTTGGAATCAAAGTAATGAAAGAGGCATTTGATCCCCTAGGAAATTTCGCATTTGCATGGAAGTCTGTTATTAACTTCATTATATCTCCTTTAAGAATTCTCCAGAAGTGCTTCACAAATCTCATGTTGTATCCACCCAGCCCAAGGGCTTTTGAACCTTCACACTCCCAAATTGCACTTCTTACTTTTTCTTCAGTGAATTCGGCTACTAGGGTTGAACTTTGATCAGGAGTCAAGCATTTAAAATTCACCCCATCTAATCTTACTCCTAGATCATCTTAAGACTATAATCTATCATGAAAGAATTGTTTAACTACCTTTTTTATCTAATATGACTCTTCCACCCATTCCCTATGTATCATTAATCATTTTAGCCCATTAGAGCTCCTTCGCTTATTAATGGTTGCATGGAAGAACCTAGTATTATAATCACTCGCTTGCAACCACTTTAACTTTCTTTGAACCAAGAGGGCCTCTTGATATTTACTCCACCTCCGCAACTCTCCAAACACCTCTGCCCCTTGCTTTAACCTCTTCAATTCCCAAACTTTGCCCCTCAGTTTTATCATCAAAGTCTACAATTACATGTTTTAGGTCAGCAATCTTTTCTTCTACCTTTCTTGTGTTTTCCTTACTCCACTTTTTCAGTTCCAGCTTGAGAGCTTTTAACTTTTCCTTGAACATATATGCCCTCACCCTTGGAAATCAAGGCAATTATACTTCTCTTTAACGAATTCGTCAAACCCCTCACAATCTAACCAAGCATTTATAAATTTAAATGGTTTAACCCTCCACTTGACCAATAACTGTTTCAGGATTATAGGACAATGATCAGAGAAGTCTCTCTCAAGATTCAATTGGAAGATACTAGGTGAAGATTCCAACCAATCCTCTATGACCAAGAATTTGTCTAAAGCATTATAGGCCATGTTTCTACTGCTGAACTAGGTAAATTTATGTCCTGAAGAAGGAACCTCCAATAAACCCTATTTAGAATAAAGTTTGAGAAGTCATTGATTTCTGCCTAGGACGACCCATGCCCTTCATTTCCTCTGAATCTTTCTTCAACCCTCCTTACTGCATTAAAGTCCCCTACCACACACCAGCTACAATCTTGGAATCGAAGTCTGTACTCCAACAACCCATAACTCCCTTTTCCCTACCAATATACAAGGAACATAAATGTTCATAATTACTATTTCAACCTCCTCATTATTGAATTTTCCTTTCACTCCAAAGAACCCTACTGATAAGTGTCAACTGTTATTACATTTTCATATAGAATTTTGACACTTTATGATCTTAATTGTATTCATTATATATTAATTGCCCCTAATTTAAGAATTATTGAATCCAAATGGTTGTTTGTGAGTTTTACTATAAATGAAGGTATTTGATCTCATTTTTATATCATTTTTCAGGTAATCAAAGATGGAAGAAGGAAAAGATTGAAAGAATTATGAAAAAATGAAAAAAAAAGAATCTGCCACTTTCTCGCTCAAGCTAGTGATTTCTTGCTTGAGCGATATTTGTCCAGATAAGGGAGGTTCATTGAGGCATTCTCACTCAAGCGAGATAATTTTAGCTTGAGCGAGATTCTCGCTTAAGCGATATCATTTTCGATTGAGCGAGAATTGACCCAAGAGCAATGCTATTTCTGGGGCATTCTAGCTTAAGCGATAAATATCTCACTTGAACGAGAGAACCCTTCTTCAAGATGAAGTACTCTTCTTGCTTGAGTGAGAATCATCTAGCTTAAGCGAGAAATCACTAAGAAAAGGTCCAGAACGAGAAATAAAGGGGGAGCGCATTTACGAGCAGAAAAAAGAGAAGACCTCAGGTAGAGAGCTAGAACAAAGAGCTGTGAAAACTATTTTCTTCAATTCTTCTCCATTCCTGATTCTCTTATGGCTACCATGAGTAGCTAATCTCCTTTTTGGGATTGAATATAATCGATTCAAACTCAGATGTATTCTGGTGATATTTATATATAGTAATTCCTTTTTCATTTGAAATTGGTATTTCGTTCTATTTCTAAATGCTTGATTTTATCTGATCAATAGATTCTTGAATTTGATTTTTGGAATTAACTAGAAAGTATTTCTGAGAATCTGATCTGAACGAAATTACTTTATATGTTGCATTACTAGAAATAGATTTCAATATATCGATTGTTTTATAACATCTAATCGTAATGTTAGGTAATCTATTAAATATTTGAAAAATCAATATTTAAGAGATTTTTCTTATAACTTTATACTTAAGGGGTCAATATAAATTATTTTTGTATGTGGCATCAATATCAATTGTTTCGAATGCTATATCTATTTATTTATCCAGAATACAGATAAGTGAGATAGATGACATTCAATCCCAGTTTCTCCCATTCAATTATCTTTATCACGTTTAGTCTGTTACTCTTATTATATGTTTTAATTTATCTTACTACATTCCAACATGATTAAATCCATTGTTATGTATATATACTTAGTGAGTTTTATAACTTTGAATTTTAATTGAAATTGTTTCTCGTGGGATCAACACTTTTACTTATAAAACTATTATACTACAGTTGATTTTGATACGCTTGCCAGAATTCAACGCTTACTCCATGAAAATCCCTTTCACTATAAACTTCTCCATATCCCACACACTTAATAACTCATTTGCCATGTTTATCGAAGGCACTTGATTCCCCTTCAGATTTAAGTCATCCCACAAGGCGCAACACATGCTTCTATCTACACTCTGGATTTTAGTTTCTGGAATACAGAAAAAATTAACTTCTTATTTTAGTACTAAGCTTCTTATCGACCTCCATTTTTTCCTCCCCTTCAACCTCTCATATTATGGGATAGGACATTCATGATTTATGATTAGCAAACCCGCATGGGTGTATTGACCTATTTAGACCAATCCTATTTTTGTCCTTACTTTCCAACTCTATCATAGTAAAAATAAATTACTTCTATTCTAAGAATAGGGTTAAGTATATAAATTATTCTCATACATTGTAAAAATTAATTAAATTATTTATTTTAAGATTTATATTGCATGATATTTAAAATTGGTGAAGTCAAATATGGATAACACTCTTATCTATTCGGTAAATTTCCTTTTGTGTAACAACTATTCAATAAAGTGTCTTTAAATTTATTATTTAATTTTTCTGCATCTTTTACACAAAACTCATAGTTTAGAAAATTCATCAAAATTTATTTTATTATTGCATAATTATTTATGGAGATGACTTGAGTTAATTACTTCAATAGATATAAATGGTTTTTGTTGCAATTTTCATCCAACATTGTTAACATTTCGACAAGTATATCAATCATTTGTAATAACTGATAATTATCAAGTTTATCCCTCAAGGACGACTAAAAAATACGTTAAAATTCAATTATTGTTTACTTGATAATGAATAACAAAACATAAAAAGAGAGATTCATAAGTAACTTGTATAAAGGAGTTGTAAAGCAAAGTCTAATAAAAAGTGAATCACATAACTCAAAAAGATATTTCAATCAAATATCAAGTTGTTGAGTCTCATATTCTTTCTCAACACTTAACTCACTTCAAGATCTTCTATTTAAGTTTACTCAATTAATTATTTTTTCCATAAAAAGTATCCAAACATCAATTCCGCAATGTAAAAATCTTAATTATACTATTCAACTTCATCGATTATTTGATGAAAAGTTAGAGTTAGAATTTCATTCAAGAAAAATAAAATATGCATGCATAAACATTGTACTATTTCTAGATATAATGTTTATACATGACATTTTTTCTCAAATCTTTAGCTTGAAATCATTTTCCAAATCTTCCAAGCATATAAACAAGTTTAAGGATGATTAAACAAAAAACAAACATTAAGAATGGGAAATAACACAAAATGAGAAATAAACTTAAATAAAAGGATCAAATAGTTACATGAGCGTTGATCAGTACACTAATCCTCCAACTAATGGAAAAATTAGCTACTCTTAGCCACGAGCAATGGCAAAAAAATAAAACAAGAATACAAGACAAGTGAAAGATTGAAATGTGACGGAGAGAGTTTTGCTTCCACTTCCTCGCTTTATTTTTCTATCTTTCATCCAATGGTCTTGCTTCCTTCCGAAGTATTGACTTATTCCATTAGAACATTAAATATTCCTCTCTTAGTAACGGTTAGTCGCTTGGCAAGGTCAATGTTCATTGATGATCCTAAGGCCTCTTGCAATTGCTTACAACCCATGCTCACTTAGCGAGAATTCTTCTAAAGCACGAAGTCGCTCAGTGACCAAGTCTCGCTTAGCAATGATTCCTCTACTCCGATCTGTTTTTTTGCTCAGCGATAATTCCTTGCTCAGTGAATTTAGCTCTTTGTTTTAGAATTGTTTCGATTTTGGTTTAGCGCCAAATGGTCACTCAACAAAGAGATATCGTTAAGCGACTAACTTTTGTTCAACGAGGTGACTTTCAAAAACTGGTGTATTTTAATTAGCGTCTTACTTTTGTAATATATCAACCATAACTTCAAAAATTAAGGTCTTGTTTGAGTATTTTTTTTATTTATACTTTTTAACTTTATAGAAATAAAAACTAGTTGAGTTAATTTAAAACATTATCAAATCTTAATCCCATTAAAATTCACCTTCCTCAAAGATCAAAGATTGGCAATAATCAATCTAGGAGGTGTTTATTGATGACCAAAGGTCAAAGGCAGAAACTGGTGCCAATAACATAAGTAACGGTTAATGATGGTCAAAGATAGTAGTCAATAGTTGATAATCATAAACAGAAAGTAAAAAATGATAGTGCATGAGCAACAGTTGGTAATCAACGACAAAAAGTAAATGATAGGAATGCATGAACAACCGTCAAACTTAACACTTAATTTCTGATGGTCAAAAGTGATAACCACTCATTGATGTCATGGTTATCAAAACTGTGAATCAACTTATAAAATCCATGATTTTACAATTATACTCACCTTCCTTTTGAGTTAATCAGATGCAAACTCAGTTTTAGATTGAAATCGAGTGGCCTCTTGGCGAGTTTTAGTCTGATTTTACGATTTTGGTCAAAGGGCCATATACACGTGAAAATGTCATTGTTTTGGGACCATTTAGGTTTTTTTCTTCCCCAATTCAGAGACTCAAACTCACACGACGTACCCTTACGGCCTTACCATTTCCTTCTTTGCCTTCTCGCAATCTCATACACAGTCAGCTTTATTGCACTTTCGGCGTCCTATGATTCAGCATTGTACCCATACTGTCTTAGCTAAGCAACAAAATTCCCTGTGATTCTGGACTTCCCCTACAATCCCATCTCTGAACAATGTTCCCCGCAGTCTCTTACTCTTTCTTCTTTCACATCGCAACCTTGATACAGTAATTGAGTAAATTGAATCTTAATTTGTTAATTGTCCAATTGTTTCTTATGGACAAATGTTAATTTTAATGTCTTACTTTTGTCAGTAATTATCCAATTGAATATCTCATAATTATTCAATTATTTGGTAATGAAATAGTTTTTTATGAAGTAATTTAAATTTAAATTTCTAAATTAGTAAAATAGTAATGATTAATGAAGTAATATGAATTTACTTGGTTTTAATGTGATATTCTAAAGGTGTTGACTCCGTGGGGTCTGAATTTAGAATTTTTAAAAACTTTTCAAACTCATTGTTAAATGGATCATATTATATTATATATATATATATATATATATATATATTATTTATAAGTATTTAATTACTAACACCTTCTTTATTATTAGTTAAAATTATTAAAAATTATAAAATAAGAGATATTTAATAACAAAAAAATATATATAATTTATTATTTTTTATAAATTTCAATAATTCATTTAGAGTGTGTTAGGAGGGGTGTGTCAAAGAGGATATTCCTAGTACTTTTCTTTAAGTTTAATTAATACGTATTAATAATGTAAAAGAAATTTATACGAATATTTTAATCACACTTCTTTATTTAGGAAAAGTTGTAACTAAATAATGTCAGCATAAAATATTTTACATTTAGAGTGCACAATCTTTCTTCTCTTACTAATTTAGGAACTGAATTGTTTGAGAAACTAGATGGTTAAATTAATCATTAATTGCTAAATATTTAACATTAATATTTGTATTTTTTAAGCCTCATAATTAATTTATTATTTTCTCTTACTTGAAAAAAAATATTCTTAATTTTAATTAATAAAGTATCTCTTGACTATATATCAAAGGCCATATTTAATTCCAAATTAATTTTATAAAATATTACTATTAATTTAAAATACTTCACTTAATACTTAAAAGAAATCATTTTAAAATTTATTTTAGATTTAAGAATATGTCACTTGGACAAAAAGTCAAGTATTTTTATTGACATAGTATCGACTTGGCTAACAGCGAGTTATTGTCAATCAATATATTAATTTTCACAATAAATATAGCTTAAGCTTTTTTTACTGATGATACATGGTATCAACCACCCAATGGCCAAAACTAACCTGTAATTTTGGCACAATATATATGTTTCATCTTTGAGACCGATGCTAAACACTAAAGTCATTTTCAATTTCTAATCGTCTAATCGACAATAACAATAAATTTCTTGTGCGTATGGTAATGATTTTCCCTTAACTATTTCATGTTCTTATCAATGTATTACCTAATTTTTCAAAATCTACTTTGTACATGATAATAGGTATCCTTACAAAAAAGCATAGAAATTAATAATAACCTCTATATTTCCTACCAAAAATAAACACACATAAACTAAATAAACAAAGGACTTCTACAATGAAGTTAAGTTATTAATTTAGCCTTGTTTGATCTGTTCTTCTTCACCTACAATCAATTTTGCCCTTGCATGGCCTTCCTTGATTTGAAACTGCTTGGCAAGGCCTAAATGAGTCATCAATAACCAAACTAGTGAAATGAATTCCCCACCGTTACTAAGTTGTTGAACATGTGTAATTGGAATGCAATTAGCTGCTGCATATGATAATAACTCTACCCATACACTTGCTATGATTTTCCATTTGCTCATCCCTTTTAAGTTTAAACTGTCTATAACAGTAGCCAGTTTACAAGCATCAAACAACAAAGATTTGCTCCTATCTCCCTTCACATCAGAGGGTTCATGATCAACACACACCTCTCTGAGTTTCTTGCATGCCTCCTCCTCTTCACTTTTTTCTGTTTCTTTCTCTTCTCGGGAAAAGATTCGACAACAGCGAATGCCATCTAACACCTAGAGAAATAAAGAATGATAATAAAAAGCATGGATACAATAGAATGAATAGATGATACATATAGTATGATAAAAAGAAAATAGTAATAAATGTTGATAACAAAAATGGTTATGTGATAGTTTTAATTAATTGCAATTCGCAACTGTGACTATGACTACCAAGTAAGGATTTTTAACTCATCAGAACCACAACTTAAAACCATAAGATTTATATATCACTCTTTGGTGTTTTGAGAAGGGCTTTACCTTTTTAATGTACTGAAAGAGTTGATTAAGTTTCTTGTCCATGGCCTTTGCCAGACCCACAGTCCGATACGTTGCGCGCTTCATGGTGTTGAGTTTAGAAAGTCCTTCCTCTTTCCTTCTTCTTTTTACCTGTTCATCCATTTTTCTTTCTCCCTCTTCCATCATTTGCCTCTTGTTAAAGAAGTTAGTGGCCTCAGCACACGTGTCTTGAAACCTTATCTGTGCAATTCCCCTTACAGCAGACATCATGTCAGGTTGCATGATGATAAGGTACAACAAGTAATCCGACAATAGCTTACTAAAATCTCTGAGTTCTTCATCTTTAAAATCACTTTTAGGAACAAATTTGTTCTCAACACTTCTTTTTCCATTATCTCGAGCATTTTCATTCTTTCTAATGTGCTCATCACTACTAATTCCTTTGTCATTATCTCGACCATTTTCATTCTTTTTTAGCTCATCATCACCACTATTTCCTTTGTCATTGTCTTGAGCATTTTCATTCTCTTTATGCTCAACACTACCAACTCCTTTCTCGAGATGTAGACAATCTTCATTCTTTTTTTCCCCACCATCACCTTTGTCCTTATCTCGAGCATCATCACTACTAATTCCTTTGTCATTATCTCGATCATTTTCATTCTTTTTTAGCTCATCATCACGACTAATTCCTTTGTCATTATCTTGACCATTTTCATTCTTTTTTAGCTCATCATCACCACTATTTCCTTTGTCATTGTCTTGAGCATTTTCATTCTCTTTATGCTCATCAACACTACCAACTCCTTTCTCGAGATCTAGACCATCTTCATTCTTTTTTTTCCCACCATCACCTTTGTCCTTATCTCGGGCATCTTCATTCATTTTCTGCACATTATGAGAAGCTTTTTCATCATAGAACAAGAGGTCTGTGGCAATGTGCCAAAGCATCAGGCACTCATCAAAAGTAACATTATTCCGCTCCACATAACGCATCAATTTGTCTAGGTCTTTTCTCTCTAAATCACCTTCTTGGATAACCCACTCGCCTCTAGAAGAGCATATTCTTTGTATAGTCTCAACATCATCTGCATCTCCAGATTTTCTTTCCAACTCAGTAAATATGAAAATCCAAAGCCTTTGAAGCATTGGATACTTCTTCTCATATTTCCATCGTTCTACTATCTCTTTAGCCCCAATGTAATCGATGACCTTATCCACCCATTTTATCTTCCTTTGTAGGCAATATGATACTAAGTTGAATCCTGACATGGATTCAGACCATCTTCGAAATAATACCCACCTATGCAATATCTTATATTTACTATTTTGAAGCCATGTTGGATTCTTAATCTCTTGTTCTATCCATCTTGGTCTCTTAAGCTTGAGGAAACGGCTTAAAATAGAATCCACTGTGGATTTTTCTGTGCCACTTTCAGAATCAATAAATTTCTGAGAGATGAAAGAGTAAATTGATGCAAATGTGTGGTCAGAAAAAATGAGCATGAACAAGGACACAACATCTAATGCCACAGCACCATACAACAATGTGTAGGTGACTTTGACATCAAAGTGGTGGCAATCACGCTTATGATAAAAAATAAAAAGCACCAAGGCTGCCACAACTGAAGCAACGGATACAAATCGAAAACTAAACCCCACCAAGTTGGTTACAATCGATGCCTTAGTGTAGAAAGCTTGGTAGATGAAGTTGATTTCAACCTCTATTACTCTCAAAGCATCCATTGCTGTTAGTTTGAGCAAATAGCTGCGACTGTTACTGCGTTCTTGGAAGCTGAATATCATGTCAACAACTAGCCCTTTGTATGTGTTGAAGTAATCATACGCACCCTTCACTACCTCAACATCGCTTAGCTTTTCTATCTCATTTTCCTTCGCATCATTTTCCATATCATAGTCAAGTGTTTGCGGGGGAGGAGAGCCATCTATCCATAAAATAAAATTTTCAAAATATTACTTTAGATGAGAGAAGATTTAATTACTCATTTAATCTGTGTAGCTATACAAATTTTATATTAGTTATTTTCTATACTATATTATTATTAAAAAAAAAGCAATCCTTTTAATCCATAAATATACTATATTTCATCTTTCAAGCAGTGGCTACTCAATGGGAACAATTTATTTTAAAAAATAAAAAATTATTACTAATATATATCATAATATAAAAATATAAATATTAAAATAAAATACAGTGAATAAAAAGAAAATAAAATGTTTAAATGAATACATGGTACAGATACTTACTAAGCTAAAAAAAAAAGAAAAACATAAGAAATAATTACTTTAAATATAAAAAATTTAATTAACTAATTAACACTGAAATTAAAAAAAAATATATAACAATAATAAATATATATTAGATTTTTCCAAAGTCAAGGGTGCATTGATCTGCACCCCCTCAATATGACAATATGAACTTGGTTGCATCCCTCCCTTTCAAGCATAAGAATAAAAATGTAAAGTTTATATAAAAAATTAAAAAACCAGTTTCAATATCTAATTTCTATAATTAATAACTATATACAGATTTTATGTTTTAGTCTCTGTGCTTAAAACTTATCCATTTTGATCTTCACATACTAAGTTAATAGTTTTATAGAGGTAAAGCTTATAAAACTATAAGTTAAAATGGGTAATTAATTACATCAAGAGATCTTTTTACTCTTATATAAGATACTTTTGTAAAATAAAAAATCATTTTTTAGTCATAAACCTAAAGCTTTAACTTTAAAGGGGTTACCCTTATCCTGAGCTGCATTGGCACTAGTGTGTGGTTGTGAGGCAGGTAACTCTTTGGAAGCGTTAGGGGCATCAACTTGATCAGTAATTTCTAGGTCATTAAAGTCCAGATATTGATCTGAAATTTCTGGCATGGTTACTATTTCAGTGGGAAGTCCAGCATCCGTTCTAGATTTCAGTTCCTCCATGAGCTTTGCGTAATCGGGACCTGGATCTGGATCACGAACCATAGATTGTCGAAAGTTGCTCACATTTGCAAGTTGAAGAGACCGAGTCCTTTCTGCAAACTTGATTATCCCTGCCGTGAAAACCAGGGATGTAGGGAGCCATAACGTGTTTTTTGGAAGTGTCAAGAGGAACACGTAACCGGTTAGACATACCTGTAATAATAATAATGATAAGACATGTTTACACCCAAAATATCAATTAATTATTTCCTAATTTTAGATTAAATCTTATAGTTTTAAATTGTGCTCCACAACCACAATCTTCCTGTTGCCATCCTGCTTGCAACCGCGTCGCCTGCAATTACTTGGTGATTTTAAATCACATAAAATACGGCAAGATATCCATTGTTCTACAGTTTTAATTACAATTTACTGTGAATATAGAATTTTTTATTTCACATTTAATCTAAATTTATTAACTTTATTTTTAATATTTTAAAAAACATATATTGAATATTACTGTGATATTCTTTTATATTGAAAATATTTTAGTGCCGACTATAAATAATTATAGTCATATGTAATGTTAAATAAAAAGTTGCGTTATCTTATAAATAAAAAATATATAACAATAATTAAAATTATTTTTTACATTAAGTAAAAAATATAATAATTTCATGTCACCATAACCATAATTCACATCACAACAACACTAGTAATAATATCAACAGTAAGAGTTACAATGCCCAGTATCACAATTTAAAATCATGTTTATTAGAAATTAAATCTAACTTAACTTTAAACCTAATGTTTACTTTATTAAAACTGATTATTTTCAATACAATTATAAAAATGTGTTCATACCATTAAGGATTTATTTGAGTATTAACGTCAAGGCAAACGTGTGACATTTTATAAATTAGGAAGTAAAATGTCTAAAAGAATTCTTTAAACAAAATTTGTAGAATTTTACATAACTTTAAAGGCAAAAGAACAATTAAACTTAAATATTATCTTTAAAAATAAATTTTCTCTTTAAAACAAATCTAATCTAAGCTTTTAAACTCTGAAATTATCAAGATTAGCTTTTAAAAGAATATATAAAATACAAATGTATGTATATCATGAATTTAAATTTAACTTACAAATATAAAAAGAAAGTATATATATATATATATATAAATAAATAAAAAGAAGGAATTCACTCACTCAAAGAATAAAAAGTTTAAGAGATTACTCTTCTTTCTCAACTTTCATTTTTTTAAAATTTAATCTTTCTAATGAGTAACAAATTTTACAGGGTGAATTTTAAGATAATGAATAGTTAAGAGGAAGAGTAATTTCCTTAAATTTATTCTTAAGTAAGTAGATACCTCTTCAAAAAGTCTAGATAATAAAGTTTATGAGTTTGAATCTTTACACTGATAAAACTAATACAGTTAACATCTAATTTCTTCTATATCTTTCCACTATCGTTGGTGATGGTGATGACGACGATGATAAGGTGATAGTGGTAGTAGTAACCATCGATGGTGTGGTAGCGATAAAAGAATAAAGTGAGGGTAGATGTAAGTTATGGTAAAAGAAATACATTATATCTTTAAGGATATTAGTTTAATTTTGAGTTATTATTTTTAATTCTATGCTTATTATTTATTTCTCCCGTCTATTACAATAATTTTTTTCTAATTTGATAGGCTTCCTGTGTATATATATATATATATATAAAAAGAGAAGGTTAAATTAAAAATAAAATAAATTGAAATGAAGAGATTAAGTAGACCTGAACAATGAGTCCAAGCAAGTGTCTGAGCCAAAGTTGATTGTCCTCAAGAGCAAAAGCACTGATGGTGTCAGGTCCACCCAAGTGCAGCAGAAGAAATGGTGTCCAAAATGCGAGTAAGAAATCATTGACAGTGTTAATGGGAGTGTCTTTATCTCCATATTTGTTGGAAATGAGTCCAACACAGAAGCTTGCAGTGTAATCTGCAAGAAGGTATGTAGACCAAAGCAACAAAACCAACCAGGTTCTTCTAGAACGTTTTCTGAAAGGTGCTACGAAGATGAGAATTATCTGCAAGGTGAGACTCACAAGGATAACCCCCCTAATGTTCCACTTGGACCATATATTCTTTGCAAATTTTGGAATTGGGTTAACCATTTTTCCTTTCTCCTTTTTTTCCAGAGGTGTTTCAACATTTTAAATAGGAGATCCAACATGCATGACATCATCACATGTTTTCTCCACGTTGTATCTAACAATTCAGCAAGTAAACTCGAATCAGTTTCTTTTTATTTATTTAAGAAAGATTCATAGACAGTGCATAAAAGAGACAGTTTCTCTTTAATTTTCTTTTTGCTGGCAAATTATTCTACCTTCCTTTTACTTTTTAATTCCAGTTCAGGGTTGGAGATGTTCCATCACTAAAGAGACAAAAGTTGAAGGTTTCTAACTCTTCCAATGTACTCTTCGAAGTTGGCTACTTAAGATAGGAGAAAACTGTGTCTGTTGTCTGCTTTGTGTCTTTTGCTTTGCTCTTTATTGTCTTTTTGTTCCCTGGAGAACTGCTTTGGCATGAAGACAAGTTAGACACCAAGAGTACGTAATACACACGAACATGACTTTGGAACTTAAAAAACTTGTTACCTTTAAAAATCTGGAAATATGAAAAAAACAATAGGATATAACGAAATGCAAACCTTATTTTATAACTCTGTTTTATAAGATGCAATACAGCTTCACATTGGAAATTTTGTTTTTTGTTTTTAATATATTATTGTCTTTGTCATATCTTTAGTTTTTAACAGACTCGCGTGCACTCAAGTTTTGTTTTTGTTTTTTATATATTAAAAAATTTTGTTTTTAATTTTTTTAAAAAAAAATTGTTTTATTTATAATAAAATTTTCATTTTGTTTTTTTAATACTCTAAATCATTTTTTAGAACTTTTTAGAACACTGCCTAAATAAGTTTAGGATAAAAAATAAGATAAAAAAACTATTAGACCAAAGAAAAAAAATTAATAAGAACTAAAAATCAAATTCATAAATTTATTGAACCAAAAAATCATGTTTAAGTCTTTTCATTTTATAAAAAAATAAAATCTAATATTTGTGTCCTATATGAAATGAAATATGAATCATACTAATAGAAAGAGTTTAATGTTCATGTATTGAAAATATAAACATTTTCTTATACTATTATTTAATGACAGTTTATTATTTATATAATTTTTAAAAAATTATTAATAAATTAACCAACTAGGTTATTGTATTCAAAAAAAAAAAATTACATTATCTGAACTTAACCTTTTTCTCTAATATTATACAAAATTTGGAAATAAATAAAATCTCTCATAGGCTTGTGAATTATGGCAACTACTAAAACGTACTATCATTATCAATACATATAAAATATGTTTAGCCGCTCACACTTATAATCATTCTATTTACTTCCTAATTTTCTAATTTCAAAAACCGTAAAGTATACAGCCTCACATCATGCCAAGGAAAGCTTTTTTTTTTCACATTCATGTTTTATTTTTGGTATCCATCAATCAATGTCATATTATTTATTAATTTTTTTATAATTTCTTTATATAGTATGTAATTTATTAAATTAATAACATAATATTTATAATTAATTAAGACTTAGGACAGGAATTGAGACAGTAATAGTTAATGTGTTTTTTTTTTTACACGTAGTCATATAACACAATTTCTCTCAAAAAAATAATACAGCAACACTGGAAAAAGAAAATATATTTCTTTTTGTTGGCCACAACCTATGTTACTATTAAATGTAATGGAAAATATTTGGTTCAATTATATTTTTAATTTCTCTAAAATTTAATATTTCTATTTTTAGTTCTATCAAACTTTGTACCCTCAATTTGTCGTCCTTCATCAATTTATATTTATATATTCATCAAAATTATTTCATCTCTAGAACTATATTTTTCTGTTAATTTAGTCTTCTCAATGACTAATATTGATGAATAAATGTAAATGGGGAATTAAAATTGGTCAAATTAAAAAATATTTAAAGGATTAAAAAATCTACAATTTGAGGGCAACTAAAAATTTAATTAACCCATTTTATTTTGAGTCCTCTCGATATTTTTAATTTTAGTTTAAGTTGCTGTAAAAACTTAATACAATTTAGTTTATATTTTAATATCAATAATACAACTTAATAAGAGGTTAAAATCACATATGTAAAAGCATATTAAATTTTTATAGTGACTAAACTAAAATGTTTTTAGGTACCAACTATTCAACCTAAAAAAGAGAGGAATAGTCAGCGAGAAAAATATAAGTACGATAAGCAAGTGACATGAACTAAGAAGTAGTAGAGAAACAAAAGGGGGAAAAAAATAGAGAAATTAATTTAAGGTGCTGATTTGCGTCTAAAAGTCATTACTTGGTATATTTGTATTGATCTTATACACCAAACACTTAAAAAATATAAGACATTATATAGATTAACGTCTAAAGGTGCTAAATATTTTGAATTATACGTGCAGGTTATATTCAACTTATCTGCTGATATATAAGTGTAATTTCAAATATAAATATAAAAGTGTAGCAATAGGAATATTTTAAAAATTTATGTTAATTTTATCCATTTTTATGCTACATATTTACTTGTAGTTTCATTTTTAAATTTTAGTTGCGTAAATTTTGTTATTATTATTATTAAAATCCACATTAAAACATAATAATAATAATAATAATAATAATAATAATAATAATAATAATAATAATAATAATAATAATAATAATAATAATAATAATAATACACATCATCTACTGTAGTTTCATAAATTTTATAGTTTTTTTATTTTTTAATAATAATATTATAAAAAATGAAAAAGCTACAAAAATTATTATTATTAAAAAATAAAAAAGTTACAAAATTTATTAAACTACAGGAATAGATACATGTGTATTATTATTATTATTTTTTAGTGTCTAGTTTCATAATAACAATAACAACATCAATAATAATAATAACAAAATCTATGAAACTGAATACTAAAATACACATGTACGTATATATAACATAAGAATGGATAAGATTAACATAAAGTTGGCATTTTCTCAAGTAGTATAATTCTCGCTTTTGGTGAGAGATTCCAAGTTCAATTCTCAAAATGCTCATATGACTTTATTGTTGTATTTTTACATTTACGTTTGAAATTACACATATACCTAGTATACGTGTAGTGGTATGTGAAAGGTCCCAAGTTTGATTGTTGAATTTTTATATTTATGTTTCAAACTAAATTGTCACACATCTAGTAATTTGTGTCACGGATGTAATCACCTTCTTATTTTTTACTTTGGGGTAAAATACTGCAATTTAATAAAATTTTGAGGCATGAGTTATATTTAAGCCTTAGTTTTTTAGTTTTTTTAGAAAGATTAAGTTATTAAGTTAATTATAACTAGTTACAAATTTCTTAAAATACATTTCAGGTGTAACTTACTAACTTATTCTTCTAAAATTTAAGTTGGTTTAAGTTAGCAAATGCTTATAGAATTTGTTTAAATTACTCTAATATTTTATGAAGTTATAACTAAAAATTTACTTAAATACACCCAAGGTGCTATACTACTTCTAAAAACATATGTATGTAAGTTAGCAAATTCATTTCATCTTAATCATTCATTTTTTTTAAAAAGATTTAATTATTTATTACAATGATTAGATTACAAGAAAATAAATAGTGAAGATAAATATAATAAATGTCTTTTATATATATTATTGTGTAACATCCCAAAATAATTACCCATATACTATATATTATTAATCATCATATCTATTATATTATACAACACCAAAACTTGGAGTATTAAAATTTAAACAATTTAAATCATGGCATATAATATACAAGCATTGTCGCTCGGCGAGAACCCTGAAATAAATTATCCCAAGAAAAAGAGGTACGTCGTTAGGCGTAAAAACCAAATTAATACTTGGCAGAGAGGAGTTTGCGTTGGGCGAGATTTTATCATTGGGTGCAAATCTAATTGATTTTCAAACATAGACAATTTAACATTGGGCAAGACTTTCGTTGGGTGCAAAACTAAAAATTTGTTTGACAAAGGTTAACTATTGATAGGCAAGACTTGTTGTCCAACGAGACTTTATAGATTGCAGAACCTCAACTACTCAACTTAAGTTTGCTAACACTTAAACCATACATTTTAACATCATTCACATTTCGACATACTTGTCAATTGGAGTGCATATACAATCAAATATAATACATCCTCTTGCATCTGCACACATATCTATAATCATCCAAAAGGTGTAGTTCTACACACTACCATACATAATTTCAAGTACATTCATTAACCATAAACTATTTTTATTACAAAAAGATGTTCCTACTCTTGCCTTAGAGTCACTGCTACACTTGCAAGTCTTAACTTCCATTGTCACCATTGGTAAGCAAGAGTAAGCATATAACATCATAGAATGCATATAAACATCAAAGTTACATAATTTCAATATTCAATTTAATGTATACAACACAACTGATAGAAAACAACCACATTTATGTTCTCTAAAAACATAAGTATTTACAACACTCAAATGACACTTTTCAGAAAGACTCATTGAATTCGAATATCAAGGTGACTTAATAACCTCTCACAATTAGTGTTGAGTGTCTACTTGACCCACTCTGACAACTAATTAAGTCTAGCATACTTATCTAACAATCATATCACTATTATTTGACATTTACTTAACTCATATGATAAACAAATGTTGTTTGAGTATATCCCTCTGGTACCCTTACTTGCAATCTGGTACTAGCATTACATTGACCTTAGTTATATTCCTAACTTAATATATAAATATATGTACAACACCTAGGGCTAAGTTGCCTCTTGTAACTTCCCACAATCATTGATTTCAATATAACATCTCATTATCATGCATTCATTACAACATCTTATTATCATGCATTTAACATAGCATCTCATAATCATACATTTAATACAACATCTCATTGTCTTGCATTTACACAACATGCATTATTATAATCGTCATCAAGTTTGATAGACGTAACACCAAATTCTCGTTATTTATAATTACAACACTATAATCATTAAATTCACCAACCTAAACAACTTCACCTAACAATCCAATTTAGCTCAAGATCTCAATCAATAACTTTCGATTGACTTCATAGTCACTACATATCAACTTCTTAAATTAAAAACTCAATTTTAGCTTTCCTTACCTATTTCTCCCTAATTGAGCTGAATTCAACAAATGGGGAAAAGTCCTATTACAGGAATCACTCTAAACCTATCAACATCCACAAATCCAACAAAAACATAAGAAATTAGTATTCTAAAGAAATTTCCTTTTCTAAGAGAACAATAAGATAAAAAAAACAAATAAAAAAAGGTTCAAAGAATTATGATCAAACTTACATATACTTATTACCACTTAGAATTAGGAGCAATGAAAGAGACTACATTGGATTTTGTCAGCTTTCTGCTAACCATGCATAAAGAGAGAGAATTTGGCAGTGAGAGAGATGAGACGGCGGAGGAGAAAAGGAAAAGAAGAAAAGAAGAAGAGAAAGAAAAGAGAGAAGAAAAAAGAAAAGAAAAGGAGCAGGGTGTACTTAGTAAAGACAACTTGCTATTTGCTCCCCCTCCTAAATAGTTTTCCGAAAATCTCCCAAAATTAAGTCTAACATCCTGAAACAAATCGGTAATAGTCATTCTCACCTCTCCATCCTTCTAATCACCATCAAAATACAAATGCATAACACTAATACGATTATAAGTCTATCACACCTCAATTCAATCAGCAATTTAAGTACAAACTTAAATTAAATTCCTCATATTATTTACTCTAAAAAATTATAACCTATTAAATAAATAGGTCATTTCATATTTTCTGTGTGGTTATGTGAAAGGTCTCCGTATAAGAGAATCACGTGAACTTGTTTGATTAACAACTTAATCTGAATTGTTTTTTGAAATATTACCTTTACTACTATGTTTTTTCACTTCTCATCGTAGTCATTTTTCTCACTTGAGTTGTCATCTCTCTCTATATCCTAAACCTTTTATTTTCTTGAAATCTAATAATTAAGATTAATTATTCATTACAATCATTAGATTTTAAGAAAATTAATAGATGGAATGATGAGTAAGTCTTTTTATATTTACTCTTATAGTAAGTGAATCTCCTCTTTTATATATATATATATATATATATATATATATATATATATATATATATATATATATATATATATATATATATATATATATATATATATATAAAAAAGAAAATTTTAACTTTGTGGCAGTTTATAAATTACCACATATGTAAATCACTGTGTAACAGTTTTTAATTACCACCAAATTTGATACATATACTAACATTAATGTTATCAACTTATTTTCAAAAAATGGATCATATTGAAATTTTTTAATATTAGATTTAACGTTACAAAAATAAAATAATTAAATTGAGAAAAAATAGAGGACCTAAAAACTAATTTAACGTACGAAGAAAAATACATTAAATTCTTAAATGCTAAAAATAAAGTTGGAAGTGGCTAGTAGAAAATTTTTGTTGTCAAAGATAAAGTAAAAAACTTATCGATAATCAAATTAGCACATATATAATTTTGAAATTTATAAAAAAAATATTTTTTACAACAAAATTGATTAAAACCTATAATTCGAATTTTTTAATAGAAAAATATTAATTTTTAGTGTGTTAATTTTGTTATTATTTATTATTGTGTAATTCCATGAAATTAATTTCTACTTTATTTTTACAATTAAATTTATCATAAAACCCAAGTAATAGGAAGGGACATCTTCCTTGACGAGGTTCGTGAGGATTGACATTATATATTGCTCTGAAGATGTCTTTTTTGAGCATAGATGGTATGTCCTTTACCTACAAATCCTTATGCAATGGTATTAATAATACCTTTCAATTTCTCATTGTTTGTCCTTTTTTGTTGAGTTAATTTGGGTTCGTAAGATCTTTTGCCTAATCACTCTTTCTAATCTTGAATGAAGTTTTTCATCCTATCATGACTTCTTCAGTTAGAATGAGCTAAGTTGTGTTGGATGTAATGACTCAAATGTCTTTCTATATCAATTCTGTGATCTTGTCTCAAAGAGAACAACATTATTCCTTAGTGTGGCTAACATTTCAATGATAGCTATCGTGCTTGCTCTTGTTGATATTGACAAATCAGTTGAAGTTGGGTGTAGGCAGGGTAATTAAGTCTATGCTAAGAGCCTCTTCTAAAATATGAATTCTTGGAGAGTTTAAAAGGGTATAATAATCATATTTGAACCCTTTTGATTGTTTCTTTTTAAAGGGTCTGTAATTATTTGGTCACAGTTTATTTTTCGATCGTGTTTCACCTTTAACACCCACTTTGGCACAAATTTGATTCTGGAATTCATAGTGTTGTTCCATTTGGATGAACTTTGTCACTTAAGCTCTTAACTTGTCCATATTAAAAGGTAGATCTTTGTATAAGTTGCCATGAAAAGGACGGACTTTAGTGCCATGAGCATGAAATGCAAAGCAATTTCAAGAATGAGACTCAGATTTTAATTGACATGAGCATAAAATTTTGGAGTGATTCATTATGTCTTTGTCTTAGATTGACTAAGATTGCTAAAGTGACATGATGAGGTTGGTTAGTGGCATATTGGTTGTGGACCTTAGAATCTAGCTTTCAGAACTAGGAATGAACAAGGTGAAAATTAGGTATACCAACTTAATGTGGCATCTTTTAGCAAGTTTGACAATACTCGACATAAGATCATATCTTCAATGGTATGTATAAAGGTTCATCTGTGTTACATAGGCATTAATATATTTGTTTAGGTTTGTGGTTTCATCATATCAATCTACGGTAAACAGTTTCCAAACATGTGAAAGAGCAATATCAATAATGTCATCAACAAAATTATGTCTTCCAACATTGGCATTGCACCCAAAGATAGAAGATACAAGTTGTTGTCTCTACTCTATTTATGGGAGTGTGACTATCTTTGTTTGTGCATTCCATGCACTTTATTTTCCATTTGAAGCACTTCATTTTGTTGACATAATAAGTGTATTTATTGTTATAAATTTATTAAGGTAAACATTGAGACGTCTGCATGTAACAGAAACATAAATCATGTCCCATCTTTTATGTGATGGTCATGATATAGGAAGATGATTACAATATGATGTAGTCGTTATATTTTTCATTGATGTCTCATTAATGTCTTTTAATGTTACATCTGTTATATGTGTATTTGATAATTATTAAAGATATTAATTAAGTAACGGTAACATCTTCGGATTCGACTTTAATTTTATTTCCATTAAGAAAAAAAAAACATCTAAGAGAAAGCTTAAAATAGTTAGATGGTAAAGAAAAAGATAAATTTTGACTAACATTAATTTCTTATATCTTCTTTTATCATCTTAAAGATGTTTATGACACATAATTGAAAATTTTAAACTAATATATATTTGTTCTTAGAAGGATTTTCATGGGATAATTTCTTGAAAAATGTGTATTCAACATTAAATTAAAATAAAATCATTTTAATTAATTATGTTAAATTAAGCTCAAAATTTGATAAGAACTTAATTGTCATGGTGTCAAAGGGTACGTAACCCTAGCCTGATGCTAAAAAAGGCAAAGTCGCTCAAGGATGAAATGAAATATTAGTTCCTAAACTTGGAAGGTACTACAAAGACAAAAAATAAATGAAAATTTAATGTAACAACTCTACTTATCTCTTCATATATTAGTAAATTATATCTCCACAAACTCTAAAAGCTATTTAGCTAGAGATATTACTTTAGCTAATATCTTTTAAACAATATTTTTTACTCTTTTGTATAAACCCTTGATAAACTGAAATTTGTTAAAAAATTGACTTTTTTCAATAATCGTTTTTATACACAGACTAGTAAATTTAAATCCAAACCACAGCATAAGAGACAAGGTTAATATTAAATCAAAAGTTATTAATATGTAATAATGATGTTCTATCTATTAGTATTATTAAAAAAACATTAATAAATTAATGAGATGGAAAATCTAATAACTTTGAGGTAAAAAACCATTTTAGTTCCTAAAAGTATATAATTTTATTACATTAGTATTTGAAAATAAAAGAAAAATTAGAAAAATCACTGAAAGTGTAATTCATCAATCACATTGATCCAATCTTGCATTTAGTGTGTATGTTAAGTTATAATATTAATATATGTTTAAAAACCCAAATGAAAAATGGCTATTAAGTTTAAGCACTTAAATAGAAATGAATTTTTAAATAATAATGTAAAATTTCATAATAATATAAAATTATTTTACATTCATACAAGCCTTTTCTATCATAGACTTGGATAAAATAACTTATACATTTAAGGCCTATTCTTGAATTTTCTTATTTTTAGAAGTGATGTGACAATATCATACACTTCCAATTTCCAAAGATTAAAGAGTATTTTACTCAATGATTTTATAAATAATTGTTACTCGGGATTAAGTTGAATTATTGTAAAAGACAGTGGCCATATTGCAAACTGGAAAAAAAAAACAAAAACATGGCATGAATAATATAAGGAACAACAACGTAGGGGCTGTGAATCGTGTCGCACTTGGTCATAACTGAAACTCGATTTTGCAATTGCCAGATCTCTTCATTTCAATTACAGCAGAAGAAGAAGAAGAAGAAGAAGCGGAAGCTTCTAGAGAAAGATAAGGAATTGGAGATGGGTTGCAGAAATAGGGACACATTCACAGAGAATCACACTTCATCTTCTTCTGACTCGCTCAGCGAAGCCTTGCTTCTCACCACCATGTGCATCGTTGGCCTCCCTGTGGATGTTCATGTTAAGGATGGCTCTGTCTATTCTGGAATCTTCCACACTGCTTCTGCTCACGCCGATTATGGTTTACTTCTTTCTTTCTTTTTTCACACTTTTTTTATGGAAAAATCGGTTTTTTGTATTGATTCCTTTGTAGGCTCAAATGGGGTGTGAAATTTTTCATATTTTGGGCAATTCCCATTGCCCTGCTTGAACAATCACGTGTAATTTCCATCTGGGGTGGCTTTTTTTTTTGTCTTTGTTTTGTTTTTACTATGACATTAATCATAGATCCTGAGATTGTGGATACTTTTTAGCTTCAATCATTTCGTGGGGTTGTTATTAGCTGGGAAAATCTGATGCATTGAATTAATTAATTCTGTCATCAAATGTATTTCTTATAATTGTATTTGTTTTAGGTCATTTGTTGTGAAGGGGCTCCAGTTTGGTTGAGCATGTTGAGTTATTGGAAACCCTCTTACATGTGCTTGATTCTTAGGGATAAAAAAAAAAATATTCATTTGTTTCTTATAGATGTCTACATTTTAAGTTTTAGTCCCTGTATGAGAAAACAAGAATTCTTATGCTTATATAATGCATAAAAGTTAAATTTTGACCCTGATAATATTAGAGAAAGCTTTCTAATGGAGATGGTATAAAACCGTTATGAAAATTTTCTGGCAGTAATAAGCCGTCACAAAAACAATGTAGGAATTAAGTGTATCATTTTCTAATTTAGGAGGCTGAAAGTTAAAATGAGGATAACTATAGAGGCTGATGAAGATTAGAAGTTATCCTTTTCTTTGTCTTTGTTTTGTTTTCGCCGAAGCATTAATCATAAACCCTGAGACTGTCAATTGTTTTTAGCTTCAATCAATTCGTGTGGCTCTTGTTAGCTGAGAAAACCTATCTAGGAATCCTGGCATAAAAGTGGCCCTAAGGAAAGAAAATAGGGAAATTTAGCCCTATCTGACTGTATGGAGCCTGAGGAATTGATTTTGTAATTAATTCTGTCATTGAATTTTTGGTTTAGGTTAAATTATTCATCTGTTTCCCATAGATGTCTCCTTTTAAGTTTTAGTCTCTTTTCAAGAAAATACTACTTCTTTTAATGTATAAAAGTTAAGTTTTTGTCCTACCAGTAATAGTAGAGAAAACTTTCTAACGGTATAAAACCGTTATAAATTTTCTGGTGGTAATAAACTGCTAAAAAAAACTATGTAGGGACTAAAACTTAGCCATTTTCTAATATAGGAGACTGAAAGTTAAAATGAGGATGACTACAGACCAAGTGAATATTTTAACCTTTATTTTACTATTGGATCAGGGTGTTACTGAATGAACTTGTTTATATGAGAAGTTTATTTAACCTTTGCGAGTAAAAAAAGCATTAGATTGACGTTGTTTATTATTTTAATTATTAAGCTTCAGCATGAAACCACATTTAAATTTTACTGAACATCTTTTGTATAACTAAAACTCATACCATTCCTTTACTTTATGACATGCCCAGGTATTGTTTTGAAAAAAGCAAGGATGACCAAGAAGGGAAAGGGCAACACCAATGTCGGAAATGAGGGCTTCGTGGATACGCTAGTGATCTTATCCGGTGATCTTGTGCAAGTTGTTGCTAAGGTAAGACACTCACCATAAAACGTATCTTCTTGAGTTCAAAGTCAAACACATCTCAATTAGAATGTAACTAGATGCTTAATATACATTTTGCTTTGTTCATAGGGAGTAATGCTTCCTGCAGATGGTGTTGGTGAAAACATAACTGGTGATGATGAGGAAGCTATTGCACATAATGCTTGTTCTGAGAGTCTAACTAGTGAGGTAGAGAATTATACAGGGGCATTGATGGATGCAAGACAGTTTAATCAATCAAGGTACTATGATATCTCCTATCAAGTTCATTCACATGGATGGAGAGATGTGTGTTAAGCATACTTAAGTTAATTTATTACTATGTTTTATAACGAACATACAATGGAAGCATTCACTTTATATTCTTTTCTTGCCAATGGCCCTCTTATCTATTGGTTTTATGCTTTTCAATGCAGAAAAAAAATCTCCTCATGCACCATGCACACACATCCTGACATGTCATTGTTGAGTAATCTTTTCTACAAATTTTGGGATTTGGATAAGTTGGTGCTTCTCTTCCATTTGTTAATTTCTAACAGTCACAGCCTAAGTTAATGTGTTCAAATATAATGCTCTCACAACTTGAATTTGCTGGGTGCTCAAGAATTCATGATCTTATCTAGCAAAAGTATGTATACTTTTGTTAAATACTAGTTTATCTATCTCTCCTTTGGCTCTTGTCTAAATTTATAAGTAACTTCTTTTTAATGAATATGATGATGATCATGAAATTTTGTCCGTTTACGAACTCTGGGTTTTTTTTTTTTTCTTTTATCAAGTTATGAAAGCTTAGTATCCAAAGCTTATCTAGAAAAAGGAAAAATTGGCATCAGAATTAGTCCTGCATACTTTATATGTTAAAGATTGGAATAAGTAGCTTACTGCAGTATCAGTAGCAGGGGCCTAAGCATCTTGGTCCTTTGATTTGGCTTGTTCGAGGCTTCAAGATACATTCTTAACTGATAGTTTGTGTGTTACCAAATAGTATTAGGGCATGATTTTATTATGATGTGTGTAGGGTTTTAATAGTGCACTATGGTAGCATAGCAGTGCACAGCAGCCCCCATCCGCTGCAGGGCCTTAATAGCAGAGCAATTTAGTGTAGTGATCGTAACAAGCCTAATAGCCGACTGAATTGTGTCACTGTGTTGATTCCAAAAAGCCCCTGCATTGTTAACAGATAGTTTGGGTGTGTTACCAAATGGTATTAGGGCATGATTTTATTATGATGTGTGTAGAGTTCTAAATAGTGCACTATGGTGGCATAGCAGTGCAAGCAGCCCCCATCCGCTGCAGGGCCTTTTACAGCAGAGCAATTTAGTGTAGTGGTCGTAACAGGCCTAATAGCCGACTGAATTGTGGCACTGTGTTAATTCCAGAAAAACCCCTTCAATAGAGACATTAGAGATTTTTGGGGAGGGGAGGGGGCTATTTTTGGGATTTCAATTCCCTAGAATGAAATCTACAGTTGTAATAGTAGTGAAAATAATAAAGAAGACTTGGATTTCGAAAATGATGATTGATGATTCCTGTGTAGGAAACTTGTATTTGACTTTTGTTGGTATTTTCTTATTAAGACACATATAACATTTTATAATTAGTTTTGAATATCATTAATGGAGTAATTTTTATCATTTTCTAGAATTTATATGTAAATAAAATACATTTACATGATATAAATTTGGATAAAAAATTCAAATAATGGCTATCCCATTGTCCACTATCCTGCTATAATGTGCTGATATCTGGGATTTAAAATACTGGATACGTGGGTTATCCATATCAAGGACACTTTCCGAGAGGTACGGAATTTTAGTCAGTCATCTATTTTGCTTTTAAAGAAAAATCACTGAATAATGTATTTCATAATACTATAATAGAATAAAAACTAGAAGCAAAAAATTGCATTGTATAGTAAACCTAAATATAAGCAAATCTTACTAATTTCACCCTTTTAATGATACCATTCCTAAGACAATCTTTCATTTAATTGTGATTCTATTTTTAATGAGTCCTTTATTCATGATCAAGTTTCAATGAAGGACATTTTAAGAATAATTTTATTTTTAATTGAAATTATTAAATTAAATGATGTTAACTAGCTTTCTTAATTAGTATAAAATTAGTTTTTTTTGCTTATATTTGAGTCCGGAAAGAGTACTTTATGTTTTGTTGTTTTCACTTGAAAATGGACATTTAAGTAGTGCTATATCTGATTAAATTAGATGTACATTTTGTTAATATGATTTTGCTAGACTTATTTCATAATGCTCTTGAGTTGATCCTTACTTGCTCCTTATTCCTTAATGTCCCCCCCCCCCCCCCCCCTGCAACTGAGCCAATTTAAGGTGAAGAACAATCCAAAGAGAATATTCTAAATAATCATATAACCATATCACATCTTATACTTGTATCTTACTTATGCATCATAGATGGTTGCCTCCAATTTGTTAACAATCTTAATATATGATTTTGACTCACTACAGATTTATGACATTATGTTCTTTCATTTTGGTTTTCTGCCAACTTTTCTTTGACAGACAAGCTGGAGAAGACAAGTTAAATTCAAAAGCAAAAGCTGATGACTGTGGACAGAAGTCTGAGTTTGTTAATGAAAAAATTGTATGGTGACATATTCATAGCTAGTAATTCTAATCAGGATTTCACACATTTTGGTAGTTTGGATTTTTTTTAATTCTAAGTTTTTGATTCTCCACAGGATGAAAAGATTCAAGGCCTCAATTCAATCCATGAACGTGAGTTAGATTTCTCCAATATCTACTGCATGCAAAATTATCTATAACCACTGCATATCGAAATGTCATGACTACTATTGATTGTGGATATTTGTTAGTCTGTACACTTCAGCAAATTATGTAAAATGATGTGCAATAACCAGTAAGGCATGTCAATTTGTTATACTGTTATCAATGTATATATTTAAGAACTATTACATGCTTCGGCAACCTTTGTTATCCCAATATCAATATACCCCTTTCTCAAAGCTGTGACTACAGAAAAAAAAAAATAAATTATTTTTATCTATTTTTCTTCTAATATTTAACATAACATTACCTCACTTTTCTATCTGGTTAACCAACACCTGTTGAATCTAATTTCAGCTATGGTCACCTATCTTAAATTACATAAATCTCGTCTTCCCTACACTAGATTAGAATATTCTTTCATAATTCTGGGTTCCCCTATTTGATTCTCTTGTACTTACATTACAGCAAATACACGTCTAGGAGAAGAGGTAGCTGCTGAGCATGGAAACACAGATAGAACATCAAGTCCTTCTGATAATGGATTATTCTGCAACAATGCCTCTGCACCTGTTAAGGCAGATGATCGGAATAGTGAAAGGTCTACTTCTACGGAGTCTGTCTCTACAAATTCAACCCAAGGTGTGGATCTCATGTCAGATTCACAGCCAGCAAGGTCTGTTGAAATATCTGCTTCAAGGGGTTCAGATTCTACAAGAAATGCTAAGGTAAATAAATCAGTTTAGCCTCCATCAAAAGCTGCAGACCAAACAGCTTCTGATAAAAAGAAAAAGATGTAGGTGATGCTTTTTTGTATCTTATGGATGCATTTTATTATCCTAACATTTTGGAAGCTTATATCTGTTGTCATGGATCATCCATCAGCTCTTCACAATTCATCTGCAACATACTCTGTTAACTACACTATTCCTAACTATTTTGACTTGGTGATCCATTATCTTTTCATGTTTGCTACCTAGATATGTCATCCACCATTTTAAAATTCTTAGAGTATTGATTTAAACTTTCACATTAGTTTGGTTTACCAAACATCATAATAGAATAGTGCCAAGATAATGTGATAATTTCTTTAAATAGATGTTAATATACTTTTAACCTTTTCTTGTCATGACATTATTTTAGGAATTTAAGCTCAATCCAGCAGCCAAAACCTTTTCTCCATCTTTTGTGAATCCTATGTCATCAACTTCTGCTGCAAACATGGTATACATACCTAATAGCTCTCCTATGGTACCTGTTGCTAGTATTCAACCTGAAGTTGGATTCAATACTTTCACTACTCGGCCATCAGTACCTGTTAAGGTTGCACAGTATAGTAATTTGACAGTGGGAAATAGTGGCAGTGGCTCTCAGTTTTCACAACCTGTATGTATTAATAATTTTTCTGATATTCTATCTCTTTTGTGCATCCATGCTTGCATGAGTATGTGTGTTTAATGCCAAATGTCATAAATGCAGGAACAATCTGAAACCAATATATTTCTCAGTACTCATTCTAGTTATTTTGTCGATTTCTTTGGCAACAGATTGTTGGACACATGGCACATAGAACCCAACCTCTACGATATGCTGCACATTACACTCCTGTTTTGTCTGAACCTGCTTACATGCAACCAAACTCTCCTGCTGTAAGTGCAAAAAGATGTTATGTTCCTTATACCTAATTTGATCTTTCTTTTGTAAATTCCAATAATTGGTTTAGGAGATTATTGGTACTTACGTGGTGAAAAATCAGCCATAAGCAAGATATGATCTTTTTTTCTGAATGCAGGTTATGGTTGGACGTTCCCCCCAGTTAGTCTATGTGCAGCCAGTTTCCCATGTAAGTTAGATAGCATGTCCTATACTTTTTAGTTTGAAAGTTTCTTCAGTTTGTCTTAATAAAAGAAGGTTAAGCCAAAATTGGAAGAAAATTACTTTTGTAGAAATTTTAGAAAGAAATTAAGGAATTATCAGTGGATAATATAAGATTGCTGCAGCTTCAGATACAGATCCTTAAAGGGGCCGTGACTCCTGAGTAAAGGGATGGCTATGCCTGTATCTTAATATATGCCTAATTGAATCCACAGATAATTGCTATACTTAGCTATAAATTTCATTTTACATGGGCAGTTAAATCAAATTATAAGTGTTTATTTCCCTCTAGAAATGTATATTATAATATTTGACCATTGTTAGCTTACTCTCTTTCCATTCTTTTTACATGCAATTGAAGGATTTGATTCATGGAACGACAACTGTACCACCTGTCTCAGCTCGCCCTCTGTTGAATCATGTACAATTTCCGAAGCAGCAGGGTAAAATCTTAATTCAAATGAAAAGTTGTGTCTCATTATTATTGCATTATCTTTATTGTTATCCCATCTCGGATTACTTTCATAGCTATGCTTGTAGATACACAGAACGAAGATCCAAAAAAAAATATCTTTATCACCTTAATTTTATAAATTCCTTAGGTACACGGTCAAGAAATAACGATGGGATTTTACTAATGAGTTTCCTATGGGCAGTTATAAAGTATTAAAAAAGAGTATTTGATGAAAAGTACAACATTTAATATATTGGAAACTTAACAAGCTTTTAATTTTCAGTTAATGCTTTTTTTTTAATCCGTAACAAGAGTCCTAGGGAAACTCGTTCCATTTGCCCTGTTGGATAGCATGTAGTAATTGAAGCTATGCTTATGCTAAGATGCCTATAATCCTGTTTGGATAAATTTCTCTGTAAATGTTTACAGGAGAAGAAAATAAGAAAATGAATTGAGCTTCTTCCCTGTGAAAATTTATGCCTTTAACGTTTATAGAAAAACTCCCTCGTTTAACTATATAGAACTATAGAAGCTAAAGTGCTTCAGTCTGGAGAAGCTCAATTTATTTTATCATATTTTCTTTTCTTCTTGTAAATACTACCGAAAAGTTTATCTAGACAAAAGCATAGTATCAATGATTTTGGCATCTAAATTGAAAAGACAAATGTTAACAAGAGAATTGCTAGCAATGCACTTTTTAACACACTCTTTCACTCTACATAATTGGTTGAAATTTATGAAAAACAAACTATGTGGGTCCTACTTGTCATTAAATGACTCTCTCTTTTAATTTTGTAATTTTCAATAAATTTCAACCAATTAGGAAGAGTATATTAAAGAATTTGTTGCTCGCACTCCTTATGTTGACAATACTCTGAGACTCTCTCTTCCTAACATTTTTTTTTATAATAGTCTAAAATTGATTGAAAAGCATCAATTTTGGTAGATCGTTCTTTTAAATCAGGAGAGGGAGTCCTATCAATATTGATGATTTTTAATAAATTTCAACAATTCAGAGGGGAAATGTGTTAGAGTGTGAGCTTGTGGCTATCATTTATCAATTGAAAAATATGGACTTGCATTTCTGATGTGAAGGTTCTATTTTGCAAAAGCAGGAGGAACAATTGGTCCAGCAATGCCAGTTTGTGTGCCCCCTCCTGTCCTAACAAGTGGACATCAGCCCTTTGCACTCCAAAGCCACATTCCACTTCTGCAACCTGGTTTTCCTGTCACTCGACCTATTTCAGTCCCAGGACCAAATGGTTTCTATGGTACTAAGTATTAGTAAATTTTTTATTCAGATTCTGGTGTTAATATTCCTTTCTCTGAGTTAAGGCTCATTTTTTTCTCTTTTGTTTTTTGTTTATTTTTTTCAGTAGATTATGCTATAAAAATTTTGTCTTCTCTTATTTGTGAGAACTGAGTGTACAGTGGCTTTCAGTTGGTTAAATTACTTATCTTTGGAGTTGGGAAAGTTTTTTGATATCGTATGTTTGGCAATTGATCTTGAATGAGTTCGTTAACACATTAAGCTTATTTGAATGAAGATCTTATGATTATTTATTGGCTTAATTAAGTTTAGTCTGACTAATTTCAGTTTTAGTCTTTACAAATAAAAAATAATTTTTTTTCCTGAATTTAATCAAAGTTAGGCAGATTTAGTTTCTAAAAATATTGAAATTTTAAAGACAAATATTATTTTCAATTTTTAGAGACCAAAAATGAAATTTAGTAAAATTTCAGAGGCTAAAAACTTAATTAAGTTTTATTTTTTATGATGTATTTATCTTACAAACTGATGGATTACTTGTTTACATCTCACCATTTTAAGTACCGTATAAACATTAATAAAGTTTGGTAATTTAGTCGATAACGTTAAATTTGGCAATAATTTGTATTAATTTTTTAGAATTATTGGAATGTTATTCTCTTAATTTTCCTTTTACCTAATATATCTTTACTTTAAATAATGACATTTTAGCTAGTGTTTTTTCTATTTTCGTAAGAAGTTAACAAATTAATGTATTGTAGTAATTTTTTTAATGCCTCACATCAACTCCTTTTCTTTTTTAATCTCTTAAATAAATATGCTATCGATTATGTTCTACAAAAATAACTATTAATTAGTAAAAGAGTACGTCTCTTTAAAGTAATTAATTTTTTAACAATTATTACAATATAAAACTTCTGCTTTCCTAATAAATATTTTAGCAAATGATATATTTTTGAAATACCGATAGCAATAAAAAAATTATTAATTATTCGTTTTATTTTTTAATATGTAAGTATTAAAATTAAATATATTCTAATTATATATAGGCAATAAAAAAGAATTTTGCTAACCAACCCTATGGCATTCGAGTCCAAATATCCAATCTTAATTATTCATCCTATACAATTCACCAACATTATTGATATCAATAAATTTATCTTAATAAATATATATATATATATATATATATATATATATATAATTAAAAATATCACTATCATCAATTACTTGTTTTTCTTTTATAATTGATTGCCATTATAATTTTTTTAATTATAATATTTTAGTCTAAAATAATCAATATAAAAAACATTATGATGCCCGATATACAATTTTAATTGAATCTTATAATCAATAAAATAATTGAATCTTATACTATTTTAATTGGATCTTATAGATAAAATATGATACAGTATATTCCTTTTAATAATTATCTTAATTAGGATATTTTCCTTTCTTGTGGGATCTTGAGATATTCAACAAGCTTTAATATTTTCTACTGACTGTGAGACTAATTCTTTGTTTTAACATAGTCATACTTAAAAGTTCATTGCTCCAAGATATAAAAATTTTAGTTCCTGCTCCTATATCTGCATTCGAATGTAGAATATGAGTGCAGATATTTAATCTGAAATATATTTTTTAATCCGGAATATTAAAAAAAAAAACGGTATTCCAGAACTGGTAATTTGAAACCTTGTTGTAATTGTTCCGAAAAGGGAGTTTTGGAATAGGCTTTTATTTTAATGTTAAAATAAGGTAAGAGTATTTTGATGTTAAGAATTTGATTTCTGGCAGTTACTATCACCTCAAATGCTTAACCTACTTCAGTAGAATCAATTCTTAGTTTTAAGAACCAAAAATGCAACATTTGTTAAATGCTAAAGCTGTTCATAACCAAAACAATTAAAGGCCAGTAGAAACCATCAACTACAAAAGTAACAGGACCTCGATAGCTAGAAACAACAGATTCTTTCTAGTTTTTCAAAATTGCTGAAATTTTAAACCTTCTTTTATTTTAGTATTTAATAATTTTAAAATATAAAAGATATTTAGGCATGCAATAGGTTTGATATGACATTTAAAACCGTTAAACTTCAATTTGAAGTCAAATTGGTGATAACTTTTGTATTGAATCCAAAATTTTATAATGGATTTTTCTCCCGACATAAGTTTATGATTAAAAAAACATTCAAACTATTTTTTTTTAATAAAAATATTAATTTTTAATATCTTGACATTGTCTCTAAACCAATCTTATAATTAAAAAATACATACAAAAATAAAAAACATTGCCTCAAAATCAATTGTAACCACAATTAATTTTACATCTATTACTATTCCGGACTTGACTTTTTTTTATTTTAAAAATGGAGATTGTTATTTATCTTGTACTCTATTATTTATTCTGTGTTCTATAATTACAAGGCACTCCAAGTCATTCCTTGTTACGTAGAGGCGCCTTATTCCTTTGAATAAAAATTACCTTTAAAAAAAAAAGCAAAATTAATTTTACAAAATCAATTTATTAAAATTGAATTTTGATAATGTCATACCAAATACACATAATAGATGTTTGAGATTAAGTTAATTGGACACTCAATGTTACAAATTCTATTTCATTCAAAATCAATTTCTATTTCATTCAAAATCAATTTCGTTTCTCCTAAAACATCCAAATTGATAGGAAAAATATTTAAAAAATGGGACTAATCAATTCAGCTAAACATCTTTTTACTGGAAATCTCTTGACGTAACAGAATAAGTCCCCACGGACCTAGGAAATCATATAATTTTATAATTTTCCCTTCACCTAATTTCTCGATATTCAAATTGAAGACCAGAAACAATATTTTA
Source organism: Psophocarpus tetragonolobus (assembly GCA_037954015.1). Taxonomy (NCBI): domain Eukaryota; kingdom Viridiplantae; phylum Streptophyta; class Magnoliopsida; order Fabales; family Fabaceae; genus Psophocarpus; species Psophocarpus tetragonolobus. Next base: position 34,768,738 of record CM075694.1, read on the forward strand.
AAAATCGAAGTCGGAAACAAAACCAAACTTCTGTTGAATGAAATTCTCTAAGTTCCATGGTCCTAGGGAACAAAACTATCACAAAATATACAAAATGCTGTTTAAAAACAAAAGTTATATAACTAACAAATAAAACGGCGAATAATGTAACAACAATAGAACAACAAACCACAAAATGCAATTAGTGACTGATAAAATGGAATGAAGCATTAAATTGAAGTTTTGGACAATAATCGATTGCTAGTAAAGTAATTAATATCCGACTTGAAGGCATGGTCTCTAGTGTAGAATAAATATAACTATAACAAGCTACCTTTTCTCCACAAAATTCAAGGTTCGCAAGTTCAATTATTTAAGAACCTTGAGAGTATAACTAAAATCTCTAAATATTTAACCATGTCAGATATTTACCTACTTTATGACAGATAAACATGCTGCCACTAATAACAAAATATATATATATATAGATCAGGAATTTAGTAATCAGAAAGGATTTGTTGATTGAACAGTTCCACCATCTTCAAGTCCAGTTCCTAAACTCCTCATATCATCCAACTTGTTTCCAGATCCTAGCTCTACTGCTTTGGAATCCTTGTTCTCTGTTTCAGTATGCTGCAAAACCTTGTTATACAATACCACGTTAATATATATAAGTCAATATTTAGGATACTATAGGGTAGCAAAGTGCCAAAGTTTGGTTTCTTCCATCACCCCCAAATTCTCACTCACATGACTAACAAATATAAACATGTCAAGTTATACCTGCAAAAGCTCAGTCACTCTGCCAGTTTCAGTATAGTCTGCGGGTTTGGGAGCAGATGTCGAGCTTTCCTGCGGATGAGACTGTACAGCTTGCAGAGGCTTAATCAAGATGGGCTGATCCCCATCATTAACTTTATCTTCCTGCCTACTGTTTGGATCCTTCACTACAGTATTGTCACCTGACTTGCTGTTGTCTGTCTCGGTATCCATGGCATCTGACGGAGCTTGGATCCTCTTGACAACTTCCGTAACAAGTTGCTCAAAAGGCATGCCAGGCATTCTCATAGATTTAGCTTCATGTTCATTCACCACATTGGATGAAGATTGATTATGTGGTGGACCACCTTCACTTTGCATGCCACTGGGCAATAAATTCTGGCTAGTTTGAGGATGAGAGACAGGTCCATGGTTTCCATCTACAGGAATTTCTTTGGCACCGATAACTCCACTCCCTAGAGAAACTTGGGGCTTGACTAGTGATGGTTGATTAGAAACTGGCACCCCATTTGAAAAAGTATTGGGTTGTAGCAGTACAGGCATCACATTACTTCTAGATAGTGGATGAATGGTCTGTCCTGTCACAGAAGGCATACTATTTGCAGTAGAGGCAACAAAGTTACTAGAACTAACAACTCCTCTAGGTACCTGAGGGACAGATGGTGAGCCATTCATTGTGAGAGTTTCAACTCTATGAACATTCACAAGCTGTTCATTCCTTTCCTTTGGGAGAGGAGTTTGAACCTGAGCAGCTCTTGATGGGAAGGAAACTTCATTTCTTTGGATCATTGGAACACTCGGAGCAACATCATTTTCAGGTGAAATAGGAACATATCGTCCAGGCTTGAAGACAAGCCCCCTCAAAGTAGTATCAGAATCACCAACTCTAACACTAAGCAAATATCCAGCATCAAATACAGCCTCAATAACACCAGAAACTAGCTGACCCACCATTGCATTATTTGAATGATTCTCTTGACCCCTTTGATACTGTTGACTTCCATTTGGCCCATCAAATCCAGGAGGTATTGGAGCTGGTTCAGCACGAACAGAATTCGGCCTTTTATTTTGACTAATTAGGATATAGGAACTGTCCTCTGAATCTGGCTTTGGGTATTTCCGTGGACGACCACGTTTGCGCTTCAAGGGCAGTTCTCCTGAACCATCTGGAGTGTTATTTTGGTTTTGTTGATCCATCCTGTTATTTCTGTTACTCCAGTGTCTACATAAGAGGACAAAACTGTATAAGCTACCAAAAAAAAGCAAAAACAGTATATAGGTTTACTTGGAGTATGTTATGTTTAACCTCACCATGATAGAATTGTAATTTTCCCAAGAACTAAGAAAAACTTAGAAGTATGTGTCTTGAAATTGATTAACCCACATCCTCAAAAACACTGACGTCATAACACTATTATGACATAGCTAGCAAATTACCAACTGTTATTAATTATAATCTAAGACTGTTGCCAAACAATTTGGTGATAACCAAAATAACATGGATTCATGAGATAGTGTACATAGTGAAAATATATTTGGTTACAATTTAGAAAACATTTTCACTGAAAACTTTTTTAGAAAATAACTGAAAACAGAAAAAAGTTGTTTTCAGTGTTTTCAAAAGTTAACCGTATGTAAAAACTTAATAACAACATTGTAATTTTGTAAAAAAATAATATATAAATGTATTTTAAACTATATATGTAAATAATTTATAATATTTTTGCTAAAATTGATTAAATTTAACATTATTTTTTTAAAATGGAAATATAAAGTGAAAACAAACATATTTTCTAAATGTTGAAAATTTGAAAATGAAAACAGTTTTCAAAAAATGAAAATAGAAAATGAAAACAGAAAACATTTTCTCAATCCAAACGCCATCTAAAATTTTAAAGTTCATACATTCATTCGAACCTGCTGCCAAAAAGGAAAGAAAGAGCAGTTAAAATTAATGAGTCAAGAGGTTTTATATTTTTCAACGAGAGTCACTTGGTATGAAGATTGGACAACAATCTCCTAGAGAATTTACATACCAATATAGAAGTAGAATAAGTAAAAAAATTATTTTATATCCATTTTAGAAGGTTGAAAATAATAGAAAAATCAAATGAAATTTTACTCCTTTTGGAATGAAATTTGAAAAATAAAAACATCATATCTAAAAAGGTTAGTCATGATGCGTCATGCCATAATTATCAAGAGAATTTTTTCAGCTATTTGCTATATCATTATCTGCACCATATAAGGGGTCAATACAACAAAACATAAAGGAAACTTGACACGGATTTTTTTTTATTAAAACTAATCTTTTAAATCATAATGTTGTGGTAGAATTGTAGAAATTTCTAATACATAATGGTTGAGCCACAGCAAAAGATGGAAATATTCCAGATCTTTTTTCGCAGTAATTGAACCCCATTAATGACTATATATTTAATCAAAGGTAGATAAAATTCATATTTCAATTGTATGTTTGATGTTTCTTGACAAAGATATTAGCATAGACAGCCAAAATATGACAAATTAAGGGGAAAAAACCCTAGAGATTGGATATTCTTAGGGAGTTTGAATTATTTTAGAATGGGATAAGACTGCCAAAACATAAATTCAATTGTCAATCTCATAGAAAGTCTTTTCTATTTTCCCCAAAATTTAACAAAAATACAAAATGTCAAGCTTCAAACAATAGAAAATAAGAGAGTCAATACAACATGGCCCAAATGCAAATCAATTCAATATGTTACCATTAAACATTAAAAGAGAAAGGTTAAGGTATTAAATTATAAGCCATTCAAGCCAAAAAAATGAATTAAAAGGATCCAATACAGACACCAAAGTATCGTATGAAGTCTTGCAGTGGTCAGGTGGTGCGTCAGTTATGCAGAAAGTTGTAAAAGGGAAAATTTCTTACAGTTCAGAGGGATCATTAACTCTAAGAAAATACATTGAGTTGGTGGAGCGCTGTTTGGTTTGCAGGGATTGGGATTATATGGTTCGCAAAGCAAATCAGGAGGAGAATATGGCTGAGAAAATTAAAGACCAATTGAAATTTAGCAAATCAGGAGCGCTGTTTGGTTTGCAGGGAGTGGGCCAAGGTGATGGGAGATTTTAGTTATTCATTCACAAGTCGGCTACAAAAGCCTGTATTGAAATTCATTAGTGTGTGTGCGTGTGTATAGGGCAAGTGCAGAGGATACAATATTGGTGGAGGAGACCAATTCTGTAAATTAATATGAATTACACATGGGGTTGGTGCTGTTTGTGTGGTAGCAAGAATGTACATTGTATTGCTTGGACTGGAAAATGTCATGATGTTTTCAGTGTAGGTGGAATATAATGTTTAATGGATGATAACGAGGTTTGTGCATAGGCCGAGATCATGTTGGTGGGATAAGGGGAATGGTCTGTTGAACATATCTGTCTAGTTCTAGAGAGTGAAGGTGAAGGATTGCACAACAGTAAGATGTGTGCATATTACAAGGAATAGACATATTAAAAGTAATTATTCGAGTTACCAGTTGGCATCAGGATTTCATCATGTTCTGTTTCCTTGCAAATGGTTTGAATTACAGATTGATAGGGGTTAGTCTGGGAGTATGTATTGATGGGGGCATAATGATTAAATTATGCAGGGGCAGGGAGGTGTGCTTGATTTTTTATTCTGCTGGATATGCAGATTACGATGATTCTAATATTTATGTTGTTATTATTAGGCACATCTTGCGCTATACTCATACTTTAACATCTTAATAAAATCATTTAGCATATAAGAAAAAACAAACAGAGATATCAAATCCCTGAAAAACATACAAATCGTCATTCATTGTTATAAAATAAACAAAATTGTAAGGGAAAAAAGTTTCTGGCCATCAAACCTCTTTCAGTGCTGAAATCTTGGCAGCAAAATAGAACACCTGCAAATTAAAAAAAAAAAAAAAAAACAAATCAGTAAAAAAAAAGACAAATTACATATAACCATGAAGCACAACCAAACTAGAAGTAAAAACAACACATACTCATCAAAATGAAAAGTAAAAAACACTGCTGCAACACCGAAGAATTGAATATATCAAATAAAAATCCGTAACCAAAATCCAAGGGCATATAACCTAAAAGAAAAATCAAAATTTTCAACTCCTATTTCCATTTTTCTTTCGTGAAACCAAACAAAACTTCAACTCAGGAAAGCAAACCAAAAATATAAATATACAAAAAAATAATGTCTTATCGAAAACCTAAAAGTAAAGAAATTGCCATTACCCTTACAAGGCTACACCACAATCCAAGGGTTTAACCTCGCCCTAAGGAAACAAAAAAAAAAAAATTTTACCCCCGTTTCATTTTTCTCTTCAATTCCCAAAATCAATAATAAAAAGCATACCCCAGAAAAATCCCTGATATGGGTTCGATCCAAAGCACAAGAAAAAGCGAAAAAAAACCAACATGCAAGACCAAATTAACGATTTTTATAGGGGGGAAAAAAGAGGAGAGAGAGATTACAGTGTTGAGAAGAACAAAGGTTATGTTGAGATTCAGATTGAGGGAGTTGAGATTCGAATTTGCAGAACAGGAACACGAACGAAGAAGAACGAGGAAGTTGAAGCTATTTAGACGGAGAGAGCGAGGTGGTGCAGTGTAAGAGATTGCACAGTCACACACGAACTCACGAACACGGAATGCTACCGTACCAGGCTGTTAGGAAACTATTCGTAACAGTGCAGTGAGAAATACGACACGTGTCAAATTCAGTGGACCCTGTGGCTTTCTGATTTCTACGTCCAACAGGTGGCACAATGTCTGCTGTCTTTCCTTGCATAGTGTCACCGCTAGATAATAAATCTGGTACTGTACTAAACTACTAATAATAAATTCTTTTTAACGTTAAAAATAAATAAATATAAACCGCTACAAAAAAAATATATAAGAGCGTAGATATATTCTTTTTTTTATTGTTAAATAAAATTTATAATTTCACTAAATTAATGAGACTCTTTGAATAAGATAAAATTTTATATCATTTAATAAAATTTATGAAAATTTTGTCTAATAAAAATATGACATTAATATTTTTTAAATTATTACTTCAAGAGAAAATAAAAAATAAAATAAAATCAAATTTCCTTTTCTAATTAAAAATAAACAAATATATACTAACACCCAAAAGAATTTTTTTTAAGAAATAACCAAAAAAGAGTTAATGACTCATTCAAAATTTTATATCAAATTTAATAAAATTTATACAAATTTTTCCTAATAAAATATATCAAATAAATAATTTTTTAAAACTATTATTTCAAGAGAGAATGAAAAATAAAATGTAAAATAAAATAAAATTTTCCTCTCCTAATTAAAAAAATACATATAATAAAATCTTTCAATTTGAAATCATTTTTAAAAAAAAAATATTTTCTAAAAAACTTACTTTTTATCATTACCATTAATTTTTTAATTTATTACAATTATTAAATTTCAAACGTTAAGATAAAAAAATAAATTTTTTATATTTATTTTTTGGAAGTAGATTCATTTTCTATGAAAAAATCTTAAACATTAAAGGAAAACTTTTAGAAAATTTTTATATATATTTTAATTTATAAAAGATAAATTAAATACAATAATAATTAAGATATGTATACGTGTTCTGATTTGAAATTCTGAATAATTATTTTTTAAATAAATATTTTATCTATTTCTTATTCATAAAACTATACAAGTAATTATGGTAATTATAATATTATATATATATATATATATAATTTGAAATTTTGAACAATCAAATTAATTATTATCAACACACAATTTTTAGAGAAAATTTTATTTTATTTTAATTAATAAAACTATGTAAATATAATCATTAATATAATTATGATAAACATTATTCTAATTTGCCAAAAGAAACATCATTCTAATTTAAAATATAAATAATGATATTAATTATTATCAGATACAAATTTTAACAGAAAAAATTTATATATTTTTAATTTATAAAATTACATAACACATACACGTTTTAATTAAGACAATTAATTTTATTTTAAATTTAAAATAATATAATTTAAAATTAATATGATTGAAATAATTAAATTAATTAGGGTCATGTATTTTTTAATTAGGGTAATTAATATTATTTTAAATTTAAAATAATATAATTTTAAATTAGTTACAATAATCATTATTAGTTTTCTTACCTATTGGAGAATTATTGCAAGATTCTCATTGTTGAAAATAAAGAAGAAGTTACAGGTAAATTAATATTTTTCTTTTCCTCCTTTATTTTTTCCTTTTATTGTTTATTCTCTTATTAAATATTTTCTTTATTTATTTCTTTTCTTCTACCATATCTTACATACAATTGTTTTGTTTTGTTTCATTTTCCTATAACTAACAAATTAGGTATACAACCTTCAAGAGGAATTGAAAATGGAGAAGAAATTATGGGTAAATTACATTATTTACTAATTTATAAAAAGGTTTTATACCAATTGACCATTTCTTGACATGTAACTTAATGTGTTTTTCAAGGTTTTTTCTTTATGGAGAGTTTTAACACGTGTGAATTTTTATTCATTTTTTGTTGATTTATTATGTATTTAATTTTTTAATAGATAGTATTGAAGAGATATGATCTTATGAGATAAGATGGATATTCTATTGATAAGCGCGTGATGAAAGACAAAATAGTGAATACATAACAAGACTAAATATTAAAAACAAATATCATAGACTTAACATTCAAATAATAATATATTGTAAAAAATTAACAACTCAATATTTCTTTTATGAACTATTAACTCAATAAATAAAAATTCATATTCGGTACCCTGATTTTTAAAATAACTAACAATATTTTTTAAAATAATTAAGAACAAATTTATTTGACTATTTAAAATAAGTTCATAGTATGTAACTCATAAATAATTAGGGAATATAAACATAATTAATAATATATTAATTCCTAAATTTTAGCTTTTGAGTCTACTTAAATTGTATAATCATATGCAATTAATCTATCTTTTAAATATAATACACATGTAAAATATTTAATATGATAATAAATTATTAACAAGATATATTTTTCATCGATCCAAAATTCCAAATCTCAGTGAAATATAAATTAAATAATTTTAAATCATTTGGTACATGACAGAAAGTAATTATTTAAAAATAAAAAAATGCAAAATAATAAAAATTTTAAACAATTATAATAAGACGTGATTGGAACAAAGAATTGCTTATTTTTATTTAATTTTAATGTTAGAATAATATTTATTTTTATCCTACGATAACCATTTGAATGTTATAACATTTATAATATTAATAAACGAATTCTCTATTTTTCAAAATATTTATTTTACTATTTTTTAAAAAAAATTATAAAGAAAAATCTAAACTCATTATCTCTATGTTTTTTATATATTTTATCACTAAATCAATCTAATAACTTTTAAAAAAATTATTTTAAAATATTTATATCCAACATGTATAATTATCATATTATATCTATAATATATAATATTATATTATATATTATATTTATTTTATTATTCTACCTTTTTAAAAAAGAAAAAAAATTATTTTGTTAAAAGATATATTCAAACTTACAATCTCTTTCTGTGATATATAAACTTTGTTACTATATGAATCTTATAACTTTATAAAAAAAACAACTTTAAAAATTTATATTTAACATACATAATTGTCACTATATCTATTATATTATATATCATATTTATATATTATATTATATGTATATATATATATATATTATATAATATATATTATATAATATATATTATATAATGGGAATAAGACATTTTGATATCCATATTTTATGATTATTTTACTTTTTTAAATATTTTATGACTTTTCCTATGCTTGCAAATATGATTTCTCTCTATTAATATATATACATATTGTTTTATGTTACCACAAATCAATCTTCTTTAAACATCATTAATATATGTATATCTTTTATTATTAACTAAATGATGATATGTCATGTTTCTTTCATGTTATCATAAAAAAAATATAAAAATTAACAAAATATATTTTAAAATAGACAAAACTAAAATTATTATATACAAAATGACACAATAAATTATTTATATTTTATCATCTTATTACAAAACATATTAATTTAAATCCTAAAATTATTATAAAATATAAAAATAGAAATGTAAATACATAATTTCGCATGTGTGTTTTTAGTTTAAAATAATATTTTTATATATATATATATAGAATAATATCTAGTTACTCATCAAGTAAACGTACGTGGTGATATAGATGAAAATAAAAGTACGTAGATGAAAACAAGGTGATGCATTTTAGCATAATAATAAAATTACAGTATATGGCTGTCGACTAGAAATCAATTATAATTTTCGTGACAATATATTCTGATTGAAAATTAGTTCCAAAAATGTAGTTCCTAAACAAATAAGAATTCAATACAAATTATTGAAAAATTTTAGCTACAAAATATTTTTATTTTAATTGAAATTTAAAATTTAAGTAATTCTAACTGATAAAAATTTTATGTCATTATATACTTACAATTCTCATAATCTATATTTTTATTTTTATTTCACAAATCATGTGGTCATCAATAATTCATGTATTATTTTTGTAAAAAAATTCTATATTAAAAAATTAATACTATTATATAATATATTTAACTAAACCAATTATCCAACACACAATATAAATTTCATACACAAAATATTTATTTACCCTGTGTATCACACAGACAAAAAGAACTAGTATATATTATATAAAACAGAGTTGCTAACTGGAATTAATTGTACACATGGTTTAACGTTGCTAATTTTTTCTGTTCAAAATAAGGGTTTTTACGTATTTTTTTGTGTGATAAATAAGAAAATTATTCAATTTTTTATATTATTGATATTTTATCAGATGGATACCATATCTTGTTTGTTTAAACAGGGATCAACTATTCCTATTATTATCATGTTTTCTTTCTTTAAATAATAAATATTGGTATAGAGAAGACATTGACCACTGCATTAAATAAATAAATATATATATATATATATAAATAAATAAGTATAAGTTATTTTGCATAAAGAAAAAGCCACTTAAGTGACATTATTGAATTCAAATTGTTCATTATTTTTTTTTATTTTTTACTAATATTTTATTATATTTGTATGTGCAATGCAGGTTAATAATTTGCACAAGAAAATGACATTTAAAAGTGGTATATGTCATCATCGAATTTCGTCTGGACTAGCAAAGAAAATAATAAAAAAAATTAAACTAAAAAATTGTGTTTCTAATAAACAATTTGAGTTCAATTAAAAAAAATAAAAGTCTAATCCATTAATTACCGTGACCAATAATAATTTATCATTTATTAACTAAACATAATTTGTATAATTTATAAAATAAATTATTATTTTGAAATTTGATTAAATTAATTAATCAATATTCTATCACATGATTATATATCAAAATCATAAATAACATGATGGCATGGAAATGAAACAGAACCTTTTAATAATTTCTCCATTCAAACATTCCCACACAACTCGTCAACAGATTTTGTTTTTGTTTAAAAATAAATAAATTTAATTAGTAATATATAATTAGTATAACAAGTTTTACATTAATATTTTATCAAAACACAACTCTTTATTTATAAGGAAATTTTACTTTATTCATTAATACTTTAAAATTTATATAAATAAAAAGTTATAATTCAACTTTAATATAAAACTCTTATATATTATTTATATATACTAATTAAATTCATATCAAACAAATAGCATTCATTTCTTCTAATAAAACACAATTGACTTTTTACTTTCTCAAATTTCTCATCAAAATATTAGTTGGTATTTCATTTTCACATAACACAGAAAATAGTAGTGAAAATATTTTTTATTACGACTTAGAAAACATTTTCATTGAAAACACTTTTAGAAAACAACTAAAAATAGAAAACAAAAAAAAATTATTTTCAGTGTTTTTAAAAGTTAATGGTATATAAAACTTAATAACAACATTGTAATTATATAAAAAATAATATATAAATGTATTTTAAACTATATGTAAATAATTTATAATATTTTTATTAAAATTGATTAAATTTAATAATATTAATTTTTAAAATGGAAATACCAAATAAAAGCAAATATATTTTCTGAATGTTAAAAATTTAGAAATAAAAACAATTTTTAAAAAATAAAAATAAAATACATTTTCTCAAACCAAACCAAACTTTACGTTAAATATGTAAAAACTCTTACCCATTAACATCACCACAACACTCTCATTGATAGAAAAAATATTGCCACCCTCCCTGAACACAACTCAGTATTGCACTCTTTACTTCAACAGCTTTCACTAAACTTGCACAATTTTTGTTCTTTCTCTCGGAATAAAGCTCATACGCTTCTTCACCAACCATAACACTTTCACTTTCTTTTCCAAAAAAACCCCATGCACCCTTCTTCTTTTGAGTCATGCACCATCACCAATTCTTAATCTTGTCCTTTTTGTGCTCACCGCTTTAAGCTTTTACCTTTTCGGGGACAAAATTTATATAAAATATCATTCATATTGTTAGTATTATTTTCAATCAAATTTAGAATTTTCACATCAATAATCCACAAAATAAAATAATCAATTATATATGTTTGTAATACTAAGATGAAAATCTAAGGGTGTGTTTAGATTATGTGTAACTAACATAAGTTAAACTCAATGTTTTTTTTTATAAGTCAAATAATATTATTAAAAATCAAACAGAGCATAAGTCGTGTTTTGTTATAAGTACATGAACACCTTAATATAAGTAACAGGAAAATACTAAAAGTCAACTCTTTTCAAACACATAAACGAAGATTCATAATCTATTCGACGAAGAAGTGGGATGTTAATTTCACTGCATTACACCATGTCCACGAACTCAATTGAATGTCAAGAGTTATTTCACCAACATTCTGATTTGATCCCTGAAAATTCTAATATTGTGTGACTTCCAAATCTATCACAACCCAGCAAATCATACAAAAGATCATGCTCGACACACTTGTTTTGCCCCCACTGACTAATCCATGAAATTGCTGACAATGTTCTCGAAAATCATAATGGAATCGTGACTGAATTCCCCACCATGCACATAATCCCCCCATACCTGAATAGACACTAGACAAATGAAAAATAAGTGATGTGAAGTTTCACTATCGAAATTACAAAATACACAACTGACTCCTTCTCTAGTAATTATTCCTTTCTTCCATAAATTAAGTCTTGCTGTCAGCCTATTTGCTTTTGTCTTCCAAACTAGATATTGAACCTTAGGTGGAACTCCTGTTGCCATAAGTTATTATAAAACACATCCTTTAGGTGACCTGATGCCTCCTTTAAGAGCCTACAGGCAGATCTGATTGAGCATGTTTGTGAGACATTTGGTTCCTAGACCCAAGTGTCATTCTTCCATGCATTTGACTCTACAGACTCCAACCTAAGTTTAACTCTGCCAACATCTCCTCCTCCCACACAAATAATTGATTCCTCCATTATCATCTCCAACTCGAGCCCCCCACCCTCATCGACATTATTGAAGCATTAGTGTTTATCATTAAGCCGAACAATCGACTAAACTCAACACTCAAAGGTTGAGCCTCTAACCATTTGTCCATCCAAAACTTTGTCTGACTACCATCCCCTATACTCCTTCTAACATTTCTAGACCATGACAGCTAATGCTCCTAACCTTGATTCTCACTAGAATTTAAATTATTCCACCAGTGAGAGCATTGATGCCCCTGATCCTCTCAAACCCCATCTAATTTTTTCATATTTGGACCGAAGAATAGTGGCCCATAGCCTGTTAGCCTTCATCTTAATTCGTCATTTCTAATTCCCTAGTAAAGTCATATTGAACTTGAAAACATCTTTCACCCCCAAACTTCCTTCCTCCTTTCCCCTACATACTTTATCCTAAGGCACTGTTGAACTCTGGCAAGCGTATCAAGATCAATTGTAGTACAATAATTTTAGAAGTAAGAGTGTCGATCCCACGAGGAACAATTTCAATTAAAATTCAAAGTTATAGCGCTTACTAAGTATATATACATAGTAATGGATTTGTTCATGTTTGAATGTAGTAAGATAAATTAAAGCTCATAATAAAATTAGAAGAGTAACAAGCTAAATGATAAAGATAATTCATTGGGAGAAACTCGGATTGAATTTCATCTATCTCACTTCTCTATATTCTGAATAAATAAATAGATATAGCATTCAAAACAATTAATATTGATGCAACATACAAAAATCATTTATATTGATCCCTCAAGTATAAAATTCATAAGAAAAATCTCTTAAATATTGATTCCTCAAATATTTAACAGATTAGCCAGCATTACAATCAGATATAAAACAATCAATATATTGAAATCTATTCCTAGTAATGCAACATATTGAATAATTTTGTTCAGAGTAGATTTTCAAAAATACTTTTCAATTAATTCTAAAAATCAAATTCAAGAATCTATTGATAAAATAGAATCAAGCATTAAAAACAGAACAAAATACTAATATCAAATGAAAATGGGAATTACTATATATAAATATCACCATAATACATCTGAATTCGAATTGATTACATTCAATCCCAAAAAGGAGATTAGCTATTCATGGTAGCCATAACACAATCAGGAATGGAAAAGAATTGAAGAAAACAGATTCTACAACTCTTCGTTTCTTTCTCTCCACCAGTGGTCCTCGGTTTTTCTGCCTGAAAAACTCGCGCTCCTCCTGTCATTTTTCGTTTCTGGCCTTTTATAAGTTATTTTTCGCTTGAGCTAGCTGATTCTCGCTCAAGCGAGAAGAATACTTCAACTTGAAGAAAGGTTATCTCGCTTAAGCGAGAATGCCCCTGAAACAGCATTGCTCTTGGGACAATTGTTGCTCAAGCAAGAATGATCTCGCTTAAGCGAGAATCTCTCTCAAGCTAAAATTATTTCGCTTGAACAAGAATGCCCTGATGCATCTCCCTTATCTAGATCAATCTCACTCAAGTGTAAAATCATTGGCTTGAGCTAGAATGTGGCAGATTCTCTTTTTTTTTTTCATTTCTTCATAGTTCTTTCAATCTTTTCCTTCTTCCATCTTTAATTACCTAAAAAATGATACAAAAAATAGGATCAAATACCTCCATTTGTAGCAAGACTCTGAAACAAACATTTGCATTCAATAATTCTTAAATTAGAGACAATTAACATCTAATGAATACAATTAAGATAAAATGTCAAAATTCTATATGACAATTTAATAACAATTGACACTTATCAAACACCCAATTAATAATATTATGACCATCTTTCCCACCCATAGGAAATTTTTTAAAATGGTTTCAAGCTGAGAGATAATACCTTTTGGGGTCTTGAAAAATGACAAGAAATATATTGATAGCACAGTCAAAACTAACTTGATAAGGACCATCTTTTCGACCATCGAAATATATTTATACTCCCACGAGGACAACTATTTCTTGACAACATCGACAATTGGTTTCTACATGACAAGCTTTGTTGGATCACCACCAATGAGTAGCCTTAAGTACTTGGAAGGAATGGTATCTACTCAACAATTCAGCAAAATCAGAACTCAGCTCAATGTTATTTATACTAGTATCCAAACATACTAAATATAGTTGTACCTGTCATGTAGTAACTTCATACTTCTTCAACTCCCGAGAGTTGTCTCTTCAGATGTTGTAGATGTTAAATAAAGGTACATGTTGAAGATACTTTAACACTATGTTAGATAATGGTTCGATCCAAAGTAACAAATGAACATGTAAAATAATAAATTAATAGAACCTACCCTAATATATAATCACCTATTTGTACTTGCTTGATTGCATCTTGTGCTCTTCGAATTGACTAAAGATGGGGTACAAATATATAGGTAATTTGGGTTTATCTCCTAATTGTATGTTAATTGATGTATAGTTCTTAATTACTTCTATTTTTGGTTGAATACCCTATGCATTTGGAAATTAAAGATGTGGATGATTTCAATAAAGTATTCCTAGGCAAATGGAAATGGAGAATTCTAAATGGAGAAGATGCTTCATGGGTAAAATTCCTACAAGCTAATTATGGAGATATAACAATAAATTATCCTCTAAACATTAGAACATTGTACAACCAAGTTGGGCAACAAGTTGGTTTTTCAGTGAAGGATGCATATAATCTAGTTCATAGCAATACTCGGGTTATCGAGTCCCTTCCTTTGAAAATAATTTGGAAGGTAAGGGTACCCTTGAAGGTGGTTGTTTTTGTCTAGAAAGTTGTTCATAATTGTACCCCAACAAAGGTGGAGCTAATAAAAAGGAAAGTAAGCTCTCTTATGGATGATGTTTGTCCTATTTGTCATGTTGCACCTGAATCTATAGCTCATTTATTGTTTACATGTAAGTATACTTATCAAGTATGAATGTGTTGCTATAGGTGGCTTTGTCTTCAACAGGTGTGACCTTTTGATTCTTCTTCTCATATTTGGCAGCATGTGAATTATTACCAAAGTAAGGTAAAGAAAAATATTCCTCTTATTATCTTTGATGACTTCTATTTGTTCAATCTGGATTTAAAAAATGATATAGTTTTTAAGGGTGCTCAAATTTGTGTTTCAAAAGTCTGACAATAAACGCTCCTTAAATCTTGGTTATGAGTTAAAGGTTATTGCAAAACAAGAACTTATACTTACTATGAGTAGTCAGTACAATTAAAACATTATATTAATAGATTGGGTAATGAGTAGAAACTACATGAATATTATATATGTGTTTTCAGTTGATTAATATGGTTTTGCTTGAAAATTTGTATAAGGAGAGTAATTCTTGTTATTATAATATTATGTATTCCTTAAACTTTTCTCAAACCATGTCTTGTGTTTGAAATTTGTTTTGCTTTTACTGAATAAATAATTTACTTTTTTCAAAAAAAAAAAATTATGCATGTTCGTAATTGATATGGGAATACTTTAGAAGTACTTGATAGGCATTTGCCCTTGCATGCTATTGTCTACCTTTATGTGTTGTTTTCAACTTTTGTAATTCCCGGTACGTGCTATAGCCGAATCCTCTTAAGGTCCGAAGCATTCCTATCAGCTAATTTTTTAACGTTGTTATATATAGCCAAAATACTCTACCTTTTAGTATATCAACTCAGATTTTAGTTTTAAATTTATTTGGTACTCTTAATTTAAATTAATAATACTAAGAAAAATCTATAATGAAAATTTATTAATAGACATTTGAGTTTAAAATAATAACCACATTTTAATTAAACATTTACACTTTACATATTTAATTCCATGTTGAAGAATTAATTTTTAACCAAAAAATTAATTTTAAGTTAAAGCAATTCTAAATAAGTTTGGTTAAATAAAAAACTATACTAAATATTATTACTAAATTTTACAATAAAATTTATCAATCATAAATTAATTTGCTTCAAAATAAACTCTAATAAAAATCATTTTTACAAAATAAATTTTTCAAATACTCATCCACCTGCACCATGACACTTAAGTAACTTTTTTTACTATTTTTTATGCACACCAACACGTTTAAAGAAGTTCATGATTCAAGAAAAGATTATAAAACAAATTTTACACGATATTCAGTAAGATGAGTATTTTTGACAAAATACTTATAATTAAAAATTCCTTTTTAAGCAACAACTAATTAATTACATTAATAATTTTATTTGAAATTTAATTAATTGAGAATAAAAAAATAAAAATATGAGTTTCTTAACTTCTTCTTCTTTTTTACCATTATAACAAAATTGTGTATGACTAATTAAAGTTGGCATGACATTATGATCTATAAAATACACAAATGTGAGTATCTTAAACTTTAACTATCAATCATCCTCTAAGTAAAGACTAAGGTAATTAATTTGTAATATCAAGAAAAGAGTGTGGAAGATTTAACTACTTTGCAAGGACATCAATTCAGCTATGTATATAGGAACTGAAATGATTAGTGCATATTGCAGCTGTTAATTTTGCTTTATATGCAAAAACCTCATTTTATGCATACCCAATAGATAATTCAGCTAAGAATATAGAGAATAACTTAACCTTTCTAAGGCAAAGGTCTTTGAGATTTGGGAAGATTTTCTGCATACAAGTTATGTAACATTTTAACATAGTCATCAATCTTGCTAACTGTCCAATTTTCAGTATTTATAGGAGGAAGATACTTGACAGTAAGTGGTGCTGGTCGAACATGTAAGCTTCCTTTTCTCCATGCCAGATGAGTTCCTGTAAGGACCATTGGAACAATTGGAAGACGCGATTGCAGTGCCAAATGAACAAAACCCTTCATAAAAATGATTGATAGATTAGTTCCAAGGGAGAAAACAAAACACATCTCTATTGATTATATGAAGAATTTAATTGTTATATCGTACCATCAAGTATTAATCAGTGAAAAACGTAAAATATCTTTACCTTATCAATCAGTTAAA
This sequence comes from Psophocarpus tetragonolobus, assembly GCA_037954015.1. Lineage (NCBI taxonomy): Eukaryota > Viridiplantae > Streptophyta > Magnoliopsida > Fabales > Fabaceae > Psophocarpus > Psophocarpus tetragonolobus. The sequence continues at coordinate 34,786,020 of CM075694.1, forward strand.
AATCACCCTAAGTATAACATTTAGTGATATGACAACCTTTCTTGTGTGAATACCATCCCTTACCCATAAAAGCATACCTTTCAGTGAGTTAGTGGTATTAATAAATTATGCATAAGATTATATATGAAAAGAAAGTAAAGGTGGAAAATTACTTTTTTGAATGGTAGTAATCGACCATTTTTAGACCTTGTGCCCTCTGGAAAAATTATCAGTGACAAATTGTTCTTCCCAACTGCACGAGATGCCTAAACATTACAACGATTAAAAATTAGAACCTGACTCTGGTACAGATATATTTGGATAAACTTCTTCTAAAACACTTCTAAGAAAAGAAAATAAGAAGAAAAAAACGATGAGTTTCTTCATAAACTAAAATTAACTGATAGAGAAATTTGTTTTATTTTTTTTTCTTCTTATGATAGATGATTGAGGGAAATGTTTTATACCTGTTTCATGGATTCAATAGCAGCGGTTGGATTGGACCGGTCTATACGAAGATGATTGGCCAAAACATAAAGTTGGCCAAATAGAGGATACCATATTATCTGCATAAAAATGGTAGTTAACAAGTTTCTGAATCTTCACTTAGAAGTCATTTGACCCATTATTCTCATTTCCATAGCTTTGACAAGAACTATTGCAATCTTGATTGTGTGGAGTACCATAAGAGGTTTATTAAATTAAACCTTCTAAGGTGAAAATTTATCCATAAAGCAATACAAGACACCAATTGTCTTGACCCATGGCATATGTAATTTTTAGTCATGCGTAAAAAAAATGTTATGCTTAACCATAAAGCATCACAACATACCTCTTTCTTTGCAATGCCGACAGTACCTGTAGGAGTCAACCACATTATCAGAAATATGTCAATTGGAGATGCATGATTGCTGATGTAAATGGCCCTCTTATTGGAGTGCTCAGTACCTTCAATTTTTATAGGATTCCCAAGAATCCACATCTGCAACAATGCTATGAATGTCATTCACAACTTGCAAAGAAATCCTGTAAGTTTAGGAATAAGTACTATTCATGCTATAAAAGTTGTGGAGATGGAAAGTGATTCTTTAGAGACATGCCCTTCTTAAAATGGTGTTAACATTAATAGAACATACGATCATTCAGGATGCTAAGAAGTGAAGTGTATGAGTCAGGAATTTATTCAGATTACCATTTAAAAACTTATATAATTGAATAGTGAATATTTTGGACACATGCATGACCTTATGTATGAATTTCTAAAGCATTTGAACATCATCATATAAGGAATAGAATCTTTGAGACATTGTTGAAGGAATCCACCAACCACTAACAATTGTCTGGCTTAAAGAATCTTCCTCTACAGTTCCACATAACAGAAAAATAATGCACAATGTTAATTTTTTTTCCATGTAAACAAACACGAGGGTCGAACCTCTTTTCTTAGTTGCAATGTTAGTTGTTAGTTTTTACTAGTGAGAGAGATTCAACTTACTATCTCCCCTTTTCGCTTCGAGTGTGGTACTGGGTCAACCTTATAAACTACACATAAAAATCAAACCTCTAATCACATTTAAGGGATACTATTTCCTACCAAGTATCAACCATATTACACCATTTTGGTATTGCCTTTATGGAATAATGATCATATTTCAAGCTTCTCCTTCTTTATATACCAACACTCCGACAGGAATCAACCAGGAAAAGACCAAATGGTTGACTTTGAGATGCAGTAATGGTTTGTGGAATTCAAAATTAAGGACTATTATATGATATTCTGGCTCTTTTATATGACTATAACCTCGTAACTGAAGTAGCACTTTCAAACGGCATATAATTCAAATGTATGACTTGTCCAAAAATTCTAAGCAACCAAACAATTATTAAACAATACTCAATCTTTTTATATTGTGACTCAAACACAATAAGTAAAAAAAAAAAAAAAGAACATTTAAAATATTCAACAGCAAGCATGTTGAAATAATTTCCAAAGTGAAAGTATCTTACCAGCATTCTACCAGTCACATGCCCATAAATGTTTCCTTGCCTAATCCTCTCATATGGCCATGGTATAAGCACAAGCATGGTCAATGCCCAAATAATCGTTGTGACCATCATAAAAACAAAACAAGTCACAATTCTGACCCAAGATATGATCACAGGAACCCACCCATCATCATCAACAAAAACATTCATCCTAAGCCTTTGTTCAGATTCATCTTTTACCGAAACTTTTGGAGTTTCTACCACACTCTTGTCAGTGCTTGTGCTCAAGAAGCTCTCCATCCTTCTGCTCCTCAAAAATGTACCAAACCTAGAACTCTCCATCGGTACTCAAAATCCTTGAAGACTGTGATAATTATTATATAGGCCACCTGAACAGAACAGAGGCAGAGCAAAGCAGATAAGATAAAAACTCACTTCAAGTATCACATTCTGTTTGGTAGTTGAGAAAATCTAATCAACAAAATTACCCAAAGGAAAACAATCACCCATTTTGGCCTAGAAAATCCAATTGTTTTATACAGATAAGATAAAATTCATTTCACTATTCCATTAAATTGTAAGCAACCAAGTAACTTCGATTCAAAAAAATTTATTCTTCAATGTTGTTTCATTATTTCAGTAAACAACCTCAACATGGTTCAAACAAAAATAAAAAGAAAAGCTTTGTCTCTTTCAACACAATACGAAGCCAGTACACACCAAACAGCTCCATAATCAAACATAGCCAATCAGAGGGAGAGAGAACAAAAAGAACACAGAACATAAATGAAGTTCTGCTTTTTTTCTCAGGAAACTGAATGAAAAATTGTAACCTTAAATGTTTGCTCTTCAGTTTCAAGAAGAAATACACCAAATGTAAAAAAAAAAGCTTCAAATGGTTTTTTTTTTAATCTGTGTCACTTCGAAAGCAATGTTTTTTCTTCCTACCCAGTTTTCTGAGCAGACACAGAAACCATATTCATGTTTTTTGTTTTCCAGAAAATCAACAGTTGAGAAAAGGTCCACTAAAGACTATTGAAAATTAAAAATTAAATTAAATATAAAATAATTTTAACATTTTTTCTTTATATTTTTAACATTTTGATATTTTATTGTTACTAATTTTTAATTTTCAATGACATATTAAAATGAAAAAAAATATATTAAAACAATGTTAATTTTTTTTAATTTTTTAATGTTTTTTATGTGTTAAATAAAATATCAATTAAAAAGATTGATGGGTAGCTTTGTTTGTTAAATAAAGTAAAAATGCATTAATTACTATCCAAATCAGAATTCATTTAATAATACAATTTAACTATGAATTTTTATACAAAATTTAATCTCCATTAATTATTCTTAACTAATGTCTAGAGATGTCAAAACAGGTCAGTCCGCCCCATACGATCTAACCCACCGCGGATTGTGGGTTAGATGAGGATGGTTGACCTGACCTACCAAGCATAAAGATAACTAGTTATATAACCTGACCCGACCCACCACGGGCTGGTGGGTTAGGTGAGCTGGCCTACCAGATTTGAAAAAAAAAAAAGGTTTCTAACTTTTTTAAGTGATAATTTTTTATAAAAGATGTAAATTATAAATATGTAATTAAGTTTAAAGATGCAAATTATAAACAAAATAAATAAATTTAAAATTAAAAAAAAATACCTAACATATATATAATATTAAAGCACACATAAATTATAAATAATATAAACCAACAACATTCAAATTACTTTTTGCAGATAATCTAATTAAAAAATCCCTTCCAAACATAGACTAAATGGATCAATGTCGTCATTCATCAACAAGTCAACTTCAACATACAAAATAAAAGTTTAAAGAGAATGTTACTAAAATTAAAAATTTAAAATAAGTCACATGGTGGGTTGTGGGCTAGCTCGGCCTAGCCTAGCCCGAACCCACCAAACTGGCGAGTTGGATGAGTCGGGTCACAAAAGACAACCCAATTTGTAAAATCATGATTTTTCCAATCTCGTTTGGCCCGAATCCATGGTGGCTGGACTAACCCACTGCACCGAGCCTGTTTTGATACCATTACTCTTAAGGTTCATTAGCGTTTTTCATAAAAAAATAAGTAGTTGCTAAGATTTATAGCCTTGATTCTCCTAAAAAACAACATGACGAGGTATAACGTTAATCATGTTAATTACTTAGTAAAAAAATTAATTCTAACATACACTTTCTTTCTTAAATTTTATCTATGATTAGTTAAAATTTATTGGATATCATTTATATTTTAGGAGAGAGGGTCATTAGATAAGAAGTGAAATTCACCAAAACTTGTGATTTTTAATAAATTCTAACCTATTAATAAAAGTTGGGATATATTCTTAAAATATATATTCTATTAATTTTAGTCATTTCTTTCAAAAAACAATAAAATATTGTATCCAAATAAATATAAATTTCACATTTATTGTGATAATTTATCATTTTTAAATTTAAAAATAGTTTCATTTTTAGAATTTAAAACAAATCACTTATATAAAATTTGAAAATTGTAATTAATATTTGAATAATATTTTTAATTTTTAAAAATAATATAATTTATATTTATATTTAAAAAATATTATAAATATATAAGATAATATGTTAAATAAAAAATTATATATTATTATATTATATACTATATAAAAATCTTAATTGTATAATAATGTTACACATATAGTTATTATTTATATGTCACATATATATAAATAATATATAATTTATTTGTTTCACATATTGTTATATATATTGTTAAGAGTTTAATTAGTATGTATTAGAGTAAAAGAATTTTACATTAGTGTTCAATCATGAATTTTTATTTATATGAGTTTTAAAGTATTAATCGATGAAATTAAGAAATTTACCATAAATGAAGAAATATGATTGAATGTTAATGTAAAATTTTTTATACTAATTGTGCAAACTCCTTTTTCTCTATTTTTAATAATATATATGTATATAGTATGCAAATATATATTATAATATCATATTAAATTATTTATATAATATATGTAATTATATTTTAATATTAAATATATTATATAATATAGAAGGAAAAAAGAAGTTTATTCTATCTTGTCGCATCGGAACTCAACTTCTCTTTAGTATAATAATTACATTATAATGATAATAAGAGTCAAGATTAGCACTCTCATTTATGCAATAAACATTATTTTATCTCTATTTTACCGTATCTTATCTGTAAACCAAACCTTAAAAGTTTATATGTGGGAAGAAAGTAGGAAGGAGAAGTTGTGGGTTTAAATTCCTCCACTAACATATTAAAAACTAACATTTGGCTTAAAAAAAACAAACTTTAAAAGTTTGGGAGGACTAACGAGTTATTTAGTTGAAGTTTTTTCATAAAAACTGATAAAATTATTCCAAAAAGGCAAGGTAAACTAGAAAATATGTTCAGAGACCCAATTTTTAAAGAAAATTATTGCAAAATGAAAACTGGTTTTTCAGAAAACTATAAACTATCCAAAGTAGTTTTCCAAATTTGGAAAACTGGAAAACATAGTTTCATCTTTAACCACATCAAGTTCCTTTACCTTTTTTGACGACTTTGCTATCATGCTCATTCCACACCTTTCACCTTAACTTATACCATTTTTCCATTATCATCACTTCCACCTCTCATTCTCCATTTTGTGCCTCATGCCTTAACCTTCCTCACCTTCATGTTGTCATCTCTCACAATCCTTCTGCACCTCTCACTCTAACATCCGTCACTATTGCCATTTTACACACTCCTTTTGTGTCTCCTACCCCAACCTTTGTCACCTCTTTGTCGTGGTTGCCGTCACTTTTCACACTTTTTCCGCACCTACCACCTCAACCTTGAGCCCGCTTGCACCTCTTTGCTATCGCCATTGCCATATTTTATGCTCCTTCCTTGTTTTCTATCCCGACCTTCACATCTCCAGATTTGCTGCCACTACCTCGGTTGCACCCATTTACCATTGCCACTACCTTTCTTTATTGGGATTTTTTTTAAAATTGAATGTATTTAAACACATTTTTCAAATTTTCACATTTTTTTAAGAAATGAAAAATTTGAAAAACTAACTGAAAGCTATTCTAGGAAATAAAAAATGCTACTAAAAAGTAAATATTGAAAAAGGTTGAGATGAAGTAGCAACAAAAGTGAAGAGAAAATAAAACTTACTAAAAAAAAAGGGATTGCTATTAAAATTCTCTAATAATGTACAATGTTCCAGGATACTAGGTGAAGATGAAGGGTAAGGGAGGCAATGAAAAGATAAAAGAAAGGGTAAAATGGGAATATAAAAAATGAAAATAAATTTAAACATTAGCTAAAAGGTTTAAAAGCAATTTTAGTCATATTGTTTTTTTAAACATTAGCTACAAGTGTAAGACTATATATTTAAGACAAAATTAAAGAAAATAATTAGCACTACCTACATCATCAATAAGATGGATTTACCTTTCATTAACTTCAAATCAATATTGGAGACCTAAAATATTTTAATTTAAACTTGAAACTAAATCTAAAAAAAAACATATATGACAAAGAGATGGAAAAATATAAGTCATAACTTACACATGTCACATTCAAAATGATTATCGATGGAAAATAAGTCACCCCCAATATGATTCATTTGCGAGCAAAATGATCACGTCTATAATGATTTTTGGTGAAAATTAATAGAGATGCCAAAACAAAGCAATATGACACATTTGACATAGTCTGTCTTGACCCACTTTGTGAACGGATGACCTCACTCAACCCAATTTCTTTTAACTCCTAAAAGATTTAGTTAAGCCTAAGTCACCACTAGTTGGTGGATTGACCAATTGAAAACTTAAATATATTTTTAAAATTAAAAAAATATTTTTTTACAAAAACAATACTATTTTGAAAATTTTAAAAATTTAACAATCTATAATAACATTTTTTGAATTAATGAGCATTGAATTTTTCAAAAATCTATAATTAATCGTGCTATTAAATGAATTCTAACTTTAAAAATTATTAATTTGTTTTTACTTTATTTAAAGGACAAAAATGTTCATGTATATTATACAGGTCTTAATTCATATTTTCTTTGGTGCACATTAAAAAACTTTTAAAAAAACAAATAAATAATTTTAATGCTGTTTTACTATTTCTTTTTTCATGTTAACACCGTTAAAATTCAAGAAAAAAAATTTTAATACTGTTTTGATATTTTATTTTTATTTTTAATTTTTAACAACATTAAATGGAAAAAAAATATTAAACCAACATTAAAATAAATTTGTTTTTAATCTTTTAATTTTTTTGTGTGCGTTAAATAAAATACCAATTAAAAATATTTATAAATATTTTTGTCCTTTATATAAAATAAAAATACATTAATAACTATTCAAATTATAATTCATTTATTAGCACAAACTTTTATAAATTATAATTCATTTATTAGCACAAACTTTTATAAAATTTAATGTTCATTTATTATTTTGAACCAAAGACTTTGTATTATAAAAAATTTGACTTCCATTAAATATTTAAAGGTTGTGTATTAAAAAAAAAAAAAAGAAAATATTGCCAACCTTTTTTATCCTTCAAGAATGAAAACTCTTCTAAATATATAATACATTGCATTTGACTAGCATTTTTTCCTAACTTCATCTTAATTTCTTCAAGCTTTCCTTCTTCCACTTTTATTATAAATGGAACCCTACATCCATAATTAGTAAGTTGATTTTTTACACGTAAAGTCGGGACTTCTTTTGACAATTTTTCATCCATTAATTGTACCCTCTGTTTTTGTCTTTACGTAATTTAATTTAACATCTCACAACATTTAATAATATTTATTATAATTTAATATTATATAATAAATACTTATATTTTAATAAATATTTATCATACATTTCCCCTCTTTATTTATATCTCACCCAAAGTGTAGATTGTGTCCAAGAAATAGTTTCCTTCAACAGATATAGAAAACATGGCTGAGAAAACAATTCATGTAGTGATGGTTCCTTGGTCTGCCTTTGGCCACTTGATGTCATTTTTCCAACTTTCCATAGCCTTAGCCAAAGCTGGTGTTCATGTCTCCTTCATATCAACTCCCAAAATCATTCAAAGGCTTCCCAAAATCCCTTCAACTTTAGCTCACTTGGTTGATATGGTGCAACTTCCTTTACCATCATTGGACCAAGAGCTCTTGCCAAAAGGTGCTGAGGCCACTGTGGACATTCCTTTTGAAAAAATTCAATACTTAAAGGTGGCATATGATAAGCTGCAAGATGATGTGAAGCAATTCGTGGCCAATGAGGTACCAGATTGGATAATCTGTGACTTTAGTCCTCATTGGATCGTAGACATTGCACAAGAGTTTCAGGTAAAGTTAATCTTCTATAATGTATTATCTGCTCAAGCAATAGCATTCTATGGACCACCAGGTACAAGGAAAAGTCCATTTTCTGTAGAAAGTTTAACAGCCCCACCAGAATGGGTGACATTTCCATCATTGGTGGCTTATCAAAGACATGAGGTTATAGCTGCTTGTGATGTTGCCAACCCAAATGCTTCTGAGGTTAGTGACTTAGAAAGGGTGACCAAGGTTTTTGGTGCCTCTAAAGCAATGTTATTTCGTGGCTGTTATGAAATTGGAGGAGAATATCTTAATGTCGTTCAGAAACTAGCTGATATACCTGTGATTCCTATAGGTTTATTGCCTGTAGAGACAGAAGGGGGAGTTGTCGATGGGAAGATATTTGAGTGGCTTGATAAGCAAGCATCAAAATCAGTTGTGTTTGTAGGGTTTGGCAGTGAATGCAAGTTGAGCAAGGATCAAGTCTTTGAGATAGCTTATGGACTTGAGGAGTCTGAGTTGCCCTTTTTGTGGGCATTGAGAAAACCCAATTGGGCAAGCAATGATGAAGATTCTCTACCTAATGGTTTTATTGAAAGGACAACTAATAGAGGAGTTGTTTGCATGGGATGGATACCACAACAAAAAATATTGGCACATCCATCTATTGGGGGTTCTTTGTTTCATTCTGGCTGGGGATCTGTCATTGAAACCTTACAATTTGGTCATATCCTAGTTGTTTTACCTTTCATCATAGATCAACCTCTTAATGCAAGGTTTTTGGTGGAAAAAGGTCTAGCCATTGAAGTGAAAAGAAATGAAGATGGATCATTCACTGGAAATGACATTGCCACAACCCTCAAACGAGCTATGCTATTGGAGGAAGGAAAGAAGATCAGAATTAACATAGAAAAAGCTGCTTCAATTGTAGGAAACTTAAAGCTACACCAAGATCATTACATTGCTGTATTTGTTCAATTTCTTAAGGATGGAATATGGAAACATATATGAAGTCAAGGAGGATTGTTGTTGTTTGTTGATTTTAAGGCTAATAATTTTGTTAAATAAGAAGTCTTATCACCACCTTATAGGCTAAGTAAAAATGGCTCTTACTGTTTCTGTTTTATATCTTGTAAGATTAAATATATACAACCAGTTGTGTTTTTTAAGTAATAAACTAGCATAATACATCTGCATACACTCGGGTTAATTGGGTAGTTGCATTTTTTGATAATGTGTAAATAGTATATTGTTTTTAAGAGTTAATGTATAAATAGTATAATATTTCTTAAGAATTAATGTGAATTAAAATGTGAATTAATTTTTAAATAAGCATGAAAATGGATTCAAATACATCTCCTCAAATTTAAGTTTTTTGTTATAACTATGAAAGGTTACTTATACAATAAATACATAATTGAAAAAATAGCTTATTTATAATAATATTGGAAATAAAATAAATTTATTTTTTAGAAAATATACTTAATAAAATTTATTTTAGGGTGAAACATGTTTTAGGTTCCTAGAAAATTCTTGATATATTAAGTATTTCATGTAAAAAGTTTTTGTATTATTTTGCTTTCTCTTTTTTTGAAATATATAATTTTTTGTCTTCTAAATCTTGTTTAAATTATTTTTTATCTCTGTAAAAATCTTATTTAAAATATTTAAAGGACTAAAAGTAATGTATTTTAAAATTATAGATCAAATAAATATGAAAATTTTTTAAAAATATATTTAATATTTCAAAATTTTTAGAGGCCTAAAATATATTTTACTTTATTTTAATATATTTATTAAGTATTTGTTTTAAAAAAATTAACACTTGAGTGAATACTAATTTGATGAATTCTGCATAATGTCATGGTAGTCGATTTGTAATGACTTAAGGATTTTTTATTAACAACAAATATTATTTGTAAAATGAAATATTTATAAAAATTCCAATATGACAAACAACAAAAAAGTGCAAAAAAAAAAAACAACAAAAAAAAGTTAGTTAAGCTTTACAAATTTAAAAAATTATTGACATTTGAGTAAAAAAAGTGAACATGCTGAAGTCACAATACTTTGTTAAGTAATCACTAAATGATTTTTTGTTAAAAACAAAGATTCTTTTGTTAATCACTAAACGATTTTTTGTTAAAATAAAGAGATTATTTTTTTTTAAAAAATAGAAACTGCAAATAAAAAACATTTCAATATAATAAAAAATAAAATAAAAAATCAATTGAGGACGAAAAGTTAATTAAGTCTTAAAATTTAATATTTATAGATTTTAATTTTTAAAGCTATTAATTTTGAAAATTTTAAAATTTAACTTTGATATATATATATATATAAATTTTTAATTAGTTATCATAAAATTTAATCATATAATATTATTAAATCATATTTTAATACAAATGGAGAAACTTGTAATATACTAACTAAGTTAGTTTAGATACTGTCTTACATGATACAATACATGTCTTTATATTGATGTTTTGATTTTTTTCCTAACTTTCTTTTATATCATGATAGGAGTTGAAGATGCTATGAGGTAGATTTACATAACTTACACACCGACTGCTCAAGCGATTGAGCTAGACCTTCTTAACTTGTTTTTTTATAACTAAAACTTTGTAAATGATATTAATTCATTTTTACTCTTCTATTTCTTATTATTAAGTATTAAAAACACTTAAACATTTTTATTTTTGTCATTTTACGGATCATTTTTTAAAATGTAAAGTAATATTTTATTAAAATAAAAATAACATTCTTTTGATTTTAAACCACTATTTTATAGATAAATATTTAACCTTCTAAATAAATAATACATAATATTATAACATTAAAAAATATTAATAAAGACTTGTTTTTTAATTTTTAAAAATAATTTTTTATAAATTTAATTAAGAGGATAATTTTTATGTGAAAGAGTGTCATGTGACAAAGTGTAGTGTTTTTTTATATATGATAATTATACCATTCAAATAATAATAAAGCTTTATCTTTTAATTTTTAAAAAATAATATTTTATAAATTTAAACAAGTAAAAGACTAATTTTGTGTGACAGTATCGTATGAGACATTCTATTATATATAGCAATAGCATGAACATAGTTTTTTAATATATAGTAATATAATATATATATATATTTATCTTATAAATGAATTATATAATATTATTTAATTATATTTAAATTAATTTTTCATTTTAAAATTTTAATTTATGTATATGAAATTATTAAAGATAAAGTTAATATGTTAATTTGTGATAATAAATTTTAATTGTAAAGTTTTTGAAATATAATTATGTTAAATACTCATAAAAATTTTTTATCAAATCATACTGAGCAAAATTGTCTCTCATTAGATTAAAATATTTTAATTTATTATATTATTAATCTTATAATTATTTATTTATATAAAAATAATTGATATTAATATATAAATATTAATTAAGAAAAAATTAGTACAAATTACATATATATATATATGTATATATTTATTTATATAAAATTCAATCACATTGAATAATGTTTAAAACATGTATATATAAAGATATTTATACATTTTAAGAAAAAAATATTTTTTTAAAAATTAAAATAATTTTATAGAACTTCAATGATTAAATTTTTAATATGTTATTCGGTTGAATACTCATAGAAAAAATGTTTTTTATGGATAAATATTAGTTATTAGAGAAATTTGAATTCACTATCTCCTTCTTCTGAGCTCACAAGTTACCACCCTAAGAATCTTACAAAGAAAAAAAAAAAACAACTTTAAGATCCACAAAAGTTTTATTTATATTAATATCAAGTAATATTGTATCCATAAATTATAGTTGTAGTGCTTGAAATAAAAAAATATTATTAATTTTATTTAATAATTAATTTAAAATTACTCTTTCTTAAAAATATATTATTAAATTAATTTTAATATATATTATGTATCTTATATATTTATGAAAAATTGTTATTATATAAATATTAATAAATAAAATTATTTAATAAAATTTATATTTTATTTTATAATTAGCACTATGATAGATTTTAAAAAATCAAATAAAAATATAATAACTTGATTAACAATATCTATGTGAAATTTAATAATAATTTTTGTCATATACACACATAATAATATTTTGTCATATACGCACGTGTGTATATATATATATATATATATATATATAATTTTCAATTATATTTAACAAATATAATTGTTAATGTTGAAGATAAAAATACAAAATAAACATAAAATAAAATATAAAACATATTTAATTTAATATTTTTTTAAATTAATTTTTGAAATTATTTTTAATGAAAATATCCTTAAATAATAATTTTTAATATTGAATAAAAATATAAAGAAAAAACAAAAAATAAATTTAAGATTTTTTTGATAATTTAAAATTATTTTGAAATATATTAAAATATATTTAATAAACATTTTTATATTATAAAAAATATTTAAATAATAATTTAATGTTGAAGAAAAATATAAAATAAAAAAGTAATTTAAAAGTATTTTTAATATAATAATATATTAATTTTGAATGAAAAATATTCTTAAATAATAATGTTAATTTTGAATAAAAAATATTAAAAAATAAAAAAAAATAAAAAACAAGTCTAATTAATATTTTGAATAATTTTATTTTTTTTGTAATATTTTAAAATATTTAATAAAAAATTTTGAATTTAAAACTGTTATTTTAAATAATATTTTTATTGATGAAGAAAAATATAAAAAAAGAGAAATTAAAAAAACATAACTAAAAAAAACAAATAGAAAAAAACTAAAAATAGAAAATGGCTGAAAGAGAAAAAAAAAAACCCTGTAATTTTAATATCTATCTCTTAAAGAGGATGAATGACACGTAATTTAATCAAAATTTTTTAGAACTTAAAAAAGAGTAATATTGGTATTAATAAGAGTACATTCCTTTAAAAAGATGTATTTCAAAGAGGATAGTTATCTGATATAATGTTTAAAATTATATATAAATATTTGATTATTTAAGTTATGATTTAAAAAATTATTTTAAAATTTTTAAAAAATTAAATGTTTTGACTCGAATAACTCAACAGTTGATGACTGAGTTTAGTTCAGAAGAAAAATTTACCCAATTCAATCCCATAATTTATGTTTAATTGAATTAGATAATAAAATTTTCAAGTGTGATCCAAGAAGTACACCCTACTTGGAACCTATTTGGCTATTCAAATTCTAACCTTCAATCTTTCTCGTAGAATTAATTAAAGGGTATAATTGCAAAATCACTTTTTACAAATACGACCCAAATGAACTCACTATTTTCATATTTGGTGTAGTTGCTAACTTGTGTGAAAACCCCTGTTCGGACCATTGAAATAAAGGGAAGATTTTTGTCTTTCTCTCTCGCACTCTTTGTATTCAATCTTCGTCACCACCCGCTCTTTGCAATCCCGAATGCTTTTTGATTCTTCCATTCATAAGGTATATTCCTTTCTTCATTGCTGTTCTATTCAGATTGCACCAATCCACTTTTTGTTAGCTGTGACTTTCATGTTACATTGAAAACATGCTTCTCTTTTTTCAACCCAATTTTTCTGTAAATGGAGGTCAATTCAATGGGAAAAATATGATTTTTAGTAATGGGTTTGGCTTAAATTGTCGGTTTCCCTTCCCCCATTTCCCCATTTGGTTTTTTTCCCCATTTTTGACTTTTATTCCCTCTTGGACCTGATGAGCAATCTAAGGAATTCTTAGCAGAGTTTAGTTTGTGTGTACTTTTATTTTTTCTTTTTGATGATGTAGCTTTCTCATTTTGATGTGTCTTTTCTTAATCCTTTTGTTTGCTTTTGTAGTGACCTGTGGTGAAGCCTAGGTTTCTGGTTTGATTTTGTGGAATCTGGGAAAGTTTTGGATTTTTGCGCTGTTGGTGGAGTAGAGTTGGTGCATTGGATTGGACTGGTTGGTTGAGGTTTGGTGTAAGTGAGTTGAGATGAGTGTGGTGGGGTTTGACATTGGTAATGAGAACTGTGTCATTGCTGTAGTTAGGCAACGTGGGATTGATGTTTTATTGAATTATGAATCCAAACGCGAAACCCCAGCTGTGGTCTGCTTCACCGAGAAGCAGCGTCTTATGGGGTCTGCTGGTGCTGCTTCTGCTATGATGCACATTAAGTCCACAATATCCCAAATGAAGAGACTTATAGGAAGGAAATTTGCAGATCCTGATGTGGAGAAAGAGCGGAAAATGCTCCCTGTTGAAACTTCCGAGGGTCCTGATGGTGGCATTTTGATTCACTTGAATTACCTGGGCGGAATTCATGTATTTACACCTGTTCAAATAATGTCCATGCTCTTTGCTCACCTGAAGACTATGACTGAAAAAGATTTGGAGATGCCCATTTCGGATTGTGTTATTGGCATTCCATCATACTCTACTGATTTGCAGAGACGAGCATATCTTGATGCAGCGAAAATTGCTGGGTTGAAGCCTTTGAGATTGATCCATGATTGTACTGCAACTGCCCTTAGTTATGGAATGTATAAAACTGATTTTTGCAGTGCAGGTCCAGTTAATGTTGCATTTATTGACATTGGTCACTGTGATACTCAGGTCACTATTGCATCTTTTCAGTTTGGGAAAATGAAGATACTTTCGCATGCATTTGATAGGAGCTTAGGTGGGAGGGACTTTGATGAGGTTCTATTTAGTCATTTTGCAGCAAAATTCAAGGAAGAGTACCACATTGACGTACATTCTAATGCCAAGGCTAGTATTAGGCTACGTGCAGCTTGTGAGAAATTGAAGAAAGTTTTGAGTGCAAATCTAGAAGCACCTCTAAATATTGAGTGCTTGATGGAGGAGAAAGATGTTAAGGGCTTTATCAATCGGGAAGAATTTGAGAAGCTGTCATCAGGATTATTGGAGAGAGTTTCTAATCCTTGCCGCAGAGCATTAACTGATGCAAACTTGTCACCGGAGAAGATTTCTTCTGTAGAGTTAGTTGGTTCAGGTTCTAGGATTCCAGCTATAAGTACATTACTAACTTCTCTATTCAAGAGAGAACCCAGTCGACAGCTGAATGCAAGTGAGTGTGTAGCTCGTGGTTGTGCTCTACAGTGTGCAATGCTCAGTCCCATTTACCGTGTGAGAGAATATGAGGTTTGTGTATTTATTTTTTCAAATCTATTCTCATCCTATCTTTATGTTAGATATTGCTGATTAGAATTGTGTTTTGTAGATTCTTATGAAGTTAGTAATTGTGAAAGAATCAAGTTGTTACCTAGATTTATTCTAATAATGTTTAGTTTCAGCATTTTGATTGTCTTCCATAGTTCCATTTCTCTGATTTAAAATGAAGTTTCATTTACTTTAAGTTCTCATTGCTGCTAGGTATAGAATTGTTTTTTTCTCTTTGTTGTATTGTTCTCTATATAGTTAATGAGATTATTCATGTTTATTCAGGTCCAGGACATTATTCCCTTTTCAATTGGACTTTCATCAGATGAAGGTCCAATTGCTGCGAGATCAAATGGTGTACTTTTCCCAAGAGGTCAACCCTTTCCAAGTGTTAAAGTCATAACCTTTCAGCGAAGTAATTTATTTCATTTGGAAGCTTTCTATGCTCATCAAGATGAACTACCACCTGGGACACCTCCTAAAATTAGTTGTGTCACGGTATGCCCACTTTGAGGCAGTTAAAATTATCTTGTGCACATTTTAATCTGTTTTATATTTTCTACTCAACCATCCCCTTTCTCCTTTCTTAGTAGTTAACACCCTCCCTTGAGGTTTTCCTGTGTTTAATGCAAATCATACACTACAGCTTATGCGTGAGCTCTTTTTTTGGGGTAGTCTATGTGAACATTTTTAGGGGGCTAGTTTAATGCAAATCATGCAATACAGCTTATGCGTTAACTGTTTTTGGGGGTAGTCTATGTGAACATTTAAGGTTCTTTAATTTACTTTTGGGTACTCAATTATTCATATATCTGTTTTAAAATTTAAAAATTCACAAAAAAGTTTGTTTTTGGTAGATATTCAGCATCACCACATCAACACCTTTCTTTTTGAGCTGTAATATTCTGATATTTAGAAGCTGGAATGTTAATATATCTAAGTAAAGTATCTCCAGACGTTTTGTCTGACTACTGTCAGTTATTGGCATCAAGTGAAAAAAATTACTTTAAATGGATCAAGAGCTTTCCAATGAGAGATAGACTTCATTACCAAATGGCCTGTGACCATGACTATTACTTGTTCTGACATAAAATGATAAAAATAAAGCATTATTGTGAAGGTAATTAGGCCTAACAATATGAAAATCGAATCAGTTTTCTGTGGATATGCACACATTTGACTAAATCATTATGTTAGGAAAAAGTATATGTGATAGATCTAACATCTTTCCATATGCTGGTAATTCGGCAAGCATTATTTGCATGCCCATGCCTTGAAATATGCTTATGAGTTTGATCACTACTTCATTACAGATTGGTCCTTTCCATGGATCCCATGGTAGTAAGACCAGAGTTAAAGTTAGAGTTTCACTTGATCTGCATGGCATTGTCAGTATTGAATCAGCTACAGTAAGTAAGAAGCCTCATTTTATCTTTCCATATTACATTGTTAGTTTTTCTAAGAGATCTTTGGACATAAAACTTTCTGTGGTTTCAGTTGATCAAGGATGAAATTGATGATTCAGTTATGGCTGGTGATTATCTTTCAAATTCTGATCCAATGGATATTGATCCCATTTCTGAGACAGTTACCAATGGGTTTGAGGATAATACCAATAAAAAGTTGGAATCTTCATGTAGTTCTGTAAGTACTCATATTTTCCCCCTTATTTGTTTCTCACTTTCTTTTTACCTTTCTTGGGATCCTTGTTGTTAGAGGTTTATAGCAATTTTATCCTTTGAGCATGGAATTTTATAGGTAAAAAAGGTGTAAGAAGCAACTGCAATAATTTCTGATAATGAATTTCTGTGGGGTGTATTTATTATTATTAGTTTTTTGATAAAGTCCATTTTGGCATTTGGAGTAAATTATATAATGTTACAATTGTCTTTCTAAAGGCTGATTGTGGTTGCTGGGATAAAATTTTATTGTTGTGATTGTGGTTGTAAATTATAATTATGATTGCAGATATGATTCATTTTGGTGTTTAGATTAAATTAAAATATTTCTATCATACCTTTTTATAGGCTGATGGTACAAGAAAAGATAAGCCTAACAGAAGGGTGAATGTACAAGTGAATGAGAATATCTATGGTGGAATGACAAAGGCGGAGATCTCTGAGGCACGTGAAAAAGAACTCCAGTTGGCCCAACAGGACAAAATTGTAGAGCAAACTAAAGAAAAGAAGAATAGCTTGGAGTCTTATGTCTATGATATGAGGAGTAAGGTATATATTCAATGTCTCAATAATTTGTAGACATGACTAGTTTTATGTGATGCATTGGCTGATCCTTTTTGTTTTAGGAAAGAAAATTGTCATGTTCCTTTTTAAAGAATCAGAGCCTCAACTTCTGTTCAGTAAATATAACTACTTGATCACATGAGAACCTTTATTAGTTATTGAAAATTGATTTTCATGGCATTCTGTGGTGATTCATTTGTAAAGGCATTCTGGGGTGATTCATTTGTAAATGTAAGATTGAGATTGGTTTCTTTGCAATCTTATCTGTGCGGTGGAAAATATTAAATCTTTAGTTTAAATCTGTATCTCTTTCAAGGCTACTGATTCCATGCAGCATTTGAAGATTATGTTTTTGGTTCTATTTTGCCATGTTAGCTGAAATTTAAATTTATTTACCTATTTGAATAGCTCTTCCATACTTATCGGAGCTATGCAAGTGAACAAGAGAAGGATGACGTATCTAGGAGTCTTCAAGAGACTGAGGAATGGCTTTATGAGGATGGTGTTGATGAAACTGAACATGCTTATTCTTCAAAACTGGAAGATCTGAAAAAAGTTGTTTTTCTTTTCTGTTCTTCTCTTTTATTACCTATCCCTCAACTGCCATACTTCTTGTTTATAATCTATATAATCTTGTAGTTGGTAGATCCAATTGAGAATCGATTCAAAGATGAAAAAGAAAGAGCACAAGCTACAGAAGATTTATCAAAGTGCATTTTAAAGCATCGTGCATCTGCAGATTCCCTTGCACCCCAGGATAAAGAACAGGTAGAATAACATTTAGACTAGTATATGCGCTTGTGATTGTGATACTGCCCTTAAGATCAGCTTTCAAGTTTCAAGTGATG
The DNA here is from genome assembly GCA_037954015.1 of Psophocarpus tetragonolobus. Taxonomy (NCBI): domain Eukaryota; kingdom Viridiplantae; phylum Streptophyta; class Magnoliopsida; order Fabales; family Fabaceae; genus Psophocarpus; species Psophocarpus tetragonolobus. The sequence continues at coordinate 34,804,585 of CM075694.1, forward strand.
ACTTTATTGTTTCAGATCATCAATGAGTGCAATAAAGTGGAGCAGTGGTTGAGAGAGAAGATCCAGCTACAAGAATCTCTTCCTAAGAATACTGACCCAATATTCTGGTCAAGTGATATTAAGAGCAGGACAGAGGAGTTAAACTCGTATGTTTTCTGTTTTTCTTTTCAAAAGTGTGTAGTTATAGTTGTCTGAGTCCATGGAACATAAATAGAAGAGTCTAGGAAACAACTATAAGTCCTATGACTATTCATAAAATCATAGAAGAGTCTAGGAAACAGCTATAAGTCCATGGTACATATATTGATTCATGTTCCTTCAACAGATGATATCAATAGATTTCATTGGAATGATATTCTTATGATCATTTTGAATTAAATTTAAACTTAGATACATTTTTTTAGGTAGTTTTGGTGTTATTTTTCAACATAAATTTTTGAAGTTTCACTTCCATAATATATATTGCTGATATTTATTACACAGATTACTGAAAATAAAACTATTTTTTGTTGGAAAACAGTGAAAGAACACTCAAGGAACTGCATTTAAGATATGTCCTATATTCATATGTATGAACATATTTGTGATTGCTTTTATCTCAACATTAACAAACATCCTATCTTGATGGTTTTCAGAATATGCCAACAGTTATTGGGATCAAAGGCTTCATCTCCAGAAGACAAAGATAAGCCAGATACTTCCAATGATCCATGAATACATTGACGTGATTATACCACATGAGCTGAAGACCCAAGTTTCATCACTGATACCATCTGACAAATATAGAAAAAAAAAATTCCTTGCATTTTTGTTTTGCAGCGATTTGTATTTTGATAATTTGTCTAATCCTTTCTGATATTATATAGTTTCTTCAAATGAATCAAATCGATTCTGGTTTAGGAGAGAGAGAAATGTGTGAAGTATTAGTGGCTCTTGTACGTGCATTGTGCTGAGAAATTCTTACAAAATTGATTGGTCATCCTCGAATAATGTTGGAGTCTGCTGTGAGGCTTTTAGCATATAATAACGTGTTACGTAGCTTTATGATATTGGATAGAATTAAATCATTGTTATTATTACAAGTCCTTGCATTTTTTTATGCTTATTTTAGTCCGTCAATTTGTCTTTATATGTTCTTGTATCCAAAATATTATGTTCCATAATTTCGTACTGTCGTGTAACATTATTATTAGAGATAAATAACGTTTTCTAACTGAAATAATATTAGACAAATTACCAATGACAATGACATTACTCTCAACCAATATTACAGTGTAAACCAATGACAAATCATGACTTTATAAGTGGTTACTAATAAAATTAACAAATTTATCATATAAAATGAAATAGAATTGAATAATATAATAAAAACTATTTATAAAGTTAATGCCACACTCATCTTTTTATTGTAAAAAAAATTAACAAATTTATTATAGATAGTTGTTTATTATTATCACAATATAAAACTATTTTACTTTTTACTTTTACATTATGAGTGTATCAGCAATAATTTTCTCTATGTAAATTATTCTATTTTTAACCATTTTCTGACTTGTAAAAAAATCAGTTTTAGGCGGGTCGAAATAATACTTTTTTGGTGTACAATTAGTCATTTTTGGACTACAGTTTCATATAAATTATCTAAATTCCTTGCATATAACACATTTAATAATTTTTTACAGTAACACTTTTAATCATTTAAAAACTACTAAGATACAACTTTTAAAAATAATTGTTACAAAAATAGAGGATCTAATTATATATGATAATTCATCACTAAATATTATGATACAAATGTTCATGTGTGATAATACTCTTTTTTTTGGTAGTGTGTGATAATACTCTAGATAGTACTATAGTAACCTAAAAAATACAATATTAATTAATTATTAAATAATATTGTAAAAATACTCCCAGCTAAATATGTTTCAAATCATATCGTAAACATATGTTTTTATTAATTATTATTTATGGTATATAATCGAAAGTGTAAGGTACATGAAATAGCGTAGAATGGCCACGTTAGCCATTGCTGTTCTCACTCTCACTACTCGTCTTTCTTCTTCTTCATCACATTCTTTTTCCAACTTCTTCATCACTCGCACCTTCAACCATTTCACTACAAAGCTCATCCCTTTGGATAAAACCCATCAACGACGTCGTTTCTTTTGCAGAAGGGCAATGGCTTCTTCTTCACCAGCCACTATCCCCTCTGTTTCTAAGAAAATCACCGCACCCTATGGCTCCTGGAAGTCCCCCATCTCCACCGATGTCGTCTCCGGCGCCGCCAAGAGGCTCGGCGGCACCGCCGTCGACCCCCGGGGCCGCCTCATTTGGCTTGAATCACGTCCCGCAGAATCGGGGTAAGTTATGTTTAAGTGTGTGTTTGGATTCGTGTTGGATGATCTACAATCACTTTCAAGTAACGGCAAGCTTGATTTTTGAGTTAAAATTAATTTTATATGTAGCTTTTGTGTTGAATAAAGATAAAGATTAAGATTTTATAATGACCACTGACACTGAGTTGCTTTAAAAAAAAAATAAATTCAAACATAAATGACTTCAGAGATAAAGGATTGTGGAAAAAGTTTTCCACTTCCATTCGATCATTATTTTCATTTTTGGAAGTTTCTTAACTTTACCAATTTCTTTATAAGTCATATATTCACCGTGACATGCATACTAGTTAAACTTATGACTTTATTTCAAAATCAATTTTGACAATTTAATTTCATTGAGAATTAATTTTGTAAAGACTTATCCAGAGACACACTGAGTGCTCCTTTGGTTATTAGTTTGAATTAAACTGAGACTCAGTTTCATAGGTGTTTTTGTTGTTGCTTTTCAATGAGAAGTTGAGTTTCATCTCTAGTAGCTTATGTTAAGATTAATGAAAACCTTTATTATGTTGATTATGTTCATTACTATGATAAAACTTGTATTCTAATTAGAAAACAGAACAATTACCTTTTGGAGAGTTTGGAAATGGGAAAAGATGAAAGTTTTAAACTTTTGGAGTTCGTAAATTAACCTTTTTGTTTTGGCAATTTACTTTGTTTTTCAGACGGGGGGTTCTTGTTGTTGAGTCAGAAAATCCGGGTGGTGAGGCTGTGGACATTACTCCTAAGGAGTTTGGAGTGAGAACAGTGGCTCAGGAGTATGGTGGTGGTGCTTTCACTATTTCAGGGGATCTTGTCTTCTTTGCAAATTACAAAGATCAGAGGTTATACAAGCAGTCCATCAGTTCTCTGGGTGAGCATTGAAGCATTGATTTTCATTATCCAATGCCATATTTTCCAAAACAATGTTATGGTGCGTTATTGACAGATTGAATGGAATAGAGTTGCGAATGAGGGAATGGTGGAGAGTTTTCATTTCAACTAGTGAGAAGTTATTGCAAATAAGGAGATTAGTGAATAATTAGTTGGTTTCATTTCATATTGGCCAAGTTGGAGAAAGAAAAATAGAAGGATTGGATGGAATAGGATTGAATAGATTCTAGCAGGCTTTGTTCCATATCATCCTATTTTAAATAATCAAAACATTGGCAATGACTAATGTCATTCCATTCCATGCCCCTCCAATTCATACCTTTCTGTAAATATAATAGCTGAAATGAAATTAGTTGATGCTCCTTATGACTTGACATGTAGTCTTACTCGTATCTCTGTTATATATTGACATTTGATTTTGTTTTTTTTGTATTTTAACTTTTGTTAACATATACAAATTCATTAGTGCCATTCTGGAAATATTGATTTGGTGTGGTGTTATTCTCAAAAGTGTATGTGAAGCAATTTTCTTAATTATTGCTGGAAACTTTATGCTTCTGTCCCATGGCAGATGTGCTTCCTATACCTCTCACTCCGGATTATGGTGGCCCAGTAGTAAGCTATGCTGATGGAGTATTGGATGCACGCTTTAACCGTTTTGTTAGTGTAAGGGAAGGTAAACAGTCCAGAATCAGTTTATCTTCAAGACTTATTTCAGAATGTTCCCACTGTGCTTTTACATGTTAAAACCAATTTGGTCCTAAATGTATGAGCATGTTGCTAGATCGTCGGGAGAGCAGTCAAAATCCAACTACAACTATTGTATCTATAGCACTTGGCAGCAAGGATCTTCAGGGTAATAATTTCTGGCTTACTAGTGAGTTTATCCTGTGGAGAGATTGAGTGAATACTGAAAATAAGGGTCAGTTCAGTTTGAGAAAAAAATTCTGTTTTAAAAATAATTATATAAATATTACATTGTGAGATTTCCCTAGCTGGATGGCTGTTTTTGTTTTACAATCAATATTATCTTTAACTAGATTGAATGACATTCAGAACCAGAAGTACTAGTTGGCGGGAGTGACTTCTATGCTTTCCCACGTCTTGATCCGAAAAGTCAAAGGATAGCATGGATTCAGTGGAGTCACCCCAACATGCCATGGGATAAATCAGAACTTTGGGTTGGATATATTTCTGAAAATGGGTAAGTATAGAACTCTTTCTTACAGTTGCAACTTGAAAAAGTTTAAGTTTGCTTATCATATAGGTTTCCTAATTGAGATAACAATAAAGTATTCTTTTGTTTCATGTCTTGTGTGCACTTTTGGTTTTTTATATGGAGTAAAGTCTATCTATGATACAATTTCCTTTAATATGAACATATACTTTTGCTGATATTCAGTTTTTTTTTTAATCACACAGTGCATGTCTAATATTTGTTGATTAAATCACACTTTATGCTTTCATAACCTTGAAAGAGAGAAAAGTGATACTTGGTTTGCATATGTATTTTTCAAATCTCAACTATTGCACTACTATAAGGTTATTGGTGTTGATACTCTTCATAATTTTTATGTATATTTTCTGACAGGATCATATAGATAATTTTTTCATTCTAAAAGATTTTTCTTGTTTCCCTCCGTTTCTGTATCTTATTCTGTGTCCTGCATCTAGTTACCAAGATCCGTATGCATATATATAATAGATGGGAGTTGCTGTTTTCTAATTACTGTCATACTTGAAATTGAAGCTTAATAATCTTAAGGTTCCATGCAGAGAGATCTACAAGCGGGTATGTGTTGCTGGGAATGATCCTTCACTTGTGGAGTCTCCAACAGAGCCCAAGTGGTCTCCTGATGGTACATAAAATAGGCAATGCTTGTTACAGTAGTTCAAGATTTTAGTTTTGTTTACTAAATGTTTTCTAAGATAATAAAGTCTTGGTAACTCCGGATTTGGTGTCAGAAATACTTCAGCTAGATTGATTTATGATATCTTGTTGTTCTATCATGTAAAACTATGTTGTCACTTCAGTTTTTTCTCCCATGCTTCTACAGCATATGAATGTTATTGATTCAAAGCTTAATATTTGTTCCAACAGGGAGTCAGGGACATTAGTTATGGTCTTTCTTTGCATTCTGGTTTATTTTATTTATTGTTTTAATTCAACTATGTAGGGGAGCTGTTTTTCATCACGGATAGAGAAAATGGTTTTTGGAATCTCCATAAATGGGTAATTTTCTTTACTTTTTGCTTCTACAAAATATGAATTATTTATAATGGCTTTCATTAACTTTTGATTCTCTAATTTCTACATTGATAAATACTCATTGGTACTTCGGATAATTTTAAATTCACAAGGAAGGTCATGTTTGAGATATATATTTTTGGAGGTTTGGTCAGTACTTTGCTATTGTGTTACTTGTAAAGTTCATTGAAGAAGTTCATATTTTTATAATTTAGGTTCCTAAATGGATGAATTTCCAACTACCTATTATACTTGGCTGTTATTTGTAAAAAGAGTTTCTAAGATGTTTGTCATTTTGATAGGCATGTTATTTTGAGAATTCCAAATTAAGATGTCAAATAGAATCCTACAATGGATAATTATCAGAGTTTGCAGAAACATAATATATGAATTCATATGACTTTTGTCCTGAAAACAATCAGGCTTTGAATATGTTTCTGCCATGTCAGTTACATAAACCACGTAGAGGAAAACAGTAGATTTTTGTTGGCAATTTTGGGTATTATCCAGTCACTGAGGTTGGATATCTCTATTAGTCTATTATTACAATATATTACAAATGCTTGGCGTTAATATTTCACTGTCGAAATGATAATCTGATCCTTTTTGGTTTGTCTTGGATTATTTGTGTGGCTAGGTGCTCATGTTTGAATGCATGTTATAGTTGTACATGGGAACTAAAAAAGTAGTTAGTTGTTTTATTTTTATTTTTCTAACTTCTATAATTGGTTACAGATTGAGACTGAAAACAAGGTCTTACCTGTTTATTCTTTGGCTGCTGAATTTGCAAGGCCACTGTGGATTTTTGGCATGAATTCTTATGAGTTTCTTCAAAGTCATACACAGAGAAACTTAATTGCTTGCAATTATAGGTAATTCCAAGTCTGCTACCTAAAATTCTGTCTGTCTGTCTCTCTCTCTGGGTCAATCTGGTATCAAGGTTTTGTTGTGGTTGTAGGCAGCAGGGGAAGTCATATCTTGGAATTATTGATGATGTGCAGGGCTCAAAGCTAACTGTGCTGGATATTCCTTTCACAGATATAGACAACCTTGTAATTTTTAAAATTTGTTTCCTTTTGATTTTTGGTCTAAATCAATTCTTGAAGTGCAATGACAGTCTTTTTTGCAATCATGCCATTACAGGCTTCTGGTAACAATTGTGTTTATGTGGAGGGAGCATCTTCTGTTCATCCATCATCAGTGGCCAAGGTGCTTCCTTCTTCCCCTATCACTCTCTTTAGTTATTTCAATGCACCTCTGATAGATATCTTGTTTTTCAGGTGACTTTAGATGACGATAAATCAAAAGTAGTTGATTTCAACATTGTTTGGTCCTCCTCACCTGATAGTTTGAAGTATAGTTCTTACTTCAGTAAACCTGAGTTGATTGAATTCCCAACTGAAGTTCCTGGTCAGAATGCTTATGCATACTTTTATCCTCCATCTAATCCCGATTTCCAAGCTAGTGTAGAAGAAAAGCCTCCATTATTATTGAAAAGCCATGGTAAATCTTGGTCTTTGTATCAGGAATGATCACATTCTATTTCATATTCTAATTCATTTGGCCACTTACTTGCTGAAAGCCTGTAGAGTGGGGATCTTCCCTCTGCCACAAGAATTCATGTGTAACATCTCATGATCTAGCTACATTATAATTGAAAAATGGATGTCCTTTATAATATCAGAACTGTATACTAATACTGCTGAATAACACGGAGGTCATGAGTGCATTGTAATGAAATTGATGATACTAGTTTTGATGTGACATTGCTGAATACGTACTGATTTTTTTATTTCTTTCATATAAAAATGCTAACAATAATGTTGAATGACTGAATACTGAATAGGAGAAGGAATCTTCCTCCAAGAGTTTCCAGCTTCACCAAGAGTTTTCCCTTTCCCTTACAAACTTTCAATATCTCTGAATGATCCTTCCCCCCATAGACTTAGGCTTCCTATTTATCTAATTTGGTCTCCTCTAACTAACTAACTAACTAACTAACGAACTACTACTCTAGGTGTCGGTACAAAAATTCTTTCAGCAAATAATTCATCTTTTTCTGGTTTATTGGTTGTGACGAAAAGTAAAGGGTTTGGTCAAACCATTAATTTGTTGACGAGAAACTATTGTTCTTTTTTTCTAAGAACTTATTTGTTGACGAGAAACTGATCCAATTTGGAGTATTGGTAGTCTCCCATGCAACCATTAATTTTAAACAGAAGATCTTATTCCCTATTCTTTTACTTTCCAGGAAATTTTTCTTAGAATTCTTGTCCACAGTGATACCAAACCATTATTTCCTTTATCTCTTCCTGTGTGTACCAAAATTTAAATCTTGTCATCTCTTGTTTCTTAGCCTTTTCTCCTAACCATTTTAATTTCTTGAAAACGGATGATGTAACTTCCCCAAATCGCAGTGTCCATTGCCTCCAATGATAGACTTGTCAAAGTACTAATATTCCAAATACTTAACCCCTTTTTTACAGTTTACCCACAACCTTTAAAATATATGTGAGGACCCTTGCTTATTTAGCACAACATCTGAAAATTATGCAACAATTCTAACTCATTTAATGTTGTACTCAGTTATATCATATGCTGCATTACTTAGGATAATAACATAGCATTAGCACAAATCTATCATGAGTGATTCATGTGTGGGTTTTCGATAACTTTTATGTTAGCTAGAATGGATTTAATACAATATTCCTCCCTTCTCTAGGCTTGGAATTGAGTAAGATCATAGGCGGAGTTCAGTATGTTTAACAAGTTTGACAAGTTTTCTTAATTGAATCAAATTTTAAATTGAGAAATAGTAAAGTACTTGGTTTTTTCTTTTATTGCACTTAATTGCTGTGGCACACCTTTTATGCATGGATTTTTATTTACTCTAGTCTAATGAATTCCTACAGCACACTTCTAAATGTGCATTGTTTGATTTGAATATTTTAGGAGGACCAACTGCTGAGGCACGTGGAATTTTAAACTTGAGTATTCAGTACTGGACTAGTCGGGGTTGGGCATTTGTTGATGTTAATTATGGTGGAAGCACTGGTTTGTTCTGACCTTATCTATTAATTTTTTTTTTTAATTCCCAGTTTTCTGTAGGTTGGGACAAGTATATCTTTGTAGTTTATTTTTTTATTTTTGTCACCCTATTATCAGATCACTTTTGGAAAAGATGAAACTCAATTTTCCTGACTATAATATTATTTTGAAGGTTATGGCAGGGAATTCCGAGAAAGACTTTTGGGACGTTGGGGAATAGTTGATGTCAATGACTGTTGTAGTTGTGCTACATATTTGGTAATTATTCTCTCTCCCGCCCTCCTCCCCTCCAAATTGTGGTTGATGGATCTGTTTAAGAGTGGTTACATAATACAGTCTCTTGTGTAGGTGAACAGTGGAAAGGTAGATGGGGAACGACTCTGTATAACAGGTGGCTCTGCTGGTGGTTATACCACTTTAGCTGCTCTTGCTTTTAAAGAAATTTTTAAGGCCGGGGCATCTTTATATGGTGTGAGTGCAACTTCTGATACTTCAATTTTGCTATACATTTTCCTAAAGATTATAGTAATCTACTTTATCTTTCTATCTTGGTATAGAGTTCATGAATTTCTGACTTGTCGCCAGTTCACAATCTTTTTTCCCCTACTAGAATATTCTTCTAGTGATTAATTTTAGTAATCTGTTTAATTGCTTACACTACAGATAAGATGATACATATACCTTTCTCAGCCAGCTGTTTATCTAAAATGAAGTATACTGTAGTACATGTTCTTATAACTTTTACAAAGAATAAAAGCTTAAAAGTTGTCCTTACAATGAAATTTATTTGCCAATTGGTGTGTCAAACAGGTAGCTGACGTGAACATGTTGAGAGCTGAAACTCATAAATTTGAATCCCATTACATTGATAGACTTGGTGGTAAGTCAATGGTGACCATTTAAGTAACCTATTATTTCTATGGTTTATTTGTTTCATTTGATGTTCAGTTTATCTTTTAACTGATTCCAGGTGGTGAGAAGGGGTGCTATGAAAGATCACCAATCAATCATGTTGACAAATTTTCTTGTCCCATTATTTTATTTCAGGGATTGGATGACAAGGTTAGCAACAATGAAATTATTATTTCCCCTTCATATATTTATTACTTAAAGGACTCTTAAGTGGAAATTGGAAATCTATTCCTAAATTTACTCTATATTGTTATTTTTCAATCCAAAATATATTTGTGCGCGATGTAGGTTGTACCACCAGAACAAGCTCGGAAAATTTACAAGGCTCTAAAGGAAAAAGGTGTGCCAGTTGCTCTTGTTGAGTATGAAGGAGAACAACATGGTTTCCGAAAGGTATGTGTCTATTTAATTATTTTTATTTTAGAATGAAACTGTGACTATAAGCAATAATGGGTTGGTTGCAGGCCGAGAACATTAAGTTTACACTTGAGCAACAAATGGTCTTCTTTGCTCGACTGGTTGGACATTTCGATGTTGCTGATGATATTACTCCCATCAAAATTGACAACTTTTGATTGAGGAAGGCTTTTTCAGAGGTACTGATTTTGGCTAGCTTTCTTTGAATCCATGTTAAATAAAGTTTTAAACAAGCTTTGTTCTCTAATCCTATTAGTGTTTAAGCTGAAACTAAGGAAATGTTCTTTGAACTTGTTGCACTTGTCAGCTTCTTCTGCCACAGTGCAAACTATCCCATAGTCATAGTAGCCCCCATCTTGAAGAGTTTGCGGAGTTTCAACTACATTTCTCAAATTTTGATTGGGGTTCAATTTAGTCTTGAATCTTGTTTTACAATTATGTATTTATATTTTGAAATCGTATTGGAGATACTGCATATGTTTGTTTTCGAGGATATATCTCCTGCATAGATAAAATGAGGATGATAGATCATAAAGCTGTGATATTATGAAACTTACCAAGTTCTGATAATAACACTGAGCTATTTGTCTTCCAAATCCACAAATGATAAGTAATGCCTACTAGTTCCTAAAAACAAATTTGTAACCTGGTTGACTCTTGTTGTGAGTTGGTGTTCCTGTGACAACTATGTAATCCATTATCAAGGGATGGAAGCTGAATCTGGACCTCATGACATTCACTTGACCAACCTCTCTTTACAAAAGAAAAATCAACGATTGATATTTTATCAATATTTCAATTGTTGACTTTTTACTTAATTTTATTCTTTAAAGTAAGATCTTTCACTTTAGGGAAATATAGTTCTAACAATTATGGAAACTTACGATATCTCTTTGATCATGAACGTTAGTTATGGGAATGGGTGGTTACTTGTTCATAGTTTACAAATGGATTTCTCTCAAAAGAAACAAAGTTTGGATTAAAGACTTGGTGCTTGTTTGGAAGTTAAATTGAATGTAACTTCCGTTTCTAGAGAATTAATACTTGAGTTTCCTTCAATTTTTTCATTGAAATTCTCTACCTTCAACGTGGTTTTGATGGTTTTCCAAACATGCACAGTCACTAGAATCACTAGGGTCAATTAATGGTGAGGGATTGGAATAATATGCACAAGGTTTTAGATTCGAACCTTGTTACCATCATCATATTCTGAATGATAAAGAAAAAAAGTTAAAATCGTTATAGTCACTGCTCCTTTGAAATGTTGGATCCTTTCAATAGCTAATAATGCACCACCACTACCACATCCTTTCTTACATTTTGGCTAAGTAGTAAGCAAGTACAATGGGGCAGGATTGAGATGGATTTTTCCTTTCCCGTACCAGGCTTTCCAACATACACCTGTCCTCGATTAGTGGGATGAAATTTTATACCACATCCGTGTCCTATCTTAGCTGTTTAAATTTAAAATTGTTAACTTTTCTAGCGAGGAAGTTGCATTAAAATTTAATTTTGTGAAAAAAATAGTGCAAAGTTATTCCCAAAACAGCATTATAAGATTTGAATACAGAGAATACAAATGTGTAGAAACACTGTCAAAAAAAGTATGTCCTGCATCTCCATAACAACATCAATTTGAATAATATCCAAAATGTGGAGAATAATACCATTCATTTGGAAGTATTAAGAGATAGAAAAAGGATACAAACACAATAATCCTGAATGTGGAGAATAATACCAGCCAAGAGGTTGAGAGTAACATTAGTGAGGAGATGAGCAATGACATTAGCAAGGAAATGAGAAGTGATTGATAGAAAGAAGAGAGGTCGAGTGAGAGAAATGGTGAGACTTGAGAGAGAGAGCATGCCCGTTGAGTTGTGACCATATATATCTCTACTGTTTTCACTTTCAGATTTTAGAGGAATAGAAAAGACTATCCTAAATCTCTAATGTTATTTTGCAATATACATAAATAAATAAAAATAATTTAGTAATTAAATCATTCAGGTTGGGGATGGTTATAGGGTGTGTAGTTATACTTTCATTCTTGTTTCTATTCCTATTTAAAACCATCCAAATGGGGCATTATCTTTTAACACCCTCAATTTCTATTCGTACCCAATGGGGTTAATATATTTTTAAAGATTCCAAAACACCATGTTACCCTTTAACCTCAGTTTGCAACTTTCACCCATACCAGTAGTAGCCTAGCCGCACCTCCTTTCCTTCTTCCCTCTTCCCTCCCCTCTCCCCTCCCCTCTCCCCAACATATTCACTCCCACCGTGTACAACTTCTGCCAAACCTCCCTCTGCGAAGACAAAACCTCTCAGCAACATCCCTACAATCATTTTTAATTTCCCTTACAATGGGTATGGTTTCAATCGATGTATTTTTTACTTCGTTTGTTATTCCGAATCGGTTGATCTGTAAGTGATTTTGTGACTATGACCTTAATGTTAATAGGATCACATGATCCAAAATTTATCTTAGTATATGTTTCAGATCAACTGATTCAGAACTAAGTTTTGTTTATATTGTTTGGTTTAGTTGATCCAGAACACATAAAAAGAAAAATTCTAATCAAGTGATTTAGAACTTTGTTGTTTATATTACTTTGACCACTTGATCTGGAATTTGTCTTTTTATGTGTTTCAAATCAACTGATCCGAAGCTGTATATGTTTATTGAATTAGTTGATTCAAAACACACAAAATTTGGATCAGCATCTATGTTTTTTTCATGCTACTCAATCCTTTTTATTTCACTCACTTATTTTTTGTTACAAGAAATAACTTGTTAATATGTAATAATTTTACTTTTTTTAGTTTGATTAAATATTTGTTCATGCTTTAAATATTTGTTAACAGTAATAATTCTTTTCATGTTTGGGGTTGGTAGAGATGGCTAGAATTAGGGGTTAAGTTTACAACTATTATGCGACTCAACCTGCTCAGGATGATATGCACCTAGCTCGGGATGAGTAATATCATGATATGCAACAGCTAGTCCAGGAGGACGGTATGTAGTTAGATTTTCTGGATAGACTTGTCGACTAGTCTACACTGAGGTCTATGAGGTCTATGGTGATCACATAGTATGTGCTGTATGGGACAGAGAGTTATCTTAATTTGCATATCATCTAGATTACGTAATTTGAATCAATACATATGCATTTTGGATTATATAATTCAATTATCAATATATGTTTTTTAATTACTTAATTCGAATGTTGATTTAGAAAGGGCATGTCATCCTTAATAAATCATTAAGGATAGGTTGAATACACCCTTATTTGAATTACTCCTGCATTGATCACCTTGAACTAAAATTGTTGTTTAAGAGATTAAAAAATGAGTTTAATTGGTATACAGTGTAAAAGATTTTTACCCTTATGTTCAATCTTAATTTTTCATGTGTGACTTTTAAAGTACTAATTAGTAAAATAAACAATCATACCATGAATGAAGGGTTATGATTGAATGTCAGCTTAAAAATTTTTACATTGACAGTGTATACCAATTAAATTCTTAAAAAATATACTTTAAAATATGTTAAAAACAATTTGAACAATTTGATAATTCTATTTATTTAAACCGTTAGATAGTTCAATCCCCTAAACCACTTTTACAATTAAATTTTATAGCAATTGAGCTCACTTCATAATTCACAAAACCCTTTTTTTTCTGTCATTCTAGACTCAACTTCAATTCATAATTTATTATTCATAATATCATTTTAAATAGTTTTTTCTTTCTTTGATTGGTATTTTTTTAGACTTTTTTATAAAAAAATATTTATATTGAATCAAGAAAAGAAATAGGATGCAAGACCTAGTTTAGTTTTGCTCCGCCCAAGACCAACACTATTCTTGAATCAAAAGCCAGACATTAGGTGAGGAACTACATTAAAAAAAAAAAACTTGGTGACGACGGGCTCTACTAGCATATGAATAGCTTTTAACTATTGAAAATTCACATTTCTATAATTATGTTATTCACTTAATTATTTTAAAATACCTAAATGAAAATATTTTATAAAAAAATTATTTTTTTCTAAGAGATTGAGAAACTGAACAACGTGTGAATATTTATCATATTAGAATAATGCAAAACGATGATAATGTAATGTATTAGCCAACAAGAAGTTGACAAGGACATGGAGGGAATTTCTCCTATGTATCCATAAGTTTTTCCTACACCTTTATAATTTTTTAAAATGAAAAAAATACTTAATGAAAATAGTAAAAATTTAATTACCATGCGTTTTTTTTTTCCTCTTTCGTCTGCACTTCTTTCGTTTCATACTTTTCTCGTTTGCTTCTTTTGTACGACTTTTGAATCAGTAACTTTCTCTTCTTTTTCGTGTGTTTGTGTTCTTCCCGTTTCAAGTTATACATTATTGAATCAGGTTTTTTACAAAACTTTTTACAAGTTCGGACACTCTTGTTTGGATTTATAAAAAATTTTGCAAATTTTTTAAGGATCTATGAAAAAAAAAAAGCAAAAACAAACAAGATGAACTATAACTTCAAAAGAGGAGAACGAATTGGAGAGGAGAGAGGAGAAGTCAACAAGGGACGAATGGGATAGGACGATGGTGACTGTGAAGGTCTAGGACACAACCTAGAGAAGATATATAAGAAAACAAAGAAGAAAGAGTTAGGTTTTTTTTTTTTACTTAGAGATATTTTAGACTTTTTTTACATTTCTGGAAGTGCAAGGAGAAGTTATAGGGATACAGACAAAAATTCTCAAACATGCATTACACGTGCTACAAAATTTTGAAATCCCTTACCTTTGACTATCGAGGAAGAAAATGAGAACAACAAATTAACAATGAAAACTATTACAATGTAAAAGTTTCAAAGATAATATTTTTTTACAGAAGTTTCAAAGATAATTGAAACACTTAATATATTTTTATAATAAATTTGTATACAATTTTATAATTTATCTTTTACCTTTTTTAAAAAAAATTGTATAGAATTGATGTACAATTACACTTTCTTCAATCCAAAACTGAAAGGTAGAAATGACATTTTTTTTTGCCATTCTAACTTTTTAGGCCTACACTCCTTTGTTACCATCATCTTTTTAGTCAAGGAGTCTTTTTCTTCATTCACATCTTCCACCTTTTAGAAATCTTCCATAACTATATTAGCATTATTCAATTATAAAATTGTTGTGTATATAAATCCAGGAATACATAATTGTTTTAATTTATTAATGATATCACCTTTAACTTTGCATATAGCTTTTCATAAATAATTAAAAATAAAATTTTATATGTTACATTTATAAAATTTATATCATCTCTATTTAATTAACTTTTTCAAAAACATAGAAAACAGTAAGAAATGAAAGGAAATGGACAAAAAGAAATGGAGAGGATCCATTTCCCCCAACATTTTAAGAGCATTACAAAAATCACCAAGTGCTACAAGCATCCGGTGGTTACAATTTTTATGGAATCTTTGTTGAGGATTGTCTTAAAACTCATATAAGAACAATAACAAAGTTAAAAGAATGATATCCTCAAGAATGAGAGAGAAAAACATAATATAATTTTCGAAAGCAGAACATAAATGTTTTTGTATTAGGAGTGTAATCAACAAAGGTATATAAACGTCCTAATAGATGTCATGTGACATAAATAACTAACTAACCCACATGATGGTATGAAAACAATAACACTAATAATACACATTTAAATGTAGCGAAAATAAATTTTCTTAACTTGAAAGAATCTAAGAGGAGCATGGACAACAATAACAAATAATCAAAATCACAAAAAAGACACCAAGAAATGTAGAAAATTCCTTAAAATAAAGATAAAAATAATAGATAATCCAAATTAAAGAAATACCTCTACTATGATCAACAATGCGCAAAACAATACTAAAAGACTCAAACAATAAAGCGATAAAGCTTAGAAATAGAAAATAAGAAGATGAAAAACCCCAAATACACGACTACTATACAAACCAAATATCTCATAACTCAGACTTCGTATTAACAATCGATCAGAATGCAGAACCAGATGTTCTGAACTTATTGTCAAAATTTCAACCTGATACAATAGTGAAAGAATATGCAATAACAACTCTACAGATCGACTGTCTCTCAAAGAGTTGACATTTTTTATGACTTTAAACCTTTCTTCTCTACCATCTATTATTGACTTTTAAATTTTCTCCACTTAATTAAGTGAGATATCAAATTGGTTTTTTTGGATCTTTTCTTTGCATAAAAAGGAAATCTAATACTCAAGACATGCCTCCTACTTCTATGTACAAGACTTGTGCTAAAACAAAAGACTACTACTCTTACAATAGAAGTTGCTCTTATAAGAGAATATAACATATGGTCTCAAAGCATAAGAACCAACTCCAACCACTCCACACATACTTCCACTTAAGTCTCTCACAAATCATCAACTCCAGAATATTCCCAATGAACATAAATAATGTTTTAGTTTGATCATTGGAACTAGGAAGTGAGAATATCTTAAATAAACAATTGGTGACCGAAAATGATATGTTTCACGCATGATTAAGATACTACGAGGCTTGGAACATTAGCCCGTGGTCCTATTCAATCATTGTTAGTTACTATTAGTCACATATTTCAACAATTTAAGCACGTTTGTGATCCCTCAAAACTCAAAACTCAACTCACTTTTTTCTATATTGAAACTGTAAAATTAAGGGAAATGGCGTTTTCAACAGCCACGGTACCCACTGCCCCTTATGGCTCATGGAAGTCCCCCATCACCAGTGACGTTGTCTCCGGCGCCACCAAGGATCTTGGAGGCACCGCCGTAGACGGCCGTGGCCGCCTTATTTGGTTGGAATTCCGTCCAACGGAATCAGGGTAAGTCTTCAATTCGAATTATTAGCTTTTTTTGGTTTGGCGTTTAAAAAACCGAGAGAAAAGCACTTTTGGAGAAGTTGGACTGGAAGTTGTTGTCGTTGAAAGCTAACACACTGTTCTACTTTTGCGACTAGAGAAAAGAAAAAAAAAATTGTTTTTATTATATGGGGTGGATCAAATGGGGTTAAAGTTTTTGTACTTTTTTTATAACAATAAATTTAATCTCAAACTTTAAAAAATATATGAATTACCCAGTAAAAAAAATTTGTTTTTTCAACGGCAGTATAAGAACATATGAATTTTTTTAAAGATTAAGTGTATTTTCTTTTTTTTTTTGGACAGCACATGTATATTCTATTAGAAATAATTCTACTTGAGCTGAAAAATGTATAGATTTAGGTGTGCATTTACGTATGATGATATAAATCAAGATTTATAGAATTAATTTTAAATAAATTTATTTTTAAATAAAATGTTTAGGTTTAGATGTTTCTATCTTAAAGGAAATCAATAATAAAATTTAATATAATTTTTTTTATCTAAAACAAAAAGTACTTAAAGATATTTTAACTCAATAAATTTTGTATCCAAAGTGAATTATTCAACGCGATCGGATAAGAGATTACATATGTAATTTATTTTTTATAAATACATAAAGATTTTCTTAGAATTATATTAACTAGTATTTTAATACAATTTTAAAATAATTAAACATTAATCTAAACACACACGCAAACATGCAACTTAAAAAATGAGTTGCTTAATTTTTTTCTATTCTATTTTATCGTTGTAAGGATTGACCCATTGCTTCTTTTAGTTTAAAATTAAAATACAAAGGAAATATGAAAAGAAAATAAAAAAGGTAGAAATAAAAAGTCATTTTTTAAAATTTACTTTTTTTATTTACTCAAATAAAAAAGAATACATTGGTGTTCATATTTTTTCTTTTCGCAGTTTTCTTTCCATCCAAACACATTATAATGGTGGAAAAAAATACTTTTTTTTATTAATAGTTTCTTTAAAAAAATAAATCAAATTTTTTAAAGTTTAGCAAGAAGATCCTAAATATTTCTAATTACTTTAATAAAATATTAAACAATTGTTTTCTTTTTATATAATAAATAATTAAATACTCACTCATTTAGTTTCAAATAAATACTTTTAATTTGGAGTTTGCATGAAACTTGACCCTTTTTTGGTTTGACCATTTACTTTTATTTCAGGCGTGGAGTTCTTGTTCTTGAGCCAGAAAGCACAGGAGGAGAAGCTGTGGATATTACTCCTAAGGAGTTTGGAGTGAGAACATTGGCTCAAGAGTATGGAGGTGGTGCTTTTACTATTTCAGGAGATGTTGTCTTTTTTGCAAATTACAATGACCAGAGATTGTACAAGCAGTCCATTAGTTCTCTAGGTGAGCATTGAGCAACCATTAATTTTCATTCTCCAATATATCCACATTTTTCCTAAACAATTTGATCCTGTATTAATGCCATGAAATAACATGTTTGTCGAGGCCTCTTTGACCTGATGTGTAGTCCTATATATGTTAGAGATTTGGATTCAGTAATTTTGGAGTTGGTGACTTCTCTTATTAATCTAATAATCCAAATTTTCTACTTACTTTAAAAGTTTTTGTTATAATAGTATAGAATGAATAAAAATCACCAAAGTTACTAAATGATAAAGTCACTTAATCCATGTGCATATGTTAGCTACATCTAGTTTGTTTTCTCTTTAAGTGACTTGTACAAGCATAGTTTCTAATGCACACTTTTGAGTACATTCTTTGTTAGACATCAAAATTCATGTGGGTGAGAATGAGAGTCACCGGATCCTAATGAACTTTAGCCACTAATTAAGTGATATTTGACTCCTATATATAACGTAAGTAATCTCAATCTTGATGAGAAAGACAAAAGGTTGATATTCCTACACATTTATGATTTGTTATGAATGTGGATGTAATATCACATTGATTTTCTTATCAATTATATTACTTATTCCTAGTAAACTTCCATTTTGTTTGAATGAAATAAATTTTCAAAGATCTAAAAATCGCTTTAGAGAGAACTTTAAACTATTTTCAAATGTGTTTTAGATAGCGTTTTAGGGAACAAAGTGTACAATGACATAAATCATCGGAAACTAATTTGCTTGAAAATTTCTTTAAAGAATCTAGATATCAGTCCACCAATATCTTTCAGAGACAAAAATTGGAGTTTACTAATTACTCCACTTATTTCTCTCTCTACAGTGAGTTGCCACTTTAGAAGAATAAAATGTGTTTTGAAAGAGTGCGTTGATACCGCTGAGAACTAACTTTAGTTAATGTTATACACATCTCATTTATATTTATCTGGGAATACTGATTTGGTGGTGTTACTCTCAAAGTGTATCTGCAGCAATTTTCTTATTCTAGTGCTGCAATTTTATGATTATTGCCTTGCAGATGTGCCTCCTGCACCACTCACTCCTGACTATGGTGGACCTATAGTCAGCTATGCTGATGGAAGATTGGATGAGCGCTTCAACCGTTTTATTAGTGTTAGAGAAGGTAGTGATTCCACAATCAGTCTAATCTTCATTGCTCATATTAGAATATTCCCGAAATATTATGTTAAATCATTCATTTATTTGATTATAAATGCTTAACCATGTTGCTAGATCGCAGAGAAAGCAGTCTAAATCCACCTACAACAATTGTATCTATAGCACTTGGCAGCAATGATGTTCAGGGTAATAATTTCCATCTTACTAGTGTGTTGATTCTGTGGAGAGGTTGAATGAATGCTGCAAATGAGTATTTCAGTTTTGATTTGTTTCTCATCAAAGGTGTTCAAAACTTGTTATTTTCAGTTGCTTGGTGGTTGTTTTCATTATACAGTTAAATTATTCAGCATTATATCTAACTCAATTGTTTGATATTCAGAACCAGAAGTTCTAGTTAGCGGGAGTGACTTCTATGCTTTCCCTCGTCTAGATTCTAAAAGTGAGAGAATAGCATGGATTCAATGGAATCACCCCAACATGCCATGGGATAAAACAGAACTTTGGGTTGGCTATGTTTCTGAAAATGGGTGAGTAGAACTCTTTATTGTGATAGTAACTTCGAAGAACTAAGATGGTTTGCTTAACATGTAGCCACATAGATGTAGCTCTCCCAATTCAAGCCACAAACAATGGATTTCATTTCTTGTTTATGTTTTTGGTTTTTTAAATTAAGAGTTTTTATAGTACATGGATATTTTTAGATTTTTGTTTTTAGTATATAAACATTTAAAAGAGTTTAATCAGTCGATAAAAAATTTATATACCAAAAATAGAAATAAAAACAAGTTATTGTACTAAAAACATTAGTTACCATTAAATTTATTACATGTCTATGATTAAATATGAGCACTTGATACTTTTGGAGATATATCCTGTTCTTTTCTGAATCATGCAACATTGGTCTAATATTGTGTTTTTTATCTTTTCATTACCTAGAAAAGGATAAAAGGGATTATTACTTAGTTTGTATACACTTTTCAAATCTCAACCATTAACACAACTTATTCTTACTCTTGTTGCCTACATGCATAGTTTTCATATAGAGTTATGCATAATTTTATTCCCTCTAAAAAGTTTATCTTCTTTACCCTCCTTTTTTGTTTCCTATTTTGCATCCTGGATCTTGTTTCCATGTTCTAGATGATAATTAGGCTACATGTTTTTTATTATATGTATATGTCATGTTTCAACTTGAAACTAAATCATCTTAAGGTTACCTGCAGTGAGATTTACAGGCGCATTTGTGTAGCTGGGAATGATCCTTCACTTGTGGAGTCTCCAACTGAGCCTAAGTGGTCCCCTGATGGTACATAAACTTGCATATTTGTACCCTATCCCAAAAAGGACTTGGCAGTTTTATACAACCAAAAGTTGACACATGAGTCAGTTTCTTTAAACTTAAAAAAAAACAATGCTTTTTAATAATTTTTTTAAAGAAGTATATAGATAGAATTTGTTTATTAAAAGAAATATAAAGCTATTTTTTTTAAAAAAAAAAAACAGTTTAGACAAAATGTTTTCTTAGAAACCTAAAGTCATGATATCCAGACATAAGCTCAGGATCTTCAATGTATGTTAACTTTTGACCTCTTATTATTTGATGATTTAGAACTTTTATGTTTTTACTCTCATCCTTTTTACAACATGACATTCATTCCTTAATTTTGTTCTCTTTTGAATGTCAGTGATTCAAAGCTGACTGCTGGCTCCAACAGGAACATTTATTTTCAACTTTCCGTGTATTCTGGTTTGTTTTAATTTTTTTTTTAAATTTAATTCTGCAGGGGATCTATTTTTCGTGACAGATAGGGAAAACGGTTTTTGGAATATCCACAAATGGGTAATTTATTTTCACCTGTTATTTTCTGCAAGCCAATAATTTTATATAGTGGTTTTCATGAACTTCTGATTCTTTTTATTTGTAATGTTGGAGGTTTGGTGGCTACAAATTGATCTTGTAGTACTTGTAAAGTTTATCGATCATATATATAATCAAATTTTATAATGAAGGTTCCATATAGCTAAGTGTATTTCCAGTTATCCAATATAAGTTGACTTTTTTACAAAGTAGAGTTTCTATGATGTTTGCCATTCAGATGTTTATGTGAGTATATTTTGACAATGGAGTCAAGTTTGAAATTTCCAAATTAAGATGTTAATGAATATGATACTAAAATTTACAAAGCGTATTATGGTAGCGTTTAGCCCTTTTTTTTTTTTAACTTTATTTTTCCTTGAAAGAAAAGCTGGACCAAACACTTTATATTATAAGCTCTTAAAAAATTAAGTAGTGTGTGTATGAAGAAAAAATAATTAGAAAGAGGAGTTATAAAAAAGTTAATACAAGCAGCTTAATAAGCAGAGCTTATTTTCACCTAGCCATGATTCTCTCCCACCTATGCATATTTCTATTTAATAATTTTTGTTTTGCAATATAAGTTCCTAATTTTATTTTATTTTCTTTTTTTCACAAGATGTGCCTAAGTGCTAAAGGTTCACTCTCTTCTATCCTGCATATGCATATAAAGACTTGGCTTATTTAAAAAGAAAAATTGGTATAGACATCACCTTTTCATTTAAATCTCTTTCATTAATATTATATATGCTATTTAAAAAAAAAACATTAAAATAAATTTATATTAATTAAATTAAATTTTAATTAATTTAATATTTGTATTTTAGAAATTTTTATTTATTTTATCATCCTTAAAATGATTTTATGTAAATTAATTTAACTTAATATAATATTTTTTATTTATAAATATATTTTTTTAAACGAGATAACTAATTTTAAATATAACTAAATATTTTAAAAAATTTATCAAACAAATTTTAAATTAAAAGGAACTTTTAATTAAAAAATTTAAACTGACAAACAACTTTTACTTTTATTTTTAAATTCTTACTTATAACATTAATTTAGAAGTATCTTTTAACTAAAAAAGAACAAGTACCTTATATAAAAAATATGTAAATGCTATTTCTTTAGGAAATTGTCCATTCTAGTAAGCTTGTTTTTGGGCTTGATCCAGTTGAGGTTGAATATCTCATTGTTTTAGTTATACAAATGCTTTCTGTCGATATTTTACTCTTCATATAATCTCCTACTCCCTTTCTGGTGTGCATGAATTCCCTTGTGCAAAATATGATTGTGACAAATAATACAATTTCAAGCCAGTCTAATGCATGTTCTGGTTGGATACATAGTAAACACTGAAATTTTGATTATGCATTTGTAATTTTCTACCTTCCATAATTGGCTACAGATTGAGACTGAGAATAAGGTTGTATCTGTTTATTCTTTGGAAGCTGAGTTTACTAGACCACTGTGGACTTTTGGTATGAATTCTTATGAATTTGTTCACAGCACCAAAGAGAGAAACTTAATTGCTTGTGGTTACAGGTGATTGATAGTCTACTAAGTACTTGCAAATTTCTCTCTCTGTTTCTCTGTCCAATTTGGTGCATTCA
This sequence comes from Psophocarpus tetragonolobus, assembly GCA_037954015.1. Classification (NCBI taxonomy): domain Eukaryota; kingdom Viridiplantae; phylum Streptophyta; class Magnoliopsida; order Fabales; family Fabaceae; genus Psophocarpus; species Psophocarpus tetragonolobus. Next base: position 34,827,376 of record CM075694.1, read on the forward strand.
ATTCAAGGTTTTGGTTGTGGCAGGCAGCATGGAAAGTCATACCTGGGAATTATTGATGTGCAGGACTCAAAGCTAACTGTCATTGATTTCCCTTGCACAGATATAAATAACATAGTAATGTTCTTCCTAGTTTTTCTCTTTTGGGCTTAAATCAACTATTGGAATGCATTAATAATCTTAGTTGTTGAATCATACCACTGCAGACTTCTGGGGATGGTTGTCTATACGTGGAGGGAGCATCTGAGGTTCTTCCATCATCAGTGGCCAAGGTCGTTTATTCCTCCACTCTTCATTTTAATTCTATGTTGTTTCAATGCTCCTCATGACAGTTCTCTTGCTTTCAGGTGACTTTTGATGATGATATATCAAAAGCAGTGGACTTCAACATTATTTGGTCCTCCTCACCAGATACTTTAAAGTTTAGCTCCTACATCAGTAAGCCAGAGCTGATTGAATTCCCAACTGAAGTTTCTGGTCAAAATGCTTATGCATACTTTTATCCACCATCTAATCCTGATTTCCAAGCCAGTGAAGAAGAAAGACCTCCATTATTATTGAACAGCCATGGTAATAAATCTTCGTCTTCTATCTGGACTAATCACATTCTATTTCATATTCTGATTCATTTGGCCAATTAGGTACTGAAAACTGTGGAGATCATCATAGCGTTGTAACGAAAGTGGCAGTAGTAATTTTGTTGAATGCAATACTGTCTTTGGTTTATTTGTGTCTAATTCCTATCTCCCCTCTCATTTCAGCAATATAGAACCTGTGATTTGGAAGTCTTTGCATTAGTACGTTTCTAGTTTTTCTCATTTCGACAATTATAACATTTGTCTTATAAATAACTGAAGCAATATCAAAGCTATAAAACACAATTTTTGATAAATGTCATTCTGCTGAAAATTGAATGCTTCACAAGCAAAGACAATACTGTCAAGATGCACTCTTCATTGGGTAGGAGGCATCAAGGTTATATAAATAGAGGCTGAATTGGGACTTCAATATGTTTCAAAGCAAGTTTGTCTAAAATTTCTTAATTGAATTCAATTTTCAATTATGAGAACTAGAATTGTAGAAAGTCCTTGGTTACTGTTTTCATTGCACTTAATTATATTTGTCAAAGTTGGCATTGCGGGTTCTCTCCCTCTAATAGCTTCATGCAACAAACAGTTTATATGTGCATTCTTTTATTTGAATATTTCAGGTGGACCAACTCAAGAAAATCGCGGATTTTTTAAAACTTTTATGTTAGCTAGAATGGGTTTAATACAATAGTCCTCCCTTCTCTAGGCTTGGATTGAGTAAGATCATAGGCGGAGTTCAGTATGTTTAACAAGTTTTACAAGTTTTCTTAATTGAATCAAATTTTAAATTGAGAAATAGTAAAGTACTTGGTTTTTTTCTTTTATTGCACTTAATTGCTGTGGCACACCTGTTATCCATGGGTTTTTATTTACTCTAGTCTAATGAATTCCTACAGCACACTTCTAAATGTGCATTGTCTGATTTGAATATTTTAGGAGGACCAACGGCTGAGACACGTGGAATTTTAAATTTGAGCGTTCAGTACTGGACTAGTCGAGGTTGGGCAGTCGTTGATGTTAATTATGGTGGAAGCACTGGTTTGTTTCTCACCTTGTCCACTAAATTATGTTCCAAATTATATTACTAGTTTTATACCTTCCTTTTCTTGTTCTATAGTAAGGGCTTGTTTGGTTGATTATTTGTTTGTTTTGTTGACCATCTAAGAAAGTTTGGGCCTTTTGTATCGATTTTCACTTATTTAAAGGATGAAACTCAGTTTGTCTGTCTATCATGTTGTTTGGAAGGTTATGGCAGGGCATACAGAGAACGGATTTTGAGACAGTGGGGAATAGTTGATGTTAATGACTGTTGTAGTTGTGCTAAATATTTGGTAATTGTTTTCTACTTTTTTGGTTGATGGATCTGTTATGAAAGAGGTTATAATATATATTCTATTATTTAGGTGGATAATGGAAAGGTGGACAAGGAACGACTGTGTATAATGGGGGCCTCTTCTGGTGGGTATACCACCTTAGCTGTTCTTGCTTTCAGAAAAACTTTTCAGGCTGGGGCTTCTTTGTCTGGAGTGAGTGCAACTTCTGAACGTTCTGGTTCCCTTTTATTCTCCATGAACAATTCATTGTTCTATTGATTATTCTAAAAGTTTGTTTGGAATTTGAAACAACTTGCACTAGTTTTAATTAGATTAAGGTCTGAATCATCTTATTCCATCTTACCTATATTTTTTATAGGAAGAATACTAGCTACATATTCTTTTAACACTTTCTTTCTAATAGTGTTTGTTAGAAAGAAAGAGTTAAAAGAATGTCACTAACATATAGTAACATTCCCTTTTGGATTCTATCTCAAATCCTTCTTATTGTTTTGTATGTTGTAGCAGATTGGTTAGCTTTTTAATCAACTCTACCTATATATTTCATCCTTGCATAACCTTGGACGAACGAGGAAGAAAATTATTTCTTCTTTAGAAAATGTTGAAACTCTGATACTTCCTTCTACATCACCATTTAACTTGGACAGTACCATTTACTTGCTTACAAATACATATACCTTTCTTATCCTCCTGGCCAATAACAAGTACAAAACAGTATATGTTTTATAATTTTGACAAAGAATGTAAGTTAAGCTATTTTCCTTTCAATGGAATTTATTTCCTAATTGGTTTTCTTGAACAGATAGCTGACTTGAACTTGTTGAGAGCAGAAACTCATAAATTTGAATCCCGTTACGTGGAAAACCTAGTTGGTAAGTCCATGATGACAATTTAAGGTACCTTTTAATTATTTGGTTGGTTTGTTTCATTTGGTGTTTACTCTGTCTCAACTTGTTGAAGGAGATGATAAGGACATGTATGAAAGATCCCCTATAAATCATGTTGTTGATTTTTCTTGTCCCATTATTATATTTCAAGGATTGGAAGACAAGGTTAGTAACAATGCTATTATTATTTTCCTTTACCATATGTAATAATTGAAGTACCATGAATGTAGAATGGAAATTATCTTCCTATTCCTAAATTTATATATAATCTTCGATCAAAACTAAGCCTGAACAATTTATTCTATGCATTGCAGGTTGTGCCACCAGATCAAGCTAGGAAAATATACCAAGCAGTGAAGGAAAAAGGTGTGCCAGTTGCTATTGTTGAGTATGAAGGAGAACAACACGGTTTCCGAAAGGTGTGTTCTGATTTAATTATTTATCTTTCAGAACAAAACAGTGACTATATGCAGTAATGGTTTGATGCAGGCTGAGAACATTAAGTTTACACTTGAACAAGAAATGGTCTTCTTTGCACGATTGATAGGGCACTTTGAGGTTGCTGATGATATTACTCCCATCAAAATTGATAACTTTGATTCCTAATGGCTTTTTCAGATGTACTACGTTGGATTTCTTTGTATGAATATAAAAGCAAATGCTATGCAATCTTTGTTCTAAAATCCAAATAGCACTTTGCAGAAATTGAGGAACTCAGATGAAAAAATATTGCACCAATAAGCTTCTTCTGCAACATAACCATAGCAGTCATTTGTACAAGATGAAGGTCTATACTAATGCCTATTGTAAAGTGTGTGCTGAATTTCTACAATATTTTATCTTGAAGTTCAATTTGGTCTTGTATCTTGTTTTTTAGTTATGCATTTATTTATATTTTAAAAGTGTCTTGGAGATAATGTGTGTTTGACTTCTACGATATTCTTCATGCATGGATAAAGTAAGTGATGATAAACTTTATAGTACTAAGCTTTATTATGCTTCAGCAATACTTATGCCAATTAAGCAGGACTCGCCTAACGATTAACAACCAATATGTGTGTTTTGGAAAGGAAAATTCTCCCATTTGTGTCTCATTTTTTATCTCTACTAATTAGAAAATACGATATCATTTAATGAATTTTTTTGTTATAAATATTTTTATTTTTTATGTAGCACATTAATTGATACGATGTTTGTTGCTCAGGCTTAACGATTAGCAACCAATATGTGTGTTTTGGGAATGGAAATCCTCCCATTCGGGTCTCATCTTTTGTTCCTACTAATCAAGAAATGCTATGTCATTTAATAAATTTTTTTATAAATATTTTTATTTTTTATGTAGCACATTAATTAATATTATGTTTGTTGATCAGGTAGTCAGATGTGAAAAGAGACACGATTTAGAGTAAGAAGATTTCCATTTGTGTTGGGGAGGGAGGAAGGAAAATGGATGAAAGTGTGGAAAATGAAAAAAAAAATGAAAGTGTGGGTGTTGGGATGAAGAAAATAAATTTAAAAATAAAAATGAAAAATTGTTCATACTTATTGGGCCTCGAAGCATTATGGTATTGGAGCAAAAAGGACAAGCGATTCAAGCGAGGCCTGATGAGTCATGATCAAGAGAGCAATACTAAAAGTTAAGTTAAAACTGGTTTCGAGAACCTAGATCAAAGAAATAGGAAAGAAGACTACACATAAGACAAAGTAAGAAAATTTTCGAGGTTTATACAACTGCATCTCAATGAGAAAAAACAAGGCCAAGTACCCAAGTCAAACTCAAGTATTTCCTAACAACAAACAATAGTACTCAAGAGAAGGGCAACAAAACCAATAAGTTCGAGTTATAAAAGAGAGATCGAGATTGAACAATCAAACGCATATACCAAAAGTGAAAAGATGCAAAAGACAAGAGCAATAAAAGGAGTTAAGGATGAATGATGACCAAAGGAATAAAATAATATTTCTAAAGGTAAGTGTCTGTTAAAGATTTTTTCTATAAATACTCTTCTCTTCACCATTGTCTGAATAGAGGTCGGAACATTCCATAACATCTTGCTTAGGACATGACAATGAGTGAAGAGATAAACATATATGCTTTACCACTTTTTGAGGGTAATTCATTCTTCAAGTTTTCTTTATTATTTTTTCTTTACATTTCATGCATTTGATTCCTTCCATAAAGTAGAGTTCTAAAATTCTCTCTTAAAGGTTTATGACACATTTCTCTATATTTTATTGTTTTCATTGAAGGTAGGACTTTGAGGTTTACTTTATCTTTTGTTTAAATTCATGTGTGTATAATTTTTAATTAGAACTAAGTTTCAAGATCCTCTGTTGGGATATCATTTCATAATTTTTTTCCGTTTATGATTACACTATCATTTGAGTCATATTCTTTGAAGTTAATATTTCATGATTCACAATTTTTTTTTACTAAAGATGAATAAAAAGAATCCACATACGCATATAAGATTTTCATTCTAAAAGATCCTCAAATAAATACAAATTTGTTTGACTTTTGGAGTAAGAAGTGATAATTCTTTGTTTTTCTTTTTTGAAGTTTTTATCTTTATCACAAAATGAATTTCACAAGAAAAAGTGGGAAATGAAAAAAGATGAAAGTTGTATTGTTTGGAATAATTGAAATAGATATGAAAAGAGATGAAATATTTGAGTAAAGAGTAAACTACCATTTTAATTTTGAAATGTAGAAGGGTTGTTAGGGTTGACCAAACATATTTTTAAACTTAAAACAAATTTTAGATTGAAGCTTTAAAGTATAAAATAAAATATTTTAATCTAATATTAATTCTTCATTAAATTAATTTAGATAAAATTTAATGTAATTAAAAATGGGTTTTTGATATAGTCAATTAAAAGATATTTGTATTTGTTAAAATCAATGATAATTATTTTTTAAAAAATAGAAAATAACAAAAAAAATCATGAGACCTAAAATATAAAAATATTAATATTAAATATTTATTTTTTAGAGGCCTATACGTTAAAAAATAATCATCAACTTCTTTGTTACTTGTTTCATTAATACCTCGTTTTCTTTTATCTAATTTTTTAAATTAAAAAAATTATTACGGTTAATCGAAACATCAAATTAAACAACTATTTATTATTCTTATGCATTTATTATTGATTTTTTTGTACCTATTGCATGATTATAAAAAGTATGTGTCACCATACACGAGGATTTTATCATGTGACACAATGTGAAATTATAGCTTTGACCATATGTAAGAGGGAGAATATTTAAAATTTTAAATAATAAAAGGATTCACTCCCAAAGACTATTTAAAAATGAGTAAATTACACAGCAACAATAATTTTAATTTTTTATATTACACTTAACTTTCATTATATCGGGAAAAAAAAGACAAAAATAATCATGCACCAGTACTAGTCAGGCCGACATATTTTTAAATATAAATCAAACGTTAAAGTAATACTTTTTTAAAAAATAAACTGAGAGTTATTTTAAGAATTAATGTGGATCAAATTTTATATAAGTGAAAAAATGGGTTTTGTTGATCAATTAAGAGATTTTTATTGACTAAAACTAATGAGTAATTATATTTTAAGTAAGAAAAAATTAAAAAAAATTATGAGGCCTATAAAAATATAAATGTTAAATATTTTACTTTTAGATTGTTTAAAACAAGGATTTTATTTATCTTATGCTAAAACCGATTGTGTTCTAATAATGTAAAAAAAAAATTACACAATCATAATTAACTACAATTTTTCAGAGACAATAAATTTTTTTTACCTTATAAATAAATATTCAAAAAGTTATATAAGCAACTGAGTGTGATTAAATCATAATATAAAATTATTTTACACTAACAGATAATATTCAATTTAAAAAGAATACTACACCAACTTAGTAGGCTAAATTTTTAAGTGTAAAAATAAAGAGATAATAAATAGTGTTTAATTGGTATACACAATCGGTGTAAAGATTTCTACACTGACATTCAATCATAACTATTCATTCATGATAAATTTGTTGACTTTACTCATTACTATTTTAAAAGTCACATAAATAAAAAGTTATGATTGACCGTGAGTGTAAAAATATTTTACACTGTCAGTATATACCAATTCAACTTTACTAAATATAATTAATGAAAACAAACTTGAGGTGGGTGCAATTTACTCTTTAAAAATAACAATTGATAAAAATTAAAGGACTAAAATAAATTTAATCATATTTAAGTAGACCAACAAGTATTTAAATTTTGTCTTTCTTACACATATTACTTATAATTGTAGCATGCACAACACACATAAAAGTATATGCGTGATGATTGAAGATCTTAATTATTGAGTCATGTACATATTACGTAATAAATACACACATGACAAAGATTTAACTTATATCACATGTTGGGATGTTTGCTTGATATAGTTTAATGTTTATAAAGTTAGAAGTGATCAAGAGTAAATATATATGTAATATTATCAAAGTGGGAAATTGAACAAAATGGGTCAGGCACAAAGTTGCAAGCAAGGACATAGGGGTAAAGCTAATTTGTTCCCTGCAATTGCAAATGGAGAATTGGAGGTTGTGAAGGCAATGGTGGAGAAAGATCCCACTGTTTTGAAACACACCACTGGGAAACACAAACTCTCACCACTGCATGTGGCTGCTGCTAGTGGTCAGCTTCAGGTAGTTTTTGTTTATTTTCCTTTGTGTTGGAATGCTTTAGGCTATGACCTGTTAGTTATTTAGGGTTAAAAAAAAGAGAGAACAAAATGGGATGGGTCAGGAGTGTTGTCTTTATTTTGGTGGAAACAGTGGTGTGTTGGAGTAATAAATTAATCCTTCTAATACTTTATAAAAAATATTAAAAAAAAGTAAATAAATTTAATGCCTTTAAAATATAAAAAACATTTAGGAATTTCTTTATTCAATAAATAGAAGAATTAATTAATAAGAACATTTTTTGGAACAAATTAATAAGATAATGTAAGAGAGTTTAAAATTATTCTTTTGTTAAGGTCCAAATTAAATTTCTCAGCATGGCCTTATACATGTCTAGTCTCGTGTATGTGAATAGTGTTCTTCTTCTGTGTTCTTGTTGCTAACTTGCTATGTCTTTTTCTGTGTTTTGATAAAAAAATGGGTAGGTTCTTTCTATGTTATTGGACAAGAAGTTGAATGTTGACATATTGAATCGCTCTAAAGAGGTGCCTTTAGTCTATGTTTATCTATAACTGCAATTGTACTCTTTCGAATTTTGCACTATCTAGGCTATACCTCTGTCTAGTTTTTGTTCCTTATATATGTTTTTATATTGATTTCTTGTAACTTTTTTCTTTCTATAGACCCCGTTGATGTTGGCTGTGAAGAATGGAAAGATTGATTGTGTAGAAAAGCTTCTTCATGTTGGAGCAAATGTATGCTGTTTTAAATATTTTTTTTACAGTGAAGAATTTGAAATTAGAATTTCTTTTATAATAATATTTGTCATTAAATCAATTTTATAACTTCTCAAATCTTTTAATATTTTAAACATTCAATTATTTATATCAATATATATGATGTGTTATATGGCTTGATAGACAATCAAGTATGTTAAACCTCTTATTAAAGATTTGATGCTTAAAAGAACATTTGATAAGAAAGGTCAATGTCTCATACTTTGAATGATTAGTCTTTAATTTACTTGGCAAAAAAATGGACAAAAAACATTCAATTGGAAAAATAAGGATACAAAAGTTGTTAAAATTGGGTCATAGCTAATATTCTCCTTGATATGGTAGTGATATTTGTTTTTAATGTTTCAGTTATTGTTGTGTGATTCTGTAAATGGAGAAACTTGCTTGCACTATGCTGCTTTTCATGGCCATGTAAATTGCCTGAAGGCCATTCTTTCTACTGCTCAATCCACAGGTGTTGCAGGTTATGGGTTAGGATCTTTCTCCACACCAAAACTTACAATCAATATATATAGATACAAAAGCACATACATGCATGAGTGGTGATTCCTAATTAATTATTGAATTGAATTGTTAGGGGATTTGCAAGGTTTGTCAACGTTGGAGATGGAAACGGTCACACCCCACTGCATCTTGCAGCTCTCCAAAGAAAATCTGAATGTCTTCATGCTCTTTTAGAAAATGGTGCTTGTGTTTGTGCTAGAACTCGGTAATTATCTCATGGTTGTGTTTGAATTTTCGTTTGCTTATATTTAAAATCAATAACTCATGAAAGTGGATTCACATAAAATTAACAAACACACCATTAGAAATTACTATTTCCATTTTAGAATATAAGACTTTTTTTTAACTAATTTATATTTATTAAAATATAATAATTAATAATATTGAATTTGTTAACAACCTATATTATTTATCTAAAATTACAATTACAATTATTGGACTTATTATTTCACTCTTTTTATCTAACTATTTTTCACTATATATACGAATTATCTTTTCCAGTCCTCACAAAATAGAATGAATTTTTTTTTTATCTTATTAGTTTATACTTTGTAGTATAATAATATTATTACTATTTATTGCCAACAAAACTTATAAAGTAATTAAGAATATTTTAATAAAAAATAATTAATGTCAGACAAATTAAAATTTGCCTTAAGAAAAAAGAAGTAAATTTTAAAAAGTCTTGACACAAGGATGGTGTTAGTATACATTAGTCAGTCTTCTATGAGCTTTTATGGCTTTTCATTCATATTAATGAAAGTAACTTATGCAGTCACTGTGGAAGAACACCACTCCATATGGCTGCCATTGGTGGTTGCAAGAAATGTACCCTAACATTGCTTGCTTGGGGAGCTGATAGACTTCAAATAGATTGTTTTGGGTAAGTAAGAAAATGACAATTATATGCTAAAGTGTTAATATGCATGTCTAATTTTTAAATTGTAAATTTGTTTCTTACACTTACAACCGAACACTGAAGAAATAACAAATTCATCATTGAAAAACTTAAACTTTGAAGATTGTTTGACTAGGAATTGTGGAACTAAATATCTTTAAATAAGATTTATCAGTAGTGCTAATAAGTATAAATTTAATTATTACAAATTCACATGAATTCAAAAAAAGCCAATCAAATTATTGCTGCCACCCAGGAAAGGAGAGAAAAATAAAAGCCCATATCCAATATATTTAGGACACCTTGGATTCATATAATTTTGTGTGATAATATTTTGTACTAAAAATCATTCTGCATACTTATTGATTGGTTTGGTCCAATATGTTACTTGGTTATGGTTATAATATTCCTTATATGAGAAGCATCTGAGTTTCACTATTTACATATAGTGTGCATTTTACAATAATAAATGTTCCTGCAGAAATAACACTTAGGAGCTATTAAGAATTTTGTCTTCACACATGGTTAATATCAAATTAGAATAATTTCCTTCTTTAGTCTTTTTTTTTTTTGTCTTTTCCATGATTCTTAAAAAAAATTATGGAATTTCCTCAATCACTACAAGCAAATATGTTGTTATAAATAATACTTTTTTTTAGGAAACCACCATTCTTAGTTGCCAAGGATTGCAATCATGAGGAATGTGCTGAACTGTTGAATCCCTCATCGGCGACACCAATTGTTTGGCCACTCCATGTAAATTTCATCACTCAACTCACTCAAGAAGTAAAGGTCTTACTAGAAAAAGCCTTCATAGAAGTTAACAAAGAGAGGGAGAAAGACATACTAAAGAAGGTTTATAGATCATCATCGTCACCACTATATTTTAATAGTAATGATGGTGATGATAGCAATATCTTTGAGGTACATTATCTTTCTTTATTTAGATTTGAAATTTTGTTTTAATGTACTTTGTTGTCCATATTTTATTTAGATAAATTTTTCATTAGACAATTATAAGAAAATAAAATAATAAGAAAGTAAAATAAATTAAATTTCTCACATAAATTAAAATTAGCTGATGATCTAAAGATGAAAAATCTACATAAGTTAGTTTTACTTTAAGAAGTGTAATTAATTTTGTCTTATTTTCATTTTTTTTTGGAAGACAATAAATATGTATTATATATAGATCAAGGTTGAAACAAAATGTTTCAAGAACCTTAACATCATCACAAAAAAAAGAAGGGTCATACTAAGGTCAATTTTAGTCGTGCTTATAGATAAATGACCTACACATCTATTAAAAAAAAAAAAACCTCCTTAAGACTTTTACTTCATATTCAACAAACACAATTAATAGTTGTTGCACCAGTTTGACAAAAAAATAATCCCTATTAAAATAAAAAAATATGTAGTACATGACCTTTTCTAAGTGTACATTGAGAAGTTTTATCTTACCTTAATTTGGTTAAAGATTAGATGTCTTAAAAAATGTTCTCTGGGACACATGAAATTTACACAAATATTATTTGATTTACATGTAGTCTTTAATTAGTAGGTAAGTAGGTTTATCATGGGTGGAATTTTATTTTATTTTTTGCTAGCAATACTTCATTCTTAGACTTTCAGAATTTAGAATCCAATAGTCTCGTGAATGTATATATATATGTGGTTTCAATGCTTAAGTGAGGCTTAATAAGAATGCATGAAATGAACATTTTTGTGTAAAAAATATTATACATTATTGTTTTCTTGTTATTTCTCCTCATGCAGGTGAGCAATAAGGAGTTATGTTGCATTTGTTGTGAACAAGTGAAGACAATTGAGATGAGACCTTGTGGTCATCAAATGTGTGCTCAATGCACCTTAAGATTATGCCAAAATAATCATAATAATTGTTCAATTTGTGTTTCTCCTTTTAAACCTGTTTGCCCATTTTGTCGTGGTGACATACTTCAATTACTGGTTGCTACGACCAATTAACAAGTGAGTCCAAGGTGGAATGATAACAATCTTCCATGAAGAACAATTTTCAAAATGGAGCAAGTCTCAAATAAATGGCCATGATTATTTTTTGTTAATGTTTCTTAATAGGTGAATTTTCATTTTTCCCGATTATATTTCTCCTTAAAGGATAATAACAAAAATGTTTCTAATCAACAACTGTAATTGTAAAATATTGTCATAAACTACAATAAGATTTAGAACAAACTCTGAAAATGTTGCAATCTTAAACATTAAACCGTGACATCTTATATGAACTTAAGGAGAAATTATGGATCAAATTAAGACACTTATATATAAATATTCTAAATTATAAATATATATATCATAAAATAAATTTGGTATTATATGTAAGTATATATATTATGAGTTTAATTGGTATACACAATTTGTTGACTTTATTCGTTACTACTTTAAAAGTCACATAGTGTAAAAATCTTTACACTGACACTGACCGTGTATACCAATTAAACTCATATATTATATATTCTAAATTATATGTAATTTGAATAAAATTTTAATTAGTATATACTGTCAGGGTAAATATTTTACACTTATATTCAATTCATGGTAAATTTATTGATTTTACTAATTAATACTTTAAAAATCTTTTACACTGATAGTGTATGTCAATTAAATTTTTTAAATAAATTTGATATTCTTAACTCCGTAAATATATATGAAAAACACATGTGCAATAGAATATTAGTAACTAATTTAAACATACATTATTTTTTAAAAAGTCGTTCAGTAATATTTTGGGTGTGTGAAATATTTTTTTAAAATATAAGTATAGAAATTGTTTAAAATTATTAATTTCAATTTTATTGTATCACCGGAATCTAAAAAAAAAATCAATATACATAGAAATCATCTTATCTATATCTTCTCCACCTTCCTCATTATTTTCTATATCATAAAACAAGTAAAACGGGTTAACATGCAAATACAATTACCCTGTAAGCACTCTCTAAGCTTAAAGACTCTCCCTAGTCTTAATGAAATCCTAGGATACAACTCACCTAAATTTTTTTATATAAAAAATATAAATATTATTTTTTTGGGTTATAAAAAATGATGAGTTAACTCGTAGAGTATTTACGAGAATGCTATGGCTTTAACTCACATGCAAAATCGGAATGAGAGTAAACTCTTTTTCTTTTCTTTTTTTTTTAAGAAAGAAATTATTGAAGGCTTCAGGCTTACAGCAGATAGCATAGAGAAAAATATTAGGGTTTTTTGAAGTTTTGTAGGTCAGTGGGCGATGGACTTTGCAGTCAAAATTGGTCCACTTTCTCGGACCTAGATATTCTGCAGCAACATTGCAATCTTATGTAATTAATAATATAAATATTATTTTTATATTTTAATTTTTTTAATCATGACTGTGGAGGTAGTACAGCAGCACACAATCCATACCCCACTTTTTCAAATAAAAAAGTGTATTTTAAATAGCATTAATTTAATATAATAAAACACAATTAAATATTAGAAATATATAATAAGCATAAAATATATAATACAATAATATATATATAATCATAATTTATAAATAATATATAAATAAAATGTAGAAATTCAATAGAAGAGTTTCATAAGAACAAAATGTAGTAATTGAAAATAATAATTAATAATAAACTAAATAAAGCATATTATATTATATAACATATTAAAAATAATAGTAATAAAATCTAATAAATTAAATAAATAAAATTAATATAACATGATTATATAAATAACAAAAAAATATAAATAACATCCCAATAAGAAATATATTTATAATACGTACAAAAATATATAAAATACTATTAAATAAGGCATATGTTGATGTATATATAGATATAAAGGATTGAAATGTTTAATTATTATGATATCTACACATTACAAATCAATTTACATAATGACATATAACATAATAATTATGGAGACTGAACAGATTTATATATAAATAATTTTTTAAGTGTATACAAAGCAGAATGCAACATAAAATAAATTAAAATAAAAATAGAAAGTGAGACATACGATAAAAATGAATAAAAAATTTTATATATATATATATATAATATTGGGTTAATATACAGTAATATAAAATATTTTTGCGTTGTCAAAAAATCATAAATTAATGTATATCTAATTAATATATATAAAACAAAAGAATAGGCATTTTCAATTTAGCCATTTTCCTAACATAACATGTGTCCTTTTTAATGCTTTTTTTTTTTTTGTCTTTTATATTTTAATGTTTCCCTTTTTCTTTTTAGTTTTTATGTCAAAACTTTCTTTCTTCTTTTTTTTTTCATTTCATATTTATATTTTTTTATGTTATTTTGTTTATTTATTATATTTATTTAGTATATTATTTTTTTATGATTTCTATTTAAATTTTATCTTCTTTTCTTTTTAGTTTTTTTCTCAATTTTTCCTAATTGATTTTTATTTTTTATTTTATGTTTTATAATTTTCAATTTTCTTATTTTATCAATTTATTTTTTATTTTATGTTATTTTAATATTTTTATCTTTCTTTGTTATTTTATTCTTTTTATATTTTTTTATATTTCAATATTCTTATATTTTGATATTTATTATGTTAAAATTAATTTAGTAAATATATTTTAATATTTATAAAAAATAATATCATTTATAAAGAAAATTATATTTGAATAATATTTTATCAAATATTATTAGTAAAAAATATGTTCTTTATTATCTATATATGTAAAATTCTCCAATGTTAACTACTTATGCATTATAAATGGGATCAATCTATAACCCTAATGGGTAGAGACATGATCACTTCTAATCCAAAAAATAATATAATAAAAATATATGAAATATAATTTATTAAATATATTTTTTATGAAAAATATTTTTAAATTATTTAGTTAATAATATCATAAATTAAATTTAGTTTAATTATTTATTAAAAACAACAAATATTATTTATAGGAGACAATTCAATTCAATTTTTTTTATCCTCCAAGCATTTTAAATAACACTTTTAAGAGAGATTAAAATTATTTAAATAACATTTAGAAGACAAAAATGATATATTTAAAAAATAAAGATACCACAATAATATAAAAAAGTTGGAGGATATGTTTAATATATTAAAAATTTTATAGGAACTTAAAACATATTTTACTCTTAAATTTACTTTATTTTACTAATATATATGAAATAAATAATTTTTTATTAATATTTACTTATTAATCTATTAATATTTTTCAATTACTGATAGAGAGAGAAGTTATGTTTGATTCTTTTTGTCTATGTTTCTTTTAATCAATCAACAGCAACCACACATGAGTGAAATGAGTCTTTGATCTAGTAAGTTAAGAAACACATCATGATTTCTTATTCAAGACAAAAAATATAAAATACAATAAATATGTTAACAATTTATTAAATATTTTTTATTATAAAAGTCTTAAATTAATTACTCAATAATATAATAGATTAAATTATTCTTTTAATGAAAGAAACTGAAAATATTATTCAAGTTGATAATCAAATTTCAAAGTCTTTAACAATATAAATTTATTATTCCCCTTTGTTCTATTTATAAGACTCAAAATAAAATAGGTGCTCAATTTTTTTATAAGATTATTACTTTTAGACTTACATACACCTAATCATTTTTAATAATATTAATGTTTTGTGGTTTTTCTCCCTTTTTAATTTCTTTTCACTTTTCAATTTTTATTTCTTCTTAATTTTTTATTTTTATCTTTTAATGTATTTGTTGCTTTCATTTTTAAAATTTTTTATTTATTTTTTATTTTTCTATTATTTTAACATTCTTATATTAAATATGTTATTTATTTTTCCTTTAATTTTTTTATTTTTTATCTACAATTTTAATTTATTAAATATATTTTACTATTTAAAAAATACTTTTAAAATTTTATATATTATATATTTCAAAAATAAGTTTATTAAATATATTTTAATATCTTACAACATAATTTTAAATTTTATTTTATCTTTTCCTTTTTTATTTTTATTTTTTTTCCTTTCCTTTTTTTCATATTTATCTTTTATCTTTATCTTTTAATTTATTTTAGTTATCAACTTTCTCATTTTCTTCATTTATTTTTATTTTTATGTTAATTTATTATTCTTATAAATTTATATTTAACATCTTATTTATTTTCTTTTAATTTTAAATTTGTATAAATAAGCTTATGTAGTATATTTTAATATTCTGTAACATAATTTAAATTTTATCTTATGTTTTTTCCTTTTCAATTCTTTTTCTTATTTCTTAGTTTATTCATTAGTTTGCCTTTTATCTTTCTGTATTATTTTTCAATATTGTTATACTAATAAAATCTTTAGCTAATAAAGAAAAAGAATAGGTCGGTGAAATTACAAATTTTCCATTTTTTAAAACTTGATACATGTCTTTTTGTTATATTATTTTGTCTTTTTAATTTTTTATCTTTCTTAATTTCTTTTTTACATAATTTATACAAATTTACCCTTTCTTAAAAATTAACACATTTGTTATATATTTTTGTTTTTTTAATTTTTTTATCTTTCTCAATTTCTTTTCTTATATGTTATTTGTTTTTCATTTTAATTTTTATGCTATTTTAAATTACTTTTGATTTCTTTTGTGGTTTTTGTAACATTCCAAATTTATATATATTGTTTACACCATAAATTCTCTTAATAATTATTTAAATTACTATTATCTATATTCCCAAATATTGAGATATAAAATTTACGTCATAACATAATCAATCTAACATCATACAACTTTTCATGTATTCAAAATTTCAAACAAAATATAACAATAGTACACACAACTTCTATATAAAACATAATGATCAATAATAGTATTTCTACACAACTCTTATATATATATATATATATATATATATATATATATATATATATATATATATTCAATAATAAAATAATATCATCTGAGACTTTCAGCGACAATCTGACATACTTTATTCTAGAGCATCTTGTCTCTCTATATGATCACTATTATTTGCTCTCGTGCAAAGCATGATCATCACATTCATATAGAAAACACAAACATTACAAGGACAAGCTTATATAAGCAATATACCATTACATCAGTCATGAAACATGAAAATTACACATTTATATTTGGTACAATCAACACACATTCACATATACTAAACAATCAATCACTTTTATGTTCCACATGAAGATAATCACTCACAATCAATCAATCAAATCAAACATATTTATATTCCTCTGAATACAGGCTTTTCAAATAACAACATGTTCATATGTGACATATTCTAGAATATCTACATTGAGTTCGGACACTGAGGCGGCTTAAGACTCTTTCTAATTGGTGACATGCATCCAATCTGCCTGTGTTACCACTAATTTAAGTCTAAGTAATACTCATTTGACAGACAACACAAACTAATGTCTAATGTCTACCTGACACCCTGTGACACACAGTCGTTGTCTGAATATGTCTTTTTTAAGCACTCCCTTGCATATCTGATAAAAGGACCACGATGTAAGTCACAAAAATATATCCTTACATATTTGATGTTATGGATTACATTGACCCAGTTGAGTCCCTAACATCAATGTACCCCATCAAACATATCATTCAATATTAAGTTACCCAACTATAACTGTCTGCAACCAACAAAATCAATAAATATATCCTCATCATGCATTCTAATTATGCATTACATAATTTCAAATAATACATTGTCATTCTAATAAATTCAAATTCAGTCACAGAAAACCAATTAAACTAAAACTAAGTTATCCTACTGTAATTGCCACATTCAAACTATTCAATAAAATCGTCCAATTTAATATCAAACACCACTCTCATAATACTCATCGACTACAGAACACATCATATATCTCAATCCATTATCATTAATTTCCAAGAACCATAAATCATTTTAATCACGTGTCAATTCTCAAAACAAGTATTAGCTCAACAAATCATCATGTTCAATGCAACACTTCATCACCACGCATTTATAATCGTTTATCTTAAATGACTCAACTATAAAATCCCAATATACACTATAAATAGTTCAAATCACAATCAATATATGTTAATTCGATCAATTTACATCATAATAAAAAAATACGGTAACTCAATTAGCTCACATCACAATCAATAAATACACTAACTAAATTGGTTCAAATCAAAGTCAAATACACATTATCTTTAAATAGCTCAAAACACAATTAAAATAAATGTTATCCTAAATAGTTCAAAATATAGTCTAAATACTCATGATCTCAAATAGCTTAAACCTCTCAACTAAAGTTATCATTTGTTCTTATGTTACTTTATTATTCTTATAATTTTATATTTAACATGTTATTTATTTTATTTTAATTTTTAATTTGTATAAATAAGCTTATGTAATATATTTTAATATTTTGTAATATAATTTTAAATTTTATTTTATGTTTTTTCCTTTTCAATTTTATTTTCTTATTTCTTAGTTTATTTATTATTTTTGCTTTTATCTTTTTGTATTATTTTGCAATACTTTTATATGAATAAAATCTTTAGCTAATAAAAAAAAGAATAGGCTGATGAAAGTACAAATTTTTCTTTTCTTAAAAATTGACACTTGTATTTTTGTTATAATATTTTGTATTTTTAATTTTTTTTATCTTTCTTAATTTCTTTTTTATGTTATTTGTACAAATTTATCCTTTCTCAAAAATTGACACATTTGTTATATCTTTTTGTTTTTTCAATTTTTTATCTTTCTCAATTTCTTTTCTTATATGTTATTTGTTTTTTATTTTTATTTTTATGTTATTTTAAATATTATATTTACTCTTTTATATTTATATTTTATATTTCTATATCTTTATTTTTCTTTTTGTTATCTTTTTTGTTTTTTAATTATTTTTATCTTTTTTAATTTATTTCTTCTTTATTTTATATGTTATTTTATTTTTCAATTTCTATTTTTATGTTATTTTATTCTTTTATTTCTCTAGGCATAAAATTACTTCTAAGCCCTTTCTCTATTTTTTATATATGTGTTTTTTTTTTGTCTTTATAGCTAAAATTAATATGGGAAACACATTCTTATATATGATTGTCCAGCACAATACTGATAATTGTCAGACTCACTTTTTGTTTTAAACCATCTCTCACATCCTTAAGCTCATAACTATACTATTGTTGCTTGTGTCATATTGTTTTTATTTATAAAATGCACTAATTTTTAAAATATAAATATTTTTCTATTTAAAATATAGAAATTTATAAATAAAACATAAAAAACTATAATTGTATTTTAAGATTTTTTTAAAAAAGATAAAAATATAAAAAATAGAGAAAAAAATTTAAATTTTATTTTTGGTTATAGGTGATTTTGGTATAGATTAATGACTTTGTTTCTAATAAATATTCTTTGCTTTTTATTCCTAATAAGTTTTTTTAGAAGAATTTTGTTAGAAACTAAATATAAAGAAAAATTTACTAACAAGAAAAAAGTTTCAAAATTGAAGAAACTAAATAGTTTTTATTTTAAAATATAGAAATTTATAAATAAAACATAAAAAACTATAGTTGTACTTTAATATTATTTAAAAGGAGTTGAAAAAAAATTTAAATCTAAATTTTATTTTGGTTGTAGATGATTTTGGTATAAATTAATGAATTTTTTTGTTAGTTTCTAATAAATTTTCCTTTGCTTTTATTCGTAACAAATTTTTTTCAAGAATTTTGTTAGAAACTAAATAAAAAAAATTAAGAAAAAAATCAAATTCAATAATGTGCTTATTCATTTTCTATCATCTCTTACATTTCTGTGGTCATAACCATGATGTGTGTCTTATTGTTTTCATTTAACATATTCACTAATATTCAAAATGGAATAAACTAAATAGTTTTTATTTTAAAATATAAAATTTTATAAATAAAACATAAAAACTATAATTGTATTTTAATATTTTTTAAAAGGAGATAAAAAAATTAAAAATAGAGAAAATAAAATATAAATTTTAGTTTTTGTTATAGATTAGTTTAGTGTAGATTAATGAATTTTTTTTAGTTTCTAATAAATATTCTTTACTTTTTATTCCTAATAAATTTTTTTTAGAAAAATTTTGTTAAAAACTACATATAAAGAAAAAATTTATCAACAACAAAAGAATTTTTAAAATTGAAGATATGAAATAGTTTTTTTAAATATAGAAAGTTATAAATAAAACATAAAAGACTATAATTGTACTTTAATCTTTTTTAAAAGGAGATGAAGAAAAAAAAATAAATCTGGATTATATTTTTGTTATAGATGATTTTGGTATAGATTAATGATTTTTTTTAGTCTCTAATAAATTTTCCTTTGCTTTTTAGTTGTAATAAAATATTTTAGAAGAATTTCGTTAGAAACTAAATAAAAAAAATTACTAAGAAAAAAAAATGCACTTATTCACTTCATCTTTTATAATGTCTCTCACATCTCTATAGTCATAACCTTGTACTATTGTAGCACGTGTCATCTTAATTTCATTTAAAAAATAAACTTATTTTTAAAGTTGAATAAACTAAATAGTTTTATTTTAAAATATAAAAAATTATAAATAAAATATAGAAACTATAATTGTATTTTAAAATTTTTTAAAATGATATAAAAAATAAAAATAGAGAAAATATTTTTTTTGTTATAAATGATTTTGGTATAAATTAATGAATTTTATTTTTAGTTTCTAATATTTTTTCTTTATTTTTTCCCTTTTTTAGAGGGATTTTAGAAACTAAATACAAAAAATAAATTAAGAACCAAAAACTTGTGTAAAATAAAATCAATTTCTTTAATATATTTAACTTTTTTTATATTTCTTATGACTTAAGTAATTTAATGTTACAATGTTTTTAGGTTTAAATTCCAACTTCAGAGATCGGTTAAACATGATGTTGTTATTTTTTTCAAATTATACTTATAAGTTTTTGTTCAAATATTTGTTCTTAATTTTTGTTATTTGACTTTGTTAATATGTGAGCAAATTAAAATGAGTTATTTTCATATTTTAAAAGTATCAAACTTTTATTATTTATTTTAGATCTTATTTATTTTACATTTTATTTATTTTAGATATCTAATAATTATTCTATTTTATACTTTTATGTAATATTTTACTCATATATTTATAAATTATTAAAATATTATATTATATTATAATACTAAATATTTGTGATCCAATAACTCTTACATGTTAAACTAGTATTACATAAAAAAATATATGTAAATTTATTTTTATAACAATTATTTAATGTCACATTTATCAACTACATGTATCCTCTACTTTATACTTATTGAAATATTGGTTAATTTACGCAATAATATTAAATTTGTTTGTAAGTGTAATAATTTTTAAATTTATCCTTAATAGAAGTATATTTTATCTTCCCTGATTTAAATAAGAAAAAAATAAAACTAAAAAATAATATTTAATTATATGAATTAAAATTATTAAGGTTATTTAATAAAAAAAAATAATATTAATATATAAAACCTCTTATAATTAAGGAGGAACAAGAAAATATTAAAATAATATCATAATTTGAGAATTAAAAATATAATGTGGAGAGTAACAGTAATTAAACTTATTTTGTATTGGGCACATGAATTCATCTTATCCAAAGCATGGTTGGATTCGACCCGGGGCCCCACAAGAAGAAAGAAAAAAATCATTTTTAGGTGACAGAAAGAGAGTGTTTTTGAGTTGTGATTTGTTGGTCCAAGAATGGCTCTTTCTGTGCATCTTAGTTCCCTCTCTCTTCTTCACCACAATTCCTCATTATCACCCCTTTCAGTGTTTCCCAAATCCCTTTTTCTTTGCGGTTTTGATTCGTTCAAAATCAAACTGAAACTGAAAGGGAGTTCAGTGTGTGGGAGAAGAAGTGGGAGGATCACTGTGAATGCCTCTTTGGTTGAGGCTCCTGTTTTGTGGGTTGGAAGACTCTGCATATTCTATGCCCTCCTCAAGGCTGGCTTGGCTGGATCTCAAGCCAACCCACTTGTCTCTGGTGCAAATCTAATTAATTACTTTCAATTTATCCTCCATTTATTTGAAAAAAAATGCTTCTTTTATTAAAAAGTTTCTCTCTTTCTTTCAGATTTGGAAATTGGGGACTCTGATGCTGAATCTGCTTCTGCTGCTGCAGACTTGGGCTTCTCTAAATGGGCCCACACTATACTAGGAAAACCAGGTCTTTTCAATTAATGATTAATGTACTTGCTGTCCCAATTTCTGTTATCTTAGTTATGGCACAGTTTCTGCTGTGTGTTAAGTAACATAGGTGTGAGTGTTCAGTGAGGTGGGTTTAGTAGCCACTGTTTAATGGGATTGTGGTTTTAGGACTTTTGGACTGTGGTAAAGGACCCCATTTGTGTGTGGATCAGTACCCAGTAGTGATATGGTACTTTTTTGGGTGAACTCCAGCTGATGGCCACATGTTGAGATATATTTAAGAACTGCTTTGGCTTAGTGAATACTCTTCCATACGTACAGGTTAGAAGATCAAACTCTGAGCATATGCTTAAGGGGCTCAATTATCTGTCAACCGTGTCACAACATGTTGGTGGGTGGTATGATACATGATGCAGTGTTTTGAAGACCGGTTTGTAGGTTGAGTAGGATAAGCAATTAGCTATGTGCCAAGGATGTTTTCAATGTTTTGTTATTCCCTCGGTTACGGATGGGGAAGCAAGAGAGCGATGGAGATCCATCTGGCCTTTCCTATCAAGTGGTTTTCAACCCTTTGTAGGATCAGGGGTACTAATTTCCTGTATTAAGATGAGATGGTTTAAATATTGGTCTTAGTTCTCTTATTAATGGGATTACTAGTACTTGTAACTAGGTTATGCTTGAGGGGGGAACGTTAAAACATTTTAGGATTATTGGTCTTATGTTGTTAGTGGATAAGGGCTTGTACTAGTAATACAAGTCCTTAACCTAATTAACTGCATAAATATTACCATTGGATTAAAATATTTTAATTCCGTTCACTAGTCTATTGTATTTTGTTTATTATTGTTAGTCATCTTTTTCTCTTTTCATTCCTCCTTGCCATAAATCTGTAATTCCTTGATACAAGATGTTTCCTTATCTATGTTTTCTCATCATTAATGATGATTTTGTTTCAAGTGCATGTTTTCAGTTATGTGTATTTTTTACTTGATCAGCAAAGGAAAGTCCAAATGGAAGGAAATTGGTTAGCAAATGGCATCCCACAACAAAGGGTACACTTAGAAGGAACTACAGAGTCCCATCCAAGTCTGAGGGGCGACGTCTTCTTAAAGCCATTGCATCTCTATTATCAGATGATGACCACTTTGTTGATGCCACCTCTCACAAGGTTTGAGTTTTTCCTCAGTCCTGTTTCAATCATTAGTCTTATTTTTATCTGATTTGTTTTTTTTTCCCCGAAATTTCCTTTTGTTTAATGCTAGTCCCACTTACATACTGCTAATAAACAACCATTGTAGGGTTGCCAAATCCGTAGGGAAAGTGCTCATGGAGAAAGTGTATGTTGCAACAATGTGAGAGCTCTTTTTGATGAGCTCCCAACCCCCCATATCATTGTAGAAATCACACCTTTTCCTGCTGGACCCCTTACAGACAACGATTACATAAAAGCTGAGAAGCTTGAGAAGGTTCTCAGATCTAGTCCTTCTGTTTGATCTGTCTATTGGTGTTTCATGCTATAATGTACATATTCTTTGCTACCTTGTAAATATTGGAATGATGAACAGAAATTTGTATCCTTTCAACTCCTCAACTTTTTACTTTTGAGGTGAATCATAGTTACACCTTTCAAAGACAATAGCCTCTTTCCTTATTTGGTAGAAGACACTTAACATGGAAAATCAAATCATATCAGTTATTGTTTTCATCTGACACCTGTTACTTTAGTGTATTCTCTACCCTTCATTTGAAAGATTCTCTTTCACTATATGATTTCCCATGTTTCGGTTGTTTTAATTAGCCTAACAAAGCAAGGGTTGTCGTAATTTAATGAGGTGAATTCTTCATACTCAATTTTTTTATAAAATACTATATTACCCGGTGCATTAACTTGAAATATCATCTCTTTTATATATATAAAGTTGAAATATCAGCTCTAGAGATGTAATAAATGGTAATGGACCTTACAGTTCAATATTTTATCCTAAACCCTCAAAATTATACTGGGATATGTGGGCATCGCACATTGCACATTGGAGTCACTCCTATCAGTTCGCGCGACCCTGGACAGATCTTCCACCTGAAATGTCATTCAACAACTTAACTTTTAAATAAAACATCTATTGCAGCGGGCTAAGGCCATTTTTATGTTTGGTTCTTTGGAATTTCTTGTGTATCTATGATTTTTTTTGTGAAATCTTAAGTTTGAGGCAGAAGTATTTTTGTAAAATTATTCAGATCTTTGTTTTTATTTTTATCCATTGGATTTTCATTGGAATGCATGCACAACATTTTAAACTGAAATAAAAAAAATGTACTGAGTTGAAAAAAAAAAAACCTTTAGTTCCTCTTATGCAAGATCACTAGTATAAAGAAAATATGAAATATTATTGTTAATGAAAAAATTAACCAAATAGATTATAAGAACTTCTGGGAACAGGGTTGCCTGAAAATTACCCTCAAAAGTAAAAAAAATGAGTAATCCATTTTAAAGAATAAAAATACATCTTAGTTGTTGATAAAAAAATGAACTGTTGATATTCTATAGACACGCATGAAATCACGAACATATTCAAATATTAAATGTCAAATTTTTCTTCAGCTTGTTGAATGACTTTATTTATTAGTCCTCGTTTTAAAAAAGAAAAATTCATGCACACCAAAAGAAAAAAGGGTGGGCTTTTTCTCAATAGATAGAGTCAGGGTGAATTCACTACAAAATCAATTATTTATTGTTTGCAAAAATCATGATGAGTTTCACTACAAAATTCATTTTACAAAATTAATTATTTTTAAATACTTCATTGTTGATATAATAATTAATTATATTCTTATTTATTATTTTACAACTTTCATTAGTTTATTTTACTAAATACTTACAACTAATGTTTAAGTTTCAACTAATTTTTTAGCTTTCAGTTAGTTTTGTTAAAAGGTTTTTTTAACCTATGCACATAATGTTTCCATTACAATTAAAACTGATTTTAATTTGGTGTATTTTTTTAATTATGATACTTAATTATAGCACCCACCATCCATTTTTAGTTTCCTACCATTTTTTCTTTTTCTTTCTTCTTTTTTCCCACCCCCACCTCCATTACCGTTGATGCCGCCACTATCACCTCCCACCACAGCTACTGCCACTGCCATCGTCACCAATGTCTAGGATTTGCTAGAATTTATTGAAAATCACACACAATTTAAGAAATAAAGTCATTTAATGATAAGTGAAATACAGAAAAATGAGTTATTTTCAATAAATTCTAACTAGAGATAACAAAATGTATTCAAATCCTCTAGACATCCACAAAAATATCCTAATATGGGTCATGTAATTACTAGCATATTAGCTATGAGTCTGAACCCACAAAAATTATGCGATTATAGGTACTATTTATTTATAGTACCCACCCTACTCAGCTCTTATATAGGGGATCCACTTACTCCAGGAGTAAGTTTAAGAGACTTACTCTTAATCTTCACCATCTATTTTCTTCAAATCTAATAGTTGTTATAAGAAATTAATTTTAACCATTGGATTACCAGAAAATGAAGGATTAAGATTCGAAGCAAGTCTCTTAAACTTATTTTTGGAATAAGTGAATCCCTTCCTTATATATATTTTGTATAATATTATACAATTATAATTTTGAGTGAAAATATTGTTAAAAATTTTATTTACATATAATGTATAATAAGAAATATAATTATAAAAATAATAGACAAAAATAATGTATATATGAAAATTTAATAAGATAAAAATACAATTTAAGTTATCTATAGTGTATACTATTCTTAGGAGAAGATGAGCACCAACCATGTCTATGTATTCAAGAAAGAAGAGGGGTAGAACAAGTATGCCTATGTGGCTGAGGTTCGGTCCATGGCAAAGTCATTGAACAAACCAATGATAGGGGCAAAGTTTTTTACACCACTCATGGCACGTTCACTAGTCATATGCACAAGACTTGAATTATATCTTAGAAATCTAAATATTTTTTACTTGCACAAACAAAAAGGATTGGAATTTTAAACTAACAACAACTAAAACATAAAGTAAATAGAAGCATAAATAAAGAAAATGAGCGGTTACACGGATGAGATTTAGTTGAGTTTTGATTTTACTAAATTACCCCTCAATTGCATAAATGAACTCAGAATCATCATTCACTTCCCAAGTTCTCATCACCTATAAAAGTATCCTTAACCTCAAGTGCAAGCCCATGTTCCCATCACCCATAAAAGTATCATTAACTTCAATCTATTGCAAGCAAATAACTAAGCTATTTGAGTATTAGGCTATCAAAAGTCAAATAACTCGCATTAAGAAAATGACCTTAAGATGGTCAATGGGTTTTATTCTCTCCCGAGCAATAAACTCCATAGAGAGTTTTTACTCCATAGAGAGTTTTTTTTCATTTTACAAGTCAAAATCCTCTCTCGAGCTCATTCAACAAGTAAAATCCAAAAATATAAGAAAATCAAGCATAAGGTAAAGAAGAGCATAAACATTGAATAATAAACTTAGGTTAAAAGAACAAGAATACACAAGAGTTCATGTTTAGTTACATCAAACTCCAACAAAGATGGGTCTAGAGTCTACCCTAGGTCAACAAAGTGTGTAACCCCTTTCAAGATCCAAAAATAGCCTTTTTATATACCAAAATCGCAGAATAAGTGTCCAATGTTCACATTGTCAGTGTTCAGCACTGAAATAAGCTTTTTGCAAAATCTTCACATCAGTGTCGAGCACTGAGATGAAAAAATGCACTCCTCTCTGTCAAGCAGTGCTAGGTGCTCTTGGCTTGACCGTTGGGTGCTGGGCACTGCCGCACACTAATAAGCTCAACTCTACTGTCACTTCTTTGGTTATTCTCGCAACCTGCCTCAGAACAACTAAAACATGAAAATAAAGCTAAATGCATAAATGAAATCCTAAAACTAATTTCCTAAATAATTCTAATTTTAAGTAAAAATAGAGGAAAATAAGGTCTTAAATGAGAAAGAATTAGATAATTACTTTATTTTACCTACATAAAAATAGGTAATTTAGGCACATATCAACCATGAGTACTATGTTTGTGTGCATGTTGTCTCATACTAGTTCCAAAGGGGTAATGCTACTTGTTTTGTTGTCATGTAATTACTTTGTCCTTGTTTAAATAACAATTTTATAGTTCCAAAGGTGGTGCAATCACTTCCCACATAATACTTATCAATCTGCAATGAGAAAGCAAGCAATGGGAATATATGTTACCAACTTCCAATTTTGAATGGTATTGTTTGCTTATTTTGTGATTAATGTGTGCCAAGTTTTCTTCTGTTTATGTATTTTACTTAATGTTTTTGCTCCGTTTCTTAGGATACCTTAACCTATGTTTTGTATTATCCACAAAAACCATTGGTGACTACAACAGTCATAGAGCATTTTCATTTTTGTAACCTCTCAGCTGAAATTGTATATTCTTGCTTCTTTTATATCGTTTGATTACTATGTTGATAATTAAAACATTCTAATACATCTACTCTTGTATCTTAGAATGCTATTATTGTCATTACTTGTAATTCAGGTTATAATCAAGAACATAATAACATAGAGTTAATTATTATGTTTAAAAAATGCATAAATTTTACCATGTATTAATTTGGACCAAGGTGATTTAACATAATATTAATTTGTTCAGGTATATTAATAATTTGTTTTGTTTAATAAATTATTTAATTATTAAAATTTATATGTTTTCAATTATTGTTATATAATTTTATGTAGGTTGGTTATATATGTTTTGAGAGTATTTTTTTAATTTTGAAATAGATAGTCATTAAAAAAACAATAAAAGATAAAATTAAAAATCAAATATGGATATAAAAAAGTGAATTGTCTAGATGTATGTTATAGATTATATAATCTTTGTTTGTCATAAAAAATAATATAAAAATATTTTATCAAGTAATTTAGTCACAAATAGAGATAACAAATAAACTTGCACCTATAAGTAATCTCGAATTTCGCCTGAAGTTAACGGGCACGAGTAGGAGTGCGAGAAATACTTGATTTGTTAAGTGAGGGATAGGGATATACATGTTCATCCATTCTCATCCTCACCCTTACTTCACTCTTATTTTAATGACTAAAATATTTCAAACTCTTATCAAACCAAATGACCCCTTAAATTTCTGTTTTTTTTCACAAATTACAATTTTGGGTGTCAAGAAATGCTTAACATATAGGGTTTAACTGACATTTGCCTTAATAAAAAGAAATGTTAATTAACAAATTACTAGGGGTGGGTATACGGATCAAGTCTGCGAACCAGTCCACGAACCTCAAAGTCTGTGCGGGTTTTAGATATTTTTTTTAAAGAATCAAAACTATAGGAGAAATTTGAATCCAGCCCGTGAAACCTGCGAACTTCACGGGCTAAATCCATGGACTCACGAGTTTAGCTCGTAGCCTGTTTAAAGAGACAAAATTGTCATTCAGGCTATTAGCTTGTATTAATGTTGTGACTTTTTTGTTGTAAATTGTGATATTTTACACTTTTACGGTATGTTTGGCAAAACTAACTAAAAAGTTAGCTAAAAGCTGAAAAGCTGGCCAAAAGCTGAAAAACTAGCTGAAAGCTAAAAGTTAGCTGAAAAGTTAGTTGTAAGTGTTTGGTAAAAATAGTTTATCAACTAGCTAAAAGTTGTAAAAGAACAAATAAGGGCATCACTAATCATTAGATCAACAATGAGGTATTTACAATAATTATAATATATTTTAATAATATAAATTAATTATATATTTAAATTATAAATTATTATAATTATATATTTAAATTATAAATTTCTATAATAACATATTTAAATTATAATTACATATTTAAATCATAAATTTATGTAATTACATATTTAAATAATAAATTACTATAATTAATATTTAAATTATAATTTCTATAGTTAAATATATAAATTATAAATTATATATTTAAATTATAAATTTTTATAATTATATATTTAAATTATAAATTTCTATAATTATATATTTATATTATAAATCACTATAATTACATTAATGAAGGAAAGAGAAATGAAGGAGAGATGTTGTATAATGTGATGAGAGCGAATTAGTAAAGGATAATGTATTAATTAATGAAGGGTAAACACATAAAAATAAAATCAGTTAATAACTGAAAATAAGAGATTTTTTGGAAAAGTTACTTGGAGTAGTTTTTTTGAAAAAACTAGTAGCTCCTAAAAAAACTTTTAGATTTTTGCTATCCAAACGAAGCTGAAATCATTTCAGCTAGCTTTTTAGCTTTCTGCTAGGCAAACCAAACACACTCTTAATATTAAAAATATTTAATGTTTTAAATTATTATAAATAATGATATATTATAATTTAGTTAGTTTAAAAAAATATTAGATATTTTTTAAAGAAAATATATGTGTATATGCAGGCTCACAAACTTTGCGAACCGAACATGAACTCGCAAAAAAAAATCCATTTATTTTGGCAGATCAAATTTATCTGATCCATCTAAAATGCAAACTTCGTGAGTCAGGTTTAAACAGACTGAATAAATCTGTATACCCATCTCTACAAATGACCAAGTTGGTGTTTATTAGATAACTTAATATCATTATATTCAAATATTTATTTTTTATTAAAAATTTATTTTAATTTTTTGCAAATATGAGATGAGTATGGGTATAACCGATACCTAATTGAGATAGGAATGAAAGCATAAATCTCATACTCGTTGGATATGAAGATAAGTTTCAAGATTCGGCATAGAGCTAGGGTAGAAATACCATACTCGTTCTTGTCTTGTTTTAATGCCTAGTCACAAAATATAATAAAATATTAATTTTATAAAAACTATATAAAAATAATTTCTTATGCTTCAACCATATAAAAACTTGTACATACCTATAAACTATTAAAAAGTCAACTTATTCGGTATGTTCTATGTTTTTAGATTAAAGATCCAAATAAAATAAAAAGGTTTATACAACTATCTAAATTTTTTAAAATCTGGGTTTCTTGATTTTGATTATGAAATGTATTTTGAAAACATATATGTATTTGATAAAATGATTATGTTTTGATTTTTTACTTATTTTCATAACAATTCTCACTTGTACCACCACCTCTGACTAACAATCATCACCTGCCACCTCCGATCGAAAGTCACTGTCTGTCACCTCCAACCGCCAATCATCGACTTCACCTCCGACCGCCAGTCATCGACAGCCACTCCCAACACAATCACCAGCTGCCACCTCTAACCACCTATCATTGATCGTCATCTCTTATCATCAGTCACCAATCATCACCTTCAACATCAATCTTTGGTCATCAACCATCAATTTTCAATTTCAAGGAGAAAAAATTCTAGTTGGTTAAGATTTAAAAATATTTTAAATTTAGAAACAAAAACATTGTTATTTTTAAAAATTTAAAAACTTAAAACCAAAACTAGCTTTTTTTTATATAAATTTCAAATTAGAAACTAAAAATCACCTATAAATTAACTTTTCTATTACTTTCCCTTTACATAAATGATACTCAGCATATCAAAGGGAAAAAAATATACAATCTCTCATTTTCACTATTTTTCGGTAAATTGTTAATCTGTACTCTTTATTCCGATGAAATAGTCATGGAGGAAGTGGTCCATCCCAGCCTTGAAGTATAAAGTGTTATCACTCATGAATTTTCAGTCCTGGGACCAGAAATCATCCTCGTAGTCTAAAATCCATATGCCAAATTCTCAGCCACATCTAAGAAAATGAAAATACTAGAAAGATAATGCTATCATCTATACTACCTTATGATGATTTGGTTTCCCTACATATTTGTCCTCGGATTTAAATGATACAATACAAACAACATGCTTCTCATAATTGTTATATGATACTACACAAAGTGAAGCAAGGGTCATTATATATAGGTGAGGCATTGGCACAATGGGGTGAAACATTATCTGCTCAAAGCATTAAACGAGTTGGGTGGTGGTGAAGAACTGAAACATGGCCAAATTCTGAGGAAAGAAAAAGGGCATATATTCAGGACCCTGTCATTTCTGAACATTTTTCTAGCAGCAGTAGATTTGTACTTTCACAATTAGAAACAACTGCGCTGCTTGTGGGTCATTTTTCAGTTACACAGGTGAGGAATCTCTGCATATGCTCACATCACATCTAAATTTTCTGTTTAAGAACATGGCGCAACTGAACCTTCTGGCTTTCCATTCTTGCCTCCAAAAGTCTGGCTTTCAAACTACTCTTCTGCACAGTTCGAGGAATGCACCCTTTCATGCCTCGGTTATGTAGATTTTCCGACTCGGGAGAACTAAACTGACATAGAAGATCTTGAGGGCTAAGTCCACCTACACCAAGTCCCAAGTCAGGAGACATCATGCCCACATTAGATACCCTTCCGTTTGAAAGCCTGCCATTCAGACCCTCCACAGAAATTATCTTGTAATTATCCCCACTGTTTGGACCAGACCTCCAAAGCCTTGCTATGGAGGATACCCTCTTTGATTGCTTAGCTGGTACTGAACAGACTTCGCTAATTTCAGTCAGTGGGGTCTCTACACCTGCATTTTGCTCCCATTCAAGCACACTCCTCCCTGAGGCATTACTCTCTCGATGATTCTTTGTCACTGATAGGGCACTCGCACTCCCTTCAGGTGAACAACTTGATCCTTTATCCTCAACATGGCTCACAGTTTCCCATCCACTTTCATCTTCTTCTACATCAGCGTTATCATCCATAAAATCAGAACATCTTTGAAAGCTATCCTTCCTAATCAAATTGGCTTCAGGACTCACTGTCTGAATCTTTGAGGCACGACTCACTGGAGAGTAAGCAACACATGGTTCAATCTCCCTCTCATTGGGTTCACTCAAATTCATATCTTCAAAAATGGCAAAAATATCATCGGGATTAGCAGGCTCATATGAAAATCCCTTGACATCTTGAATATCCATAGCAGCTGCAGCCTGTTGAAGTGATCGCGCCTCTTTCATCTCCTTTGCATTTGGGTTCACATTGGTTGATTTCAGAAAGGCTTCCAAATCTGCTACTAGTGCATTCATCTGTGAGTACTTCTCATCAAGAGCAACTTTTGCATCAATCAATTTCATATGAACACGTTCTTCACGCCATACTTCGGCCATCTGTAACATTTTCCTCTCCTCTTCCACCTCTTCCCTAAGTTTCATAGATTCCCTCTTCAGTTCTTCAATTTCAGCCTTGTCTTCTCCTATTTCCTTGGCAAGCTCATCACAAATTTCCTCAATCAATTCTCTGGCCTTCCTTTCCTTCTCATAATCCTGTATGTAGCGTTTTGCTAATAATTTAGCATCTGCCAACTCATTAACCAACCTAGAATTGACAATTTCAATCCTTTGGCGACTTTTCCTTTCTCGACTCAACTCCGATTTAATGTCATCAACATAAGCACGTATTTTCTCATGTTCTTTACTTCTCCATGAGGCCCTTTCTTCACTAACTTTCTTCAAGAAATGTTCTAGTTTCTTTTTCGAGGAATGGCGTTCAGTCTCTAGCTCCTGAATCTGTGCACGAGCCTGCTCCAGTTCAGCTTCAAGAGCAGATACAGCAGAAACAGAGCTCACCTTTTGGTCAAGAAGTTTCATTCGGCTGTAGATATGCTGCACCTCTTCTGATGTTTTTAAACAAACAGGATCCCACTTTGTCGCCCCCTCCATTGCAGTATTGGAAAACTGGGAAGAAGGCTTGAGCTGAAGAAGAAAATAATAAGGTTAGAGATTAGAACTTTAATAGTTTACTCTTTCACTTAGGGAAAGTAAAAGTGAGACACTTAGAAACTCCTTCCTCAATCAGAGACGCTTACCCGCATGACTGAAATTTTAAATGACACTTTTACTACTATGGTTTACCCGAACAATATGAAAATGCTTTGCACCAATGCATGTTTTCAAAGAAAAATTGCTTCTATACATAGCATGGATATAAGAACAACTTGGGTTCACTTTCAAGTATAAAGGCATACTATCTAATAGATCTATCTTCTATATCACATCTGCTTACTTGTTTAAAGTTCAAATGGGTGGCTGTCATACCAACCTAGATGAGTATTAGTGTGTTACCTGAATGCTGGACAAATTAAATTTTCACAATATTAGATCAAGATTACAAGTTGCAGTAATATTATCAATTTGTTAGGTATCTAGTATCTACCAACTTAATGATATAGTAGGACTTTAGAACAAAGCATAGACTTATCATGATCAAAGAAGGCATCTGCCAGTTGCTTTGCTAACACGATTTGCTATTAGATATCCTTCCATTTCCTAGAGATTTATAGGATTTAGGAGCTTTTCACGATGGATTGGCTAGTTGATATCAAGGATAGCCATAGAGAAGCAAGTAAGTCAGCAGATATTCTAGTGTTCTTGGCTTCTTGTTAACTGCAGATTCAGGTAGGAGGATTAAAATCTGCAATTATCAGCCTAGTGTTCTTAATAATCTTCTAACACATGATTGCAATGGAACCCCTGTCAAGAGATTAGTCTCCATGTACTCTCTATTGTTTTGGGGCCTCCACCCATACTTTTAACTAAAAAATAACTCATTTGCAGAACTGAACGAGTAGCAAGACGATCATGCAGGAAGGTAATGATAGTAATTCAGTCTTTACTACTCTATGCATATGGTGTTCACTCTATAATCTTACAGAACCATTATTATATAAGTAAAAAATATAAAACAACATAATACCTCACAAAAGTGGCCATCCTTAGTCCCAGAAATGGAACGAGGACTTTGTGATGGATTCTTCATAGCAGATCCATGCATCAAGCCACTTCGATGGTGGAGAAATTGGTGGTCTACATGACCAATTCCATGCTGCAGATGAGCAATATCAGTTCTAAACTAAAAATGAAAAGCTATAAATTTATAATGACAACAAACAGCCAAATTCTGAAAATAAAGACAATAATTAGATGACAGTGGCATGCAATGAAGAATTCTCTAATAATGCCATCGATTCCTACTAGGCTACTACTAAATTCTACTCTAGTAAATAAAGAATATAAATCAGCCTACAGCACAGTTCACAAAAGAACAAGCATTAAAAGCATATCAGTTCCACATGCAAGCGTTTACACACTTAAGTATAGATACTTAACAACATTTATACCATAAATTATTATCTACACAGTAAAGCTCTAGTCAACTCATTTCTCCAATTATTATAAAAAACAATAATAACTTCTGCAGTAAACCAAAATCAATCAGGAGACAACTACACAACACTTATTAGGGTCATGAATCACTCCAGTACCAAACTTTCCATTCTTGCATTCAGTTACTCATTAGCTATCAACCATTTATTCATTACCGGTTACACTTAGTGAACTTCAAACATTTAACACCAATTCATCAACCAATAAAAGTTTAACAGATTATTAAAGGTACTAGTACCAGAGAGCAAGAGAGAGAATCGTTTCGATTTTAATAAAAACCTAATAAAAAGACCCACATAGCACAAAATGGAATAAGCAGAAGAATGAAGAAAGATGAACTCAGGGTCAAACCTAAAACTTCTAAACTAAGCAAAAAAAAAAGCATAAAAGATATGAGAAAAGACTTCCTTTTTTCACTTTTACTTACAAATTCGTCACGCACGCCATTTTCATATTTATAAAAAAATTGTAAAAAAAAACAATAAAACTAAGAAAATAAAATAAGACTAAATAATCTATGGACCAGCGAAGGATTCTTACACTGTCCTTTAATAAAAAAATTCCACCCATTACATATGATAAATGTGTTTTTTTCTTTTTGTTAGGGGATGTATGATAAATTTGTTAAATATTTATTTTTAAATAATTACTGATTCATGTCCTGTGCAAAATGAGAAAATTATCAAAGTCATAAAACAATGTGCTATTTTTGTAAATAATAAACATTTTCTGAAACTCAAAACACGAATCAGAATCAGCAAATGCAAGCTAAGAAAGGAAAAAGAAATGAAAGAGGAGTGAAGAAAGAAAAAAAGAGGGGGTTTTACCTGAACTCCCAAACGATCTTCACCAACCTTTCTCGAATCCCTTCTCCCTATACTATTTCCCGCCGCCGCTTCCGGAACCTGCAACCTCCACAGTCCGGCGGCGAGCTTCCTCGCCGACACGGCGGCAGGATGCGGCGGAGCCTCCCTTTTCCTGCAGAGCTCCTCGAGCGGATCATGACCGGCTCCGCCGCCGTTGGTCCTCTGTCTGGCGGTGTCGTGGATCTTCCACTTGGAAAAGGGGGTTTCGGGCCTGCTGCGCCTCCCGGCGGAGCGCCTGAGGCGGGTGGCAGGAGTTCGGGGGTGACGGCGGGAGTGGCGGCGATGCGGTAGGAGATCGGAGTCGGGCGAGGGGGCTGCAATGGTGGGCTGGAAAGGGCGGGTGGAGTCGCCGGAGAGCTTCATCGGCGGCGGCGAGTGATGGGCATTTGGGGAAATGTTGTGAAAACGAAGTGAGTAAAAGGGCGTAGATAGATGAGAGAGAGAGAGAGAGAGAGGTTATGTGCTGAAAAAATGAAGCTTGTGAAGGGAGAGAGTAAGTGGGGAGTAGAGAGAGAGAGAGATAACAGTAACAGAGGAGAGAGTATATTTCTACGGTCAACGTATCTTTTCTTCTGCACAGTGCACTCTGTTTCTCGTTTAACTTTTCTACATTTCTAAGTTCTAACTTTCTATTATATGCCCTTTCTTTTCCCTCCTATTTTATTCTCTTTCTACAAAATATATTTTCTCAACAAATACTATTATAAGTATATTTCTACCTATTCATTTTGGATTTTTTCTTTACTTTTTATTAGAAATTTAGTTCTACATTTTCACCAATACTTTCTGGAAATCCAATTCTTTCTGTCATTTACAATTCATTCAAAACCAATCATTTTAGTAAATTTTGCTTCTTATTTAATGTTTTTCTTCTCGTTTATATTAAAATAGGTAGTTTTTAATAAGTTTTAAATCATGATGTATGCGAGAGAATTATTAGCATTTTTTGTTAAACTAAAATGTAAAATATAAATACATGGAAATCAAAGATTGTATTAAAATTACAGATTTTGTAAATATAAAATGCGAGATTGAAATTACAGAAAAAATATGAAGCCAAAATTATAATTTATTCATTTTTTTAATGAATGTAATTTTTTCATTTAAAAAGCATTTGGTTATATGTTGTATTATTTGAATTATATTTTTTAAAATTTTAATAATTTATTTAAAATAAATAAAAGTAAAATATAGAAATGTGAAAGAAAATAATTTTTTATTTTTTTATTAAACTATTATTTTTTTCACTCCTTGGTGTGGAGATCAAGATTGTCTCAAACATTGTTATTTAACTTTTTAAAGATATTATTTTATTTAACTTATTTTTAGCTTAAAAGTACTTTTAAGTTAAAATAAAAATTAAAGCTTAAAAAATAAGTATAAGTTATTTGTCAATTATTTTTTTAGGTGCTCACTATATATTATTTACTTAAACTCCCTTTAAATAATATGGTTCATCTCATATAAGCAACAATACGGGATCACTATAATAGTATAATTTCATCGTGTGTGTATATATATATATATATATATATATATATATATATATATATATATATATATATATATATATATATATATATATATATATATATATATATATAATAAATAAATAAATAAATAAATAAATAAATAAGCAGCATGAAAATTACATCAATATAATCTTAATCGTGTTAGTTTTCAACCAGTTCAAATTTTATTCTTTATAGATATCAATCCAAACAATAAAAATATTGCACACAAAACAAGCTCTTAAAAGAATGATAAACATCAATTTTATTTCTGCAGAAAATCTAAACAATAGAAATATTTGAAAAACATAAGATATATAACATAAATAGGACTCCCACTAAATTAAGGTGATATCAAGAACTACACTCATATGAGCAATGTGCTCATAAAAAACTTCAGGTACCAAATCTTTTAGTAAATGCATTAGTTATAGTATAAAATTAGTCATCATGTGCTGTACAGAAATTTGTTTATCCTGAAATCTTTTCTTAACAATTAGAAATTGGTTGTACTCCTATTATTATTAAAGTAGAAATATGTCAGTTATTGTGACAAGAATTTTTCAATGGTCTTTCATTGTTATCAATCACATGCAAACTATTGACGAAGTTTTGTAGTCATGTAATAGATCACCTGTTTTACTACCTTCTAATACTGCATTCCAAGGTTACTCAAGTATTTGTTAAAACTTCTACGACAAATGTTATGTTGAGACAATTACGAACTTAAACGTACATTGGACTTCCTAACAACGACGCATAGAGAATCTTTTGCATATGTTCTTTCAAGGTTATTATTGAGACATTGTTTAAGATTGAATTTGTCTCTTTAATTGGTTAATGTATCTCTTGGTTTACTATATTTTCATACTGAATTATGTAAGACTTTATTTATATAACTTTCCAGCGACAATTTTAGGATATTTTGACAATAATCTCTTAGTATCTTAATGATAATAAAAAAAAAGGATTCTTCAAGTGTGTTTGTATGGTTGGGTGTTATCCTTCACCTATAGAGTATCAAACTGAGCCTTAGTGGTCCCTTGATGGTAAATTTAAGTATCTTCTTTTCATGCTTTTGGAGCACACAATTTTTCATGATTTATGTTTTGTTCGTAGTATTGATTGAAAGATTACTAAATGACAAGAAACATTTGGTTTGACCATTTAGTATCTTTTTATTTTTTAATGTTATTTTTTATTATTAACCATCACAGATGGATAATTTTATTCCTCTTATTATTTATGCCTTCCAATTGTCTTAACAGTGGCTTTCATTAAAATGTTATAGAATTTGATACAGTGCTAGTATTCAGACTTTACAAAATCATATAGATGAACTCACATGATATATGTCCATGAAAAAAATAAGGTTTGCCATATCTTTCTGTCATGTTTCATTTACAGGAAGTGATGTAGTAAGCAAGAGAAATGTTATACCAACAAATAAAAAAGAATGCAGAAGCATGCATTTTGTTAATTTCAAATTGAACGATTGATATTTTACTTTGCCTATTCTCAATTATCAATGTTCTTTCTTTACATCTTGGATTTCATTGTATAACAACTGTTATTTATATATTTCTTTGTATTGATATCTTAATTAAAAAATTTTCTTGTCAGACATGCAATCCCCCACTAAAAAATGTATTATTCCTTATTTATAAGTTTATGACAAATTAATTTATAAAATTGTATGAGTTTATAAATCTCTCTAATGAATTAAATAAGATATAGAATCTGGAAAATAGTAAATTTGAAATAGACTCAGAATCAAAGCAAACTCATAAAATAAAAATAAATTCGTGAATAGATTTGTGAACAAACTTTTTTTGTGATATTGTCCTATACTACTCTAATTTTCAGTGTTTTTAATCTAATTTCTTCTTATGTTTGAAAAAAGTGTTTTAAATGTTCTAACTCTAATTTATATTTATTTAGAATAATTTGAACATTTGAATTTGAACTTATTATCTATTGAAATTTTTTATTTTTATGTTATTTATAGGTATATTTTTAATGAAGTAAACTCTCACGATTATACAAATCGAGTTTATATGACTGTAATGAATTTAAGGGAACTTTCAATTTTAATAGCCTTAATATCCACGATAGATTGAGTATGCAAAAAAGGTGTTGGTTGTTTATCCTTTGGATGCAAGGAGAAATTTCCCATTTTGGGTCTTCCATCTAAGAGTGTGTTTAATTTATCATTTCAACTCGTCTAAGCTGAAATGATTTCAGCTCTCTTTATATAACAAAAATTTAAGAAACTATTAGCTTTTTCAAAAAAGTTATTCCAACTAGTTTTTTTGAAAAATCTCATATTTTTAGCTACTAACTGATTTTATTTTTACGAGTTTACCTTTGATTAATTAATGCATTGTTCTCCACTAATCCTCTCTCATCAAATTATACAACCTCTCTCTTTCATTTCTTCGTCTTTTGTTAATGTAATTATAGTAATTTATAATATAAATATATAATTATAAAAAATTATAATTTAAAAATTATATATTTAATTATAGAAATTATAATTTAAATATTAATTATAGTAATTTATTATTTAAATATGTAATTACATAAATTTATAATTTAAATATGTAATTATACTTTAAATGTTATTATAGAAATTTATAATTTAAATATATAATTATAATAATTTATAATTTAAATATATAATTAATTAATATTATTAAAATATGTTATAATTATTTTAAATACTTAATTGTTGATCTAATGATTAATGATACTCTTATTTATTATTCTACAATTTTCAGTTAGTTGATCAACTAGTTTTACCAATCCTTACAACTGGATTTTTAATTTTCAACTTTCAGTGGATTTTTAATTTTCAACTTTCAATCAATTTTTCAGTTTTTAAGTAGTTTTTCAAGATGTGTGAAATAGAAATAAGTCCAAACCTGCTTATCCTATCAAATGCTATTATCTATAGGTTAGGAAATTATGGTGCTAAACGCATCATCACTGGTCAGTTGAAGACTTGTTGGAAGGGATTCATTGACACTAAAATTCACATCTTTCTTTAACAAAGAAACATGACAAGACAAATTGTTATTTGCTTAAATAATTTTTTTTTAAAACTTCACAAAGAAATATTTTTTATCTTTAAAATTTAAAAAATATTTTTTTTGTTTTTGAAATTAATTTACTTTTTATATTAACATTTTTTGTCTATAAATTTTGGTGTTGCATATAAAATTAAAGATTGAGAAGGATAAGGTTAAGGAGAAGACTGATTTATAAGAACAAAAATATGTTTTTTATCAATAATATTTTAACGGTATTAACTGGAAAAAAATAATCAAAAGTAAATAAAAAATAAAAAATTATTTTGAATTTTAAAGATTAAAAAATATTTTTAGTGAAACTTATTTAATTCTTGTTATTTATCAGTAATGTTTCTTTGAATATCTTTAAGAAGGCTGCTGCAAGTTAAACATATGTTTTGTTAGTTGAAAGTCACATCTTAGTTATTTTTATTTAGAGTGTTTATGTTTACAATTTGTTATTTGTTGTTTGGAATAATAGAAAAAAAATTATTTTAATATAATTGATGTTATAATTGATGAGTTTGTAAAAATTATTTCAAAATAATAAATTTTGTTTAGATATAATCAAAATTCCGTTTTTTACACAGTAAAAGTATAAAAACTTAACATACAGTTTAATAATCTCTAAATGTATTTTTTTTATGATTAATCGTTATTCTAATCCTTGAAGTGTAATGTTGAAAAAAAAATACATAATCATTGTTTATATATTAATAAGAAAAAGACATTATAGCAATAGTTTGAAAAAATAACATTGTTATTTTTTAAGGCAGTTCATATATCATGCCTATAGCCTTATATTCACCAACTCACCATTTTTATTAATATGGTTCGTTATCTATGCTTATATTCACATAAAAAAATTTTGAACAAGTGAAAAACTATAAACATTTCTTACCTTTTTTATTAATACAATTTGTACTCATGTTTAATAACAAGTTTTTAAAACAATTGAAATATATGTAATTTCTTCTTCTATATCACCACTTTCTCTCTCACTCTAAATAGTAACCTCAATCGCCTTTTTTAGGTGATTCTTTTAATCTCATAATTTTTATTTACAAACCTAATATCCTAAACTTAAATAAAGAAACAAAATCTCTAATTTAAAAATAATATCTTTAAAATTAAATAAATTTTACTAAAAATAAAATAATATTATCCTAAACAATATTATAAATTTTTTTATAGGTTAAATATTAGTCGTTAATATGTTAATTTTTGTTAGTGGAGATATTCGAACTCACGACTCCCCCTCACTCATCTTTACACTAACAAAACTAACACACTAACATTTGCCTATAAAAAAAATACATAAAAGAATACCATTAAAGAAGATATTTCTTAGCAATATCGTATAGATTAAAATTATAATATTTTGAATTGTTTTCAAACAGGGTTTCCGTTAATTAAAATTTTATAATTTTATCTTCAATTTTCGTGAATATCAATAACAATATGCTCTACAAGTTTTGATATATATTTCTCTCCTATGCATTACGTGATACCTTTATTAAAATATGTCACTTGACTTTTACCACTATTATCTTAATTAAACTTCTACAATAGTCTTCTCTTCTCTAGTCATTAGGCAGCATGATTGATACATTATAGTACCATTTATTGAGAAGAAATCATGTAACAATCGAATTTTTTTCTTTATTTATATTGATAAGAAAAAAAAATCATGGTAAAAATAAAAGTATAATTTATGTTTAATTTCTATGTAAAGACTTAACATCTTAATTTTAAATAAAAAAATAAAATTTTTAATTTACAAAAAATAGCTTTAAAATTTAAACAAATCATATAAATAAAATAATATATTTTTCTAAACAGCATTTAAGATATTTATAATTTAAATAATTTAACTTGTTTCCAGTGGTATTAATCTCTGGAATTAATAGCATTAAAGGTGTGTAAGATGTAAAATGCTTAAATAGGTTTTAAAAGTTAACTACTGTCCATTACTTTGGACCACGATTTTTTAATTTTGAACTGATGTAATTAACAAATTCACTTTCAAGGACTGTTTATTTTCTTAATTTCAAGAACAGTGACAGTCCTTCAAAGTGTATATAACATTGTCACTGTTTTACCCATTTTTTATAATTAATTTTGAGTCCTCAAACGATGTTTTACCCACTCTATCACATTTTAATTAGATGTTTTACCCACTCTATCACATTTTAATTATATATTAACGATGAAAGGACTAAAATGTGAACAAGTTAACACATTTGACTCGAGTAAATTATATACTTAAACATCCAAGGATAAAAAAAAAAAAGAAAGGTGTAACTTTTAAGGATTAAATTGTATATTAACGTTTAGGGACTAATTATCCGACCAATATTAAGTATTGATTGTCTTGTAAAAACTGAAACTATTGACTTCTTCATAAAAATTAAAACTAATTATTCTAACTATACTAAGACCCTAAATCAGTGTAAAT
This sequence comes from Psophocarpus tetragonolobus, assembly GCA_037954015.1. Classification (NCBI taxonomy): domain Eukaryota; kingdom Viridiplantae; phylum Streptophyta; class Magnoliopsida; order Fabales; family Fabaceae; genus Psophocarpus; species Psophocarpus tetragonolobus. Next base: position 34,869,371 of record CM075694.1, read on the forward strand.
TATATTTTTTGACAATCTTGGTCATCAATTGTAATTTTCTGTCAGTTTCAAACTGGGCCTGCGTATTTTGGTTTAAAGATTCATTAAAAAAAGTTTAGAGACTTATTTAAAACTTTTTGAATAGTTCAATTTAACTTTTTTTATCTCCCACTTTACATTAATTATACTCAGCAAACAAAAGAGAAAAAATATATATTCTCATTTTCACAGTTCTACGTAAATAGTTAAATGTACTCATTATTCCAATGATATAGTCACAGACACAGAGGAAGTGGTCCATCCAAGCCATAGGGTATAAAGTTTTATCACTGTCATGAATTTTCAGCTCTGGGACCAGAAATCATCCTCGTGGTCTAAAACCTATATATATGCCAAATTCTAAGCCACATCTATGAAAATCAAAATGCTAAAAAGATAGTGCTATCATCTATACCTTGTGATGATTTGGTTTTTCTACATACTTGTCCTCGGACTCAAATGATACAATACAAGCAACATGCTTCTCATATATATAGGTGAGGCATTGGCACAAGGGGTTGAAAGACTATCTGCACAATGCTTTAAATTAGATAAGTGATGACGAAGAACTTAAACATGGCCAAGGTCTGAGGAAGGAACAGTGCATTTATTCATGGCCCTCATCAATTCTGAACAGTTTTTCTTGCACCAGGAGATTTGTGCTTTCACAGTTCAAAACAAAAACCGCTGCTTGTGGGCCATTCTACGGTTACACAGGTGAGGAATCTCTGCCTATGCTCACATCACATCTAAATTTTCTGTTTAAGAACATGGCGCAACTGAACCTTCTGGCTTTCCATTCTTGCCTCCAAAAGCCTCGCTTTCAAACTACTCTTCTGCACAGTTCGAGGAATGCACCCTTTCATGCCTCGGTTATGCAGATTTGCTGAGTCAGGAGAACTAAACTGACATAGAAGGTCCTGGGGGCTAAGTCCACCTTTACCAAGTCCCCAGTCAGGTGACATTGTGCCGCCATTAGATACCCTTCCATTTGAAAGCCTACCATTCATACCCTCCACAGAGATTATCTTGTAATTATCCCCACTGTTTGGACCAGACCTCCAAAGCCTTGCGATGGAGGATACCTTCTTTGATTGCTTAGCTGGTACTGAACAGACTTCACTAATTTCAGTTATTGGGGTCTCTACACCTGCATTTTCTTCCCATTCAAGCACACTCCTCCCTGAAGCATTACTCTCTTGACGATTCTTGGTAACTGATAGGGCACTCACACTCCCTTCAGGTGAACAACTTGATCCTTGATCCTCAACATGGCTAACAGTTTCCCATCCACTTTCATCTTCTTCTACATCACCGTTGTCGTCCATAAATACATCAGAACACCTTCGAAAGCTATCCTTACTAATCAAGTTGGCTTCAGGACTCACTGTGTGAATCTTTGAGGCATGACTCACTGGAGAGTAAGTAACACATGCTTCAATCTCCCTTTCATTGGGTTCACCCAAATTCATATCTTCGAAAATTGCAAAAATATCATCTGGATTAGCTGGCTCATATGAAAATCCCTTGATGTCTTGAATATCCACAGCAGCTGCAGCCTGTTGGAGTGATCGTGCCTCTTTCATCTCCTTTGCATTTGGGTTCACATTTGTTGATTTGAGAAAGGCTTCCAAATCTGCTACTAGTTTATTCATCTGTGAGTACTTCTCATCAAGAGCAACTTTTGCATCAATCAGTTTCATATGAATGCGTTCTTCACGCCATACTTCGGCCATCTGTAACATTTTTCTCTCCTCTTCTACTTCTTCCCTAAGTTTCATAGATTCTCTCTTCAGTGCTTCAATTTCAGCCTTGTCTTCTCCTATTTCCTTGGCAAGCTCATCACAAATTTCCTCAATCAATTCTCTGGCCTTCCTTTCCTTCTCATAATCCTGTATGTAGCGTTTTGCTAATAATTTAGCATCTGCCAACTCATTAACCAACCTAGAATTGACAATTTCAATCCTTTGGTAACTTTTCCTTTCTCGACTCAACTCCGATTTAATGTCATCAACATATGCACGAATTTTCTCATGTTCTTTGCTTCTCCATGAGGCCCTTTCTTCACTAACCTTCTTCAAGAAATGTTCTAGTTTCTTTTTTGAGGAGTGGCGTTCAGTCTCGAGCTCCTGAATCTGTGCACGAGCCTGCTCCAGTTCAGCTTCAAGAGCAGATACAGCAGAAACAGAGCTCACCTTTTGGTCGAGAAGTTTCATTTGGCTGTAGATATGCTGCACCTCATCTGATGTTTTTAAACAAACAGGATCCCACTTTGTCACCCCTTCCATTGCAGTACTGGAAAACTGGAAAGAAGGCTTGAGCTGAAGAAGAAAATAATAAGGTTAGAGATTAGCACTTTAATAGTTTACTCTTTCACTTAGGGAAAGTAAAAGTGAGACACTTCAAAACTCCTTCCTCAACCATAGAAGCTTACCTGCATAACTGATATTTCAAATGACACTTCTACTTTGGTTTATCCAACAATATGAAAATGCTTTGCCAATGCATTTTTACAATGAAAAATTACATCTATGCGTAGCTCGGATATAACCAACACTTGTTTTCACTTTCAAGTATAAAAGGCATACTATCTAATAGATTTTACCTTCTATATCGTATCTGTTTACTTGTTTATAAGTTCAAACAGGTGGCTGTCATGTCAACCTAGATGAGCATTTAAAAGTTGCTGTAATATTATCAATTTGTTGGGTATCTACCAACTTAATGATATAACAGCCTTTAGAACAATGCATGGACTTATCATGATTAAAGCAGGCATCTGCCAGTTGCTTTGCTAATGCAATTTGCTATTAGAAATGCTTCCACTTCCTGGAGAATATATAGGCTTTAGGAGCTTTTGACGAGGGATTGGCAAGTTGATATCATGCATAACCATAGAGAAGCAAGTAAGTCAGTAAATAGTCTAGTGTTCTTGGCTTCTTGCTAATGGCAGATTCAGGTAGAAGGATAAAAATCTGCAATGATCAACCTAGTGTTCTTAATAGTCTTCTGACACATGATTGCAATGGAACCCCTGTCAACAGATTAGTCTCCATGTACTCTCTATTATTGTTTTGGGCCTCCGCCCCAAACTTTAACTAAAAAATAATTCATTTGCAGAACTGAACGAGTAGCAAGACCGTCGTGCAGGAAACGGAATGATAGCAATTCAGTCTTTACTACTCTAATCTTCATTCATACAGAACCATTATTATATAAGTAGAAAATATAAAACAACATAATACCTCACAAAAGTGGCCATCCTTAGTCCCAGAAATGGAACGAGGACTTTGTGATGGATTCTTCATAGCAGATCGATGCATCATGCCACTTTGATGACTGAGAAACTGGTGGTCTACATGGGGAATTTCCTGCTGCAGAAGAGCGATATCAGTTCTAAAACTAAAAGTAAAAAGCTATAAATTTATAACAACAACAAACGGCCAAATTCTGAAAATGAAGACAATAATTAGATGACAGTGGCATGCAATGAAGAATTCTCTAATAATGCCATAGATACCTACTAGGCTACTACTAAATTCAAGTAAATGAAGAATACAAATCAGCATACAGCACAATTCACTAAAGAACTAGCATTGAAAGTTAATAAAATTTTGCTTGCTTATAAAATAAATTAAAAAAAAAAAAAAACTAGCATTGAAAGCATATTAGTTCAACATGCAAACGTTTACACGCTAAAGTACAGATACTAACAACATTTATAACATAAATTCAATTAATTATCTGCACAGAAAAGCCCTAGTCAACTCATTTCTCGAATTATTACACAGAACAATAATGACTTCTGCAGTTTACAAAAATCAATCATGAGTAAGTCAACACTTATGAGAGTTGAAATGATTCTTAACCCCTTTCATTTAAGGTCAATCACTCCAGTACCCAACTTTCAAACACTTACGAGAGTTGAAATGATTCTTAACCCCTTTCATTTAAGGTCATGAATCACTCCAGTACCCAACATTCAATTCTTGCATACGGTCACTCATTAGTTATCAACCATGTATTTATTACCCGTTACAGTTAATGAACTTGAAACATTTAACACAAAATTCAACAACCAATAAAAGTTTAACAAACTATCATAGGTACTAGTACCAGAGAGAGAGGATCATTTCAATTTCAACAAAAAGCCTACTAAAAAAACCCTCATCACACAAAATGGAACAAGCAGAATAACGAAAAAAGATGAACCCAGAAAACGGCCAAACCTAAAACTTCAAAACTAAGCAACAAAAAAAAACATAAAAGAAATGAGGAAAAACTTCCTATTTTTACTTTTACTTACAAATATGTTTCATATTTTCAAAAGTCTGTAAAAAAAAAAACGCAATAAAAACTAACAAAAAATAAAATAGGAGTAAATAATCGATAGACTAGCGAAGGATTCTTACATTGTCCTTTAAAAAAAATCCATCCATTATATACAATAAATTTGTTAAATATTTAGTTTTTAAATAATTACTGATTCATTCTCTGTTGAAAATGAGAAATTATTAAAGTCATAAAACAATGTGCTATTTTTGTAAATCATAGAAAAGATTTTCTGAAACTGGGATCAGAAAATGCAAGCTAAGAAAGGAAAAAGAAATGAAAGAGGAGTGAAGAAAGAAAAAAAGAGGGGGTTTTACCTGAACTCCCAAACGATCTTCACGAACCTTTCTCGAATCCCTTCTCCCTATACTATTTCCCGCCGCCGCTTCCGGAACCTGCAACCTCCACAGTCCGGCGGCGAGCTTCCTCGCCGACACGGCGGCAGGATGCGGCGGAGCCTCCCTTTTCCTGCAGAGCTCCTCGAGCGGATCATGACCTGCTCCGCCGCCGTTGGTCCTCTGTCTGGCGGTGTCGTGGATCTTCCACTTGGAAAAGGGGGTTTCGGGCCTGCTGCGCCTCCCGGTGGAGCGCCTGATGCGGGTGGCCGGAGTTCGGGGGCGGCGGCGGGAATGGCGGCGATGCGGTTGGAGATCGGAGTCGGGCGAGGGGACCGCAATGGTGGGCGGGCATGGGCGGATGGAGTCGCCGGAGAAGTTCATCGGCGGCGGCGAGTAATGGGCATTTGGGAAAGTTCTGTGAAAAGGAAACGAAGTGAGAGAGCTGAAAAACGAAGCATATGAGGGAGACAGTAAGAAGTACAGAGAAATGAGACTGAGACTCACCTGATAAGTCTATGAATAATGCTTTTTTTTTTTATCATTTTTTCCCCTAAAAATTAAAGGAATCCTATATGCTAATAATATCGGATAATTATTAATTAAAAAATATATCAAATGACACGGAAATCACCACCGTCTTCTTCCTACGTAACATTACTGCATTGTAATTCGTTCCAAACATTATTTCTTCAATGTCGTTTATTGAAGGACAATGCCATACGGGAATATCTATAAAAATAAGACTATAATCATATTTATCTTTCCTAATTATATACTATATAACGTATTAAATATCATAAAATTATGTTTAAATCATAAAATTATTATTTTTATTTTAATAATTATTTTTAAATTTATATTATAAAAGATATCATTTTAAGATTATGTTTTTAAAATGAAACTATTTACTTTAAATTATAGAAAAATTATCAAAATTTAAAGTTGTAATTAATATTTAAAATATTCAATAATAATATTTTATATAATGTATACAATGTTTATATATTTTATTTATAATAATACTACACATATACATATATTATTTGTTATTTGTTTGTTCATTTTGATATTTTTCAACTCGAATAAAATCATTTCAATCTTATTTAAATTCTATAAAATATTTTTTAAACTTAAAATATAGATTTTTAATAAATAATTTATTTATATAATTTTAATAAAATATAGATTTTTCATGTTTAGATATAATTATTTATATATTATTTTAATTAAAAACATATTGTGCTTTTTAAATTTTATATTCTGTAAAAATTTATATTAAGTAGCTTATTAAAATAATTTATTTTAATTTTTTTAGTTTTTATTTTTTAAAATTATTTAAATTTCTAAAAATATATTATGTCTAAATAAGTAATTTTTAAAAAAAATTAAATAAACTTAGCCATTAAGATGTAACTAAATAAACTAAAAAGAATTATGAAATGAATTTTGTAAGTAAGTAGATAACATTTATTTTTAAAATAATAAAAACTATTTATTTAAAAATAAGAATATTTTATTAAATAAAAACATTTAAAAAAAAAAAAGTTGCTGAAATGCAAGTATGCGACCTATAAAGTAACAATGAGAATTGAAGAGCAATTGAGCAATTTGATAGATTATTATTGGTGGCAAATGTGGTAAGAAAAGGCATAAGAATAAGTAGAAACAAGACAAAATCTATTTGTTGTTCCTTCTCTTCATTCATAATTCAGTATCCGAGGGACTTCCCACGTGGCCAGGCTCATTACATGCCACGTGGAACCATTTTTCAATTCCACCCACATGCCTGCTCCTTTTGGAAATCCACACCTTCATTTTTTTACTCCATTCACAAATTTTCTAATCATTCACTTGAATACATACACCTTCACCAACTCATCTACTCTGTATTTTCAATTGAGATACATGTTCATTTATTTAAGAATTTCTTTTTTTTACATACTCTTTTTATTTTAAAATAGTTTTTAGAATAAATTATATCTAATTTTACTTTTTTATATCAATTCTTCTTTAAATTTAAAAATATTACCCTCATGTTTCAAAATCTTATATATCTATGATTACAAGAGAGATTAATATGATGAGAACATAAGTATTTATACAATTATACAAATTTTGAATCATTATTTGTTAAAGGAAAATGTAATTTTCTATATTTAAATAAATCTTATATCTATTCGGTACCTTTTACTGAGTTCGTATAAATTGTATTTGTTAATGGATATGTCAAAACGTTGTTGTTTCATTATTCTCATCAAACTATATCTAGATATCTCCAGATTTAGTCTTACATATATATTGTTACTCCATTTATTTATGGTGTCAAATCAATAATAGTGTTATTCCATATAATTGAGTGTCGTGTGAGCAAGCTAATCTTCTTCTAGTAGAAAATATCCCACTTCCTTATGTAACCAAAAAAATATAAATTAGATATTTTTTTTAAAAGGCAATAGAAACTAAATATTTATATATGTCACCCTAAACATCCACAAAAAACAACATTCTTAAGGTACAAAAGAGAATTATTATACCAATAAAACAAACACTTCCTATTAAAACCAAATGTATACAAAAGTTATTTTTAAAAATTAATCTGAATAAAAAATAAAATATTGAGAGATTCTAATATTTTATTATTAAATATAATATAGTTTCTAGATATTCATATACTCAACATATTAAGTACCATAACAAATATTTGAATTCATTTTTTTTCTTACCCACTACCCATGAATTATACAAAAAAACAATTGAAATAAATCATCGGTAAAAGTGATTCAATTTTAATACAATACATCATCTTATACCACAAAATCCCAAAAAATCTATCGAGAAAAAATAAATATTTACTTTCCTCTATTTGATCCTTGCAAAATATAAATTAAATATAATTTATATAAGAAAAGAAATTTATTTACTCCAAAAATAAATTTAAAAGATTTATTTTTAATTTTATCAAATCTAATAATTATAATAAATAATTAATCTTAACTATTAGATTTCAATATAAAGTCCATCTTTTCACTTTATATGATATAAACTCATTAATATATACTATGAATACAAAATATGTTAACATATTATGTTACTTTTCATTAATTTGAATTAAATGTCTTCGTAAAAATATTTGATACTAATTATGTGTAAACTAAACTTTTTTTGAAGCATGGACATGCATAGGAGACATTTGTACAAAAATTGTCGTGTAGCGATTTTATTGTCGTAGAGCAAAACCGTGTTAGTATGATGGAGCATGAATTCAACTTTTCTTTTGAGTGTTATTATTTTATTAGATTTGACATAACACTTTTTTATTGAGGGGTGTGATATTTATGCTAGTTAGATCTAGCGGTGTTTAAACTATGAAAAATGAAAAAAGTAACTAACGGCTACTAATCCTAACTTAATAGCTTAATTAAAGAAGTAACTTAAATTAATAATTGAATAACAAATATATAGGTACATGCAATTAATAGATGGTGAGGCAAAGTGAAGTAGAAAAAATAGTTTGATGAAATTGATGGTTGGTTTGGTCCACACATGGATGTGGGTCACCATTCATAACATAAGTTTGTGTGGTCATAACTCTTTTTCAGTGTAAGTGTACCTTATGGAGCGGCTTGTACTTTTTTTTTCTTCTATAAATAAATTCTAATTCTAATAAAAGACCATGCTGTATTGGATTCCCTGGAAATTTTTCCAGAGTCAAAATGGACTAGTGATTCTCCATTTCTCATACACTGCTAACATTTTTTTATCAAGACCATGTTTTTCTTTTTCTAAAACAAAATCACAAGTTTTATAATTGGACTAATATATGTTTTAATGTAATTTTTTACTTTATTTATTAATTAAAAAATAATATTAATAAATTAGGAAATTTATCATTTATGATAATTTTTTATTAAAAGTTATTTTACATTATTAATATATAAATTATTTTCTCATAATTCTGAACTTTTTTTCTTGTAAAATGATATGCTATTATTATTATTATGATTATTATTAATACAAATTTTCTGTTATTGTTTTTTTACCAAGTCTATTTTTGTTAAATAATAAGAAATTATATTGTTAAAGAAAAAATATAAATATTGTATTTCATAATTTACTATGGTAGGTGTAAAATGAAAATTTATTTCTAATATATTTTATAAGTAACTTTTTTTTATTTATCTGTCAATGTGCCTAAATCAATCTATAATATGTTCTATATTATAATGGAATTTGCAGTAATTACAGTCAAATATTAATTTATATTCTAATCCTTGTTTATACCTAATATAATAAATTAATGATTACAATTATGTGATTCTAATACTAATTAATAATTATAAAGAAAAAATATTTATGCATTAATTGTGTAAAGCATTTTCCAACTTTTATAATAACTATCTTAATAATTAGTCATCCAAACGGTGATTCTTTATTGATTAAGTAACTAACATTATAAATTGATTCATTTATTAATGATACGCAATTATAACAAATTGATTCCTATACTAATATAGTATGACATAGATACAAATATAATTTTCTCTTGGTAAAACATGTTTGATTTCAAATTTATTAGTATGAAAACATATGTTGTGAAGGGTTGAACAATCCTATAAAAGGATTTTAGTATCTGATGGATGAATTACTCATTAACTTTTGATAGAAAATTCACCTCAAAATTGGTTCATATATAAATAATCTAGCATACCCCTCAATCAAGTGGGAGCTATTAACGGAGAACAAATGCCACACTTGTTAATATGACATTGAAAATGGTATGTTGTTAATGGTTTCGTTAAAATATTTTCCAGTTGTTGCATGAAATAAATAAGCATAGGACAAATCAGATAATATCTCATTTTTTTCTCAAATTATTAGAAAGTAGTAATCTATTTCAATGTGTTGTTTGTGTTTGTGAAAAATTGGATTCGCTTAAATGTGAATTAATGCTGATTATTGATTGTTGCAAAATATAGAAATTGGATTAGGAATCAATTAATAGATTTTGGAATCATAAGAGTTTAAAGGCGAGCTTTTCAAGAACACTATACTAGGTTGTTTCTGGGATTTTCAAGAAATAGGTTTTGCACCTAACATTGGAAATTAAAATATCCTAGGTTGGAGCAATGAGTAGTATTACAACCTTCTCAATTATAGAGTTTATGTAAACTTGCATAGTTAAAGAATTTTTAACAAAGATAACTTAATTTTAATTATTCTACAACCCTGGAATTGAAGTGACGTTGAGATAAATTGATATAGATTAACTAAATAAGTTATCGAGTAATTAAGGTCATTTAGAAGAATATTATCAGAGGATAACAACTTAAGACGCTGTTCCATGGAAAATGTTGAAACCTAATTACGACCAGATCAGTACATGTTTAAGAATATTGAAAACATATTTTTTTGGTATAAAATTATTTCAAAAGCAGATAGTATAAACAATTAATAATTTTTATAAATAATACTCATCAAAATTTATTTTTGGCATAAAAAATTAAATCATTGAAATATGAAACTCATTTAATTTTCTTGATGGCAAATAAATCATTTATTAATATATATGGTACTTAATAGCCAATAAATTATTTATTATTTCATTATTGAGTAATTATTTATAATTATTAACTAATGATTTAGTAGTTTATTAATTTCTTAACTAATATAGCAGTATCTTTAAAATTATCATTAATGAAAGATACTGACATAATTTGAGTTTTAACCCATAAGAGTATAATATATATATATATATATATATAAATCTTGTGGCTGAAGGGTGGTGTGCATTGGATTAAGAAAAGATGCACAACTAAAATAATGTAGATCACATGTTGTGGTGACCTTTGTGTTAATTATACCAACAAACTATTTAATAAGTCTCAAATAAAGTAAAGTTTGTATTTGCAGTTTCTGTTAAATGTCTTTTTCTAATCTCTATTGCAGCCACTTGTTGTTTTTCTCATCCCTAATTTCAATTTTCGTCAACATATATTAATTAAGTGAAAGTTTTTAATATCAAAGGCCAAAAAATCTGTCATGCCATGTTTTGCATTACAGTTTGGAAATGATAATAACCCTTGTACCTCTTTCAGTGGGGACTGCATGTTCATAATCAATAACATTATATTAGTTTATGATAAACTAGCTATCAATAACATCAAAGGTACAAGTACCAACATTTATTATTTTGTTCATTTACTTCCCTAAAGCAACTTTTAATTTCTGTGCTTATATTCTTTCACATGGAAATAAATTACTATGTAACTAAAAATAAGAGAACGACCTAGCATATATGTTAATTTACTTCTGTGCAATTAATTAGCTATATATATACACGAATTTTTAGTTATTGTAATTCTTTATATTTTATTATAAAGAATATTTTCTAAACTTTCTGAATATAATCTTGCAACACTAGATATCATAAAAATAGAATCATTTAATAATAAAAATTAAAAAAAAAAAGTTACTTTTTTTGCCTGGTAGGTTTGATCGATTTATTCAATTATAAGAAATAACACAACATAAAATAATTTATTATCTTATTTATTTTAAAAATAATCATAATAAAAAAACTGTACATTTCTCTAAAACAAATACGGAAAAGCTTATCTACACCCACCTCTTAATTTTATAGTTTCAAGTATTTTCTACTTCAAATTCTGTAAGCTTATAGGAAATATTTTGGATGACACTCTTCATCCAAATATTTAGATGTGCTATATACATAATACTCGGTGCATGTTTGTGTTACACACAATTGATTCTGAATTTAAAATTAATTTTAAATAAATTTTGGTATATTTGATTTTATGTTGAAAAAAAATTCAAAATTAATTATAGATTAAAATAATTCAGAGTAATTTCCGTGTTATATAAAAAATTTTATACTAAATTTTATTTTTAAAGCACATTTACCGTAAAAATATTTAAACATAAATGAAATCATATCGAAATCAATTTTAACTAAATTATATTCCTAATCAATTTTATTAACATTTATCCAAATAGGTAATTAAACTCAAGACTCTGATTTAATTAGAGCAACTCTCCAAGGCTTGGTATACATAATTTTACATTTACACATATATAATATTTATGATATACATGAATTTTAATATGTTTTTAATTTTTAAAATAGAAAGCCATAAATATTGTTTTGGTTATTGTAAGGGGTTTTTACAACAATATTTAAGTTGCTTCCGGAAGCTTGGAGTTATTATATTTATATTAATATAACGAATGGTGTCCCAGAAAGGGTATTATTATTGTACTATGTAAGCAGTTTTGAGGGAAGATACATGCATCTTGAAAATAGAAATCACATTGGTTTGGTGCCCATAACAATCACATAAAATGTGCCTACTTCTTATAAATCGAGTGTTGCACCCATGTTTTTAAATTCCAAAATTGTCCTCATCAAGTGTTGCAGATCTTTCATATGCAATATTGTAGATAAATAAATCTGTAATATGTATACCCACACATATAGATAATTTTACTTGTGTAAAGCATATTGTAAATCACATGTAATTACATAATTGTTAATAACATGATCCCGCAATGTTTTTTAATGCATTTTGACGTTTGTATATCAAGTAATTTGCAACGGATGAATTAGGTAATTCAAAATTTTTCATATGTAAAATGTTAGATTTTTTTTTCATATGTAAAATGTTAGATTTTTATGATCCGGATTTGCAAAAGGAAAAACAAAAGAAAAAACAACTTTTAAAAAATTACCTAATTTAGACTCAGAAAAAATATATTTTAATAAATCCGAATTAGGTAATCTGAATTTTGCAAAATTCAAATCATATTATCCATTCTCGAAAGTCACTCGAGGGTTATTTTGATCTGTAAAATATTATAAAGATGCAGAGAGAAGTTTAGAAAGGTGTAAGGAGAAACTGCTTCCAGTGGATCAAGTATACATTGATGATCCAAGTGGATGCAAGGGTACCAAAGAGCATAAAAGGATTGGTCATTTGAGGATTTTCTAATAAATTTGAGATGCAAAAGAATTGGGGGTGCAAAAAGAAAAGGTTTAGAAAAACCCTAAAATGCCGATGAAGTCAAATAAAAAAACAAAAGAAAGGAGAATTTCTACCTACACTTCCATAAGTTTTCCCTACACCTTTATAAATTTTTAAAATGAAAAAAAACGCTTAATGAAAATAGTAAAAATTTAATTACCACGTGCCCTTTTCTCTTCCTCTTTCGTATGTACCTCTCTCTCATTTCGCACCTCTCTCGTTTGTTTCTCTCACACGATTTCGTTTTTCTTCTCCATTGAATTAGTAGTTTTCTCTTCTTCTTTGTGTGTTGTGTTCTTTCCATTTGCATTTGCTTGCTTTGTTCTTCCCAGTTCAGGTTTGTGTTTATCTTCTCTTGGATACATTATGGAATCAGTTTTTTTGCAAATATGTAAAAAATTGCAAATTTTTTTAGAAAGCATGAACGAACGGGATGAAGAGAAGCATACCTTCAAACGAGAATGGGAGATAAAAGAGATGATGAAGGAGGTGGTGAAGATGAACACGACGGCAAACAAAGTGAAGGGAGACCACGACCGTGAAGAATGAAGGAGGTGCAAAACTTCACAAAAAGAAGAATGAGAAAAGAAGAAGGTGCAGGACTTCATAAAGCTCAAACAAGAAGAAAGATCCGAATGAAGAAAGATCCGAATGAAGAAAGATCCGAATGAAGAAAAATGAGTAAGAAGAAGTTAAGTTATTTTTTTACCTATAGATATTTTTTATTTTTTCTACATTTATGGAGGTACACGAGGAAATTATAAAGATGTAAAAAGAAATTCTTTAAAGAAAGATGTCTCGTCACTTGTACCAATTAATTAAGTGTATATATGAAAGAGTTTAAAATAATTTTTATTTTGGATATAATAATTTTATTTTCTTTATTTTGTGCTTGAAATCTGAGAATTAAATTTCACTTTCTAAAAACATTCCAACAATCTAAATTGTTACGTCATATAATAGAAATTGTAATGGTAATGATATTAGTCCACCTTATTTTAGAGTGAATTGCAGTGGAAAGAGAAAAGGTATAAGAAAATATAATCAATGTAATAAGTGATGTAAGAAAAAGAAATAAAATTTTTAAGATAAAAGGAAAATGAGGTGAAAATAAGATGAAAAAAAAAAAAGGAAGTGATGAATATTTCTAATTATAAATTACTAATTTAATATTAAAATCTCTATGGATGAAGTTTGACTCTTCATGAAGCCACTGAAATTTTTCTAGGATCATTCCTCAAAGATATCCTCTAGTTCGACTAATTGAGCAGTTATTAATGGGTAAAAAACTTGTTTAGGTTCTTGTTATAATTCTTTGGATAAATCTCCTTCAAAAGAAGTTACAATGGTAGAAATGTTTCATTTTCTTTTTTTGGATAATCAGTCCTATACGGTAATGTTGAAAGTATTTTCCTATTCTACCTATTATTTTGAATTGAAAAACTGAATAATAGAAATTTCACCAACTTGTATTATTATTTATACTATTAATAAAGAAAATTATATTTCTCTTCTATATTCTACCTATTATTTGTATTATTTTTAAAATACATAGTCTATCTTTTTTTTAAAAAAAAAAGCAAAAACTATTTTGTTAAAAGAAATTTAAACTCAGAACCTCTCTGTCTTACATATAAATTTTGTCACTAGATCAACCTTTTAAATTTAAAAAAAAAACTACTTTAAAACATTTATATCCAACATATATAATTGTCCTACTATCTACGATCTATAATACATAATATTATATTATATATTATACTATTACCTATTCTATCATTTTTAAAAGCAAAAAAAAAAAAAAACTATTTTGTCAAAAGAGAGATTCAAACTCATGACTTCTCCCTCCCTATTTTTTCATATGGACTTTGACACTAAAACAAACTTATAATCTTAAGAAAATAAGTACTTTAAAATATTTATATCTAACATACATAATTTTCCTACTATTTATAATATATATGTATAATCAATAATTTATAATATTATATATTATATAATGGGAATAAGTTATTCAGATCTTCATATTTTGTGACTATTTTACCCTTCTAAACATTATATGATTTCTCTCCCTCTCACATATATAACTTCTCCTGTTTTAATAAATGCACATGTTTACTAGTTCTACCTTAACATAAATCAATCTCCTTAAACATCATTGGCACACTGATCTTTTGAATTCTAATCAAACTCTCTCCTCTTTCCATTTTCTCAAATTCATTGCAAATTAGCAAAATATAAAAATATATAAAAATTAAAAAAATATATTTTAAAACATACTAAACTAAAATTATTATACACAAAATGACACTGAATTATTTATATTATATCATGTTATTAAATAAATATTAAATTAAAACTCTAAAATTATTATAACATGAAAATAAAAATGGGAATATACAATTATAAACGTTTGGCTAGTTATTAAAAAACATATATTAAATTAACACTCTGTTTTTGCTAGTTATTATTATTGTATCTATAATTTGCCAAACAATTTATTTTTTTCATCAAATTTGAATTATATAAGTCTGTCTCATTTCAAATTACTAAAATTTGGTTGGCTTTCTCCAATTTTTAACATCTAAAATTGTGCGGATGACATTTCGTGAGGTAGCAACATCAAATGACATTGTAATTGATTAAAAATATTATTAGAAATGCTAACTTTTAGCCTAACTCAACCTCATAAAATCAGTTTGTAAAGTGAAGTTTGCACTTCATTATATAATCTTGTTTATTTATATTTCTAGCCAATGTGGGATTTTCAACACACCTCCCTCATGCCGATGACTGAACATTTCGAGCATGGAGTTTGTATTTGTGGGTGATCCGATAGCAGCCTGATAGCAGGTGACATAATAGGCTAACAATAATGAATTGTAAATTTAGAAAACTTCTCCCCGCACCCCTATAACTTCTCCTTGCACCTCCATCAATGTAAAAAGAATCTAAAATACCCCTATATAAAAAATAACTTAACTTTTTTTTATTCATTCTTCTTCATCTAAATGCTTCTTCTTGTCCGAGTTTTGTGAAGTCCTGCAACTCCTTCTTTTCTCATTATTCTTTTTGTGAAGTCCCACACCTCCTTCTTCCTCCTCCTTCATTTTTCGCGGTCGCGATCTCTCTGCACCTCCGTTCTCCTCGCCGTCCCCTTTGTCTCCTATTCTCGTCTGCTGAAGGTTTGTTCCTCTTTGTCTTGTTCATTCTCACTTTACAAGTCCGGACAGAGATGTCCGAACTTGTAAAAAGTTTTGCAAAAAACCTGATTTCATAATGTACCCAAGAGAAAATAAACACAAACTTAAACCGAGAAGAACAAAGTAAGCACACGCAAACAGGAAGAATACAAATACACAAAGAAAAAGAAAAGAAAGTCATTAATTCAGTTGAGAAGAAAAACAAAGTCATGAGAGAAAAGCAAACGAGAGAGGTGTGAAACGAGAGAGGTGTAGATGAAAGAGGAAGAGAAAGAGACGTGTGATAATTAAATTTTTACTATTTACATTAAGAGTTTTAAAAATTATTGAGGTATAGGGAAAACTTATGGGGTTGCAGAGAGAAATTCTTGTAAATATAACACTTTTAGGTAGATTCAATAGCGGCCCAATAAACCCAAAAACAAATTATAAATGGTAAAATTAGATATAACTCAAACTCATAAAACCAACTTGTAAAATGAGATTTGCACCTTATTATATACTCTTATTTAACTATATAACTAGCTAACGTGAGATCTCTAACAAATATAATCTAAATTCAATTGTTAATATTTAATCTTTTTTTATGCGGTGTTAATATTTAACCTAAATATTAACAAAATGTGTTGATATGAAGACATTTCGTAACACTATAACAAATGTCAAATGACATGATGATCCATTTTGTGACATACCATGTCACTTTAGCTCATTGCCACTGCCACGTTACAAAATATAATATACCAACTCAAATGTTAATAATTGGACAATTATTGAACTAGTACAAAATATAATCTGTCAAATCAAATGTTAATAATTGGACAATGATCGAACTAGGTTTTATTACCCTAAAAAAAGTAGATTTCATGGTTTGATTCAAGTAATTAATTTAAAACTACAAGCCCAAAAAATTCTTTACTTAAAGTTACTACATAAAATTATCTAGGAAAAAATGTAAAATCAACTAGGTTTTGTAAGACATTAAAAAAGTTCTTAAATTGCATGATTAGTTATGTATAAAATTCTATTCATATTGTATCATGTTCAATTTACTAAATCAGTATAGATTGCTAATTTAATTTATATAAATAATGTTGAGTAATCACTCACCAAACATAAAACCAACAAAATAACGGTATTTTAACTCAAGAAGTGCTACTAATTAAAGGTTTTATAAAATCAGAAAACTATACATATGAAATAGTATATATAACTCTAAAACTGATTCTAACTCTTTAGTGATCTTTCACCCTATAAATACAGTACAGAGAGTAGGTAGAGTGTAACTTAGTTTTATTGATATATTAACAAACACTTATCAACAAGACTCTGCTTTCAACATCTAAACTGGTTATTTTTAGAACCTTGGATGCAATTTCCATGTTAAACTAACCATAGCATCGAATTGGATCATTGCAGCCCTTAGCAGCAGATTGCTTGGAACCAAATCGGCCTCCTTTCTCAAGGTACTGTTGATGGTATTCTTCTGCTCTGTAGAACTTCTTGGCGGGAAGGATCTCAGTAACAATCTTCCTGTTCAGCTTCTTCTGTTGCTGTTCCAAAGATTCTATGGCTGCCTTCTCTTGTTCAGGAGTGTAATAGTATATTCCAGACCTGTATTGTGATCCAACATCATTACCCTGTCACATAGGAAGAACAAACGGTTACTTAGTGCTTAAGACCGTGATGCAACGGCAATGTGCAGCTACATCAGCACTTGCAGTTGCAGATTTCATAGATGCATGTATTTGAATGACCAAGAGATGAAGAAAGCAATGGTTTGAACAGAAAAAGACAAAAAGCTAGACAAAAATGTAATATAAGAAAGGACAAAACTTGTATGCAGTTTCTTAGATGTTTTTAGTGTTGCTCTCCAAACATAATTAAAAGTTACATCTCGATAATTGGCATTATAAAGGTTTACGTGGAAGGTTAGCATAAATTAATAAGGTGAAACTCTAATTCTGATAGGAGAATTGTACCAAAACCACCTAAGGAATTATATGTAAGTTTTGCCTTAAAAGAAATAGATCATTCCATATCAAACTGGTTTTTCTACATACACTGTTCATAAATTACATGAAGCCCTGACATATTTGAAGTTCAACAAATAAACAATAAAAAACTGGTTTTTCTTT
The DNA here is from genome assembly GCA_037954015.1 of Psophocarpus tetragonolobus. NCBI lineage: Eukaryota > Viridiplantae > Streptophyta > Magnoliopsida > Fabales > Fabaceae > Psophocarpus > Psophocarpus tetragonolobus. Next base: position 34,887,439 of record CM075694.1, read on the forward strand.
CCAAAGCAGAATCACATCAGAATTAAAAATTGACAAGGCAAGGCCATACTTGTTTGTGAAATATATCTATATCTATAATAAGTAGTTTAGCTACTAGTTCTTATCACAATTTAAACAGAAGCAAAACTTATTGTATGCTATGCACTGCCAAAAGTTAATAGGTTCAGCACTCTTGTAATAACTTGTTAACTGTGAAGTAACAGATGTATGGTGTAATGGTATGTAAAAGTGAAATAAATGACATGGACAAATATTTAAGAGTAGAAACACCCCATAATTGGCATGGCAAAGGGGGGGAACAAGTTAAAACTTAGTCATGAAGGAAACAAACATAAATGCATCAGAGAACATAGGTTCTCTGATGTCAAGAGATTCCCCATCAATTTGATTTAACCCAATATATCAGAGAACATACTGGAGCAGAATTCCCAAAACAAGATCACAGGTTCTTCAAACATAAATGCATATATTAGAAATATTACAAAATACAAAATGATTAACTTTTAAGAAATCGTTAAATAATTCTAAAGAAACTTTACATTAATACCACAAACCCAAACTTGTACTTCAGATCAGCAAAGTCTATTCATAGCACTTGAACAGTATGAACATGCTATTAATAAGGAATCAGATCAATTCAATCAAACATGACAATGTTTATAACATAAGTAAAAAAACTTTCATAATTACCTGTCGATTCAGGGTGGTAGGATCATGTCTAGCCCAGAACACATCAAGCAAACTCTCATAGCTACATTCATTGGGATCATATTGAACCCTGACAATCTCTGAGTGGTGTGTGGTCCCCGTACACACACTCTCATAACTTGGATTATGCAGATTCCCCTGGCTATAACCAACTTCTGTCTTGGTCACCCCTGATGCCCTCTGGAAGGCCAACTCAACACCCCAAAAGCAGCCAGCACCAAACTGGGCAAACTTTTGACCTGGTGCTGGCATGTCATCATCTGGTCCCTGAGCAGTGGCTGAATTCATGTTTTCTGCTGCCTTTGGGCTACCCAATCCTACGAGTCTGCTCAACAAGTTCATGAAGGAATTGCTACCAGCAATATTTAGATGAGTTTGGGAGAAGATGGAAGGAACTTTATTTTTTGCAGGACTGGAGAGAGTACAAGAAAGGTACAAGCAGAAGATGTGGCACTATGCTGCTGCTAATTGCTGCAAGGAATTTCAGTGAAATAAGCACTCTTTTCTAGAATTTCTAATTTGGTACAAGGATTTTTTTAGTTTGGTTACTAGAAGACAAAACCAAATTAAAAATATTCTTGTACCAACTTATGATGCCAGGAAAAAAAGATTAATAAACTAAACAAATAAGCAAAAGTCTAAAAATAAGAACAAAATTTTGATCCATGGTGTGCCGTTGAACCATATGGTGAAATTAATACATGCTGCAAGATACGATATAAAAAATAGGGATACCAACAAACACCCAAAAGTAGAAGAAATCTTCTAGCAGACAATTGCAAAAACAAAAATGGTTATTCTGCAGAGAACAGAATACCCCAATCCCTTTCCTTAGTCAATCATTTCTTGCTTAATCCCTATATCTCTCTGCTTCAATTCTTATAATCACCCTGAATTCCCTCCCCAATCCCTTTCCTTACTCAATCATTTCTTGCCTACCCTCTATAGTGTTCCCCTACAATTCTGATAATCACCCCAAATCCCCTCCTACACTTAGCATGTAACAGTTGTCCTTCTTGCTATTGTATTCCCTCTCTCTTCCAACAAACTAGTCACTTTAACCTATTTTCTCCTCTCAATTTTTGTTTCGTACCCATGTTGCCCATCGCCACCACTTAACCCACTACCTTTCCTTTTAGCCCACTCTTCTTTCTTCTAGTGTACACAAGCCATAGGCCTATCAGAAATCTATTTAAAAAGCTTTTACTGGCAGCAAAAGAAACTAAGATTACTGCAATGCTGGTAAAGAAAAGGTTCCGAATTGACAGTAAATCAAAATTAAAATCTAAAACCAATTAATTCTCGGACAAAAGAAAGAAGACAATGTGTACAGGCTAAAAAGAATTGTTAATCACTTATTCACTAGTGGTTGCAAGGTAGGAGAAAGATATAAACTATCCTCCAACCAGAAATTTAAAATTCATAATCCAGTCAAACAAAAAAGGGCACTAAGTGGCAAAATTACGTATAGCTATTAGTTATAACTAACTGTTTAAAATCAATCCAAACCTTCAGGACACTAGAAAATTTTAAATAAATAAATGATACATCTATATACATGCATTGCGTGAATTAGTGTGCACATGCATATATCTTAAATGTATGTATGTAAGAATTAGTAGTCACAAACAGATGGGAAGACGAAGCCTTCAGTATGCAGCCACAAAGATCATCTACTCTTTCTTCGTTACAAGGTCTCGGTAGTTTAATATAAAGGGTTTATATTAACCAACATTTGTGATATAGTTTGCAGACTATGAGGCACGGCTTCAATTTGCTTCATGTATGCAATACTAATACTCCAGCATACTTCACTAATACATATCAGTGAAGTATCCAGACCTATCAAGACCAATAATTCAATTTTGCTTCTTCACGTATCCAATACTCTTGGATACTTCATCGATACATACATCGTTTAAGTGAAACACATAGTATCTATCATATAAAAATACTGTCCCTTGATTAACCAATTATTTTTTACAATGACAAGAACTAACTAGACTGATAGTTGCTAAATTCAAAAAAGTAAATTTGGTTTTCTGATGTGAATGAAGAAATTAACCATTGATGCCCATTGAAGGGACTAACAAAATGAAATTTTTACCCAAATTATTATCATCCCATACAGAGATCTTAACATATAATCTACGGGGATGCTGATCTAAACTGAATGGAAATTGCAAAAGAACCACTAAAATAACAATCAATTTTTTAACAGCACAAGAATCGGTAATAGATAGAATTGACGGAAAAATCTAGAGGAAAAGCAATAAAAAATCCAACATCAACCCGTCGATAAATTATTCCAATCAATCTCCACAAGAAACATAGAGAATAAACAAATTAGAAATCTGACAACCCCTTCTGGTATTTTAAGGCAAAAAAGGAAGAACAGAAATGGGAATCAGAAAAAAAAGAAAGTAATGGTAAGAGAGAGAAGAAGGGAAAAACACGTACCCAGTAGCAGTAGGGGGAGAAAACAAAAAAGATGAATGGTGTTGAAGAGTAAGTAACAGTGACAAACAAAGGGGATTTCCGCGTTGTGGTATTTGTAAAAGTGTCCAACAAACAAACGATGATGTTTCCTTCATATTCCCGAGCACCATCCTTGGGGCTCTCTTGCTATTCGTTAGTTACTGCTGGCGCGTTTACGTCAAAAGACCCAAAACCCCACACGTTCCTTCTCCAAAACCCCGCCAAGTCAAGGGTAGCAACGTCATTTTCTTTTGTTTCTCCTTGGATTTAACCCAAAAGACCAAAAACACAAAGGAGGAAGCAGATTAATGTTTGATTTCTATTTCTTTCATGCCAACAATTGACTCTTATAAGATTCATTTTTTCTGCCTTTTTTTTTCCTTGCACAACATATTTTCTTTTTACACCTTTTAAATATAGATGGACAGAAATGTCCTTATGATTTTGGAATAGTGTTCCTCGTGGTGTCTTTAGTTTCCTGTTTGAAAATTAATTCACAATTTAAAATTAATTTTAGCTTATTTTATTTTGCATTAAAAAAAATTTAGAATTAATTCTAAATTAAAAAAAATTGAATAACTTTTATGTTGGGTAAAAAATTTTATATTAGATTTTATTTTAAATTTATTTTTATAATAAACTTCAAAATTAATTTAATCATAACAAATTATACAAAATCAATTTCATTCAATATTAATTAATTTGATCAACATTCATCCAAACATTAGCAAAGAAGAAATGAATGTGACTGGATTAAGCAATCCGTGGGTGGACAAAGGTATCCTTATTTCTTCCATCTCAAACTTGTTTCCATTTTTTTGCTTTTTCTTACTAGTTTCGTAGTATATACATTAGAAATAAGTTTAAGTTGTATGGGTAGATTTAATACACAATCATAATAAGTTTTCATTATGTATAGAAAACTTAGTTATTTTTATTAAACTTTTTTGTTAATAATTACTCAGGGTGTGTTTGTTTTGAGGCAAGTTTGAGGGGTGACAAGTTGGTAGCACTGGAAAGTATTGAAAGTAAGAAAGGAGTGTGTTTGTTAGAAATGAATCACAACTCAAATTGATGAATTTGTTGTGGGGCCCATAATAGTAAACTTTCATCTCAAATTGAGATGAATTGCATATCAACTACTTTAGTTCAAAATTTTCATCTCAATCAAATAACCTAACTTTCTATTCTCTTTCATCTCTTTTCATTCTTCCCACTTTCATCTCAATTTATCCCTTTATATGAAACACATCCTTTTATAAGTACCATATGTAGGATATTAATGATCCTTTTTATAAAATATTTTATTATTTCTATCAACCATTTAATCTTTGTTTTATTTATCTATATTTAAAATTGAGTATTTGTATTTATATTGATAATAGTGTATAATATTTTATATTTTAATGTCTTCATGTTACTCACGACAAATTAATATTTTTTAAAAATCAATAAAATTAACTAACTCGCTTATTTCTATTGTTTTGTGTAATTTAGTTATAAGTGCCTTGATAAATATTAAACTTTCATTACTTTGTATTAGTGTAGTATAATTGAGCGTCACTTTTGTGATGAATATTTAACATAAATGGTTTGAGAGTTTCTGTAAAGACTTTACTGTGAGAAGTATTAATAGTGTTAGTACATCCAAAGATGCACAAGTACCACTCATTATCTCAACTCACAGAGAAAGAGCCTCATCTAGAGCAATAGAATTTGAATAGGAGCTAGAGGCAATTGTGCCTCCTAACGCACTGTAGGAGCATGTTGAGATAAGGGGCATGTATGGATTCGATATTTACAAATTCAATCCATATCTAATCCAAATTCAATTCATTTAAATTAAATAAATATAAATTTAATCTATATCATTTAATTGAATTTAATCAAATTATATAATTTAGAAATATTTTTAAACTAGTTTATAATTAAAATCTAATTTTATTTTAAATATGATTTTTAACAAACTTTAATAGAGATTTTTATTGTTTTATTCTTATCAAAACTATAAGTAATATTAAAAAAAATTAATTATATTTAACCACACAACTTATTAATTTATACAAAAAATATTTTTTTCTCAAATAAAAACTTAAATAGTAATTAAAAGTCTAATTGAAATGAAGTTAAAATTCGTAACAAACATTTTAACATCTACTACAATTATGTGATTATGTTTACAGAGGTGTGGAACATGTGCTAAAAAATAAACTGTATCTAGAGTTCATACAAAATGTTGTGGACTGTGGTTTGTCTCACAAGGAAGTGAGATACATACATATGTACTTTCTATTTTTAGTGTGAGTCCTACACTTCTCTGTTATGTGACACAAGTGTGTGGTAGAATCCTTGATATTTTTCTTTATATTCTCTTCTCGTGCATCTCTCACACCGTTCTGGGAATGTCCGCACTTGAATTAACGAAATTCCCAAACTTTATTCATAATATGAAGTTGTCAGAGGTTTGGTTTGTAGGACATCATTAGACTTGTTTTAGTGCTAGAGGGAAAGGTTGCAGTATCTTAGAAAAATTTCTGGTCTCTCAAGATTGGGTGGAATTGGCTCCTGATAGTTTTCAATTGAATTTAAATAAGGATTTCTCATACCATTGTCCTATAATCTTGAAGCAGTCAACATCAAATTGGGGAGTAAAACCATTCAAATTCATCAATGGATGGTTGGACTGTGGTGGCTTTTCAGAATTCATATGTGAGGCCTATAGCAAAAGAAAAATTAAAAGTTCTTAAAGTAGAGATAAAAAATTGGTGTAAGGTGAATATTGGCAAAGTGGAGGTGAAGATTCTTGATTTGAAGGATAAAATTGATGATTTTGACAAGAAAGTTGAGGAACAAGTTCTCGGGAAGATGAGTTCAAACTGAGAATGGAGGCAATGGGTGAATTAAAAAAAATGGAGTTTATATAAGAGACTTTGCTAGCCCAAAGAGCAAAAATTAAGTGGCTAAAGGATGGGGATTCGAACTCTCATTATTTCCACGTGTCAATTAATTAGAAAAGGTGTTCTAGTAGCTTATTTGGCTTAATGTTTAATGGTGAATGGTCTGAAGAACTTGTTCAAGTTAAACAGGTAATCCAGTAGTACTTTCAAGCACAATTCCAATCACAAGTGGATTAAGATGTAAGACTAAATGGTGTGAACTTCAAAAGTCTCTCGGTCGATCAAAGGAAGACCCTAGAGGAAGATTTTTCTAAGGAAGAAATCTGTGTTGTAGTGTGGGAGTGTGACAGTTTAAAAGTTCCAGGACCAGATGGGTATAATATAAAGTTCACTAAGCAGTTCTAAGATATGTTGAAAGGTGATATTAGAAAGGTATAGTCAGATTTTCACAAAAAATGGAAAAATTCCTAGAGGTGCAAATGCCTCATTCCTAAAGCTTCTTCCTGAAAAAGATCAACCTGATAGCCTTGGTGATTATAGGCCTATTTCTTTTATAGTAGTAATTTATAAAATTATTTCAAAGGTGCTAGCACATAGGCTCCAAGGTGTGATGTCCAGTATTATTGAAGAAACTCATACTGCATTCATCAAAGGAAGGCATCTGATGGATAACCTGGTACTTAAGGCAGACTTCAAAAAGGCGTATGACGCAGTTAGTTGGCCCTTCTCGTTGGATTCTATTATAAATAGGTTAGCTGGATTGAAGAATGTCTCCAATAAGCTTCTATTTCGGATTTGGTAAATAGAAGTGCAACTCAAGAATTTCCCATGCAAAGAGGTTTAAGATAAAGGGACTTAATGACTCTATTCTTATTTTTAATTGTTGCAGAAGGATTAGGGGGCTTAATTAAGAGTATTTTTCAAGTAAGTCTTCTATCTGGAATTAAGATAGGGAAGCGGGATATGCAGATTGTGTCACAACAGTATGTTGATAATACTATTTTCATAGTGGCTCCTAATGTACATAATATATACACCCTTAAGAGCGTTCTTAGGTGTTATGAATTGGCTTCAGAGTTAAAAAATAATTTTCACAAGAACACCTTGAGGGGCATAAAGGTGAACAATGAGGTACTACAGTCTTTTGTCAATATTCTTAATTGTCGAGTAATGCACTACCATTCTCCTACTTATAGTTACCTATGGGGATAAATGTTATAAGGACCGGTTTAATTAATAGATGTTAGTAGAAAGAAAATAAATATTACAGGGATTAAATGTTTAATTATCTTATATTAATTAGTAGTGGGGGGAATAACTAAGTTTATTTATAATACTAATATCAGTTAATTAATTTTGATAGAATATTTAGGAGTGGGAAGTCAAATATAATTACTATTCCTTGGTCTCAGAAAGTTTTGATTGAGTTTCGAGGTATTTTTGAAAATCTAATTAGGAGGAGGTGCGAATAGCGAGTCAAAACTCACTAAGTTCGCCCCCACTTTCTTATTTTTCTTCTTCTTTTTCTTTCTTATTATGTGATTCTTTCTTTCTTCCAACCACCGCTTCATCTCTCTATCTTTGATCGAATCTTCGTCTTTTTGCACGGTCAACTTTGGATCAACAGAATCGGACGCGGCCTCTTCCATTACTCCTAGCTATGAGAAGTGTTCAATATAGGTATTTTTTATCATACTTTTCTAAACTTTTTTCTGTTTATTTTCTATCCTTTTTTTCTCATTAAAAAGGTGAATTCCTTTGAAAATTTTAATCTCTTAGGCTCCTATTAAAATTGGGATTTCTATTAGGTTTTGAGAGGTTTCCTTGGGTTGATCTTTCACTTTCTGTTTAAGTTGGCTTTTAAAAGGAGAAATATGTAAGGGGAGCTAAATCTTTGATATTAATTTGAGAAACTATGATTTAATAGTTGATAAGTTAATTGATTTTGAGCAATTGAGATTTTGATTATGATTTGAGTGTTATGCAAAATTGGGTGTTTTGGGTGATTGAAGATTTGGGTTTTGTTCTTGAAATAAGTTGTGATTGAATTGATTGATTTGTAATTTTGAGTGTTTAGTTTTAAAATATTATTATTTAAGAGTGTTAATATTAATAGGTTGAGGTTGATTTAGCATTTTGAGCTGAATTTGGATGTTATGTGAAATTAATAGTTTGAGGTGATTAATTTATGAATTTGATTATTGTAACAAGTTGTGTATGTAGTGAAAATGATGATTTTGATGGTATTGTTATTTGTTAAAGATTTTGGGGATATTTTATATTTACTGATAATTTAGGTGACAATGGATGTTTATTAATTATTTCGATGATGAATGGATAGTTGATGTTGATTAGGTAATTAAAACTATGATGAAATGCATGTTGATGTTCTGAGTGATAATGATGATGTTGAATTGATGCATGTTTTAAGAATTTAGCAAATGACTATTGATGTATTACGTTATGATGTATGTTGTGGTGATATATATATATATATATATATATATATATATATATATATATATATATGTATACACACGTACTAGGCCTTGTTACAACGATAATGCCCTTGGTGTTAGGCCTGGTTATGGCTATAATACACTAACAAGACAAGTGATTCTAGTGCTAGGCTCATTTTTGGCAACAATGCGGTGCTAGGCCTGGTTATGGCGATAATGCACCATGACATACTAAAATAACAACTGAATGTCAGATTTAGGAGACATCAGTTGGGTATTAGATTAGTATGCTCAGACTTCAACTGGATATCAGATGAGTTAGTTAGATACCAGATACCAATATGGGGGAAGTCAAATAGGCACTACCTTAGTATTTGAATTCTATGTTGCTAGTTTTTCCGGAAAGCATTAGTTGGATGTTGTTAGTGCTTATGTTTAGATGGAGATTGGTTATTAGTGTTTATGTTCAAGTGGAGCATAAGTGTGACTAATTGATTGTTACTACTTATGTTCAGGTAGATCATAAATGCAATTTTTGTTTTTGTTAGTGCTTATATTTAGGTGGAGTATAAGTGTGAATGATTGGTTGTGGATACTTAAGTTCAGGTGGAGCACAAGTGTGATTGTTTGGTTGTTAGTGTTTATGTTCACGTGGAGCATAAGTGTGATTAATTGATTGTTAGTGCTTATGTGCAGGTGGAGCATAAGTGATTTTTTGGTTTTTAGTGCTTATGTTCAGATGGAGTATAAGTATGATTGTTTGGTTGTTAGTGCTTATGTTTAAATAGAGTCTAAGTGTGATTGATTGGTTGTTAGTGCTTATGTTTAATTGGAGTATAAATGTGATTATTTGGTTGTTAGTGCTTATGTTTAGGTGGAGCATAAGTGTGATAGTTTGGTTGTTAGTGTGATTGTTCAGGTGGAACATAAGTGTAATTGATTGGTTGTTAGTGCTTATGTTCTGATGGAACATAAGTGTGATTGATTGATTGTGATAGATTAGTTGAATTATCATTATTGTGATTAAGATTAGATATAAATGTAATTGTATGTTATATTTATGTTATGTTGATTTATAGTGCATGAGCTTACCTTGCATTGTGTGTGTATTCGGTATGATTGTGATAATTGTATTTTGCATAGGAGCAGATATTAGTGATGGTAATGAAGATTAGAATTAACAGGATTGGTGGTGGTTAAGGGCAGCAACGACGTTACTATGTTTTGTATAGAAAATAGTTTTAAGTTATGTAACAGAACATGTATATTTATATAAGTTAGATCTGTGGGAAAACTAAATGTATAGATTAACTGAAACTAGTACCTATATTCTAACTAAGTGCAAATTTTACTAAGAATGACTAAGTTATTATGGTTGGAGTTATGGTATGCATGAGTTTTGTAATAGTTAAGTTTTAATGGATACATGTCATGTTGTATAATTGTTTTGTATGAGTTATGATTGTATGTACCATTGTATATTTTGCATTGGGCTTTGAAAATATTGTAATGTATGCTTTAACATTGAGTATAATGTAATGGAAATGTTATATCTCAATATTTGGGAATATAGATAATAGTAATTTAAATAATTATTAAGAGAATTTATGGTGTAAATAGTAGATATAGATTTGGGATTTTACAAATGTGAAATGTGAAAGAGTTTGGAAACCCGTCCTTGAAAAAAAAAGTGCAAAACTTTCTTCATGGAAACAAAAAAAAAGTCATCTTTAAGAGAATCAATTTGTTTAATCAAATTTACCCTCTCGTCCATTCCTCTGTATTTTTTGTCTTTTTACAAGATCTCGAAGAAGATGACTCTTACTATCCAGAGTTTACAAAGGCAATTTCTATGGGGAGGATGAGAGGAATTTAATAAAGTAGCATGGATTAAGTGGGAGCTAGTGTGTAAGGAGAAAAACCAAGGTGGTTTGGGTATTAAAGATGTGATGGCCTTTAACAAGGCGCTTCTTAGTTAGTGGGGATAAAGGACAATTCAGGGGGAGAAATCTCTTTTAAACAAGGTTTTACAAGCCAAGTATGGGGGCATCATGAGGAGTAACATTTCATTCTCGGTATGGAGCTGTGAATCTCAGTGGTGGAAGGATATAGTGAAGGTAACGTCTGAGGTGGGGATGAGTGCATGGTTTATGGGAACTATCAAACCTGTAATAGGAGATAAGTCATTATTCAATTTTTGGGAGGGGAGATAGGGAGGGAGGGAAGAACTCAAGACATTGTTTCCCAGATTGTATGCTCTACCCAATCAGAAAAAGGCATTTCTATGTGAGGTTGAAGGATGGAATGATGATAGTTGGAAATGGAGGTTTAGGTGGAGGAGAGAGTTGTTTAGCTGGGAGTATAAATGGGTTAGGGAGTTGGTAGGGGTTCTTGGTGGGTTACAAATGAGGTGAGATGTCAAAGATGGCTGAAGATAGATAGGAAATTCAAGTAATAATGTTCTTTACTTTGTAAGAGAAGCCTATAGTTTAGTCTGTGGGGAGTCTCAAACTTCTGACTCACACTTCTATGTTAGGCTACGGAAGTTGAAGGTACCTTCCAAGGTCTTAGCATTTTCTTGGAAGGTTGCCCATAATAGAATCACATCGAAGGTTGAACTAGCAAAAAGGAATATAATTTTAGTAGGTGATGTTTCTTGTCTGGTATGTTGCAATAATTTGGAACTTGTGTCACACTTGCTTTTCACATGTCAATCTAGTTATAAAGTTTGGATAAAATGTTATAGATGGTTAGGTTATTTATGTGTTTCGTCCTTTGATTGTCAATCTCATTTTTGGCAATATTTGCATATTTTGAAAGCCTTGGCGAAAAGGTTTAGGGATATGCTAGGGATTATTTGGTTAGTCATTATGTGGAAGATTTGGTTGACAAGAGATTTTGTGGTGTTTCAAAAAGGTGTCTTTCAATGTTGAACAAGTCTAGTAAAAATTCTTGCAAAGGTCGTGGTTGTGGGCTCATGCACTTTATAAAAATCCATCTTTTCATACTATGATTGGTCTGTCCAACCAAAATATTGTTTTTCTTTGATTAGGCAGTGAAACTATTTGCTTTTGTTTTGGCTTTGGTCTTTGTCTATGTTATGAGAGAATTTGTAAGATCTTAAGTTAACTTTCTGTTGCTAATGTAACTTTATATAATATTTTAAGTTAACATTCTTAGTTTGAAATTTGTAATATAGTTTAAGACCACTACGTTATTTATAATCTCGATTAATAAGCACACATCTTATAATTATTTTATTAACATAATTTATTAATTAAAATAATTAATTAACTACATATTATGTACTTATTGATTGACACTACATATGACATGGTGATCCAAAGGTTTAATAATTTCTCTTAGGTCTTGAGATGAGTTTGTGTTAAAATTTAAATGTAATACCCTTTGTTATATTTTTTTTCTTAGATATCTCTTAACTGAAAATTAAAAGTTATTTTTTTGAGATACGGAGGTAGATTTATTCAAGCGATAAATCCATCTGAGGAGATTTTTTTCATCCGCACGAACTAGAAATTAGAAATCGTGTGGTGACTGACTATATGTTTAAGAAGTTAAATTTTTTACTAATCCGGCTAAATCGTATATTGATATTTATTTTACTTACTTTATCAAGAAATTGTTAAATATATCCGAATAACATGTAAAATATCTTTTTTGGATCATTTAAATTATATTAATTTATCATTTCTTAAGAATTGCGACTTTATTCATTTTCTCAGCTAATTTCAAATTTTTCCTTTTAATTAATTTCTTGAGTTTTGAACATTGAAATTCATGTGAAAGTGTTAAATGAGATCCGAGACTTGTATCAGGTGTATGATCTCGTAATCAAAGTAAGGGATTGAATTTACTATCAATTACGTCATAATTAGCATCAATTTTCTTGGAAAGTAGTTTTAAAGAAAACCACTTCTCCTAAAGTTGAATTGGTTACGCGATTTATTCTTTGCTTCGACGAGATTGTCTGTCTTCTCTATGGCCTATTATAAGTGTAGTTATTTTGTCTGAAAATGTTATAGGTGATTAGGGTATAAATTTATCATATCAACTAGCTGTGAAATGATTTTTTGGCGTCTCCTAGGTTTATGTATCCCAATAGGTAGGGTACTCCTCATATCGTAAGTATTATTTGGTTATCTATTCTATAGGGTGTCTAACTTGTTAGGAATGTTTTTGTCTTTAAAGATGAATCATTCCTTCTTAACGAAGTTTGATAGATGTTCTGTTCTTATAAAGGTCTTAACGGTAGATCAAAGGTTATTATAAGGTTTCAAATGTGTTTTTTGCTAAATGGTCTTCATTCTCAGTCTTGTATATGAAGCAGATCATGGTCTAGAATGTTTAGTGGTTCTCTCTTTAAAGAATATTGTATTATCTGATTCCTGGGTTTATTTTGTAGTAAGACTTAGGCCTTGATTGATTTGGTTTTGTTTTTTAGTTTTTGAAAAGAGTTTTCAAGAATAACTTTAAAAATTGTTTTTGGAAAGAAAAGAGAAAAAAAAAAACTTTTGGTCAGTGTTTTTGAAAACTGTTTTGAAGATATAAAAATGGAAAATTTTGTTCATTTTATTAAAATTTCATTAATGAAAAGAAAAAAAAAATACTTTTGAATTTTCAAAATAAAAATAGAAAACTGAAAAATAAAACTATTTTCAGTTGGTCCTATTTTTTAATTTTTAAAAATTAAAAAACCATAACTATTTTCGAAAACTGTTTTAAAAAAATACTACTTAAACGAGTTTTTAATTTTTAAATACTAAAATATTTAAAACAGTTTTATAAAACTATAGTAAAACAAACACTTAACTGGTTGTTATTTATGTTTTTTTTTATTATAGTCTTTTCTTCTTACTGTTTCTATAATTCATAAATATTGTCTAACATGTGTGTAATTTGATCTTAATGAATTTTACTTTTTATTTAAAAAAATCAATAACGTAAAAAAATGTTCAATTCTGGTTGGTGCTGGATTATAGTTGCATCACCAATTCATGATGTATTTGTGTAGTCCAGCATCCAATTCACACTGCCGCATTCTGCACCGAATTTTGAATTTCAATTCACAAATCTATTCCTTAATATTTATATATATTAATTAATGTGTGTGCGTTAACCTAAATTGCAATTAGTTGCCGCCTTAAAAACTAATTAATCCATGTATGTCAATTCAAGAGGTGTCCAAAATTTGCTTTTAAAGGCAAATCTATTAACCATGGCGTACCGGGAATACTTCAAATAGCGTGACCTTGAAATTAAACATACCTCGAATTTTGTGCTCTTGCGAGAATCAGGCATATAAATTACAACTCTCACTATAACTAATTATGAGCGAGTACATTTTGGGATTTGATAAAGTTAGCTTACGATAAGATAAATATGTTGCTAATCTTAAACCAAGATTAGATCGTAATTGGGTCTCACTTAGCAAGGGTCATGCATGAAGGTCCCTACGAAACTTATAACTAAGTAGTAGGTAGTACGTATAAAGTCAAATGTTTATATTTATTAAGTATACTTGTCTGAGATAATCTTTAACTTAAGCATTGAAGTAGTTACATGTACACTTATCTTAATTATCCAAGAAAACATCTCATCTTGAGCCAATTCTATATTAAAAGATAAGAAAGAGACTCACAAATAATATAAATAATAAAATTTGGTTCTTGAGCGTAAAAAACATAGTGTAATGATGTAAATCTCGATTATATTTATAAGAACAACGATAAGAATTATGGTTTTTATTTTTTCTATGTATAAAATTTCTTTAAACCAACAATCAACCTTAGACATTTTTTATTTTGAAAGGCAATGAACCTTGACATTTGACAATAATATATTTTGTTTTATATAAAAAATATTTTTTATTTTATAATAGACACTTTATCAGAATTTTTCTATCACTCTATTATTTTAATTATTTTTAAAAATATTATATAGAGGTGCCTCATTACTTTTAATATCAAAGTTATATACAATTTTGATTTGTCAATTGTTCAATATAATTTGATTTCTTATTTTAAAATAGAGAGATCCAATCTCATATCTTTAAAATTTTGCAGTTTTTGTTCAATGTTTAATTTTACATACATTAATTTTTAATATTTAATTAATTAAATAATATTTTATTTTACCTTAAAGAATAGGATAGGTTTAAGATTCAATTGAACCAAAACAAACATAGATAAAATTGAAAACATAATTTAGATTTGTAGGTTACAATATGTTTTATAAAGTTATTGCTGAGTAATTTTTCCCTAATTGGTGATTAAAGAATTGAACTTATTATATATATTTTGGCAACAGTACAGGCAACATTCTAGATTGTCTTCTCCAGCTTTTCTCTGTTTAACGTTAACAAGAAAAACATATTGACGGTCAAGTAATATAGAGCAAGTCAAAGATAAGCACATTGACTAAGGATATAAAACTAAAGTAAGAGCCAATGCTAAGACTTTGAAATATGTTTTCGTATGATACAAATAATTCATATGATGATATTGCAATATACTAAAATTTAACGATGAATGATAGTCAATCAAAACACACCAAACAGAAATTGTTATTCGCTTACAAATTTTTAAGTATTAGATTAAAATAGTAAAAATACTTCATCTCATACAACAAGGTAAAGCCAAGATTTGGTATTATGATAAGCAAATCAGGTCGGTCCACCAAACGTAAATCTTATATAATTAATTTTATTTTTTTGACAATATTATATTTTTACACAAATAAATAATAAATAAATTTATAACAAATTTTATTTTATTTGTTTAACAAAGTTATTTTTATAGATTTACTTAATAATTTTTTATATTTTAATTATTATAATTATTTTTTATTAATTTTTATAAATATTATAATTTTTTAAAACAAAATAAAATATTGGTGGGTTGACGAGCTAAAATGGGCCCGTAAACTGAAAACACTAGCTAGACCTACTAAAATAATGTTAGATTGGTGGATCGGCTTGCTTCGTTTTGTCATCCCTGTTTGGTATTAATGTACAATTATTTTTAAAAATGTTTAAATAAGTTTTTTGTCCTTAAAGTTTCAAAAAAATTATTTTTAGTCATCGAAATTTAAAAATATTTTTTTAGTCCTTAAAATTAATTATTTTTTGTATTAATGTTGTCCGTTTATAAGTTCTAGTATAATTTGATTATGCTGGATGTAAAATTGAAAATTAAGAAAAGTAAGGTTGAGGATGAGAGTGATTCAATGTTAACAATTTTTTAACAACATTAACGGGAAAAGAATAATTAAAAGTGAACTAAAAACTAAAAAAATATTTTTCAATTTTAAGGATAAAAAATTATCTTTAGTTAAACTTTAACAACAAAAAACTTATTTAAGTCTTTATTTTTATATATATATATATATATATATATATATATATATATATATATATATATATATATATCAACCTGTGTTATTACATGTTAATTAGTAATTAGTAATGAATTATATTGTACGGTATATATGGAAGAAAAAAGCATACATATACTGTACTCAGACATTGATTTTTGCATGAAAATTTTCACGTGGAGTGTACAAAGAGTGGGTAAGATTAATTTCCAGTTTTGGGGTTTATATAGCATGACATATTTTCCAACATAATTTTATTACTCCATTGAAAATTTGAAGTAGTCAAAATCTATGATGACAAACGTCACTAAAATAATAACTACGTTCAGCGAAAAAACCCTAAACAATTGCATAATTCAACAGCATGCTCAAGCAGTCAAACACATATGTCGTTGCATTAATTCAAGGCTGAACTTCACTATCTTGTATCTATATATATGTTTCATTCTTGTTATAACTTATCAATTTTCTTCATTAAATTATTTATTTGAGTATAGCTAGCAATAATTAAGCTTCCGCCACCTATTACTATGATTATTCAAATTTGATTCAATCAAGCTAAATATTTAACAAGAAGGTAGAATAATTCAACTTTAAACCCCACCAATTGTACGATATGCTGATATAAGACCTTGTTTGAAAATTGAAATGGTATATAACATTTGGAATGCAGTTTATTGAAGCGATTAATTAATTTATAACCTCCACCTGCCGGCTATTGTTTATTAGTGACTAAGGAAAAAGAAGTAGAAACCAGAGAAATACACTGATCATGAAAATAAAAATTATATGTGAACATACATAACATGATTTTACACATTAATTAAATACAAAATTATCCCTTTTATTTCTTAATAAACTTCCCCCCCTCTCAAAATGAATATGATCACGTTAAAAAATATTTGTTCTAAAATAGTTGTTTCATTTTAATTTTTATTAATATCTAATATCATTTAATTTTTCAATATAATATTAATATTAAGATTAATTTTATAAAATCATAGAAAGAAGTAGTAGTTAAGATTAACCTTAGTTTGTTGGCAAAGTCTTAACCTAAATAATGATATTATATTGATTCATTTAAAGAGGAGTCAACAAAAGCTATCACAAGAAGACAAAAGAACACTATTTCATCTAGAGACTGCGGATAACTGCTCAATCAAAATGATGACTTAGAAGTGCATGAGGAATAGGATTAGGGTAAATGAGATTGTACACATGTAATCAACATTGGACAAATTTATATAAAAGCCAAATATATATGGTGAAGATGAAGATGAAGATAGACATGCGCCCAACATTTTCAGGATGAATGGCTGCACGTACCTTAGTGTACCCCATTTACACTTTGCCAATCAAGGGGGTTTGTGCCACGTGTAACTTAATATATGGTCAATTAATATAGGGTTTATGTCAATTAAAAATTATGGGGCCGTTAAAGAATTTTCTTGGTTGAATATGCACAGAAAAACTAGTTAGTAATGTGCATGGGGTTAGCATCCTATGTCTCTACTGAGAAAGAAAAACATTGTTGTGTGGCCTCAAATCATCGCATCTATTTGATTACGACTAATATGTATGTAACATATGATCATACGTATGATTGAGGTTTCTGAGTTGTAAAATTTGCTTACATGTGCAATGAGGAAATTGGCGGAAGCTATACTAGTTTTGAATCATACGTTATTTTTTTATTGAGAAAAATTAATGAAGTATATATCATATTTTCAGGAATTAGTTGTCGATCAAAAGATACTTAATTTAGGTTCATAAAAACATTTGGAGTTGTCGCAAACTAATCAGTGGTGCGTAGATAAAAGTTTGCAATTTTAAGTTTTGAGGTTAATTTCAAGTTTGTAAATTGAGTTTAGGAAAACAACTCAAGTCATCTCACCTCTATAAAATCGAGTTTTTAAGAAAAAATTTAATATATAAACGTATTTTTTAAAATAACAGGCATATCATGAAACTAAGTGATTTCGTCCTCAAACTAAGTGTGAAACACTCTAGACAAAAATCAAACATCCATAATCTTACAGATTTACACAACTCATATTATAATTTTTAGTTTTATTTCGGATTAATATTTATGAGTGAAATATTATATTTTTCACATCTAATTTCTTTAAAGACACAATTTTATCTTGCTTATAAAAAATATAATTACGTACTTTCACTATAGTTTTAGGTTTAAGATTATTTATAATGGTTTTAATTATGATTTTAATTAGGTCATACACTCATAGCGTAGAAAAATTTTAGATCACAATCCAACGTATAAAAATATTTGTTACGTCAATATTGACATATAACCCATTTTATCTTTAATTACATACTCATATTATAAATGTTTCCTATAGTATTATTAAATAATCATAAAAAACCACAAAATAAAAAAATACTTTCTAATAATTATTCAAAAACTAAAATAAAAATTAATTAAATTAATTTAGAATTAGTTGAAATATAAAATATTTATATTAAGAATATATTAAAATTAAAATTAGGGTTTTTGGGTGGCAATTGGCAAAACATGTTTCTGTGATGGCAACTAGCTGGGAAACGTAATTATAGACTGAAAGGAGCCAACTTAGACTCAACCACCACTTTTCACTCAATCTGTTTTTGGCAGTTTTTACAAGAGTCTTTGTTCAATAATGTTCAGCCTCAACATGCATCAACCCTTTTTCTATTTTATTTGAAGTTTTACCCTAATTACAATGCATATTCATTTATACCAAACTATTTATTTTTTTATATATGGATATGCCAAAACTAATTATTAAGCAACTACTATTAATTGTGTATTATATCGGGAGTAATATATGCAGTAAAGATCTTATTAGTTTTTTTTTAGTTAAAATTATTTTGAAAATTAAGGTAGAAAACTATTTGCCATATAGTATTGAGCAATTCTTGTCATGAGGAGATTTTGTACATGTATTTCAAAAAGTATATATTAATTTATGAAAGTGGGTTTAGAACCTGGCAAATAAGAGGAAATTAACAAGAAAATATACCAGTAGCTTGAATGGCAAAGTGGAGGTGCAAGTTGGAAAAAAAATTGACTCTTTAACTTGAATATTTCCTTCAATCTTTTTATATATAGCAATTATTAAAGGAGATGGGGACAGCAGGGAAATAAGAAATTAAAAAAAAAGTAGTAATTTAAAATTTTAGAGTTCGTCTTCACCACTTGTCCATGCATATCACCATGAATTGCTTCAAGTAATAGCATTAATTAGCAAAATATTACCACTGAAGCTACCTTTTGTCGTTTTCCTGTAACCCATTAGCCATTCATTATTATTAATTTATTAGGAGAATGTTAAGGAGTATTGATGAGAAAGTATTTTATTCATACATACGTATTCAGTTATGATCCTTAATATTTTTTTTAAGATCTTTAATGATTGTCCTATTTTAAAGGCATTTAATTGATTAGCAAATCTAGTATGCCTTGTGAACTTTTAGGGGTGTGTTATAATATGAATTATGTCCAAATCACAAATTTACTGATTTATTAAAATTACATACTTTTTATTTTAAAATATTTCTTTTAATTTATAATTTTAGCAAATTATAAAAGAAATTAGTTTTAACTAAACTATATAAAATTATATTTCAGTTATGTTGTTACTTTTCTTTACATTATAAAAAATTATAATTAATATTTAAAATATTTATATAATAATGATTTAATTTTCATGTTTAATAAATAATTTAATTTAAATTTTTTGTCAAAATCATTATAAATATAAATACGTATAAGATAATATGCTAAATAAAAAATATAATATTATATATATTACATACTATATAAAAATCTTATATGTTTTGCTATAAAATTAAACTTATATATCTTATCTATAACAATATAATTTATTACATATTTTTAATATATTATACAATATAAAAATATTATAATATATAATATTGAACGATTTATATAAGAATTTAATTAATTATTATAAACTGTTAATGTAAAGACATTTATTTAAAATTCTTTATTTATGATAATTTTGTTGATTTTTTTAATTAATATTTTAAAAATCGTATAAACAAAGAGCTGTAATTAAATATTAATATAAAACTTTTTTAAATTTTTAATACATATTAATTGAAATATTTATATAATATAATGTAATTTAAACTTTTAGTGCATATCCTTTTAAAATAAGAATTGTCCTAACAAGGTAGGATAAGGGATAGAATAACACTATTTTATCTGACCAATACAACAAAATAATCAATTAAAACATGATAGTATAATTATTCTACAGTATCCCCTCCACCAAACGAACCTAAAGTTAATATATAATCCAACTCTGATTAATGAATTTATTTTTTTTATTATTAAATGTCTATCTATCTCTGTTAAATGAAGCTTTTATATATAAAAGCTGAATAATGCATGTGTCAGGAGAGCAAAAGCCGATTATGATAGCATATAATTAAGTGGGAGGATAAAAGGCTTATATATAAGGGTTAAATACACATTTTTTCATAATGGTAAATGCTAAAATCATGTTAAAAGTAATATATATAAACACACGGTTGTTTTCATCTTTTTAAACTTTTTTAACGTAATATGTGAGTTTCAAAATAAACTATCCAAATACGCTAACATATAGTATTAGATTTAAAAGGGAAAAAAAAAGTATCCACACATGCATATAAGTTTCGATTGGATCTGCAGTGCAGAGAATATTTTTTTTTTCTTTAAACATATGCCTCAGGTTCAATCCTTATTTGTGCAAAGAAAATAAATACTATTGAGAAAGATGTCAACTCTTAAATAAATCTCATAGAGAGATTTACCAAAAAATAAATTACTAGTTTAATTAAGTCATCTTTGAGTACAATAGTATTTAAAATTATAATTCCCCCAAAAAAAACACTTAGAAAAAAGAATTTTGCAGGCTTAATTAATTTTAGATAGACGAATAAATTTGAAATTATTGTAAAAAGTAATTAGACATTTAATTAATTAGTTAAAGCTGTTTTACCCAGCCATTTCAACATGTGATGCAAGTGCTACCAATTTAATTTATAATTTATATATAAAAGGAATGTTTTGTGTCAAAAAGATAATCAACGTTAGCATGATTTGTTTTTCACCAACCTTTTGCTTTTGTAGATTTGGGTGTTAAAGTTAATGGGCACCATATTGCTTTACTTTATATATTGGTCATTCTAATTTGTCCACGTCAGAAATATAGTAATCTATTTGCCACAATGCAAAGAGAAATAAAGTTATACAATAAAAATAGACTAAAATATAATGATTCATGTACTATAAAAAGTAATACTTGTATGAATAAGTGATGGATATTGGATACCCTTGTGTAGAAAAATATTGGTACTTTTACAATTTTCTACGTTGTGGAGAAAAAGTAATTAATTAAGGATTAACTTTTCAAAATGAGAAATTAATGCAGCTAGCAATAACGTGACTGGAGGCTAAACAAGCTTTGTATATAACCAGCCGCACGTGAATGAGGCAAAGTATGTACATAGCCAAACAGCACCTTCCTTCCCTTCAACGATTCCTTTGTGTTCACATTCACAACTATGAACTAATTTATATGTCTTCATCAAATTCCTAACTTTTCCCTTTTCACACCTAAAAGGCTAAAACACCTCAACTTCCACCTTTACTATACCTGCTACTTAATTTCGAGATAAATTCTGGCCACAAACTCTTATAAATTCTATATGTGCTTTAATTTCTGTTAATTTTTTTAAATAGTACGCGTTAAATTGCCAAAAAGGTTTGTAAACAGTAATTAAAGTGCTAACTAAAGACTGGCTTTATGTTATTATATATTGCTATGGAATCATGTGGTGATGGACTTAACTAATGAGAGGCCACTATACACATGAAAAACAATTATATATATTGCGTATGTCATAGTATATTGGATAAGATTTTGTTGCGGGCATTTTTCAATTTCTTAACCATTAACATCAAGATAACAATTAGATTAATAATTAATAAACAATATACTAAATCAATATATAATTATATTATCTTTTATATTTTTTTAGTAATAATATATATTAACTTATTATATACGATTTAAAAAAAAAATTAAACCATTTTGCAGGAATAGTTTTATGTCCAAAATAATTTTTTTTATTTTAAATTCTATTAAATTAATTGGATATAATTAAATACTTATTTTAATTTTTAAATATCCAAAATACAAATTACTAGTTTATGACCATTAAAAAATGCTCTAACAAAGAATGAGTTGAAGATGTCTAGTTGAAGCCAAAGTTTAGTGGAAAATATATAGGCTAAAGTTGATGAGGCGAATATATATGTCGGGTTCGGCTAAAAGAGGACTCAATTGGACTCGAGACAAAGATGAACTTAGCTGAGTCAAAGAGATTCAACTAAGGTTGGGGTAAGTCAAACATATTTTAATTGAAATAAGTTAAAAGATGTCCTATATTAGGTCGAGTTAAAGATGTACCATTAAGATAAGTATGTCATGCTTAAGGTTGAGATAAATGCTTTGAGTATGTCATACTTGTGCGAAAGATGTATTAGTCAATCAAACAATACCCTAGCAAGGTCAAGTCGATTATGTTATAGTTGAGATTGAATCAAACATGTCTTGGTCGAAATCTAGCAAAAGATACATAGACAAGGTCGAGCCAAGTATGTCATCATTGAGGTCAAGCTAGCCAAACATGCCTTGATCGAAAGATGCCCAAGGCAAAGCAAAACCAAAGATGTGCTATTGATCAAGTATGTTGTCATTGAGGTTGAGCAAACTATGTATTAACCAAAATTGGCCGAAACATGTCTTGAGCAAGCTCGAGACATAGAAGTCACGATTGAGCGAAACATGCATTAATCAAGCCTATGAATTGTCAATTAAGTTGAATATTTCACAATCAAAATTGAGTCAAATATACATTGATCGAAAGTAGTCAAAAGATGCCTAGTTCAAATATCTTGTGTTCGAGGTTAAACCGAAGACCTCAAGGTCGAGCTAAACATAACTCATTCAAACAAAATATGTTGTGATCGATGTTGATTCGAATATGTCTCAATTAAGGTTTGCTAAAGAAACCATATTCAAAATTAAATAGCTTTTAATTATACTAACATTTAAAAAAGTTAAATCTAATTTCATTAATTAAATTAATGTGAATTTTAAATCTAATCCATTGAATTTCATTGAATAAATATTGAATTTTTTATTTTTAAAAAATTCAATATATGTTTTTTATCAATAATTAAATAATATTTCAGAGGTTATTAATGAATTGGTTAGCTTTATTTTGATTTTTTAATTTATGCTACGTGGGAAATTGGTTTCTTATTTTTCACAAATTAATTAAGTTGGTTTTTAAAAACATATTTTAATGATGTTATTATCAAATTTTTTATATTTAAACTTCCGATTATAATTTTTTTTCAAAATTATCAACTTCATTAAAAAATTAAATCTTCTTTTATCTCAAATTGTGAGAAACATTTTTTTTTCTTTAAACCCTAATATCTATTTTATTTTTAAATTTAAAACTTAAATTTAAGAGTTACAAAGTGAACTGAATGGTTAAGAAATGAAAAAAAAAAAAGAAGAAAAAGGATGAGAATACAAAATTTCATTTAAAAAAAAAGAAGAAGACTAACGTATCTGACTACTATTATTTGTCTATAAAAATGAAAAAAAAAATTACACGTTTAAAAAAAAACATTGTAGTTCTTTAACATATTCCAATAAATTACTTGATTAAACATTTTCTTATCCTCAAAATTAGTTAATACAAAAGGCACAAATAGTGTATTTCAAACTATATAATTTTTTGTAATTAATTTAAAAATTATATTGTAATTTTAAAAAATAACATTTTAAAAAATAAAATTTTAAATATAAATAAATATGTTATGAATTTATTTTTTACACTTCTCCATATAATATAAGTTGTTGAGTTTTATAGTATTTCCTTTAAAAAAATATTTAAGATAATTTTTAATTGACTAAAAATATATAAAAACTATATTAACGGTGCAAGAAAACTAATCTCACACATAATTTGAATATAAATCTCTATCAAAATTTGGAATTTATAATTAGTAATTTGAATTTAAATTAATCAGAAATTTCCTAGATATAGATACGACTTGTAATAATTTGAATGAAAAAGGTTTGATCAAAGAAGTAAGAATAGCTATCGTGTACGAAAATGCACAAAAATCAAACCGTACTAAAAATTGGTACCTAAACTTTAGCATTGCACATTTACACTACTATAACCTCCCTTTAATTTGGAGACAAAACAAAAGGCAAAAGCCGCCACTTTAATTTGTTTGATAGACCCCTTTTGACCACAACTTTTCCACGTAGGAACATGGAAAGAAACACACTTCTTACGTGGAATTAATTACATTTGACTCATTCATTTGTCACGTAACCATCTTAACTTCACCACCCAACTCTTATATATCAAGCCAACTCTCTTGCAACCCCTCTCTCATTCTATTTTTCTATCATCACTTCATTCATCAACCAAACAAACCAACCTTGATTAGTTCCACACACCCCTCTCTCTCTTTCTCTCCCTCCCTCTCTCTCTCTTTCTCTCTTCTTGTAAAATGGGAAACTGTTTGAAACATCAATCATCTGCAAGATACAGTGATGATGACGACAGTGACGATGATTATAATTTTCTATCAGGGGAGAAGGGTGCTTTTGGTGCCACCAAAGTTGCCTCTACAACAAAAACGGTCACTGAGGTGAAGATCAAGATCACAAAGAAGCAGTTAGAGGAGTTGTTGAGCAAAGTGGATGTGAGGGAATTGAGGGTGGAGCAGGTTTTGTCTCAATTGATGGACCATAGTGGAGGGTACCAATCACTTCAAAGGCCTTGGAGACCAGCACTTCAGAGCATCCCTGAAGTCAATTAATTGAGTTACAAAACCATATAACTTCATCTTACTTATATAAATATATAGCTTAGGTTGTGTCTATTAGTGATCGAGTGCATGGTGGTTGCAAATTAAAGAGAATTGGCCTATTGGGTCAATCCTGATTCTTGCTTTCATGTAAGAGGGTTAATTTGTTAGTTATATAATATATTATTGGTAGGGGGAAACAAGGGTGCTTCCAGTTTTTGTTCTTTGTACATATATACGAAACAAGAGAGTGTACCCTTTGTGCTACCTGAAATGAGACTTGTTGCTTTAATTTTTGTTTCTTTAGCTCTTTCCTTTTCATATCACCTTCCCCTTTCTGATTTTCTTAAGGATGTCAAATTATGTGAGAAAATTAAATGAAAGGACTTTAGCATGTTAAGAACCATGGGATCTTAATTTTTTTCAGACAAATTCAACTTAATTAGATATATTATGGTGTTTTAATTTGTACTAATTCTAAATCATATTTGGAATTTTACCTTGTTATAACTTAAACTTAAATTGAATTTTAACTTAAGAACATCAGAAATGACGTCAATTTTGCGTTTTTATTTTTCTGTGAGTGATCTGCAGCATGTGCTCTACCTTTTGGTGGCTAGCTAACTACTAATATATGATCATTGAATGGCATATGGATATGGGTGCCCTTTGGAATTTGCTTTGACAATTTGGCCTCCTTTGCATCCTAAAAGCAAAAAAGCATTTAGATTTGTCACAGATTTGGAGTTAATCATCATTCCCTAATATTGCGCGTTTGGATTTGAATTGTTGGATTACCATATTGATATAGATTGATGGATCTAATTAATAAAGTAATTCACTTTAGTAACTTTTTTTTATTAGTTGTCCAGTTTAATTGTGAACTGCTACGCAGTTTAATTTTTTTTTAAATTAATCTGTGGAAAAGGAAAGGAAGATGAAAGTACACGTGTTTGGGTATTGTAATTGACTTGACCATGCTCTCCAATTTTGATTTTGATTTCTATTAATAAATATCAATACTCCTTTATAATTTAGATTTCCAGTTACTCCTTCTTCCTAGCGTCATAATTGTTTAAATTTGTAAACTTAATTCAACTTTATGGCAATTATCACCCAACATACCTCAATTAGAACAAAATTATTTTAATTTAATTAAGGGTTTGATATTCAATTTTTAAGTACGGGACTGTGTTAATTAAATATTTAGAGGTAAAAATTGATCATTTATAGTTGTCGAATAAAATTGTCTTAAACACAAATTGAATATCTTGTCTTCCATATATAATAGTTGAGATCTATATGTTAAAATAACTTTTATTATAATTATCAAGTTGTAACAAATATATTTTTTTATTAGATAGATGTGAGAGTGAGTATGCATACGTATTAAACTAAATATATAAAATTCCTAGCAATTTTCGTTTCAGTTAAACGTTTTAATCTGTAACATGCCGTATTAATTATTTTGTATAGATGTTAATTTCAAATGCTAGCTGTCTCAATGTCAGGTTGTTTAAGTAGTCATATTTGGTTTTCGAATTTCAACAGTAAGGAAAGAAAAAAAAATCTCTTGAAGAATTAGTCTCAGAATATTGTAATGCTTCTAGTCCAAATCTCACAATATTGTAATGTTTGTAATACAAACAGATCTATAGTTTTCCAACAAAGAATATCTGTAGCTTAGTCTACGAAAATATTGCTAGATAGGCATCTCGTGATAACATATCACTGGTTTGGAAAAAATAATAAGTCATCAATATTGAAATGATCCTTTTCAACATACTGTCCCCTCTTATTTACATATGTATATGTATATGTATTATCTTTGAACTGGTTAAACATTCTACAACATTTTGAATAGTATATACGTGTATTTTATGAAGAGAAATAGTAAAATATAAGATGCAGCTTGAGACCGTGATAACACTTTTCTTAAAGATTTTGTATATTCAACTCATAATAAATGTCATTTTGAAATTGTAAAATTCTTCAGAATATGATAGGTAGGTTCTTCTAAACGAATTAAAACAGACCAACACCCTGTTTCATAATGGGTGGGAGGGGAGATATTAATATTTGGGCTAATTTTTAAAAAAGGAGAGAGGGGAATGAGGGGCTAATTTTAGTTTTCCTAGTTTTGGAGAAGAAAAAAAATTGATTAATTAATTTTATTTAATTTTACTAAATTATCATTTTTTTTAGGATTTTAAATGGGTGTTCAATATCACTGTTTTTTCCCTTATCATATATGTTTTCATGCACTCTAAAAATTTCTCTTCTCTCTTTAAAAAGTTTCTATTTTCGTGTTTTCTTTTAGGAGATGTTTGTTTTATGAATTAAAAAATCATCATCATCCTAAACCACCAAGGTTTAAAAATGAAAGTGTGATCATTTAATTGCGTCTGAATATGGCACCTCCAAAAGAGCTCAAATATAAAACAAGAATCCACAACAATAATCTTCACCAACTCCTCCCTGCTACACTCTAAGGGTGTCCGAATAACAACTTTTAAAACTATGAAGCTTCTTTTCTATATAGTAAATCCAAGTGTCAAAACTTGTTTGAGTTTAATTAAAAAAATGCTTTGCAGTAAATTTGTTTTTGAGTTCCCATGTTTTGAAGGCGAGGATTGGCATCATGGTGAAAAAGGGCACAGCCTTTTGGGGTAAAGAGGTATCAAAAAGCTAGTTGGAGAAACAATGATTAGATAACAATATTTATTTTATCACAAGAATATTTTTTTTACCAATTACTTAGGTCAATCACCTGATGATGACATTCCATAGCATTATAAAACCTATATAAAATCGTAATATTATGCTTCCAAATTTTAAAAATGTGTCAATTGGTGTTATATCCATGAGTTTATAACGTTAACCGTTAAGTCTAACGATGTTGACTAACACGTGGATGAAATAAGTTGACGTGATATTGAATTGAATTGTGTTAACATATTTTTAATCCTTTTTGTATGTTTAGCAAATGAACACACCAGTTTATTGGTGACAATGTGTTCTTTGTTCCCAAAATTGTGTCTGAGTCTGTCTACCATGGATCTTACAACTCCATAGTCCATACTTTCACTCCTACTCCACACCCATTTACTTTCTCTCTCTTTTTTCCTGCTATTTCAATTCAAGCTTTCTCTATCTTCTAGTCATGAGTTGGATGTCATGATTGTTGAAGAAGATTTGAAGAAACTTTGATAGAGCTATCTCAAGTCTTAGTATTTTGTAGGTTTTGGTTTTTCTCTTCTTAATTCATTTTACGGTACCAAACACATTTCAAATGGTGTGATACTTATATTGTGTGTTTAATTGGGCATAAGTATGTGATTTATTTGTTTGAGTGTTTTATTTCTATTATTTTTATGATTAATTCTAGATCTTTATGATGTTTGCTTGTTTGGAAAGCATAGGTGTCAACATTACTAAGCTAAGTGTTAATTTTCCTCAAGAGTAATCAATTACGTAAGTTGGTAATAAATTATCTTAGCTAGTTGAAACAAGTAGAAGACTCATAAAATCTAAGTTTTATCGGGAGTTAATCAATTACCCTATTTAGACAATGATTACCCTGCGAGAAAACTTGGTAACTCATTGCAAGCTCTTTTCAATAAGCGATTATCAATATCAGATAATTGATTATCATAGATAAGGTGCATTTCTGAGCTATTTTGATTGAATTACCAGGTTACAAACGGTAATCAATTAACATAGACTTTTACTCATTTTTAAACCTTTTTCAATTAGATTTCTTTAACGAAACAAACGAGTTTTTAGGTTTTTATGAAAGAAAAAGTGAATTTCAAGAGAGAAAATCTTTGAAAATGAAAGAAAAAAAAAACCCAGAAATGCTTTGGTTGAGTTTCAAGAATCATTGATTGAAGGAAAAAGGAATAAAAGAACTACACTATTGTGTTTTGGGTATTTTTCACGTAAGGTGATATTGTTCTTAACCCAAATCTCTATTTTTGTGCATGTTCGATAATCTCTTGAGGTGTGTTCTTGAGATTATTGTGGAATCTCATGATAAGGTGTCATGAGTGAGGCTATTGTGTGTCACAGAGTGTCATGGTTTAGAAATCTTTTGTGAGGTGCAAGAGTATGCCTCTCTTTTTGTTGAATGTGTTAAATCTTTCTGTAAATTGTGTATGTGTGGAATGCATGTATATGATTTTAGTGAAAAACAAATAAGTGAAAGGTTGTATCTGAAAACTGGATATAGGTCATTGAGGAATGAACTAGTATAAACACTTGTGTCAATATCTCTCTATCCTTACTTTTTTTATTGATCAATTTTGTGTTGAATTTTACTGCAGTGATTAAAATCTTTGTATGTGTAATATTATAATCTTGAACTGGTTAGTTGGATATATTGCAAATATTGAATTAAACAAATCATTGATGATTTTATATTGGTCTCGATATTGTCTCTATCTTGGAATAGTTGATTCGATGTGCAGGTTCAATTTTTAATTGAAGTTTTCTTTTAGAACTCTTATATAGATTTTGAAGATTTCTTAAATGGAAAATTTTGTTTTTGGAAAACTCTGATGTATTGTGAAAATTATAAAAAGCTTTGAAATTTATTCAACTCCCATTCTAAATCCCCTTGGAATCAACATTGGAATTGGGACTTGAAATACACCGTTTATTAATCCAAAAAAAAGAATTATAAATTAAACTTCTTTCTCTCTTTCTCATAACCTTTGTCCCCCCCTTCTTATTCTTTCTTTCTCTCATTCATTTTTCCTCACCCCTTTGCTTCATTTTCTTTCATTCTTATCTCTTCCAATATTATTGTGTTCCATTTATTCTTAAATTTCTTACCTAGGAAAAAGTAATGAAACCCAAAATTTCTATTCATTTCGTTTTTGTTTCTGGAACTAAGTTTGGTAACTTTTAATGTTAAGGATAATGGTATGAGGAAGAAAGAGAGTACCTAGTTTGCTCATTTTGCCTCTTTAAGGTAAACTCGTAACCTAAAGAATAAGCTATTGACAGGTGTTAGCTTTAGGTAGAATTATTTTTAGAATGTGGAGCACTACTTTTAGGATTTTTTATGATTACTCGTAAATAGGTAGAACTTCAGACAAATTTCTAAATGTTGGAAATTTTATTGGCGTTTAGATCTGTTGATTTTCACCTTGCACAGTACTCCTGAAGTTGTTAGAAAGCAATTTGGTTGACATTTCATAGTTGTGATTGATTTAACGATCATTATGGCTTATTTTAATATTTTATAATTTAATATTTTAATTTATCTTATTATATTTTAATGTTATTTACTTAATAAGTTCGGGAAATATATGCTTTTATTTGATTTTATACTCTATGAAATTTATTTCAAAGGTTGAGAGATTTTTAAATTTAAATTGATTATATTTGACGAAATTGGAGATTTAATTTGAAAGAAACTTTGAGAAAATAAAATAAATTGATATTTATATTAATGGGATCTATGTTAGAACCTCATATTTATATTTCATATGATTTATGTTTTACATTAATGTAATTCATTTCAAATTTTCTTATTTAATTAAACTCATTGGTTTAGTAAGTTTTATATTGAGAAATGTT
Organism: Psophocarpus tetragonolobus; assembly: GCA_037954015.1. NCBI lineage: Eukaryota > Viridiplantae > Streptophyta > Magnoliopsida > Fabales > Fabaceae > Psophocarpus > Psophocarpus tetragonolobus. The sequence goes on from CM075694.1 coordinate 34,917,876, forward strand.
TTTATTGAAGAACTCATGCATGAGTATGTTTCCTTTCTAGTTCATGGTGGTTATTAGGCTCTCATAAAGTCTTTGTAACTTACCTTCTTTTTATTATTTTTTATCCAAATTCCTAGGGAGCTAAGTAGCTTGTTGTTGACATCTTCATTTGTTTTAGCTCTACTATTATTTCTTTTTGTTATACCTGTTTTGTCTTTGCAGACATTTTATGTTATTTTTGGGGGCTAATTGTACATTATGCAGGTATAGAAAGTCTAGTTATGAAGTTTATATTTAGATATTGTATATTTGATGTTGTTGAAAACTCTAGCCGGTGAATTATATCAATAATAATTCTTTTGTAAATTTTGGGATATTCAAAATATAAGAGAGACTTTGTCAAAAATTCTGTAGAACCTTAAAAGTATGCTTATTTTGAAAAATTATTTGTAAGCTATTGTTATGTTCTTATTAGACTTACTATGATAAGGATATTAATCTCTACGTCAGTCATGACCTTAAATTTGGGTAGTGACACAATTATCATTTTCTCGCTCTAGTAAAGTGCATGTGAAGCTTGCTGATAGATATGTGTCTTAATAATCCAAACGGGTCGCTTTCCTTTTTTTTATTTAGGCGTTTGAGGTGTTTTCCTTCTACTTTTTCTCTTCATACCCTTTTCTTCTTCTCTATCTCTTTGCTCTCCATTTTTTAGGATATGTTACATCATCTTCTTTATGCCCCTACTTCATTAACTCCCTTTCATTTTGTCACACACTCTAGGATAAGTGTAACATCTCATTTTTTAAAAAAATAGAATATTAATAAAATGTGTTATTTATATTAATAGCCTAATTAATATTGTAATTATTATAATAAATTAAGATTGTTTTTAAATAAATAATTATGGGTGTAAATAGTAAGGTAGGTTAAGTTGTGTTTGATTTTAGAAGCCCAATAAAGGGTTAAGTGAAGGTAGAATTAGGGGTCTCTGAAGGCTGCAGGGGGTTTCACGTTTTCTAACTCGAGAGAGGGAGAGAAAACAACAGAGGAAACCTTGCCATGGGAGTTTGAGGAGCAATTTCAAGGAGTTAAGGCTACACCTTTCACAATCAGGATCATCTCTTCAAGGTAAGGGGGGAGTGAGATTAACTTATAGACAAACATATGTAAGAAATAGGGTAGTGAAGGCGAATCATAAACCTCTGTAGGGATCAAGTTTTATGCAATTGACTTATTCATTTGTTGCTATGAATGAACGTTATAAATGATTAAATATGAATAGCTCTAAATATGTAATCGATTCATGTTCTGTTGGGGATCCCTATGTTATTTGAATTGCTCTATAAGCATAGGATTATATGTGGTTATGAGTTTTCTTCCATTGAGGAGATCAATGGAACAATTGATTATTATTAATGTGATTAGAGGGTGCAATGATAAGTAAGTATTATAGATAGAGAAGTAGAAGTTTGAGGGTTTAAAGTTAGAATTATATGTTTAGAACCTTATACAAGTTGGATTTTTGCTATCTGGAAATTTTTGTATAAACATACATTAGAGTTTCTGTCATATCATTTTGTGTCAGTAACCAAATTGAGTCAAGTTTGCTGGTTTAGAAACTAGATATTTGAGGCTACATTTTAGACTCAAGAATCATGTAAATACATTGAGAATAGACTGAGTTATATGAGTTTGAAGTTGAGTCTCCTATCTAGTGTGCGAAACAAAATTTGTGAGTTGTGAGCCCTGCTAGGTAACCTAGATGGACTTATTAGGCTTCATGTTCTTCATAAAAATTTTATATCTCTATGTTAAATTTCTAACAGATTTTTAATGAATAAAAAAGGATATATATAACTCAAGTTATGATAAAATTAGTAACTAAAGGTCGAGCTGCTAGAATTAGGCGTATTGCAATCAACATTCACAATTTTTGGACGAGAAAAGAGATAGGAAAACGATATATTTTGAGAAAGTGATATTCATGAAAGTTCTAGCCCTAGATGTTAATGTTATTAGTTTCACCCCAAAAAGATACCTGGAACTAAAGTTATGATAAAATTATTAACTAAAGGTTAAACTGCCAGTATTAGACATATTACAATCCACGTTCATGATTTTCGGATGAGAAAACCGATAAGAAAAAAATGTAATTTGAGAAATTTGTCTTCACAAAAGTTGTAGAACTAGATGTTATATAACTAATAACATTATTTTCACCCCAAAAATCATACCTAGATCTCAAGTTATTATCAGATTAGTGACTAAAAGTCAAACTGTCAGGATTAAGTGATAGATTCATGTTTGCTCCAATTTTTAAAATAGTAAACATTTGTTTTACCTTTTGAGGTAAACATAAGAGTTGTAGATAAATTTCTTAGCTTTTAAACTAAATAAGATATCACGTTTATACTCAACAAAGGTTATAGAGATTATTAGAAATGAGTGAGGAAATCTCCAAAACTTTATAAAATATTATGTTGAGTTATGAATGTAATAATCCTATGGGTATATGTGATAAAATTGATATATTCAATATTATAATGATATTTTGTGCATGAGAATATGTGTTTTGTATAATTTTTTTTTAAGACTTATTTGTGCTAAGAGTTAAGTCTAAGTTGTTGCTTATCAATGTGTGAACTCTAAATTGCTTGATTATTTGTGAAGTTTGGACTTTGTTTAGAAATTCTTAAGTCTTTTTTTGTATAGCCATATATGTTTAGATGTGTGATGTATCTTATGATTTTGAGTGTCGGGGATGATTAAATGTTTGAAAGTTATTTGAGGTGTGTGAATTTTGGGATTTGTTTCAATGTGTGATATTGATGTTGATTATAATTAAATGCATGTTGTGTTGATGATGATGGCTAGGGTGTGCCTGACGAGGTGCCATCCCAGCTGCGGTTGAGGTCGGATTGTGATGACATAATTAATTATTGATATTGAGTTATGTTACATGACATGATGCATAGATATGGCAGTCTAAGAGGCTTGTAAGGATCGCTCATTGTGAGGCGCTCTATAGCAAGTGTCTTAGGTTGTGTTGCATTACACGGTTGTACCTACGTGTTACTGCGTAGAAGAGGACCGCTTCGGGTAAGTACTTGAGAGAGCATACATGAGTTGCATTGCACGAGCATCATTGGCATGTCTTGAATTTGATAAGGTCGTGTCGTTTCATGTGATACATTGTGGGTGGTAATGTTTCTTGTTTATGCCGCTTAATTATGTATGAGCAGATATCTCACTCCTTATCTGTTTGTGTTGCTTGAGCTGAACACCCATAGGTTAGAAAGATGCTGAAGAGGTAGAGGTCGGTAATGTCTGAGATTAATGTGAATTCTATGCTCTGATAGATATGACATTGGAGCTTTGCGACTATATTAGGATGTTCGAATTATTTCCTTATATTAGAAATTATATCAAATATTTCTCAAGTTTTTTTCCTTCTTTTAAGTTTTCAATTATAAAGGCTTATCATTTTATCAAAGATGAGGTTCTGTTGAAAGGACTTTTGTGAACCTTTTTACCTAGTTAAAAGACTTTTATTTAATCATGTTATGTTTTATTTATCTGGGATGAGAGAGTGCCACAGGGTCCATGGTGTTGTATTACATGATCTCGAAAATTCTTTTTTCTATGTATATAATGCTCAGAACTTTAATTGTAAGTTAATAGGTGTAATGGATCTATGTAAACTAGTAGTTTATATCCATTTGACCATGTTTTAACTCAATGTAAAGATAAATCATTTTCTCTTTCATCACTTGTTTAATAATAACTAATTCGTGGTGTCACAATGTGAGCCTTTTTACCTAAGTGACAAGTCTAGTTATTTAAATCAATAAATTTCTATATTATTTTGTAAATTAATTAATAAAGCGTTTGGGTGTAGAAGGGTGTCACAACAAGATTGATGCTACTTTGAGTGATTGGGTTCACTTAGTGTTCACTTGGTGCCACTGCTTCATTAAACCCTTCTCATTCTTTCTAAAAGGTGCTTTGTAGTGGGGTTAACTTACAAGAATGCTTACTAATTATCCTTGTTGATTGATCAAAACAGGCAGGTTTCTCTTTGCAACAATTGGGATAGATTTTAACAAATGGAGAGCTTGTTTTGCCAATGCACTAGCATAATGCAAACATGAATATGTTCTGTCCATTATCTGCTTCGTTCCATTCATTTATTTAACCCCGTATTGAGGGAAGTTTTTGGAAAGTGGACATCTTGAGAGCTTAACATAATTTACTTGGAATTTAAATACAAAAAGTGAACATTTGATGCATTTGGAACAAGTTATTTACATGAGTTTTCATCCTTTATAATTGTTTCTAATTCACTGGAAACACAATAGCTTTTTGTGAGTGAGACTCAAAAACTTCAATTTTTGAAGGCAGTGCATACTCATCAGCACAACCGCAAATGTAAGAACTTGCTACTGTAATAGAGTTTTACATGACAGTTGAGAACAAAATGAAAAGTTAAAACTGTTGAAATTAATAAAATATTTAGATAAAATTTTATGCAAAAAAACATAAATTAGATAGACCTGTATATAGAAGTAATTTGATGAAGCAAATTTACCTTGCATGAAAATGTAAGAACCATATGCACTAGAACAACCCTACACTGACTTATAGGTCAATCATATGACGGACCTAATTGTGCTGTAGAGACTGCAGTCTCTCGATACCCTTCTGTAGTTAACTTTATTAGAGATTGTGAAATTGGGTCTAACTCAACCTCACAAATCGACTTACAAGGTGAGATTTGCACCTTATTATATACTTTTGTTTAACCATATCACTAGCTAAAGTGGGATCTCCAACACACTCCCTCACACCGTGAAGTTTATATTTGTGAGTGGTCTGATAGCGGCCGCCTGATAACAAGTGACATGATAGACCTAACAACAATGAACTATAAATTTAACATTTTATGGGTGATCCATTAGCGGTTGATGAGTGCAAAGTTTTCTACATTACTACTAACAAAGACATTGGTCGTATGTAGTAACTGATAAATATTGTGTCAATCTCATAAGGACTTGGAAGATACCTAAAAAATCTCAATACTTTCTACTTGTACAAACGAAATGATAAAAATTTAACTAACACTACGAAATATAAAGTAAATAAAGAAAATAAAAGTAGTGGTTACACGTATGAGATTCAGTTAGGTTTGATTTTACTAACTTATCCCTCAAGTGCATAAATAAACTTAAAACCCTCGTTCACTACCCATGTTCCCATCATCCATAAGGACATCCTTAACCTCGATCCCTTGGAAGCAAAGAACTAAGTTATTTGGGCTTTAGACCGTGGATCTCTCACAGAATCTAAAGTCAAATAGCTTGCATTAAGAAAATGGGTTTTACTCTCTCCCGACCAATAAAACCCATTGGGAGTTATTGTCATTTTACAAGTCAAAATCCTTTCTCGAACTTATTCAACAAGTAAAATCCACAAAAGATAAAGAAAATAACCCACAAGGTAAAGAAAAACACCAACATTAAATAATAAACTTAGATTAAAGAGAACAAAAATACATGAGAGTTTAGTCTCAATTACATCAAATCCTAACAAAATAACAACCTAACTGACCATTAGGATGGATGAACTCGAAAGATTGACGAAGATGGGTTTAAAGCATACCCTTGGTCTGCAAGGTGTGTAAACCCCCTTTCTCCAGCAAAAGACGTGCATATATAATCATCGATTCGTACGCAAGCGCTAGGCGACCATAAATGGGTGTTGGGCGTCACTTTGAACATGTCAACTCTACTTAGCATTAAGCATTGGACGACCATGAATTTAAGGCGTTGGGCGCCCTTACTTGTGTGAGTGTTGGGCGACTAGAAACTAGGCACTAGGCGTCCAGTATTACCAAAATACCCCTCTCAGCCAAGTAGTGTTGGGTCCTCACATCTTGATCATTTGGCGCCTAGAAGGTATCACAACACAAACAAATTCAAATCTACTGTCATTTCTTCAGTTTATCTCACAACCTGACTCATAATAACTAAAATAGGAAAATAAACATAAAATGTTCATAAATCTAAATCTAAAACTAGATTTCTAATTCTATCCAATTTTAACTAAAAATAGAGGAAAACAATGCCTTAAATAAGAAGAGATTAGGATAACTGTTATTTTACCTATGTAAAAATAGGTATTTAAATAGTTATTAGCGGCCCAATAAGCCCAACAACAATAATAAACCACTAGGATAGACTCTGATACTATATTATAAATGATGAAATTGAGCCTAACTTAACCTCACAAATCGACTTATAAGAAGAGATTTGCATCTCATTATATACTCTTATTTAGCCATATCACTAGTCAATGTGGTATCTTTGACAAACCTGCTTTTCAAAAGAGTTGAAAATGGTGCCACACGTTGAGGGGAGAAGGTCAATAGATGTTGAGCGAAGGAAAGAATGGAGAAGATTGTTTGGAACTTCACTATCCTCTATGAGTATTGGTTTATCAAGGTTGCTCCAGGTGAAAATTATTGAGGAGGCAAAACTCGAGATGCATCCGCAGTCATCCAAGTGGAATGAATAGGGGAAATTATTGAGCCCTAAATCATAATTAACTATACTCAAAATTAAAATTAATTAAATGCCAAGTCATATAATTTCATCCATGTGGCCTGCCAATACCTTTAAACTTAAAAATGAATATTGTAAATGTATAGATGGTACTAAAAACGTCTCTAATAAGAGAAGTTTGTAAAAATATTTGAAAAATTAATGAGTTGCTTGAAATAACTCTCCCATTAGAACAATCCATGACAATTTAAGTTGTTTAAAAAGTAAATGAATTGTTTGATGCTTGTTGTTTATGATTAGAAAAAGATAATTTTTCACGAAATTTGCATAAATTAATAACAATATACAACTGAAAAAAATTAAAAAATTTGCATAAATTTATGTATCTTAATAAATTACGTAATACTATAGAATTATCAAACTTTTTTTTAATGTTATAAATAACTCATAAAATTGCTCCTACTTAAATTGACACCTTTTTAAAATTTAGAATATAATGTTATAACATGTAACATGATATTTGAAATGGAAAAGATTTAGGGACACGATGGTATTTAAGTCTTAATTAATGTTGAAAACAAAAGCAAAACGGCGGCGTTTAACTACTTCAGGGTAAACCTACGTCCCTGTTTCAGCGCAAAACAGTCACAGACTCATATACCAACACTAACGGGAGTGGCGGGTGCGAAGCGGCGCTCCTCCATCCCTCATCGCGTCGCACTCTCTCTCCTCCGCTCTCCGCCGCTACCATGGCGGAACCCACGGTGATACCGAACTTCCAACCAAAACTCAGCCACGAAGCGAAACTCAAAGAACTGCTCCACAGATTCACCTCGCTAGAGATAAAGCTATGCTCCGACGCCGCAAAAGAGTTCGTGAAGCTTCTCAAGTCCGAGATCGGCGGTGACCTCCTCTGCGAGTACGTGCGCGGCTCCCCGAAGTGCTCGGAGCTTCTCGACGCGTGGAAGCTTCGCGAAGGAAAGCAGGGCATGAACTACGTGTTCGACCTAATCGCCGCCATTCTCAGCCACAGTAAAGGTAAGTATAACCCTAGCGACGCCGAAAGTGTGAGTGTGAGTAAAGATTTGGATAAATTCGCGCGGTTACTTGTTTCGGAGCGGTTGAGTGATATCCACAAGGAGGTGAACAGCAAGGAGTGGCGCCGGCAGAAGGCGGCGCTGTCGCTTGCGGCGTCGATCGTGCGGCGAGGGGGAAGCTTTGCGTCGGAGGTTGCGAAGAGCTTTGATTTCAAGCTCGCCGAGTTTGGGAGGATTGCGACGGAGCATCGCCTGAGGAAGCCGGAGGTGAGGGTGGGGTTGCTGAGGAAGTCGTTTGTTGCATTCGCGATGTCGTTTTTGGAGGTTGGGAAGCCGGGGCTGTTGCGGTGGATTTTGCAGCAGAGAGCGATGTATTCTGGCGTTCTTAGAGCGTTAGGGAATGATGACGATGAAACTGCGGTGTTTCTGTTATCTGTGTTGAGAGATAGGATTCTTGTTGGAGAGTCTTTGGTGCCGCCGGGGCTTCGGAGTGTGTTGTTTGGGAGTGCCACGTTGGAGCAGTTGGTCGAGGTTTGTGGAAGGGAAGATGGTGGTGATGCTGCTGAGGTGGCATTTGCGGTGCTTGTTAGGGTTTGTACTGATCCGAGTAATGGTTTGATGCCGGACTCAAAAATGCGGTTGAAGGGTAACACAAAGAGGATGTTGGGGCTCATGAAGAAGCTGCGGGTAACGGAAGTTCAGCACCACAAGGATTTGCTTTTGGCTATTGTTGGGGCCAAAGCTTCTTTTGGGCTGTCGTATTTGAAGGAATTTCCGTACAACATTGAGAACTTTAAGTCTTCTTCATGGTTAGAATTGTTTATGTAGTGTTTTCTTGTTGTGGTATTCATTATGTTTTTGTTTAGGGTTTCTCATAAAAACTGGTTGGGACAACATTTGGTTCGGGATTTTCCAATCAAGAGCTAGCCTGAGAATTTGCCTAATAATAATAGCAACAGTATTAGAAAGAGTATGGTGTTGCTAGCTATGAGACACTTAGACACGCCTAATGCCTAAAATATTATTTGTTTAATAATATCAATGCATGTCCGTCTATATTGTGGTGTTGGTTTATGTATCTGAGTTATGTATAAATGTTGGTATAAGTATCCAAACAAAAAATGGACACCTAAGCAAAAGAGTCCAACGAATGTCTGTAGTGTCGGTGTCTGAAACAAGCCTGTTACGAGGACATGGAGATGTCTGTGCTTCTTAGGATGCTAGCAATTCTTCGATATGTATTTTTTTTTTTTCTTTTTAAGTCATTTGAACGGTGACTGATGTATTTGCAGGATTTCTGCTATATCTGTGGCAGCTCAGTTGGTTTCGTTGGTGGGTAATGGCATTTCCAAAGAATTTGTTGATTTTCGATCTGATGGTCCATGCCTGTTTGACAATATGGATTTGCATAGTATTGTGAAATGCTTGTTTCCTCGTCCATTCAACAGACCATTGTTTAATAAGGGATTGCCTCACGTTGAACCTTATGTAAAACATGGCACTCTAAGGCTTCTCCTGGAGTTACTGAAATTGCTTGAGTCTCTTTTTGGTAGTTTGAATCATACTTCTAGTTCCAGCAATCCATTCATGCTACATATGACGTCTATCAAGGAGGAAATCCAGAATTATGTTCAAACTTTTCTTCCTGATCTGCAGGTTTTATTAAATCTATTTTCCTCTTTAGATGCCAATTTTGAAGCCCATAAATCAAGCTTAAAGAGAAATTCGTGCCATCATGAACATAGCAGCAATAGTAGAAAGAAGTTAAAACTGGATACGTCAGAGAGTGATAATATAGATATAGTTGTTGCTGGGATAAGTTCTACTCCAGATATTAATTTGACTGGCTGTGGCAGCAGTGGAACAGTTGACAGTGGACAAAGAGCAGATGCTTTGAATGAGGAAGATGATCTCATGAATAGCATAGGTGAAATCTGGGGCGTGGACCTTCATTTGATGGATATTAGCTCATTGGAAGACATGGAATCATACTTACTGTCTAAACTGCTTGATGCTGTCAGATATTATCATGTATGTTCATTCTTTCATAATCTTAATTTTATTCAAGCCCTTGGGTGTCACTAATACTGTTAAGAATATCATGCCATCATGAATTAGACCAAAATAAAGTGAAAATAAAGTAATTCTACTGAATTATTACTTAGTTCCTTTAGAGAATTTTCTGTTTGTTTAGCTTTTGGTATTTTTGCTAGTGTCTGGAATATCATGTTGGATTAAATTAAGGATATTTTTAGCAATGGTTTTAGGTGGGTTGAATCGCTTGATCCTCAAGTTTCTTTGATGATTGTAGAAGACTGTTGTTTATTTGAAGACTATTGTTGAGCGAGTGGCATTTTAGCCTACTCTGGATGCTTGCCTGTAATTTGGTTGACTGGGTTAAACTCATAAATTAAAGTGGACTTCTTCTGATTAGTAAAGCTAGTTTTGGTCTTCCCTAATTCTTTTTGGCTTAAATACTGATAGCCATAATGGTTACAGAACACTTCTCTGCTGATTGATCTGCTTTTCATTAGTTTGTTGATTTTGTGGACCTTACTATACCACTCACTTTATCTATCAGAAACTGTAAACTTCATAGAGATTGTCTGTATTCTCTTTTTTGTCAGAAACTCCTAGTTGATGATATCTTTGTGATTATGACTTGTGCATCCTCTCCAGTCCACTTTTTGCCGAATGATCCTGGTTGAACCAGTTTAAGCTGTATTGTATTCTTCCAAATAAGTTATCACATTTTCTTTTTTTTTTAATAATGTAATTGTATTTTTTTTAAAAAAAATTGAAGTTGAAACAGGGAACAAAATTTGAGAAGAATAATTTTGAATTTTTTTGTCGGGCAAAATGAGAAAAGACTGCAATAGAATATTTATGCTTACAGAGGTGCACATCTGTCATACTGACAATGATTATTTTGATTCAGAGAAAATCCGCAAAGCAATTATAAACTTACTGTTTAAACTAGGTATAAGTTGGAATGTAGTTTTTCACTTGTTGATCCAAGGACAAAATGTCTATGAAATTACATTTTTGGGATTGAGTTTACTCTACAACCATTCTACACTCATCTGTTGTGTGAATAGTACTTGTTGCATCTAAGGATGTCTGCCTAACTAATGGGTCAGCATCTTGCTGGACCATCCTAATGAAGCTGTAGTTGTTAGTTCATTTTAAATTTTTATAGAAATTTATATTTTCTCCCAAGTAATTCAAATATATACAATTTTTCTTATGTTCCTTTGCTGTTATTCCTTTGCAGCACACTCTGCCTTTCACTTTGGATAATTCTTTTGAAACTTTCAAGGGTCTTCTCCAAAGCCCGTTGGAATTAACAAGTCATCTGCAGGTCTCAGTGTTGTCTTTGCTTCTGGAATACATTGAATGGTGTCCTGACGATGCAATTCCTATTAGAACTCCACCCATGTTGTACAAGTACCTACAACCATTCATTAAATTGTTAATGTTTTCACCTTACAATGAAACAAGGGAGCTGGCATATAGGCTGGCGTTGGCAGCTATGTTCAGTACTGGTGCTTTTGATGGGAACCCTCATGAGATAGAAGCGTGGTTCTTATTTTTACCAGGTTACCACAGAAAGAAACCCCCTGCCAAGATCTTGGAGGTTGACGTATTACAGACTTTGACTCTATTTGTCATATCATTCTTGTGTGATGCCGTTTCTACACTTGGGAATAATTTAATTAAATATTGGAATATTCTTAAGAGCCATGCCCATTGTTTGGAAGGTGGTGAAGGTAATTAGTTCTATGTTCTCATATTTTTATTCTTTGTATACAGTTAACTTCAAAATCCAAAATCACTTGTATAATCTGCTGCTTCTTTTCCTTTTTGGTTCTACTAGATAAGTTTTTTGATCTAGCTCTATATATTCATAAGATGAGTATGTTTCTGTAGAACTATGAAATATACATAATTCATAAGCTTATTTTCTATGGTCATTAGTATCCAGTAGGTGTCCTGTTCTTTTGGCATTTCTTTGGAAATTGTACTGTCTGGTGTTGCCAAAATGGTGGAAAAAGTTTTGGCTCCTATTTGCTGATTTAGTGGTTTTCATTGCAGATCTATCACCTCAATTTAGCCCTTTTATCATATGTGTGCTAGAGAAATGTCTGAAGGTGATCCGACCTAAATCAGGATCCTGCTCGTTGCCTAAAAAATCAATTGTATTATTATACACTTGCAATACAGTCAAGTATCTCTTACAAACACAGGTATATAAATCATAATACATCATTGGACATTTTTGCTTAATTTTGTTTGCAGTTTGTGCGCATCTAATGTTAGATCTGTATTTCTGATAGGTCAACGCTGAAATGTTATCTGCTTTCGTTCATGCAGACTTGACAGAGAGACTTGGTGGCAGTTATGAATGTGATGAAGTTTTTCCTGAGTGGAAGCCACTGAAGGATTTATTGGACTTTGCAGAGACCATATTACACCAGTGCAATTATTTCATCTTTTCTAAAAATGAAGCTGTACCTCCTGACAGTTCTTTGGGAAGTGCGCTTGGTACTGTAAATAGATTTATGAATTGTGGGTCTGGTCATGGGATTGCTGAAACAATCATAGCTTTCATATCCTCCATTATATTGGAAAGTACTGATAAAATATTGACAAATCTGCCATCACAGCTGGTCATTCCACGTGACTTAGTTGGAGTTCCATTCTCGCTCTTATTATCAGTACTTTTTCTTGATTATAGTGTTCTTCACCATGCCTCTAAGCTGTGGCCTGTAATGTTTTGTGCTGGATTGGATATGGCTATGTCAGATCTTGGTATTGATAGTCAAAATGTAGCTCCTGTTGGAACTTCTGATCTTACATTGTATCCAGATTCTCTGACTTGTAACCAACTTTTAGATGCTTCAGAAGCCAATGTTGTTACATTTAGTATCTTTCTAAAAAAGGTGCCTTTCCATGTGATATTTCCTGCAATGATGTGTACGAATGGTTCTTACATATCAAAGCTATCTAAAATACAAGAGTTTTTACAGCATAAATTATCTGAGTTAAATGATTGGTCACTCCTTCCCAATCTGCAACTCATTCTGTTCTGGACTCATCGGATTCAGTTATGTTACAAAGTTAACCCAATAGCTGAAATCGAACAACTTTTGAATCTCTGTGTTAATCTTGTTGGGAACTTGTTAGCTCGAGTAATGGTTCCAGAAAGTGGTTCTGACAAGTCTATAAACTCTGCCTTTTATTCACCAAGACATAACATTCAAGAAGTGATCAAAACCATCTTTTGTCATCCTTGTGTTTTGATGTCATTTTCCTTTTCTTTGGGAACTTGTCAGAACATTGCAAATGGAAATGTAGAAAGTAACTTCAATATGCTAAATGCAGTATCCAATGAGGGGTTTTGCAAATTTGGTAATCCAATTTTGAAGATATTAACCATGACTCTAGACTACATGTGGTCTTTATTTGGTGCCCACCTTTGTGCATCATCATCTGAAGATGTTTCTAATAATTTATTGAAGGCTTTTAAAGGCCTTCAACAAAAACTATTCCTGGATGTCAGAGACAGATTTGAGGTGTGTGTTTGTACTAAAGATGTGATAACTCTTCTTCCAACATTGTGCGCTCTACATACTTTGCATCGATTTTTATCCCCTTTTCAGCTCCTTGAATTAGTGGATTGGATGTTCAGTAGAGATGAGGTGGATGATTTTTCAATTAAGAAATCCTTTTTATTTCTTGGATGTTCCTTAGCTGCCAATGCTTTCAGTGCTTTATCCATTTATTTTCAGCAATCAACTGAAAACAGGGTATCTTATGATTTGTTTTGGGAGATGGGTGAAAAGAATATGAAAGCTGATATTTTTGAGCAGATTTACATTAAGGTAGTTGACATTTCTGTAAGTTTCGAAATAGATAGTGCAGATAGATGCTTGCTTGAAGCTGTCAATGCCTTGTATATGCCGAGACATATGAAACAAGAAACTTTTCATCCTTTGCTGTTGGTAATGTGGAAAATTATAATGGTTACTCCATTGAAAGTGCTTTCCCATTGCATTTACAAGACGAATACTAAGAAAGCTATATTTTTACACATTCTTACTGAATTAAGTTCCTTGCATTCATCGATCTTTGGGCATTTATTTTTGGGTACAGTGAATAGAAGTTTACATAATGATATTAGTGTGATGGAACATACCTTTGATCCCATTCTTTCAGAAGATCAGTTTTTGCTGCTTTTACCAGCCTCTTTGTCATACTTGAGCTTAATTTCTAGGAGACTTGGGGAACAGAGTCACAAAGATTTTGAACATATACCTTATTTTTATTCAAAAATTCTCTTAAAAGGTTTCAGTCAGTGGACGAGCTTTACCTCAAAAGATATATTTGAGGAACAATATGGGGAATTCTTTCCATCATCTGTTCAAGAACTTCTGTGTCTTACTGATTGTAGTCTTCTTGGGAAATCAATTTGTATGTTAAAGTATCACATTGCTCTTAACAGGGATTCAATGAAACTGAAAAAGCGATTAAATCTATTCAAATCCATTTGCCCAAAATTTGCTTCACATGATGACCTGATGGATTATGATAGTCAAGTTATTGATGGTTGTTCTCTGTGTCAGTCTTTGAATATCATCAACCGTGTCGTTGCAAAGATATCACTTTGCAAAATATTGTTGTTCCCTGAAGAAGCAGGTGGGGTTTTGAAAGATGTTACTGTGAAATTGCAAAGCAAATTAGGAAGATCCAGGATACGTTTCATAAATATTTTGGTGGACATTTGGCAGCTTATTGTTAAGAAATTTCTGTTAGCCTCAGATCAATTTAGAACTGTGAAAGGCACAAACATTTCATTGCTATATAATCACCTGGAAGGTTTTTTGTTGAAGAGTATTCTTGAATTGGCTGTACAAATGCAAAATGATCTTGTTCAACTGCAGTCCCTATCCTTTCTTGAGCAATTAGTAAGATCTGCTCTTCTCTATAGGTTTGGAGATTTTACAACAATGAAAACTCTCCGGTTTATATTATCACAGCTTAACGAGGGGAGGCTTTCATACAATTTATATCTTCAGTTGTTGCTTGCTCATTCTCAGTTTGCCCCCACTCTCCATTCAGTGTGCAAACAAACAGGTTCCTTTTTTAAGCCTGTTTCCAGTATTCTGAAATGTCTTGTTATTCCTTCTCCTGACCATTGTGAAAATGAAGTGAAACACAGAGGGCTATCAACTGAGCTCTCTAGTGCACCATTAGAAATTGTTAAAATGCTTTGGATACTCTTATGGATAAAGGCTCGTCAAATTGATCCAGATAATGGAAATGATGTTGATATAAATTTAAAAGAACTGCATGCACTGCTTCGACATTCTTATGGTGCAACAGTCAACTGGATTGATTTGGCAATATACAATCTGATGCAACAAATTGAGTCGATGAGTGGCCATAGGTCCCAGAATGTCAAGTTAGATTCAGAAACAATTGAAGAATGGTACAGAAGCCAGCCTAGAGACAACTTTCCAATTGATCCTGACATATGTGTTTCAACAGTTCTCTATTTTCCTTATGATAGAAGTATCTGTGATGAGCTACCATCTTTAAAAAAGATTGAGCCAGATGCTGTCAGGAAAAAGGTTCAAGCACATTTTTATGTTACCTGCCTGAATCTGTAGTTTTGTACCTGTTAGTTTGTTTGTCATTATGCTAACCTAACTACATAAAATCCTATACAGGTACTTTCTTCTCATGTTGAAGATAGAGAACGTTATGATCCTGTATTTATATTGCGGTTTTCAATTCATAGTCTCTCAAAGGCTTATATAGAGCCTGTGGAGTTTGCTGGTTCAGGGTTGCTTGCAATTGCATTTGTTAGCCTGTCTTCCCCAGACCATGGGATAAGAAGATTAGCTTATGGCACTCTTGATAAATTTAAGAATGCATTAGAGGTTGGTAACAGGTTTATCAGTTTATGCTGAGTTTTTATCATATAAAAATTTCATTATGGCAATGTCTGCTTTATTTATTTGTATATTGTTGATACTTATCTTCCTCCCAAATGGAGAGCTACTTTTTTATTGAATAATCTAATTTGGGTTTGTAAAAATGAGTATATGTTGACTGTTCATTTTCCCTGGGTAGTTTGTCATGATTCATTTCAGATACTTTGGTAAGAACAAGGATGTCAAATGTTTGTCTGTGTTTTTTGGTAGTTCTTTTGTGTCCTACTGTATTTGGTTGGTGTCCTGTTCATTTTCCATGGGGCATTTTCTCACGATTCATTTAAAATATTTTGGCAAGAACAAGGATGCTTAGTGTATTACTGTATTTGGTTATTTAAAATGCCAATATTTAAATTTCAAAAAAAAAATGTCAGCATTTTTATGGATGTTTAATTCCTCCTACATGTTTCATGATTGTAGTGTCTCTTAGTTGTTTTGCTTATGTTATATTAGTGGGAAGACTTTTATTATTGATATGGAAAGAGATTTGACAACTTCGTTGTTTCTTTTTATTTTGTCCAAAAAATGCCTATTGGGAAAGTTCCCTAGAGAATCTTATGAGACTGTTTGTATGCTTGTGGAAGCCTCTAAATCATCGCTTAGAAGCCCAAACTTTTGGCAAGCCAATGTGAAATTTTGTGTTATTAGGCTTGGGCTTTTTCCAAAGGCTGATCTGTAGGCTTCATTGCTCTCTGAATGAGACATTGTTAAAGAATACAAAAAGTATTGGATAGGCTTGTATTGAATTCAAGTATTATATCATATTCATCATTGTTTTTCTGTTTTTTTGGGTATATGCATATATTCCCTGTTGAAAGATTCTGGATTATTAACAATCAATGTCTTACTTACAGAAGTGCCAAAAGAGGAAGGATGTGATTGGACTTCGGCTTCTATTAAATTCTGTTCAAAATAGTATAGAAGAGCCATGGCAAAGAATCCCATCTGTTATTGCTTTATTTGCTGCAGAGGCATCATGTGTATTGTTAGATCCATCACATGATCATAATGCAGCTATAAGTACATTTTTGATAAACTCTAAGTTGAATATGAGGGTATATATCTTTGGCCAAGAACTTTCTTTCATAATTTGTTAACTTTTTAATGAAACTTTTTACTTTATATTGAAAAGTAATTTAGTTTTATGTTCCATTTGCTTCAATTTTGTAGGTTATACCCATGTTTGATAACTTATTTTGGAGTGCCTCTGTCAATTTCAAAGCAGAGAGGTCTTGGATACTTCGGCTAGTATATGCAGGGCTGAACTCAGATGATGATGCAGTGATATATATCAGGAACTCTATCCTTGAGAATCTAATGAGCTTTTACATCTCTCCCCTTTCTGATTTTGAGTCGAAGAACCTGATTATTGAGGTAAACGTAGACTTAAAATTTCTTGTCTTATTTTTTCCCCTATCTGTCTATCATAGTACTTGTAGTGTTGGAGAAGTGTATGCATATCTCAATTTTGTTGTAGGCATTGCTGAAATTACCTAAACTGTATTTCTACCCAACTACATGTATTCATCTTTCAACTTGGTTGTTGTATTTTGAATTGACTCACAAATTAGAATACCATTTTTTTTTTTTCTGAATTGCTTTGAATCCTTAGTTAGTTTTATTTTCTATGGGGCATTTTTTTTCAATTTTGCTTTGAATTGACTCAATTTAGAATACCATTTTTTTTTTCTGAATTGCTTTGAATCCTTAGTTAGTTTTATTTTCTATGGGGCATTTTTTTCAATTTTTTTCAATTTTTCAATTTTTGAATTGACTCACAAAATTAGAACTGTATTTCTACCCAACTGTTCATTTTCCATGGGGCATTTTTTTTCAATTTTGCTTTGAATTGACTCACAAATTAGAATAAAACTTGGTTGTTTTATTTTTAGACTGTTCCAATTTATTTGGACACTTGCAAGTTGCAACTGTCACAAAATGCATTGAAGTTTGAAGATGATGTACTGTTTACTGATGCACAGGGTTATCTAGCAACTGGATAGTGTAAAAATAGATGCTTTCAAACAAAACTAATGACAAAAATATTTGGTGGGGAGTTTTTAGGTTGTGAACCCCCAACTACTTGTGATCTTTTAGCAAAGGCAGTGATGACTATATAGCTGGTGTAGTGTTTCACCTTTTGATCTTATTGAGTATTAACATGAGGGGGTGTACCAGAATCACATTATTCATTATTCCATTTATGCTAATCCTTTGGTCTATTTTTTGGCAAGAGGGTAAAATGTTTGTTTCTTCAAAAACTCTTCTCAGCCATTTCATGTGATGTGTATAAAGCCAGTAGGTTTGCCTGGACTCTCTGAGTGGGTAAAAATGCAGTATGCCAATATTTGTGTCAACACTAAATATATTTATTGTTTAGGGTGCTGTAAAGTTACTTGTTTTAATTAAATGTTTGCTTACATCATAAGTTGGCGGCTAGATTAATTGGAACTTTGGAGCTAGAATTCCGTAGTTAAATGGTTTTCTGTTGTGTTGTTGAACGTGGAGCTGATCTTACACGTTGAAACAACCAGATGGTTGGAGCATGAGAACTTTTATTATAATTTCTGTCACCAGCTTGAGTGTTTCATAGCTGAGATGACATCCATGTCAAGGAGTTTTTGATTATAGCTTGGATAAATGGATCTAGCAACTGCTTCTCCTTTAAGAAGTGGTATCATAGGGTTGGTTTGTGATTCTTGAATTGTTCTTAATTAAGTTGTTTACCCAAACACCCTCTTCGATGATTTGAGATGTTCTGTAATATGAAGAAATATGCTGTTTTCCTATGCTTGATTCTCACTGTGACCACACCTTTTGTCCACCAATATAAATATAACATTTGGTGTATCTTATGTACACTGCAGGTGATAAAGAAATCTGTTAAATTGCAGAAGATTACCCGTCATCTAGTGAAACGTTGTTCTTTATTTTCATGGTTTTCCTCTCTCATCTCAGTTACCAGACAGAGGCTTAATGGAGGTGAAAATAAACTTTTCTTGAAGCACATGTTGGTCACACTGAATGTAAGTGCCTGTATATGTTCCTTTATTTGTTAATTTTCCTTTAAAATGTGTTGGATTTTTTTAAAATTATGAGTTGTCAGCCTGCATTTGTTTAAGGAAGGTTGTTCTTTGAACATCTTACTGAAGAGGGTAAAAGAACAGTACTTTGATAATGATGGAATTATCAACAGCCCCTCCAACCTTCTAGCAGTGTTAAAAATTGAAATTGTGATCTACCACACATGATTTTGAGTCAAGCACCCCCTAGTGAGCTGGAATGTACTCAAGATTGCTGGAGAGTGAGATTGTAGTGGGATCACATTTTACCTTGCTCAATCATGGAACTGATCTCAGCGAGGAGAAAATTCCATTTTTCTCCTTTGTAATCTAGTTCCCTACAATTCATGACTTCTCTGACTTCTGAATTGTGCATGACTGGACCTCTCCTTTGCAACAGCTGGTGGACCTTCACCTTGCACTGTTACAGCTACGGTGGGTTGTCAGTGCCATTGTGTTTGGGTTGCACTGTCCACAAACTGTTAGTTGCCATTGCGTCTGGCACTTGGGTCGCACTTGCACAACTGCGACAGTACTAACCTATCACTTAAAAAAAAACTTAGCTATCCCTTAGTTAGCAGAGGTTGATGGGTCCTAGGAATTTAGGGGAGTTGGACCCAAACCATTTTCTCTGCTTTCTTGGCAGTTTGTTTGTTTGGCTTTAATTTGGGCCAAATTTAGCTTCTTTTTTTATGTAAAACATAGCATATAGTTTAATAAATTTAAAAAATATAATATAGTTTAAAAATATAATGGAGTTACGAGATTTCATCCCCTACCAATCTTGGGTTGGATCTCAAGTTCAACAACTTTGGCCCTCTAGAGTTAGACCAAACCACTTGATCTCACGCAATTCAAAGAACATATAGCTATTATCAATTCACAATTAAACACACCAATAGAAAGACTGCAGAATGGATATTAGGAATCTCAATAGATATACCTATCATATCCAAGAGCTGTAGGTTCCAGCCCCTCCCTAATATTTTTTCAATCATATTCAGCTGCTAGAATCTCCACTTGGCATAACTGCCTTCTCTGCCTGTTGACTACCGCATGTCCCTCTTGTCCTTCCTGTGTTGACCCAAAGCTGATCTCTCTGGTATTGGGCCCTATTACATAGTCCAAGTTTATCTGAACAGTAAGAAATTCAAATCATAAAACGATAACTTGTCTTTTGTGCATGTTAAATTGCATGTGAGCTAAAATAGATCGCCAAAACTCCCTCCTATTTTTCTTGACATGTTGAATCATTTAGCACTTATCTGAAGGGTTACCTGCTATTATCTACCTATGAGAACTTCGCCTAAAATTGTTGATCAAAGCTATCTTTTTTATTCCTTTAACTAGAATTATATATTTGCTAATGACATTTTAATGTAATGCTTACTAAATTTTGTAACCCTGTTTATGCTTGAAAAACAAACGATGTCCATATTTATTAATTAATTAATTTTTTAACTTTCAGTTTTCTTTTTCCTTTCCACTGAGTACCTCTATTGTTATTTAGGTTGTTAATGATGTCATTTCATCTGAAAACATTTCCAAGTGGTTGCAAAATCATGGCCTTGAGCAGCTCATGGAGCTTTCATCCAATGTATTTAATTTCTTACTCCATGATGGAACATTGGCAAATGAAACTGTAGTGCTAGTTAATCCCTTTCTTCATATGATAGCATCCGTGTTGAAATTATCTCAAAAAAGGAAAATATATCAGCCGCATTTTACCCTATCAATTGAGGGCTTGTATCAGATATACCAAGTTGGCAGTATGTGTAATCAAGCCACAAAAAGCATTAAACCAAAGCTTGCTCTTGAAGCCATACTTATGAATTCACCTCCTGTTTCCATTTTCTTGATGGTACTTTCCTTGATCCCTTCATTTTTTACTTTTTTATTATTAAAATTTGATTACTGTTACTCTATTGTATAATTGTTTGTTAAAAAACGTAAACTATTTGTATTAGACTTTAGCTTACACCAATGCAATTGACTTTCATAGTGCATTGGATGTATGTGTGAACTATGATACCTGAAGATGAAAAAAATATTCACTGTTCATGCTTTGTAGTGTTTGAATTTGTACAATATGATTGGGTTTGATTACACCTGCACTGTATATATGGAATTATTTTACTCTATCATGAACTTGTGAAAAAGTTAAATTTGAAAATATTTTAGCATTTGTACTGTGGGTTTTAGATTTGACTTGTTTAGTATGGTTTTTCTCACTATGCAATATAAATGTTCCTTATACAAATTGTATGCACAAGCATATGGCAAAAATTCTAATTCTTATTAAGCGAATACTGTCCAATTTGCTTATAATTATGATTAATGAGTGGGTGGATTGTGTCATGCTATGACTATAGATACTCACAAATACAAATGCTTGCATGTGCCAATTATATTGACTTTTTTTTAGGGGTATGAATAACTACATTTTTATGTATTCAGAATCAGGAAAGGCTTCAAAGCTTTCTTATCTGGGCAACTTCAACTGCCTTACAGTCTGAGTCTCTACGAAGGCTGGGGTCCAATGAGTCTCAGTTCTCCAGGAATATTTTAAGGGAGGAGTTTCGAGAGAACTCGGTAGTTTCATCGCTTCTACGATGGTTAACGGCATCAGTAATCATTGGGAAGCTCCATAAAAAATCTCTTAGCAGGGATTCCATATTTGCTGAAACACATGACTTTGAATCACTGCATTCTTTACTGGTGCATGTTGAAAATACCTCTGGACAAAGACATGATACTGATATTGGTGCTGAGGAGGTACTAGCTTCAATAATTTTCTATCTCCAACTGCGTCTTGGTGTAAATCATGAAGTGCTACCATCAGTTGTATGTGCTCTTAGTCTCCTGATTTTTGGTGCCTCTAATTTTGCAGGTATGCTACTTTATATATATTTAATGTTTTACTGAATGCAATTATGGTTATATGGTGATGGGTCTGAATTGACATTGTGGTTAGATGTTCAGATCGACATTCTTGCTTTTGGCCAGATATTTATTCTTTTTATTTAATTCTGTAGTTAGCAGAACTGGTTTATTGCAAGACTACGGCATTTTAATATCATCTCACAGTTCAAGGGTACGGTCTCCTCCTGAAGCTAATCCAACTTGGAGATGGTAATTTTTCTGAGTCTTCTAATTTATTATCCTGTTCTTATTTTTATGTGGTCTGTAATCATGATGAATAAGGATAATGAAATTGTTAGCTATATTTTAATAATCTTGTTAACGTCTAATTTTTTTTAGACTATGGGGTAGCATTATAATGGTCAGGCTCAAAGCACTCTTATAATATGAAACCTGGTTAACAAATTATTGGATTTGACTTTCGATTATAAACAGTTGTTCCGAGTAATATTAGGCACATTTGATTCAGTAAAAATATTACGGGCTTAAACTTGGCTGTGGCTTTTCTGTTGGTGAACTTAAATGCTGTACCTAATTCTTAAATGAACTAGAATGTGTATTTTGGTGCTATCACAGACGAACTTAAATTAGATTCATAGTATTTATCTCTGCTTCAAAATTAATCATTTTGGATCTAACTGTTTGTTGTGTAGGTCGTTTTATCAGCCATGGGAGAATCATTCTCCGGAGCTCAATGATTCACAGAAGATGGAGGAATATCATGCCTGCCTAACTTTGTTAGTGATTATCTCAAACGTTCTTGGTGGAAAGAAATTAGAATTGGCAAGTCTATCCCCTGTAGATTTAGAGAGATCTGGCTTATTCCAATGGGAAAGAAGTTTACTAAGAAACTGAATTTATATATAGGAGTGTCAGTAGTTTATTTTTTTTCTACGTTAGGAAGTGTACAGCTAGTGTCAAATTAACTATATATTTGAAAATGAAAATTTGCCGATTTAAACAGGCCATCTTCTATGTATTTGATGGCAATATACAAATTAAATTAAACTTTGGTTCAAGTTGATAAATAGACTTATTCATTAAATATGTGGTGAATGATTCAATTCCTTAACTGAATGTATGGAGAGATACATATTGAAAGAAGCTAATTCCTTAAAATAGATTTTTGTATTTTGAGATATTTATTAGCCTTGAACTTTTGGTAAAGGATAATCTGGGAAACAAAAAATCTGGTCCTTATATAGTTTGTTTATTTTAAATTTAATTTCTGTATTTAAGAGTATTTGACTTGTCCTTACATGAATAAATTTTTTCAAAAATAAGAAAGGTTAGTAGTTTACTTTACATATTCAGTTGTAAAAAAAAAATAAAAATAATTTGAATACTTTTAAAAAAAAATCTAAAATGAAGTTCATTCAATACGTGAAAATTACAAAATTTGTGGATCTAATTTGTTTAGTTATGTGTGTTTATGATTTATAATATTTAATAAATTTCAACTATAAAGTTATGTTAGATATTATATTGCTAGCAATTTCTTCTCACACTTTTGGAATTTCTCTTGCATTCTATTATGGAGATGTATATATTTACTTAGAATTGGGAGAAATTAGGAAGATGTAGGAAGAAATTTCCTATATTATTAGTAATATAGTTCTAAAATTGAACCGGTCATGTACCATTCAAATGATCGATTTCTAACATAAAACAAATTTTTAAAACTAGTATAAAATTGTTGTAGAGTATCAGTTTGGCTTAGTATTTTTTTAAGGAAAAAATCTTATATTTTCAGTATTTTTTAATTCTTATTGAATTTAAATATTCTAAAGATAAATAAAAATATATTTAAAGATCACTTTTGTATGAATTATTTTGTTAATTACTATCTTATAAAACAATTTACTTATTTAAAATAAATTTCCAAATAATGCTACCATTAATTCAATTATTGATTTAATTTTAAATTGGTTATAATTTCTTTTTAATTTATGTAAAAGAATATATTAACTTATTTTTACAACCTTAAAAGATTTACTTTTTATTTTTACGTTTTATTTTAATTAATATAATGATTTTAACAAATAATTAATCTTTAAAGCTATGTTTTATTTCAAGAAAAGTGAATTGTGAAAAGTTAGTTGTAGAAAAACAAGTGAAAAAGCATATTTTCTATAGTTTAGTAACAAAGAAAATACCAAATCACAAATATCAATAATGGATAGATCTCACCTATTTTACCACTCAAGAGTCAATAGTCATGAAAAGGTAGAAATGTAAAGGAAAATAATCTTTTCAAAATTCTTTGTTGGTCAAATATAAAATATCATAAAAAGACATTTTTTATAATTTATTATTTAAAAATTTGCTAGAAAATAATCACTTTATAAAATAATTTTTGTTAATGTTAAAAAAAACTACCTAACAGTTCAAGAGTTTGAAATATAAAACTCTATATAATTGTATCGCTTGAAATTATACTGAAGATTTTATTTTTATCTATCTATCTATCGAAAATTCTTACTATTAAAAAATTTTAAACTATAAATTTTAGAAATTAAATCATGTTTATATGATCAAAATTAAAAAAAAAAAATAGCATACATGTATTGAGAATTCTTGTTGATGTAACAAATTTAAAGGAATACTAGGAAAATAATAAAAACTCTATAATTGGTTAGAATTTATTGAAAATTACCAAATTTAAAAGAGAAAGTCATTTAATGGTAAATGAAATAAAAAAAAATTGATGATTTTAAATAAATTGTAACCAAGAGTTTCACACTCCTCGAATTTATGCTATTAAATCATATCTGAACTATCAATATTAAAAAGATAAACCAGAAAGATTTGTTTAAGTAGTTATCTAACTAATTATATTTTAATTTATATACACATATACATCCAACTTCTTTAAACAAAAAACATAAATCAGCTGATAACCTGTCTCAGGGAATGTGAAAAAATTGAAATGGAAGAGAGGTATCTGCCAAGACAACTATAGAATTAGAAGCATCTCAAATCTCCAACTGAGTACCCCAGACTGCACCAGACTTATCTATTTCTCGCAATAGCATCATTGGGTGTGTTGGATACAACATTTATTTTATCGACAAAGTCACTTTAAGTTGGTCTCTTTTTCCTTCACTTTATTTGTGGAATGAAACTATTCATGCAATGAACAAGAGAATTTAATAATTTTACATTGAAAATGTAGTAAAAATGGTTTTATTGGAGTGTTGACATCCAAGCATGGTCCATGATAAAGTGAAACGAGATTGCACACTGCAAACGTTTCTCTTAATTTCTCAGTTTTAATGGAAACAAAATCTTTTAAGAATATGAGAATTATAGTGCATTCCAGAGTGGGTTTGCTAGCATCATCATCCAACTGGATACAAACCAAAGTAAAAAATCCAAGTTGGTTGGATCTTTTCCTCTTGTATTATTTACCTGAGTTTGCTGAAGAAATCGTCTGTAATGTTAATATGGTTCTCAAAGTGCTGCTATGCACTCAATTTCAATCTTGGCATCCATAGGTAAGGCAGCTACTTGATACGTTGACCGAGCCGGGGCAGGTGAAGGGAAGTCTGAAACGAAACCATTTGAACCATAGTTAAAAAAAGGTTAGAGTTGTGATAAACATAATTTTTTTTTTTTGTTTATCTCTCTACCCATCATTTATTTCATTTCAAAATTTCTTCTTTCTCTCGGTGGTACAAGTATCATTTCTCTAAATATTATTGACAGTTTGACACCAAAATCAGCAGAAGTTAAAATGTAAAAATTATAAAAATGGGTAAAGCATAGTACTAAACATATTCAAAGATCTTGACACTCGAACAAGAGTAAAGGAGTGGATTTTCTTTTGGAAATTTTACTTTTTTTGGGATAAAACTTGCATAGTTGCATTAACAAACTTTTTTTCATATATTATATACTACTAAAACAGCCATCACAAGCTATAACATGTTACATATGAATCTTCTATTACAGAATCTAAAAGCTAGCCAGCTACAAGCATGCTAACTGGTTATCTTCCTGAACATGGGCAACAATCCTTTTTTATACCATAATATAATTTAGAGTAAATTACACGGACTCTCTTGAGGTCTGTCCTTATTACATCTAACATCCCTCCATTTTTTCCCCTAATATTTTGACTTTCATTACACCAACTCTCATGTGGTTTTACTTTCATTATACCAACTCCCCCCCATCTTAAGGGAGCAAAATACTACACTAACCCTTCGTTTAGGGACTAAAATATTGTAAAAAAATTAAGAGATGATGAGTGTAATAAAGACAAACCTTGAGAGGGTTTTTGTAATTTATCATTATTATCAAAAGTGAAATTCATTGGTAAGTAGAAGTGTAAACTGTAGCACATTTAGCAGTTAGTCAGCCTAAGGGTTTAAAAGTCAGCTATATTAAACAGACTAATTACTTTATCAACATATGTGATAAATAAGGTGCAAAAGTTTAGAATGGTGGAACTTGTCATTGCACCTTCATTGTCTATTGCTAGCTTTAAGCAAGAATGTGAACTATTGTCAAGGAAACGTAAAAAACACAAGCATAGAACTCACATTTAGCATAGATCTCATTAACTTTCTTGAAGTCCTTCAAGTCAGCCAACCTGGATAATAAACAGTGTATAGTTATCTTGCCAGCACTCAATACAATTAAAAGCAAGGAAGAACGTAAGATTCATACAAAATAGTTGTCTTAACAACTGATGAATAGCTGGCACCCCCGGATTTTAGGATCTCTCCCATATTTTTAAGAACCTGAAATGTGGAATTATTTTATGAACGTCAGTGACAAAATCAGCAAAATGCACTTTTACAGTAATATATAACTATTAACAAAGACAACTACCCCTTTTGGTGTACACATTTCCCATTTCTAAATTACCCTTATGTATAATTGTTGTTATCTTCTCTCATAGGCCTTTCAATATATAACAACTGTTAGTTTTTTTTAACTACTTTTTATTTCTTTATTTTGAAAACACCTTAGTGCCTCTCTTTCTACTAGTGCAACATAAAGACAATAGCATGTTACTTAAACATTACTTATATATTGGACTTGAGAATATAGATTTGAAAAAACAAATGTATTTTCCACTTATAAAGTTACATTACATATATATATATACACACACACACTCTATACACTTAAGTGTTCAAGAAGCAAAGAGGAGATGCAGACTGAGCAGCCCCCTGAACCTACTGCTACAGCAGAGAGAAAATCATTATACAAGACTGTACACCCGTAAATACCAATTACTACACAAGACTAACAATAAAAGACAAACACAAATTTAACAATTAGTTTCCACTTATTGAGAAAGATCTGTGGAAATTAGGCAATGTACTTGGCATCAAAATTGTTAAAATATTATGATTCTTAAGATACTCATCAATTGTTGGAGTCTCACTGTTGATTGTTCCAACAATGTGCTATGCATCTCTTACAAATATGTGCTACACATCTCTTAGCAAAATATACTAATAGTGATTGTTTCAAGTTTCAACAACCAAATTATTAGAAATTTCTAAAGTAAGCTCCTATTAATAGCAAAGTCTTCTTCTAAGAGAAATATGTTTTTCTGAAATGATCATCGTGTCAGTTTCTATGGCATATCTTAATCAATTCAAAATTCTTTTAAAAAGAGAAAGAGTTAACTTAGCTTCATACACATTCTTCGTGATTCTAAATCACGAATGACTTCCAAATACGCACAGAGGGAAGATTTCCCACTTTTGTGAACACTTAATACCATAAAAATTACTCAATATTTAGCAGTAAAGTCATCCAACTAAAGTACTAAACTATACCTCAAACCCAAGTTCTAACAAATGACAATTAAACCTCATAATCTGAAAGCCAACTAGCCAAGAGAAGCACAGACACTAAAAAGTTACAGGAATTAGAAAATGAAAGGTTGTGAGTTCAGAGTTTTCTTCTTGTACCTGCTCTGTCTGATCTTCAACATTATCAGAGATGAACTTCCCTGTCTGCATTAGAAAGTAAAACATATATTATCAGGTAGCCAAAGTATATGCACACTTGCTAAGATATACAGAAGAGTGAACTTCAGATGGATGATATCAAACCTCAGGAATAAGGCCAAGAACACCTGACACAAACAGAAGGTTGCTGGCTTTGATTGCTTGAGAATAAGGCCCCAATGCCGCTGGGGCCTTTTCAGTCTGAACAACTTCCTTTATCCCTGCAATCAATGAGAAAGTGATTGACAGCATGAGATTTGGATAAAGATAAAAATAACAAAGCAAAGGTGTTTTATGCAAACAATGTAGTTCTCCCTTTTATCTCTC
Organism: Psophocarpus tetragonolobus; assembly: GCA_037954015.1. Taxonomy (NCBI): domain Eukaryota; kingdom Viridiplantae; phylum Streptophyta; class Magnoliopsida; order Fabales; family Fabaceae; genus Psophocarpus; species Psophocarpus tetragonolobus. Next base: position 34,945,741 of record CM075694.1, read on the forward strand.
TGTCAAACTCAAATTACAAAAGGCATCTCAACTAGGCCAAATACATATACTATAGTTTAAACTTTAAACAAGCAGTTACTATACTAGTTTGCCAGTAGAGAACTTGATGAAAATCTATCAAAATACACTTCAATGCAGTTGGCTAGTTAACCACAAAAACATAATGGCAAATTCTATTGGATGGTTGTTAATTTGCAATTACTACATAAATTAGATAATCCTGAAAGGAAAATATTCATGAACAACAACCAACACTTCGAGTGCATTTGACCTCAAAGTAAAAGTTCGAGTGAATAATCAATGCATTGAGAGGGTAGTCATCTAATCACAAATTACCATGTATTGTAATTTTTACAATTACTTTACAGAATCATTATTTTTTATTGAGCGACAATCTAAGACTGCATTCTACAAGATAATTATGTAATTACAAAATACTATTTCAATTCATCTTATTTCAGCATATTCAGGATACAATATGGTTTGGAACTTGGAAGGATATACTTAACAGTTAACAGTCCCCGTAAGATTTCATTTTTTGAAAAAGAATTTGATAGAAGAACTGAAGGGAGGGATCCAATGGCGAGCATGTAGTTAACCTACAAAGTCATCATCACCATTGGTGTGCATAAAATTTAAACTATTAAGGTATACTTTAATAAATTCCATTTACAGTGAGTCCCTCACTCATGTCTACTTTTCAAATTCAAATTCTGTCAAGAGATTTAACTTTCTAGGGATAAATATATTTTTTTTATATCTCGAGAATGGATTTGATTTTCAATACCTTGAAAAAAAATTTCTTTGATTTTGGTCATTTGAATTTTAAAAATAGATGAAATATCCTAACATTTTTGTATTACAATGACTTATCATGTCATCGGAAACTTCGAATGGATAGTCATGTGTTTAATGTTTTTGCTAAATTGTGTTTTCAATCTCTCATCTGGTTTTACCTATTCTCAAAATTCTGAATACCATTTTTTGAGGTATCAAGAACATATTTAAGGCAACTTTTTATTATATGTTGATTTTAGATTTATTTTATGCAGTGAATCATAGTCACGAAGTTCTGGTCAAAAGTAAAAAATACAACTGAAGGGGTCAACTCGTTAGCAAGTTAACAACAATTTCAGGAACCAATTTGCAAACAAACTAAAAGTTTGGGGCACAAAGCAATGTAACCACCACCTTCTCGCACTAAATTGAACATTTACTCCACCAAAAAATAAAAAAGAATAGATTTTTAAAACTTTTCTGCAGTAAATAAGTAAAATTTTCAGAAAATGATAGGAACGTACTGGTATCAGTAGAGAGAGTCATGCTAGCGAACGGCGCAGAGCGCTTAGACGAACAGGAACGCAAGAGTGCAGCTCCGGCCAGCGAGGCTCCGCCTATTGCGGCGGCCCATGATTCTGGACGGCGAAGAGCGCCGCCGCTGATCGCCGGAATGTGGAAAGTCCTTGCAGCACAAAACGATGCCATCTCTGTCTCAGTGAGTGACAAATGTTTTGTCGACAACACTGTCTTTTTTCGTCTTAATAGTTAAAACATTGCTAGTGTTTGGTTTTCCGAAATTACCCTTTCCTGATTGGTAGATTCTCTCTCCCATCGCCTTCTAGCTACCGTCCGTCCACGCCGGATTAATCCGTATTGTTGGTTTTCTCTCGTATTTGTTTAAGAAAATCGGAGACGTTCAATATTCCGATCAGTTTCATATCCACACCCCCCACCCTGCTTTTTAATGTTAATCAAAATTTTATACATATATTTAATTTTATATATGTGTGTAAATTTATACTTATGTGGACTATTAAAATAAAAATATAGTTTTTTTTAAGGATATGAACAGAACCCAACTAGCAAAAAATAATTAAGATGTAGTAAAAATACAAATCAAGTCACGAGAATTTTTTTCTACATCCTAATAAATTCTTCTTATATTTTCATAAATTTTTAAAATGACAAAAAAATCCTCAAATTTAATATCACGTGTCTCTTTCTCTTCCTCTTTCATCTCCACCTCTCTCGTTTACTTTTCTTGTATGAATTCATTTTTCTTCTAATTAAATTAGTGACTTTCTCATCTTCTTCATGCATTTGCGTTCATCCCCCTTGTATTTGCTTTGTTCTTCTTAGTTTAAGTTTGCATTTATCTTCTCTATACATTATAAAATTAGGTTTTTTGCAAAGTTTTTTACAAGTATAGACACCCCTGTCTAGATTTGTAAGAAAATTTACAATTTTTTTTACAAATCTAGACACCCCTATTCGAACTTATAAAAAAAATTACAAAAATTGTTACAAGTTCAGACACTCCTATTTGAACTTGTAAAAAAATTTGCAAAATGTTTTACAAGTCCATACACCCTATTTGGACGTATGAAAAAAGTTTACATTTTTTTTATATCTATGTCCAGACTTTTAAAAAAAAATTGCAAAATTTTTTGTAAGTCTGGAGACCCTATCCTAACTTGTAAAAAATATTGCAAATTTTTTTACAAATCTGGACACTCCTGTATGGTCTTGTAAAAAAATTGACATAATTTTTTACAAGTCTAGATACCCTTGTCCGGACTTGTAAAAAAATTTGCAATTTTTTTTCACCTAGGATTAAACTTATTCTTTTACCTAAGGGTATTGGAGACGTTTCGTACATTTATGGAAATGCAAGGAGAAGTTATGGGGGTAGGGAGAAATTCTCTCAAATCAAACTTGTAAATAGAGGTCAAACTGACACATTCATAAAGATACACACTTCTTGTTCTATAGATAAGCCTAATTTAGCAAAACCATCAACCAATAGATTTTCCTCTTGATGAGCGAAGATGAAGTTGCATCCCACTGTTTTTCCACTGCTCCTATAGATGCAGTCCACTATAAGAAAACATCTATTATCAATAGTACAACAACTTAATGGTATCAAGGGAATTAGATTCGATGACCAGATTGTGAAACTCATGCTCTTATGCCATAATGAGTGATTATGCAACAATTAGAAACTTAACCTTCTCAATGTTATAATAGGGTATCCTATAGTCCCAAAATAAAATGACCTCTATAGTCCTGCACTCCAAAACCAATAACGACTCTCATTTAGGTGCTAAGGACAATCGCATCACAATTAAATTTTAGGGTGCCAAATTTTGGAGGCCTCTAAATGTCTCCACTTCTTAATTCCATATATTAAGCTCTGTTACTCTTCAAGGTAGAACGCATTAGGTGCACCTCCTTTAGATCAGTAAGCAGACTCTTGATAGAATAGACAACCTAGTCATCTAATTTCCACTAGACTTGAAATATAAACTCATTTCGTCTCTGCCATAGACATTCTAGAGCCACACCAAAGATTTGATTCCATCGATAGTCGCTATGGGTGCAGTTAAAGCAAATATTTAACATAAGCCATCGATAGTTTACTGCCTTCCAAAGGAAAGCAAGTGTGCACTTTGCCCCATCCCAACTTCCACAAATTTCTAAAGAGGGGACTATGAATTGATGTACCCTAGGAACTCATACTATCATAGGCCGATTTAGTAGAGAAGGAACTATCCACTTCTCCTGCCCACCTCAAGGAATCATTAGGCAAATCACCTCTAGGAGCTTCAATTGCACATATATCTCAAACCACATCAAGTGGCATGACCTCGCCCCAAGAACCGTCTAAAGACACAAAAAAACAGACTTTATTATTTATATGAATGCGACCATTATTTGTACATCGTTTCACTAGAGGACCTCGTCTCGGCACCCAATTATCAACCCAAAAAAGAGTCTATCTTCCATTTCCAAGCCGCCAAGTAGTATTTCGACTTACATTGTGCCAGAATTTTAAAATGCCTTTCCAAAAATTGGAGCCTTTTCGAGCTAGATCAATAAGAATTTTGCCTTGCGCCCCACACTTATATTTGGATTGAACAAGTGAACCCATAGCTAATCAGCTACCATCTTGCTTTTGATAGGAGGGCTAGATTGGCTTGACAAGTCACCCAAAGTTGTAACTCTCCTGCCTTCCTTGGTTGACATAGTATTTCCTAGCTAACCCAGTGCACTTTCCTGTTGCTGTCAGAATCTCTGCATATAAAGTCCCTACATTTCTTACCAATCAAGTTACACATAGCTAAAAGCGATAAGTTAGTTTGCATGACATAGGTAGGCAAGGCTTGCAGAACTAATTTAGCCAAAGTAATTTTGTCTGCAAAAGATAACATTTCCCTCTTCTAACTGTTTAATCGTTGTTGGACTTTGTCAACAATAAAGCTATATGATTGCTTTGAGACATGATCATGGTGGACCAATCATAGAACATGCCCAACATAGGTCACGTTCCCACACATTGTAGAATGATGTTGCACATGAAGAGGTCTTAATGCCGCAAGATGATGCAGAATGCAAATTGCAAAGGGCACCGCTTGAACTTGAGCTAGTCCGCGATTTTGAAGTCATGCCACAATAGGGTAATGCTAAGCTCACACGACACGGGAGTGGAATCACCTTTGATAGACATAAATCAAGAACAATATTGGCACATAAGAAGCATGATAAAGTCATGCAGATCAGGCCTGTACCAAAAGTGATCAATCACTCATGTGGATTGGATGAGGGGAGAAATAAGCGTGATTCGAAAATTGGTCCAAGCAGCATGAAGCCATATAATAAACGTGAGAGTCAACATCAAATACAAAGGCCTTAAACTACTGCAGAATTAATCCAACCTTCAAATACAAAAAATGTCGAAGTGTATAGGGTAAACACATTAAAGGAGTTACAGCTCGTTAAATGGCTCTAAAAATTGGGAGAGCACTTCATATTTTGCAAATCAACCAATGATAACAATGGTTTCATTCTGCCCTTACAAAGGATGATGGTTGGTGATACCAAGCCCATCATGCTTGTGGGAGGGTCATGCTCCCTACTCCCTGACAAGAGTATGTTCGAGCCGATCGAAAGTGGTGCGAACCCAACGCATAGGGTCATACTGATCCAGCAAGAATGTGAGGTGTTGCTTATGGAGGAAGTCTGGGAACAAACATGTGTGAAGAACGAGAGCCTTGGTAAGGTTCACCATACACCACTTTAAATGAATGTTTTATCTTGGAATTGTCGCGATGTAGGGGCGATGGGTTTTGCTGGAGTGAACAAAGATATCACCACAAGTATAGTGTACATTTATTTTTTCTCCTTGAAACTTAGGTTAATAATGATTAAGCCAAAAAAATAGTTGTTAGGATGGATTATGGAAACTGGCATCTTAGCCAGGTGATATGAATATCTGGAGGTATCTGGTGTATGTGGCAACCTGATTGTTGGAAAGTGGAGATCCTTATAGAGCATCACCAATTTTTTCACATGAGAGTGCACTAGAAGAAGTAGAAAAGTTGGCTTCTTACTGTTGTGTATGGAAGTTCGTAGATGCAGAGTAGATGGGTACTTTGGGATCAATTATCTAAGTTGGCATACAATATCTAAGAACTAGAGGCTGTATTTGGTGATTTCAACTCTATCTTGAATGAATATGATAGAGAAGGTGGCTCAGTGTCACTCTCAATAAGGGGAATGCATGCCTTCAAGAGCTTTGTGTAATTAAATCAACTCTTGGATGCGGGTTTTCAAGGGCCTGCTTTTACTTAGAAAAAGGGTCAACTTGGGAAAGGCTAGATAAACTCCTCATTAACCTTCCTTGGTGACTGTGGTTCCAACAAGCGACCACTTTTCACCTCCCTTTCTACCAGTCTAATCATCGACCAATCTTGGTGAGCTTATCTCACACAAGATGACCAAGTAGACAACGTAGACATTTCCGCTTTGTTGTATCATGACTATCACACTCAGATTTTCAAAGTTTTCTCAGTGAGTTTTGGATAGAAAATGATGTCTGGCAAGGCCAAATACCAAAACTTTAGGAAGCACTACACAGTTTTTAGTAATATTTTTAAGCATAAAAGCTCAAGCAATTAGAAAAGATTAACAAGCAATTGGCTACAAAACCTACTACTTTTTGGGAGGAGAAACAAGACTTGACATGAAAGTTATACTAGTAGGTCCTATGAGAGGAGGAATCGTTGTGGTTCCAACGATCTCGTGCTACGCGGTTGTCATATAGGGACCAAAACTCCAAGTATTTCCATGGAGTCATAACTATCTGCCGGAAAAAGAACTGTATTGAAGTATTACAAGATCCTGATGGAAATTGGGTGGGAGAACCTGATGAGCTTGAAAGGTTAGTTAATAATTTCTACATCAATCTGTATTCTGATGAGCACCAGTGTACACCAGTCGACATCTAAGGAGCCTTTCTAGCCCTTTCAGAGGTTGACTTGGCCTTGTTTAACATGCCAGTTTCTCAGGTAGAAGTTCAGAAAACCATTTTTACCATGGGCAATTTCAAAGCCCCGGAGAGGATGAACTATAGGTTGTGTTTTATAAAGGTAATTGTAACATAGTGGGAGAATCCTTCTTCAAGATGATTGAGGAGGCTTTCGAGGACCCTCGACAAATTGAGGCTATTAACTCCACTCTTGTTCCTAAAGTGGAACCAGCGACCTCCATGAAACAATTTCGGCCTATTAGTTTGTGCAATGTTTCATACAAAACAATCATCATGATTCTCACGCTAGTTTCTCAGGTAGAAGTTCGGAAAACCATTTTTACCATGGGCAATTTCAAAGCCCACGGAGAGGATGAATCTAGGCCGTGTTTTATAAAGGTAATTGGAACATAGTGGGAGAATCCTTTTTTAAGATGATTGAGGAAGCTTTTGAGGACCCTCGACAAATTAAGACTATTAACTCCACTCTTATTCCTAAAGTGGAACCAATGACCTCCATGAAACAATTTTAGCCTATTAGTTTGTACGTGTCTCATACAAAACAATCATTAAGATTCTTGCTATGCGATTGTGAACAATAATGGAAAAATTGGTTAACCCTTGTCAGACCAACTTTATACCTCACTAGAGTAACCATGATAACATAATTATCACTCAATAGGTAATCCATTCCATGAAACACAAGAGAGGCTTTAAGGGGTGAATGCTTATTAAGTTGACTTGGAAAAAATATATGATAGGCTTAATTGGAATTTCATTAAAGAAACTCTTCAAGATATTAGGTCCCCAATGTCATTTACTAATGTGGTGTGACACTGTATAACCTCCCCGACCATGCGTATGTTGTGGAATGGAGAAGCATTGGATTCATTTAAACCGTCTCGAGGGATTTGTTAAGGTTACCCAATTTCTCAGTATCTTTTTGTCTTGTGCTTGGAACGCCTATTTTACATTATTCAGCTGACAGTTGACCATAATTATTGGAAACCTATTCAAATTTCTAAAAAAGGGCCAAAACTTGCTTACCTAGCATTTGCGGATGATCTCTTCCTGTTCGCTGAAGTGTCCATTGAGCAAGTGGATGTAATTAACCAAATCCTACAACTTTTCTGTAGTAATTCAGGTCAAAGAGTGAGTCAAGACAAGACTAGGGTGTTCTTCTCTGCTAATGTCCATAGACAAAGACAAGAGCAGTCATCGCAAACACTAGGGTTCTAGAGGTAATTCAGGTAAGTACCTTGGCGTTCTGCTCCAAAATACTATGGTGGGGTACCTGCAGATATATCGAACTGAAAATACCCGACGGGAATGAAGATTAAAGTTCCATGCCCATCTCCTTTATATCCATTATTGGCCGTCGCATTCCGCTGTCATCTCTACTCTTTATGGACTTTGTTATTGTCACAACCTTTTTCTTTTTTTATCACACCTTAACTTTCTTTTTGGATTATTTAATAAATTTGATATTGTAACTTTTAAAAGTAAAAAATATTAATATAATAAATAAATATATAAAAGAATTTAATTAATATGCACCGATAGTATAAAAGAATTTTTCACTAATATTCAATTATATCTCTATATTTATATGATTTTTAAAGTATTGATTGATAAAATTAATAAATTTATGATAAATGAAACATTATGATTAAATATATATAAAACTTTTTATAGTAATTTAACTGAACACAAAAACCAACCAATAGATACACAAATTCCAACATTTATTAATGAAACTATTAAAAATATTGTCCTTTTCTCAATACCTAAATAAACATGCATTTAAAATCAACTTTCTATTATACCCCACCAATTAATTTGATTTATCGAAGTATCCTTATTTTGGATAGAAAAAAGTGCGCCAAAACTTCATATTTTATTATACTCCCTTCCACCGTGAGATCCAAGTTAAAAATACTGTTAGATGTTTCTCTTATACTCTGTCTATACAAAGAAGAGTTTACAATGACAAACACTAAAAAGAAGAAAATAAATTTGATAGTTTTGGTAATCATCATTTAGGATATACTTTCTAAATTTAACATATTTATTATAATTTATACTTTACAGTAATTAATTTCATTATATAGAAATAATTGTAAACTTTTAAATTCTGAAATATATTTAGAATTTAATTAATTTAATTAGAATATACTGATAGTATAAAAACCAATTTCAATTACAACTTTTTATATTATAACTTTTAAAGTATTAATTAATAAATTGAACAAACTTATCATAAATAAATAATTATAATTAATGTTATTATAAAACTTTTTATTTTATATTAACAATATATATTAATTAAATTCATATATTTATATTAATTTAATAAAAAATTTAAAATAATAATTCAATTCATATAGAAAATGTGTGTACAGCTAACCCGACGAGTTAGATACATTTTTAAAAGCCAATATCATATCTTTGCTTTATTGAAAATGTTATATATATATATATAAAATAAATGTTAGTATTATTATTAATGTTAAGAGTTAGTAGCAATGAAAATTAAATTTACAACTTTGCTTTATCTCATTTAAAAATATTATATTAGAAAACTTAATTTCCTATGTTTATTAGTATCCGTCTTGAAAACATTATAGGTAAAGAAGGTTTTCCTAGAAATTTTCTAGTAAGTTTTTCACCAAAACATTATGGAGAAGTGAGAATCTAATTTTTTCAAGTTAAAAAAAACTTTTACTGCAATAAAAATTTAATAATTAATTGTTTTAAAAAACATCACATTACTTTTTAAAATTAATTAATATGGTAAATAATTAAGTTTCAAAAAATAACATAAATATTTTTGGGAATATTTATAATCGATCAAACAGATTTTATTTTTCCTATAAATCATGGTTCCGAAAATAAAAAGATATTCCTTCACCCGTAAAAGTTATACCAACAATTTTTTTATTAATTCATAATATAAAACTATTTTATACTATAATGACTATTAAAACTCTTTAATAAATATACAATGTAAATTTATATACATCATCAATTAATTTAAAATTAATTTTTATAATTTTTAAAATAATTATTGTCGAAATGAATATATTTAGCATACATAATGGTAATCTTAGATCGAATGATACTACAAAAACAAATACATGATCAAATGTTATAATTTTTACTATTTATAAACTTTCATAATTATGCATTTTTATTATAAAATTTTACATTGTCAAGATCAATTAAAAATCACCATTAACATGCTTTTAGGATAATTATTGTAAGTCAATAAATTTATATTTTTTTAAAATATCACATGATAATTTATTTTAAGCATATATTATATAATGGATAATAGAAAAGTAAAAGATTATTAAAAAATAATTTATAACACCACAATATTATAAAGGGATATCCCGAGCTACAATCAGCTGCAAATTCATAAATGTGGAACATAAATTCTACACATGGGGCATGATCCTTGTTGGACTAGCCATTTGTCTACGCAGACTAAGTGAAAAAAGTGGCCGCATTTTGGAAGTATCTTCACAAATTCTTCATCCTCAAAATCCTGCAGAATACAATTTTAAGATATTAATGGGATTAATTTCATTGTGTATGCAAGTTTAATGATAGACTAGTCACCACTCACTAGAAATACCTGCCCAAAAAATAAAGGAAAATTATTATATTATATACTATATATGTGGGTAACTGGTTTAATTATTTGGAACTTACATAATGGCTTTAAATCCAGTGTTCATGGACAAAATCACCAAAGTGTCTTCTGCATTGTTCTATTATCTTAAAAAAAATTATCTGCTTTTGATTCTTAAATTCATGCATTAAAATTTTCTCACCTGGAAGCAAATTGAGCAGCATGATTCATTGTATAATTTCAATACTTCAGTGGAATTGAATTGTTGAACAGGAAGCTTTTGAATGATATTCCAAGCCATCCCTTTGATTCTTATTTCCCTGACAATGCCATTTTGAATATCTGGTTCTTCTCTGTAAATTGTTCCATGTGCATTGATCTGCAAAAAAATAAATGTCATCAAAAGTTTTGATATCAAGAACTCTAATATATGGTATGGGGTGACATTTATATAAGTTCTTTAAACTTATCCTTACATGACATTGATAGGCTTGTGCAACAACAGGACATATCCATTCCATAAATAGCTTTCCATTTAATAGACTCCTCAATAGGGCAACCTGCAAATCAACATCAAATAAAAGATGTCACTATGCTAGTTGGCTTAACCCTAAAGAATTGATTCTATGATATATGTTTTTAGGATTTGTTTTGTCATTACTTTTAGAATCAATAACACAGATGCCTAAGCGTCATTCATGTCTCATAAATAAATGCTTAAGTGTCTCTATTTTTACTTTATTTGGACTTCATTCATGCTTCACTTTGTGCTAAAATGTTACTTCTTAATTATAAAAAAAACACATAATTATTACAATTTTTTAAAACATATCTTCAAATCAAATGTTTGCTTAAATAATTGTTACTATAACTTACCTGTATCTAACTCTTGAATTAGTAATATATAGAAGTAAGGAGAAATTGTTAAACAGTTTTATTTAATTTATGATAAAGGAATAATATTTAAATTGGTTGAGATCATGAACCAAGTGATTATCCACCACCTAATAATTACTTCTAAACAAGTAACTCAAAGTGCCCTTGTGGTTGGACTGGTGAGTGATCAATAACAGAGATATAAAGTCTCCAGCTACTAGCCATTGGTCAAACTAGGAAGTAGCAGTATAGCAAAAAATAAAATAAAAAGGAGAGATAAATAAAAAATATAAACATAGAATTATTGTCTAATTACTGTCCAACTGGCATGTGGTGATGACTTGACAGATTTTATATTACAATTAATAATGTTATATGAATCTATCCTATTGTGAAACCATGGAACTTGAAGTATTACACCTTAGACTGTGGCTCATCATAAGCAACAATATTTAGGAATTCTAATGCTGCAATGGCCCCTGTGACAGCCCCTTTGCAAGCCCCATCAAGAAAACCAGCTCCTCTTGTATGGCCTTTGATTGCTCCTGCAGTTATCCCCATTATGGACCCTCCTGTGCCAAAATCAACTATTACTCATAGCACCATAAAATAGACTATTTTGAATGTAACTTGTAAGGATGATATAAGTGATCAATGCTTGATTTAGACCTTAACAAACATGCCTAAACAATGAAATGTGCAACACTGTAATTTCTCAGGACTAATGCCAAGATTGCAATTGAAAACATTACCTAGTGCCAGAATGCATGTAAATTCAGCAAATACAACAATCTCTACAACTTTCATGAAAAGATGAATTCCACAACTGGCACTAGCCAAAACCCACATAGAAAAAACATCCTTAAACCTTGTGGTTGCTCCCACTATCCCAGAAAACCACTTGGTCATACTTGAAGAAAGGATGAGATTGAGAACACACCTCAAATATTGAGAAGATAAGAAAATGGTAGATGTGTATTGCCTTCAAAAATGAAGCTAGACGCTGGCATTTAAAGAGTGAGAGAAGCCACGTTAATCTGTTTTCTAAAAGTACAAATCTGCTGCCAGAATCAGAAGACTATTTATAGTATCTAACGCCAAAGTACTCATTACATAATTGATGTCCATGGATAAGAAGATATTATTACATGATTTTATTTGACAAATTAGTCAATTTATTTACAAATTATGTTTAACTAAATTATAAATAAACTATTATTAGCTAAAATAGTAAATAGCGTATCATGTAATATTTTTTGTCTGACAAGCAAATGTAACAGCCACATGGTTTTGGAAAAAAAAGAGAGAGGCTACTGCAGAGAAGGCTACCTGGTGATCTAGTTGTGCCCTTTTGAAGGTCCATTCCACATGGGTGAGAATGCTATTGTAAGTGGAGATATATATAATTAATTATTTACAAAGACATGCACTGCAAAAATAATTTATATTATTTTAAAATCAATTTTAACTAGAATAAGTTTAGAAAATCATTTTTGCAAATGTTTAGCCAAACTCACTTGAAATTAGTCCCTCAACTTAAATATGGAGTTGGAACATTTTAACTGCTGTTTTAGTTAGAAGTCACAATCAATCACGAATCCTCTAGTATATACGGTCATAAGGCATAAATGCGTAAATTAGCAAGGATATACATATATGTCCTATATACAACCCAGTAGCTTGTAGTTGAAAAAATAACAAGATAAAATTCTAATACTCAAATATTATTTTATATGAATTCATATGCATAATTATTATTTTATTAGAATTTATAAGTTAGTTGTTATTATTTTTATAATAATGTTTTAATTATTAATTGATGTAATTAGACTTAAAAGTCATTTATTAAATCTAAATTTAAAATATGGATTCAAATTATGTTAATAATATTATATTTTAATAATTTTTTAATGTATATCGAATTAGACACTCACAAGGTTTCCTCAAAATTATACATCTGCAACTCATCCATAAGAATCATGTATCCACTAACTACATTTGCAAAAAATACAATCATAGATGAGAACATCGGTTAACAAAAAAAAAAAGAAACTTCTATTGAGCCTTTATATAATAACCATTTCCCGTCTCTATATCTGTTATTGTATTTTAATAACATTATATACAACTTTTTCAAAGATATAACAAGTTCTTTTCCATTTAAAAAAAAAAATTTTTTTCAACAATAATTGGGATATATAATATAATCAACAAGCTTTAAAGTGAAAGTATAACACGTGAATTCACTGTGGGAAAAGAGAATGAAAAGATGCAAGAGAGAAGATTCTTAGAAAATCTTAAGTATTGATGTCTATAATGTAGAAAAAAAATAGTGTTTATAAAACTACTTGAAACCAAGTTAAAAGGACCAGGTGGTACCAAATATAAAAAATCAAGTCAAAGTAAAATATCTATCTGTATTAATTTAAAATAAATGTTCACTTAAAATATACAATAATTTAAAATATATATCTGGGTTATTTTTTTAAAAAGAATAATTTTTTTGGATTCTCTTATTCTTGGATATAATGTTTGATGGGTATAACAAATTATAAGAACCATATTTAAATTGATAGATTGTAACAAACGTCAAATTAATCCCTCAACTCAAACAGGGAACTGGGCCATGGGAACTTTCTTGGGCTTTGCGAGGAGCAGGCCTAAACACAGAAAGGAAACCTATGAACTTCTCTTAAGAAAATCACAAGAAGTAACATTTAATAACTATAGGCAAAATTGCCATTATTTGAAAACAGTTTTATAAAACTGTTTTTAGTAAGTATTTTAAAACTAAAAATTTTGTTTGGTAGTATTTTCTTAAAATAGTTTTTAAAACAATTCTAGGTTTTTAGTTTTTAAAAAATTAAACAACATAAATAGTTAAAATTTTTTTTTCAGTTTTCTATTTTTATTTTAAAAAATCAAAATATAATTAAAATATATTATTTTTTATTTTTCATTAATAAAATTTTAATAAATATAAATAAAACAAAATAATTGTTTATCCACTTAAAAAACAATTGCTAAAAACTATTCTTAAAAATACTTTTAAAAAAGTAAAAAACAAAACCTATCAAAATCTTAAGGAAAAAGGAGGAACGAGAATTCTAATATAATGAATATTTCTAAACCATGATGTAGAATGAAGTTTTGTCTGTTAAAACCAAATGTTACCTCACTGGACTCCCCAATTGGGATTCAAAGTCTAAACCTGCTACTTTGATTTTGGTAGTGTCATCCTCTTGTCAATTAAATCAATAGCAGTTATTGCTCAGTAATTGTCGTCACATGGAGAAATTCACCAATAGCTGGAATTGTCTATTTTACTGTTTCAAACTTTCGGTTCACATTTCTTGAATATTCTCTCCCCTCTATGAGTGTTTTTGTTCTGGGTTCTATACATCAAGAAAAATTAATAAATGAATAAAAGAGAGTAGTAATTTGATATTAATTAATATCGTATTAAAAAATTAAAATAACATTATAAAATTATTAGTGAATAAAAAAATTAATATTATATTAAAAATTTAAATAAACACTTATTTTAAAACGATTTTATTTTTTCTAAACTCGCACTCATCTTGAAACGGAAAGCATAATAAATCATGGATTTCAGAGTTTCAAAACTTTGGGAACCATAGAGAAACAGGATGACAAAACATGGTGCTAGAAAGGTGGCTCTTGGTAGAGCAATAAAGAATGAGTGATTTAATTGCATTAAATGATGGGTAGATCCATAGATATATAGTTACATACTTTCTAGCCTAATAACAACAGCATCCACCTCTTATTTTTCAGTTTATCTACTCTCAATTTATTTGATTTGCTAAAATATCTTCTCAGTGTACCTAATATCAAATTAAATGATTTCCGAAAAATAATTCCAATGTAGACAAGGCTTTGGTTAGATATCAATGAATGAAATAAGACTATTTGTACTTTTTTTATTGTGTGATTTAGTAATCTCAAGTTGATTGGGCAGGTAATGTTGTTCGTGTCAGAATATTTTGTGAGTACCCTGAGAGAGATTATGTCGGTAAAAGGAGGAACGAGAATTGAGATTGAAGAATGTGCGGAAGCTCAATTTAACTCTGTCAGGAAAACGAAAATGGTAACTGAGGGTGGAATCGAATATTTTATGAGCGAAAATTCTTAAATGCAAGTATAAGAGGGCAAATGGGTTTTGGTGTTCTCGGTGGTGGACAAATTTAGGCTTAATCGAAGAAGAAGGTGAGGAGATACGAGATGGTGGTCTAGATATGTAATGTAGGCGTGAACTTGGGGATGGGAGGAATGTGGCTTTTTGGAAGGATAGCTAAACATGAGATTAAAGTCTTCAGTGCTCATTCTCTAGACTGTTTCAGATAGCATCTAACTAGAACATTTTTATGAGTGAAATATGGGGAGAAGGATGCAGGAAGGGGAAGTGGGACTAGAGGAGACAACTACTTGCATGGGAGTCAGAAATAGTGGATGATCTATGGACTTAGAGATGGTGGATTTGGGTAGCATGTGTCCACTCAATCCCTTTCGCTTTTAGGATTTTGGCTATCGATTCACGTCATCAACAAGATCCTTTTTTGAAACACATTTGGGTAAAATAGGTACCCTAAAAGGTTCAACTTCTTGTATGGCAATTGGATGTTGATGGACTATCAATAAAGATAATTTGTTGAAGCGTAGGATAATTGAAAGGGATGATGCAAAATGTGAGGTGTGTGATGCAAAGCTAGAATTAGGTTCACATTTATTTTTGAATTGTTCAATCTTTGCTAAAGTGTAGATGAAGATATGTGCATAGTGGGGGATCTCAATGACATTACACTTAGAGTTTCGACGACATGATCTTTGAAGGCTTGAACTTTAGTGTGGTTTGCATGCTTCTAGCACATTTGGAATGTGCAAAATGACTCTATCTTCAATGATGTTAGAAGTAGCTAACATCATATAGTTTTGCAGAGTAGGTGATGCATTCATCCTTATGTATTATAGGAGCCGAGATGTGAAATTATTATCACTTTGCTTATGTTTACTACAATTGAAAGACATATATTGTGTTTTTCTTAAATAATACTACTACTTTCCTTATAAAAAAATTATGTGTTTCTATTTTTAAAATTAAATTATTTAATTACGTCAATAAAATCATTCTACATAAAACTCTTATATTATTTTTTATCCTAATATTTGGAGCTTTATAATGGATTGAGATATTAAATAATTAGAAAATTTTAGAAATAAGAAATCTACTGAAAAAACTTTATAAAATTTAAGGAAAATATAAAATGTAAAATTAGAATTTGCAACTGTTTAGATTTCTTCTTTTTACCTTTGGGACGAAGTTTATAAGTTTAAAAAACAATTTAATTGATTCAATTGATAAAAAATAATTTAATTTCAAGGTAGCAGCTTACTTGGTTAAGAAATAAGGAAGATTAAAAAAGTTCGCATATTAATAAAAAAAAGTTCAAGTGAAGAAAAAAAAAATCAATGAGAAAGCAATTTTATTTAATTTTCAAAATAGGAAAATTCTCGTAAAAACTAAAACTAAGAGATAAAAAATGTATTTTAAAAAAATTCCATTAACTAACATCTATTAGAAAGGGAAACTAAAGAAAGGTTAAAGAAAAGAATAGATGCATCTATAATTTTGCTTAGCATAATTTGATGTAATTCATATTTGCAAGTGCATCTGTGTTTGGACTTCGGTCTCTTCCCCTCACTTGAGTCTTCAGTCAAACTTTGCACCGGTATCTCGTGTCACATCTAATCAGTCCAAATTTAGGTAATATGGTCCTAATGTTGGTTTTCGGTTATTTTCAAAATGAATTGGTTTTAGGTAAACGAATACTTATGACCAAATATGAGATATGACACAAGTCATGTGTTTAGACAGAGACCCTTGAATGAGACCGTCGAGATCTTTACTTATATCTAAAGTATGTCTATCCTGTTCAGTAAAAAATAGTAATTTAATATATTTATGTAATTAACACTTTCTCCCTAGATAGAAAAGTTAAAAAAGTAAATATTAAATGAAAAAAAGAAAAAAATATGGAAACCCAAATTGGAGTTAAAAAATAAAAAGAGAATTGAAGTAAGAAATATTACATCTATGTCAATAAGAAGCATGTGTGATGTCAATAGAAACAACTAACATTGTCAAATAACCAAAGTTATAAAATTTTCATAAGCGAATAACTCAAACTTTTAGCTTCCATGCTTACCTTAGAGGAGAGATATCTTAAACCGAATCATACATTTTAAGCAAATTATGAAGAAGTTCACCGCATTAACGTTATGTTGCATGAAAATGAAAACAACAACGGTGACCTTTTATAGATAAAAAACCAACTTTTCCGTCGTGTAACCACCGGTTAACCACCACGTATCGAATTAAATTAATAACACTCATCGGAAAAGTGATTCCAAAACCTGCAACGGACCATTCTACTATACAGTGGACCAATCTTGGAAAAAAAAAGGAATCTGAACCGTAAGCTAAAGAGTGATAGTTTTAAGTACAAAGTTATATTTACACTAAAAGAAGAAGAAGAGAGGAATATACATAGTACGGTGAGCTTGCCCGATAATTGGTGACAACATGGAATACTTAAGGATCAAGGTAATATTTCTTGAAAGAAAGCCTGAAAAATGGTAGAAGAGCATTTGCGAAAAAACACTGCAAATTCTACAATAAAATTCTAAAAAAAATTTCTCCAGATTAGTTTAGGATAAGATAAAAAAGAATGAAATTGTGTTTAAATGGATAAAAGTTAAGACATTGTTACAATTTGTTTATAAAGAATGAGTTTAATGTTGATTATTTCAAAATGAGTGATACAACTCGACTTATAGATTCACACAATAAAATGGATCAACTGATTTAATTTATATTTTATTCAAACCACTGTTTTCTAACTTCAGTTAATAGACCATTGAGTTACTGAGTCAAAAGGGATATTTTAAAAAAAAATTTAAAACTATAAACCTTGTAGTATTACTTACAAATTAATTTAAATTTTAAAAACAAAAAAAATTCATATAATTTCCTGAGAATAATAAATTAAACATAATACATAAATTATTAAATTCATTATTTATCATGATAATATAATAACAACATATCAATTAAATACCTAAATAGTAAACATCATAAACTAATATACAATGATAATTAAATACATAATTAACCAAGGAACGTTTCTTAGATTGTAAACATAATTAATCAATCTATCAGTCACATTAGATCTGGGCTTATTTTTATTTTGTTTTATTTTTTAATATATATAATATATTAATATTAGTATTTCATATATTTTTAAAATTTATATATTCATGTTTTTATTTGGATTGGTTCGTGACTCGTCAGCTCAGTCCAAGTTCATTTACAAAGTAGAGCTAAATGGGATGAGGCAAAAAAGTTTGTTTCTATTTGGTTTCCTTTTTTAGAGTACAACTTGATCTATTTTATAGGTCTGCAAACCAAGCCCATCTTGTAGCTCTAGGTGAATGACAATGTAAAATAGTTTTACATTATCATTAAATAAAAAAATACATAATTTATATTTTAAAAATAACGATTGATACTTATTATCCATGAAGAATTGTGATGAAATGATAATGTAAAACTATTTTGCACTATTATGAGCTTTTTTCTCATAAAAAAAGTCCCAAAAATCAAGGGTGATAGTAGTGTGATTTTTTGTTTAAAATTAGTCTGACCAAACTAAAAAAATGTAGTGTAGTTTGATTCAATTTAGATTAATTATAATATAAAATTGAAATAAAACCAAATTACCATTTTGTGGTTTGATTTGTTTTAAAAATTATATTATTAAGTATTTAAAAAATACATTCAAAATTTTTGTTTTCAAAATTATATAAAAAGTTATTTGCTTCTAACAAAATTATATAAAAGTAGTAATCATTAAAGTTAAAGTACAAATAATCTAATTAAATATTGCATATTACTTGTTGTCAAATTATATCCAATAAAATTAAAATAAATAGTCTAGTTAAAATATTAATTCACCAACTAATACATATTAATTTAAAAATCTAATTAAAGATTAAGTTCAAATTGTAGAAACTTTAAAAATAATAAATAATTGTATATGTATTTTTTTGGATTTTCTAAAATAATATATTAATGTTATTGGTACATTTTCAATATGTGGAATGATAATCAAACCAAATTATGCAATTTGATAATTATAAAAATCAAACCATAAAAAATTAAATAAGTTTCTTTTTATTTTATTTTTTTTAATTTGGTTTGATTTGATATTGGAGACACCTATCAAGTGTGGTGCATCTTGGTTAAGAATGTTGGGAGAACAAAAAGAATAAAATAGATACAATTCAAAAAAATTATAATTTTTTTTGTAAAAAATTGTATTTGTTAAAAGGGAAGCAAAAATTTAAAAGAGTCAAAAAGCAATAAAATAGATATACTACAAAAATAATTACAATTTTTTTCAAAAAAATATATATTTATTAAAAACAAAAAAAAATTAAAAAAATCATAATTTCTCTCAATTTCTAAGAAGATCCTCCAATACCTACCAAAAACAACTATGCACTACTTTCACCAATCGTTTCTTAATCTATGCTTATGATTCTTAAAAATGAATAAATTAATATGGAAATAAGGTAGCAATATATAAGAATAACTTTGTGTGGATTCACTCTGCATACATCGTGGCTTTTAAAAAAACAACAAATAGCTTTTGTCATTGATTACACAATATCAGACAGCAGCATATGTCAATAAATTATAGCAATGAAAGTGAATACTATGTGAAATTTGATTTGAGAGAAAGAACCTAAAGAATGGGAATATATTTCTTTTGCATATTTCTGTTACAAAGTGTTACCATCTGACAGCTCCAATTTCTCCTTTTAACTATTGGAACCAACCATGAAGACATCAAATTTGCACGTTCTCATATTTAAAGATGTGGGAAAGAAGTCTATGTTTGGTTTATAACAGAAGACAAAAAAATTAAATACTAAGTACAAATTATTACTGTATTTTTAAAATATACAAATAATAATTTAGTCTAAGTGCACCTTCCCAATCTACAACTCATTCTGTTCTGGACTCATCAGATTCAGATTCTGTTCTGTGCTAATCTTGTACGGAACTTGTTAGTTGTTAGCTAGATTAATGGTTCCAGAAAGAGGTAACATCAAGAAGTGATGAAAACCATTTTTAGGATGTTACTTTCTTAGAAACTGCTTAAATTATTGAGAAAAACTAAAATGTTATTTTCCAAACAATGCTTTAGACTGTACCTAATTGGATCGTTTGGATTTGCATATCAATTACAACCCATTTACACCACAATAAATGAGGACGGTTTATAATTTCCATCCCACATTCTTAAAACGAGCTAGCCTTCTTTGCTCCATTTTTAGGATATGACAAAGTGTGTCAAAACAGATCAAACTAACCTATTTTTTTCATTCTAATCCCAGCCATATGCACTGAATTGAAGTCAAAATATTTACGTTGAACAGAACACTAGGTTACACATACACTTGAGCTTTAACACCTTCTGTGTTTAGAAAAGATTATAAACTACTGTTTTTTAAATTATAAATTGTTTTAAGTTGGAGGTTTAGAAATTCAAATAAATTTAGAGAGAAAAAGCTTTGGAAAATTGTTTTTTAAGAAGTTGAAAATTTTTATTACTTATGATTATTTCTCAACGACTTAATTTTTAAGGAAACCAATATTGTGTTTCAAAAGTATGTTATAAAAGAGTTTTTTTTTTCGTTTATTGAGTAGCAAACACAACTACTGTATCCCTGGGTAGCCCTTGGACAATCATCTCATGTGATCTATCACTCGACCCTCGATCGACTCCATCATTAATGAGAATATATACATTTATAATCAAATATAAAAATAACTGTATGAATAACATATTAAGTAAAAAAAACATTTTTTTAGTGCAATCTACACTTTTGTTTCAATGATCACATCCCTGTGAGAAGAACTCTAAATGGGAAAAATACTTCTTTGAATCATTCACACACTATGTGATAATGGCTGCAATCTATGAAAAATGCATTAAGTAAGAAAAAAGTTACCTACAAACCTCACATGCTTCTATTGAAAAAGCCACATCTTTGTGGATAACGACTGGGTAGAAAAATTTTCCTTGACATTAGCCACATTTCTGTGGCAAAGGCCACATCCTTGTGTATGATGCAGTGAATAGAAAAACATGTCATGACACCATCCACATATTTGTGATATTTGTCATATTTGTGATATTTGTCACATCTCAGTGCGGGAAACATTGAGAAAGAAAAACTTCCTTGACATTTGTCCACACTTCTGTGGCATTGTTTGTGACTATATGAATAATGCACTATAAGATGAAAAATCTACCCACAAAGCTCCCACAACTTTGTGACAAATGTCACAACACTTTGTTGATAATAAGTAAAAAAACTTTTCTTGACACTCGCCACACTTGTGTATAAATGGTCACATTCATGTAGAAAATATGTTAAAACAAAAAAGTAATTAATTTTAAGAATTAACGTTTTATTTCTAAATATTTATCCGTTTATGGATCAATAATTTCTTAAGTAAATGATTATATATATTTTACTTATTATATAATTGACTTTTTAGATGTATACCATTATGTAACTGGTTATTTATAATGGTAATTGATTATACAAAATGATAATTAATTATAATTTTTTTTATAATTATTATTATTATAGTTATTGAAATATCAACCATGAACGACCCTACTAAAGATAGTTTATGAAGATCTTTATTCTCTAACCTAGCAAGGCATATTATAACGACAAATCATGAGATAAAGCAAAAAATATCTCAAATGTGATTAATCTTATTACAATGACAACATACTACATAAATAAGACAAACTAATAAAATTTATAAAATCCTTCGATTCTCACCTTCTTCCATTCATGCAACCATAGAGTATGCTAGCAAGCTTGTCTTATGAAATTTTCTATTGGGGTTTCACAGAACCAATTGTGGTATATTACGGCGTATCCAGTTATGAACTGTACACGTTTTTGTTTTTAGTCTTTGATCCAAGCTGGTCTACGTTGCTTTTTGTGATATAGTTTTAGTTTCTAATCTTTGATCCAATCATATTGTTTTTGTGCCACTGATTATTAACTGTACACAAAGATATGTAGTTGGTGAGCTTCACTGAACTTTATTTCCATTGGATATGATGCAGCAATATTTGACTACTATAAGAGATTATTAGCTAGCTAGTGTTTGGATTGGTTTTGACTCTATCTAAAAAATGCATATTAATATATCAAATTCTACATATGCCAACGTAAGTCATACCAACCATTAGAACCGTTTCACAATTTCACTTGTACAGTTGTACTAATTTGTTGTTTGGTAATTGGAATTCACTGTATGTGTCTATTCTTATGCACAACAAGTTCCAGTGACATGGACACATTAATTTAAGTCATGGCTGCTTGACTAGTCTATATGAATGCACCATTTCCCACACCATGTGGTCCGGTTCATGGGTTATGGTGTTACACTATGTGGGAGCATCTAATTTGGTATAGTCAAGATTCATCATTATGAGATGGACCCTGTATAATGCATAAGATTAGAGCACTTTGTTATACAAGTTGTAGCATGTAGTAGTTCAGAAAGTGATTTAGGAGGGACTAGTGAATTATTAGAAGCTACAAATAAACTAGTTGCATTCACTGTTCTGGATCATCCCTTCTGAACACAAATCATTAATGGCTATTATTTTAAGAACATAACCACAGCACTAGCAGGGGATATAATATAGTAATGTAAATATATAATAGCAGGCATCATATCACATGGTAGATGAGATGCACTTGGACAAAGTAGTAAGTTGAAAAACTACACTATCCTCAAAACATAGCTACTTAATTTGGGTGCACATAGTGAAAGTTGGGGAATTATTGGTAGAAAGCTGATTGATCACTAATTCTTGTTTATCCATGTTTGTAACTGTAAAAGTGTGATTGGATTAGGAACTTTCTACATATTACTAAAATGAAATGCTTGTTATTTCATCTAGCATAACACATGCATACATGTGCTAGCTTATATCTATAACTAACATAAAGAAATAATATAAAAGAAATGTGGAAGATATGCAAACAACACTAAGGTCAAGGAGAACGGAGTTATAAATTCTAGTTAGATTTCTACTGTGTGGTTATGTTTGGATGAGTTTTCTGACAAACGTTTCTAAGAATAAAAAAAAAAAAAACTTTTTCACGAGTTAAAATTAATTTGTATATATAGAAACTCTTATATTTTTTTAAAAATGAAAATTTTACAAAGTAGCTTATTCATAAGTTAATTAATTTGTGCAAAAAATAATTTCATTTTATTTTTATTTTATTTACTTAGAAGTGTTTATAAATAAACATATCCTTAATTGATCAGCAAACATGTTATATGGGTTTGGTTTTGGAATAAAATAAAAAATGATTAGATAACAAATAAACTCATGTCATGTATTGTAAACATTGGTAAACCTAGTTAATTAGGCCAAGCTACTTTTTCCCTGATTTGTGTTTTTGGTATAAACTTTTTGCCTGATTTTTAATCAAGTAAGTACAAACACATTTGCTAATTGATTCTGAAATTCATTATCAATGAACCCCAAAAAATAAAGCACCATTGAAAAATTACACCTCCACAAAAGGACAATATACAAAGTTGCTTTAGAACCTTAGTGGAGTCGAAAAAGCTTATAATGACTTGAAAGGAATGTTCTTTTACATAGTCTCTAAGGCATAAGCATTTCATAGACGCAAAAGAGTTGGACAAAGCAAGAAAGACCAATTTGTCTAAACAAGCAAAAATGGCATTCAATTTTCCCTTAGCACGCGAGAGAGGATTGAGTTACACTTCCTTACCAAGAAACGGGTTTCTTCAATGACACCTTTATGTAAAACACAAGTAAACTATAGTTTTCAGAGAGAGTGTTTTATTTTTTTCAAATAATAATAATAATAATAATAAAATAGTTTTTTTCTTCAAAATATATGATTTTGTTTAATTAAATGATACACTACATACTTTTCACTCATTATAGGTAAATTTTCTGTGGAAAGGATGCTACAGGTTTTAGGGGTTAATGTTTCAAAGTATTCTTAAGTTCAAGAATATTATATCCAAAAATATTATTCCCATGAACATTTTTAGTTGGACTTTATAAATAATTTTATTTTCACCAATATTAATAAACATAAGTGGTAACAATTTTATTGTATCTCTTAACCAAATGATTTAAGGTAAATTTTAATTATGTTATCGGATTTTTGGGAATGAACAAATATTGTTAAAAAAAAGCATTCAACTTGTTTGTGCTTAGCTCCTCAACAGTGAAAAATACTTCACATGAGAATAAGAAACATGAAAAAATGAAACACTTCAAATTTATGGGAATAAAAAACTTTTGGCAATATTTATTCAAAACTTTATATTCTATTCTCTTTTTATTATAGTCATGTTTAAAATAAAGAAATTATTTCTTTTTTAGACAAATACAGTATTTTTCTTTTAATAATCGTCATTATGGAGATACTTTTTTTTTTTGTCTTTCTTGTAAAATATTTAATTAATATTTATTTATATTTTCAATAGTGTTTTGTTTTTTATACTCTATTGTTATTTTAAAAGTTATAAATAATTTCATTTGTAGTCCAACAACTAGATCTATTCCAAAATAAAACAACTTTATTAGTCAAGTTTAGCATAAATTATGCATTAAAAAAATTATTAAATACTTCACATTAACATTACTCCATTAGCTTTTCTTATATTGATTTTAATATACAATTAGAGTTTGCAATTCATAAAAGTTCACAGTTTTTAACGGATTCTATTTAGCAAACCTGCAACAACATCATTTAGCCTCGCTAAACAAGTTATAGCGCATCCTATAAATAAAATAAAAATAAAAATGTTTTATTTTTATTTAGAAAATATTTTAACTTTAAAATAATTAAAGTAATTTTTCATTCATAAATTATAAATTTTCTTTTTAAAGCCTTAAAAATCATTTAATATCATTTTTCCCATACTTTCAATATTTGTTTGCTACACAAACATTAAAAAAAATATAATATATATTTTTTTCATGTAACTTCTTATAAAGTTCATTATTTAAAAAATATTATACAGTTAGTGAATTTAAAAGTAATCCATCACATTATTACATGGTAAAAAGCAAAAACAATCCAATATCCTTTATTTCTTATAAAAAAGGCTAATATTTACAAGTATGTTTAAAATATTTGACACCATTACTGAATAAAAATAAAAATAAATTAATTTTGGAATAAAGCACTATAAAAGATTAAATGTTAACAAATGCATCGGGATAATATGATAAATTAAAAGGGTGTAAACGCTTTTGAAAAGAGGGGCGTGTAACTTAGGGTGGATAATCCCCAGGACATTTTATTCGTGAAATTTATATTTTAAATGAGTTGGAAAAATTTGATTCGGTGAAATAAATGAATTTTTAAAAAATTTGTATTTGATTTTCAAAATCTATAAAATTAATGAATAAGTCCTAAAGTAAAAATAATTGTTTGTCAGAGAATAATAAAAGAGATAAAATAAAAAATATACAAGTATTTTATTATGAGAATAAATGTTATTTCAAATTAAGAGATTATTTATTCAAATTCCATATACACATATATTTTTTAAATAAAAAAATTATAATATTTTTTAGAATTTAATTGATATATAATACATAGACATCCAATCACAATACTTCATTCATGGTAAGTTTGTTGACTTTATTCATTACTACTTTAAAAGTTACATAAATGAAAAATTATCATCAAATGTCAGTGTAAAAATTTATTGTAAAATACTAATTAAACTCTATTTTTTAAAGTAAACTATAATATATTATACTAAAAATTAACTAAATATTTTTAATGTTAAAAATGTAAAATATCACATTTTATATAAAAAAAAATTATCTTTTAAACTTGTTTATCGCTTAACTCACAAAATTGAGAGATTTTGCAAAAAGATTTAAATTTTTTTTATAATTATAATTCGTAAAAAATAGAAAAAATGAAGCACAAGCGTAAAAGTTAAGGCAGCGTACGTGCAGTTGAATCTGAATGTAATGGAGAAAAAGAAGAAAGGAAAGAAAAAAAAAAAAAAACGCGTAAATGGGAATTGGTATTTGGTGTTAAAGAGGAGCTGTTGAATGAGTACGAGCTTTCTTTCTCTTTGGGTTGGGTCCCACTCCCACATTTCACACTTTCGGTTTTTATTTCATGATCCCAATTAACGTCATCTTTGTGTTTAACAATTTTGTTTGTTTTTTCGTCTGCCCCGACGTGGCCGTGATCAAGCAAATCATCATTTTCTTCTCATCCAACTTATCAACATTATACTACTCACATTTTTCACGTCCAAATCTTTCCACCCTGACAGAATTTTATATGTAATTTATCTTCTATATTAGTTTCTACTTTATGTTATGTTTAGTGAGTTTAGTTGTTTAATGTCACTTTCATAGAGTTTTCTTCTTCTTTTTTTTTAATTTTACATTATTATCCATGTCATAGGATCTAAACAAGGTGAAAACATTATTTTTGTCTTTTAAAAATTAAATTAATGACATTTAAATCTTTGAAAAATCTTTAGAAGCATTTATATCCTTAAAAGATTCTTAGAAATATATAGGTTCTTAAAAGATTTTTACAAACACTTAGGTCTTGAATTTTTCTAGCATTTGCATGTAGGTAGTTTCCTCAATTACTAACGATATTAGATAATTGTACAGTCAATATGTTTGTCTTTCTTTTTTATGCATAACAATCAAACTGCTTATGTGACATTCATTTTTTCTTTTATTTAGTTTCTTAAATTAAAAACATTTATGAGGTTCTCACGATGAAAAACAATTGTATCGTGTTATGTATTGATTTGTTGTATAGTGTTATGTATTGATTTAATATTTCATGAAAGAATAAGAACTTTGAACAATCAAATTATTATAATACAAGTTTAACACTTATACATTGTCAGTATAAAAGATTAATCATAACTTTTCGTTTATATGACTTTTAAAATATTAATTAGAAAAAATCAACAAACTTACTGTGTATTAAAAATTGTGATTAACTATCTGTGTAAAACTTTTTACAGTGACAATGTACAAGTGTCTTTCTCTCATAATATAGTGAATTTTCTCTTTCATATTAATTTGAAATTTTAATTTGATGCTAACAAATTCGCTTGGTATTGATTTTTTTCCCCTCTTTCTAATGGGAAAGAGAATATGAGGGGGAATAACATAAATTGAGGATTTGTTTTTTCATTTTCTAGCGGTTAAAAACATTCACCAATGTTTTTTAATTTAAAATAAATTAAAAAAAAGTGTCATGTAAATAGTTGTACTATCACATATGAGAGAGAGGGTTTGTCAGCAGTTAATTGCTAACTATGCAGTTCCTTAATGTTATTAGTAACTAAGGGACTTACCTACAAATGGTAGAAAAATTTAAGGACTTAAATGTCTCTAAAGATCTTTCAAGAACCTATCTCTGAAAAACCTTTCAAGACTTGAATGTTCTAAAAAATCTTTCAATGACCTACATGTCACCACTTTAATCATTCGAGAACCAAAATGATACTGAATGTCACATATGAGAAACGACTCTTGTCAACATAACACTTAACAGTTGACTGTACACTCAACAACTGACTGAACACTTATTCGTCAGTAATGTAGGGATTAATGTGCAAAATGAGAGAAAAATTTAAAAACCTAAATACCTATAAAATTCTTTTAGAAAATCGAATACTAGCACTTCAATCTTTCAAAAACAACTTTTATTTCACTCGGGTCAAATATTATTAGATTTTTTATCATTTTCATTTACTAATTTTACTATATATAATCTTCAAAATATTAAAAAAAAATGAGTTTGAAAAGAATATCGAATAGTGAAATTGATATTCTAGTCTTAAATTTATCCATTAACCTACCCTTAATTCATATAGTAATTTATCAATATTATTATTATTTTTTAATTCGGATAGGATCTCTTCGTATCATATTTTTTAAGTTATCAATATCAAGTGTTAAATTTAGTTAAATTACACATTTAATAACTTTATATAAAATAAAATTCTGAATAACTAAATAGTTTAATTTTATATTTTTATTAATTTGAATAAATATGCAAATGTTTGTATAATTTTAAAATTATTTAGTTGTTCATCATGCTACTTAACATTGATATATATATATATATATATAATATATAAAAAAATTAGTAAATATTTATTATTAAATAATATATCTAAAAGAATTTAAATTATGAAAAATTTGATAAACATGATTAATAAAATAATATTATAAAATTTAATAAATGGATTGATAAAATTTTTATTTTATTAAATATATAATTTGACTAAGTTTAACATATGACATTCTTTTTTTTACAATTCCCTTACATTATTTGATTTTCAATGTGTATCTTCTTTTTTTTTTTAAAAAAAAAAAAAAAGAGCTCACACAAAAAATACTGGTCCATTAGATAAAGAGTTTTTTTTTTTTATAATTCAAAGAAATATATTGATAAAGATGCATCCGAGTCCAGCAAAAAGTTCAAAGCATAAGTATTTTATTTTAGTCAATGTGACTTTTTTTTCATCCTTTTTCTTTTAATAACTTTATTCACTTATGAATTTTTTATTTACTTCTTAGTAAGCTTATTGGTAATCCTTTTTAAAGTTATCGAGATTTAAGCACAAATCCAATCCAAAAAGTAATATGTTAGGTAAAAATAAAAAAAAAAAGTCTCAAAACTTAAAGACCATGTCAAATAATTTGATATACTCAATATGAAGAGCCCAATAGTGTTGATGAAACATTACTCTTAAATCCTTATGGTATCAAAATTAAGGGGGGAAATAGCTTACTAATGGGGTTTTCAGTTTTAGTTCTAGTAAATACAAAAATTCTCTAAATTTTACCATATAATATTTAATTTTTTGATGTTATATATTAAACATCTTATTTAACATATTTTTAAAACAACATATAAAATGTGATTAACATGTTGCTACAATAATTTTTGAAATTGGTCACAGAATTTTCAAATGTTTTGCTGAATACCCTTTGCGTGATAAGTAGTTAATATGTAGGGTGTATACGCTTTTTTCCATTATCCAACCCCGCTGGCATTGGCTAATTTTCTCCCTCAAATTTATTGGTATATATAAAGAAGAATTTCCTCAAATTCAATGCCTGACTCTCAGTTAATTCCCTTTTGGCTAAGCTTAAATTATTAAGCCTTATATTAAACTAAGAGTATTTAATATTTAATACGTGATAAATTACAATGTAATTTATTCGTTACACGCAAGAATTAAGTAAAAAAATATGGTCCCGAAATTAAAACTTTGCCTAAGAACTGTCAAATAGTATTTAAAAAAAAATGCTCATGTTTTCTTCTTTGATAAGGGACACATAAGATAAGGAGATCTAAGTTGACAATCTTTTTGTTATTTTTTAATTATTTGTTTAGATGTATTTTAAGGAATAATGTATTAATTGGTTGCACCAGTGAAGCCGAAGAATAATGTCCGATTAATGTATTCTTAAATCTATTAATTTTCCCAGAGATATTCTAGGTTTAATTAATTTGATTTTGTTTTTAATTTTTTTGAAAAAAATTTAAAAAATAGTTTAAATTTTTTTTTAAAGAAGAGAAAAAAAACCACTTAATAAGTGTTATTTGAAAACTGTTTTGAAGATGTAAAAATAAAAAAAAAACTTGTTCATATTTATGAAAATGTCTTTAATGAAAAGAAAAAAAAATATTTTTATTATATTTCGAGTTTTCAAAACAAACATAAAAAATTGAAAAACAAAACTACTTATAATTGTTCTTATTGGAATTGTTCTCAATATTTATTTTAAAAGATCAAACAAGTTTTTTAATTTTTAAATACTAAAACATTAAAAAAATAATTTTATAAAACTATTGTTAAGCAAACACACTTTCTTTTCAGAGGTGATTTTGTTGATATAAATATAGCAGGACAGGGACGAGTTTGACTCTCCCCGTACCTGAAAATTGCAGGGCAGGAACGACTATAAAGGAAATTGATATAAAATTTTAATCTCATCCTTATCCATGTTAGGTATTTTTGGGTTGGGTGTTTTAATAGGTACCCGTTATATTATTTTTTATATTTAAATTTACTTATAATTTATTAAATAAATTATATATTAAGTTATTAATTATATTTAATTTATTAAATAAACTATATTTTAAGTTATTAATTATATTTTAGTTTTAATGGACTACATAGGTGTGAGTTAATACACAGACATGTGAAATAAAAAAAATATGTAAGAAATTTTGTTTAACATAGAAGCCAAACCATGGTGAAAATGAGGCCAGACCAACAAACTCACTTTTATCTTTATCTTTGATTTTCTTAGGTGGAAACAGAGCAGGGAACCAACAATATATGTTTTTCTGTCAAAATTGAACATGAGTGGTATCCATGAGGTAAACATCATTGTAATCCTTACTCTTCTCTTCTCTTACTCTTCTCTTCTCTTATAAAAATTCATTAGTAATAGAGTCATTTGTAAAATTGAATTCAACTTTCTTAAATAAAGTTTTAAATAGAAAACATAAAGAAGAATATTTGACAAAAAAAACAAATAAAGTGAAAATTAAAATTGTTTAATTGAAATAAAATAGAAAAAGAAAACAGAATTTCGATAATTTTTTATTTAATATAATACTATCATAAGTTATATTATTACTTTAAAAAAGAAAATTTCTCCATCTAATCCAAATTAGCAATCTTTGCAAGTTGGAGAGAAAAATTGTGTGTAGACCCCATAAAAAATCAGCACGATTTGCTAGAAAACTATTTGGGGGTTTGATTTTTCATAAATCAATCACTAAACCCAGTTCTCGTTATCGAGACATAGTTAAAAAAATTAAGGAGTCGCTTTAAAATGTTTTTATTTGTATTTCAAAATTTTTAACATTTAAAAATTAATTCGTTTTGATTCAATATTTTTATTTTAAAAATATTTTAATTTAATCAATTTAATAAAAATTATAAATATTTCAATATAGTTTAAAATAAATTTATATAATTTTTTTATAGTCACAACATTGTTATTGAATTTTTACATAATTTTGATTTTTAAAAATACTGAAAGTATTTTTTTTATTCTTAATTAATTTTTAAAAAATACTTTCTAAATCATAATCAAATTTATTTTTACTGTTCATTTCCATTTTTGAAAAATAAACAGAAAAGCGTGTTGATATATTTGAGTTTGATGCACCCTTTGATACAGTCATTAGCAGCTGCATAGGAAACTTCTCTGTCTCGCTGGTCACCCGTGGCTTCCTGTGAATCCAAAGACTTCAAATTTCTAAGTTTTAACTCATTAACAATTTTAACATATATGAAACAGTTGACCAATTATACCTTTTTGTGTTTTTTTTTTATTATTTATTTCACTAATTTTTTTTTGGCACATTTTTTCCCCATTTATATATAACTTACCCATAAAGTTTGTCCAAAATCTTCTTCCTTACACATAAATTATGTGAACTCCACCTTATGACGTACAACTAGCATTTATCTCATTTTTTATACATTCTTTCTCTTTCACCCTCTTTCAAGGCTCCACTTTTATAATTCCTTCTACATCTCTTCATCTAAGTATCAAACTTGTCTGCTATTTCTCTTTTTACATCCTCTGCATATTCTTCCACAATCCTCATCTAAGGCTTAATTTTGTTCCCAACAAGATTTTTTATTACTTTTCTTCTTCTTTTTTTTTTTTTTAATTTTCAGAATGATTTACTTATAGGTTTCTGATCCAAGGTTTAAGATGGTATAGTTTCCTAGAATTAACTTACGGGTTCAACCTGTTTGATGTTTTGATTGAATCAGTTCAAAGTACTCGTGATTGATTGATAGCAAAAAAGTATTCAACTTTTTTCTTGTTTCTTTTGTCATAATACTTGGATTTGAGAATCTGGAGACATGGGTTGCTGTCCAAGTAAAGATTTAGAGCCGCAACACAATGGTCACAGACATGCTGGGACCGGTGGTGTGCAAAACCAGAAGACTCATGAACCTTTGGTCAACCAATCAAGAGCACCTGCAAGTCAACCTTATCATTTATCAGAAAAGCATGTTGCTGCATCTACTGCACAAACGGTGCCTCAGAATATGCCATGGAAGCCTTCTGGTGCTGCCCATAGTCCAAAACCAGTGGTGAGTGCTAGGCAAGACACAATTCTTGGGAAGCAGTTTGAGGATGTGAAGCAGTTTTACACACTAGGGAGGGAAT
Organism: Psophocarpus tetragonolobus; assembly: GCA_037954015.1. Taxonomy (NCBI): domain Eukaryota; kingdom Viridiplantae; phylum Streptophyta; class Magnoliopsida; order Fabales; family Fabaceae; genus Psophocarpus; species Psophocarpus tetragonolobus. The sequence goes on from CM075694.1 coordinate 34,977,971, forward strand.
TGGGTAGAGGGCAATTTGGGGTGACATATCTTTGCACTGAGAATTCAACTGGATTTCAGTATGCCTGCAAGTCCATTTCCAAGAGGAAACTTGTGAGCAAATCTGATAAGGAGGATATAAAGAGGGAGATTCAGATTATGCAGCATTTGAGTGGTCAACCCAACATTGTGGAGTTCAAAGGGGCTTATGAGGATAAGAACTCAGTTCATGTTGTTATGGAGCTGTGTGCGGGTGGGGAACTTTTTGACAGGATTATTGCCAAGGGGCATTACAGTGAGAGGGCAGCTGCTTCAATTTGCAGACAAATTGTAAATGTTGTTCATATCTGCCATTTCATGGGTGTGATGCATAGGGATCTGAAGCCAGAAAATTTCTTGTTATCTAGTAGGGATGAAAATGCACTTCTCAAGGCAACTGATTTTGGCTTGTCCGTTTTCATTGAAGAAGGTAAAGTTTTTATTCATTCAGTGTTCCTTCTAATTCCCCCTGCATCTTAATTTTGTAGGAATCCAATTTAACAAATAGATGGAGACTTCATAGGAAATTATATTTAGTTGTATTTTTACGATTAAATATTAGTGAAGAAGCTGCTAAGTTTTAGTGGAAATTTTTAAACAATTCTACCTCAAACTATATCGTTGGATTATCCTTTTTGGAAACCTTTTGCAAATTCATGTAATTTTCAAATTAGAAATTTAGCTGTATTGGTTCCAGTGCTTTACATACAACAACTAATAATTTGTTCTCTTCTTTAAAGAGTGGGTGGGGTAGGTGGGGGAGCCTTAGTACAAAGAAGCTTTAAAATTTATTGACAGCACAAATTTCTTATAAGATGTAGGTTGGAATTAACTTCCATAATTTAATTTAAAAAAAGGTTCACATCATTGCTTTTTTTTTTTCTCCATCTGTATGCAATTATCCATATGGTTTACCATGACCACTGTGCCTTTTTGTTGTGTCTTTGATATCCGGTTTGGTCCTTGACATGATCCATGAGTTAATATTTGGCTATACTCAAGATTCACAAGCATGCAGAGTTGCAGACTTGAGATTTTGTTTCAGATTAATCCTTTTGTCTCTTTGCTTGTTTGCTGTAATCCGGTCAATATCATTTGCTAATTGCTAGCCTTCAGGTGTGGTGTGAAGAAATATAAAGTTCGAAAGACAGAAAGGCACTTACATTGTTCATCCTAATTAGTCAGCTTTCCAAAGGAGTGAACTGATATGTTCGATCAGTAGTTAAGAATCTAGTATTTTCATTTACTGCACTCATCACACATGTTTACTTCAAATGTTTGATGAAATTCTTGAACTTTGAGCGATGAAATATTAAAATTGAAAGTTTAAATTATTCCTCAATTTGAGATGTTATGGTTCAAATTTTAGGAAATAAAGTTATGGCTTGTGGGAAATTTTACTTCAGCCATTATCTTCAAAGTGCTTTACACATGCACTCAGGCATACACACATTTGTAATCACATCATTCATGTTCAATATATGCACTTTATATCTTTGGAAACTACTTATCATTCATCCAGATAACTTATCAAAATTAAGTGATAGCAAAATTATCTTCCTGTTAGAATGTGCACTTAAATTTTTCTGATTAATTCTTTGCAGGAAAGGTGTATCGGGATATAGTTGGTAGTGCTTACTATGTTGCTCCTGAAGTTCTACGACGCAGATGTGGGAAGGAAATAGATATATGGAGTGCAGGAGTCATATTATACATCTTACTTAGTGGAGTCCCTCCATTTTGGGCTGGTAAACTGACACTTTGATTTTAATAATAGAATAGAACAAAAATATCAACTCATACTAAAAGTTTAAAGCATACATTTTTTTTTTCTATTCCCTTTTTACTTGTTTGACTTGTCCAATTTGTTTCTGTCAAATATGTTCTGTAGAGACTGAGAAGGGAATATTTGATGCCATATTGGAAGGTCACATTGATTTTGAAAGTCAACCATGGCCTAAAATATCAAGCAATGCCAAGGATCTAGTTCGTAAGATGCTTATACAGGATCCAAAGAAACGCATTACCTCTGCTCAAGTTCTTGGTATATAACTTTCGTGTATTTTCTCCTCAATCTTATTAAATACTTGAAGTTTATTAAACTGTGTCCTGAACTCCTGAGTCCTGATAGTATCTTCCCGTTCGCATGGTCAAGATTGAGAAGGTAAATTATTAGAGGGGTGTATGAGCTATTATATTATGTACAAATAATTATGGCTAATTGTAATTCATGGAAAAATTGAACTACTTAGTAGCTTACAAAATTCAAAGGCTATTTTCATATATGTATGGAGTGTAGACTATTCTATATCTATACAGGTATGCCAACATATTCTGCAATGAAACGTACTAGTTGTTAAGACTTGAGATTGGTCAGAGTCAGACAACATATATTACATTGCAAGAAATGACAGAAACTAAATTATATAATTAATGGATATATAACAATCATTTTGATGGGTTTAGCATTCTTGTGAATTTTCTTGGATGTTGGATTTCATTCTCTCTTGTACTGATTTATGTATCATATGAATGGTTAGAACACCCATGGATTAAAGATGGAAATGCTTCAGATAAGCCAATTGACAGTGCAGTCCTTTCCAGAATGAAGCAATTTAGAGCAATGAATAAACTAAAGAAACTTGCCTTGAAGGTATGTCCATCTACAATCTGCGTGAAGAGAGACTAAAGTTCTCTTTAATGCTTGTTTCCCTAGATAGCATACTAGGTACCTGAATGTCAAAAGCTATCGAAGTTAATTTTAAGCCATAGTTTCTTAAAGATGTCTGTTGAATAGTTACAACATTAAGACATGGAAAATTTCATTCTGGATCTGTAGGTCTATCTAACTTTATACTGTAGACTTATGTAGATCTGTCAATTCAAATAACTCACTGGATTTTGAATATTCTATAAGGTCATTGCTGAGAATATGTCTGGAGAAGAGATCCAAGGTTTAAAGGCAATGTTTACAAATATGGACACTGACAAGAGTGGTACAATCACCTATGAAGAACTAAAGGCGGGATTGCATAGACTTGGCTCAAAGCTTACTGAGGGAGAAGTGAAGCAGCTTATGGAAGCTGTAAGCTGTTATTTTGTTCTCTCTATTTTTTCTTTTATCCCTTGTTTGTTTAGGGAGAAATAACGTGAATTGGAAGGAATAGAAAGGAGGGAAATAGGTATATTACATTTTTACTGTTTGTTTGAAAAAGAAAATAGGAAAGAGAGAAGTTATTTCGGTGAATTCCACTATAGAACATTTTCCCTCCTAATTGGAATTAAATGAGAGGGAAATGATCTATCTCTTTTCAATGTTTTTGGTTTTAGTTTTTAAAATTTGTGTAAATAATTTTATGCAAAAAACAATAATTATATTAAATTTTATATGATTTAATTATTATTAAAATATTATTTTATATAATTTATTTATTTCCTTTCACTTTTTTTCACCCATCTAAATAAGCAGACAGAATTCTCTTCCTATTTCTATCTATCCAAATAATATATCCTTGTCGTTCTATTTTTCTTCTATTTCTGTTATTCATATTTCTTTCCTCTATTTCACTCCTAATCCAAACAAAGCATTAAGGATTTCCAAACTTATATCTCTTTGCCCAAAATTGTAGGCGGATGTTGATGGAAATGGCTCAATTGACTACATAGAATTCATCACTGCTACAATGCATAGACACAAGTTAGAAAGAGAGGACCAACTTTCCAAGGCCTTCCAATATTTTGATAAAGACAACAGTGGGTAAGGCCTTTTTCACCAATGATTGCTTATCCAACCTAGTCTTTTCCTCCAATTGCATTTGACTTTGCATTATGCCATTCTTTTGAATCATTCAACTATCGAGTTCAGTGTTTTATGTTCGTTGTCAATGCCATGCTTGTCAACTGTCATGCATTTTATTAGAGTTTTTAATAATAAGAAATGCAGTGTGGGGCCAACAACCTTATTAAATGCATGTTTTGATAAATGTCAACAAACTTGATATTTTAAATAAAACTGATTTTGAACTGATATAAAGAAATCAATAGTAGAACTTAATATAGAACTTTTAATTCAATGAAAAACACTAAAATTGCTTCAACTAAAAAATTAATTATAGACCTAGAATCAATTCGTCAATGTGCAACCATATGTATCTAAATTCACATTGACTGTTTTTTCAATGATTCTCGATAATTTAATATATACTAAACATTACAAAATCATAATTGATGAATAGCTTTACTTGGATATGGATGTCAAGAGCAATGACATATCTTCTCTGGTTTTCATTTGATTCCAATACAGGTATATTACAAGAGATGAATTGGAAACAGCCATGAAAGAATATGGTATGGGTGATGATGCCACAATCAAGGAAATCATATCTGAAGTTGATACAATTATATCTGAAGTGGATACAGATCATGTAAGCCTATTTTCTATTAAGTGGGTTGCTACATATTTCTATTCTAGTTCCATTAGTTAACACAAAATTTTGCGGTCTCATAGGATGGTAGAATCAACTACGAAGAATTCTCAGCAATGATGAAGAGTGGAAACCAACAACAAGGCAAGCTATTCTAAATCTCACCACCTAACCAGTCTGAGGATCTGGTGTCCAAGCCCCCCCTTAGGGAGAAGGTTTATACCACTGAGAAGTACGACCAAAAGTTTGAATCACTGATAGGCATGTAAAGCTTCTGTTTAGAATGTTTGAGTACCATGCTCCACATGACTGTTAGTCCAATCTCTTTTTTCAGTTTTGGTTGCTTTTTTTTGCTTTTCACCAAGATTCTATTGCCAAGTCCTCTTCGAATTTGTTTTGGACACGAAAGTATAAACTCACATAGAAAAGGTGATATCTCAATAAGATTATACAACATTTTGCACTTGAAATTTTATTAAGGTTTACGAGCTACTAGGAGAGTGGTTTGGTATCTAACCGAACCTTGTTTAGTTCAAATTTGGTTCACTATCTTTTATATATATATATAGTACCCATATTGATATAGGTTAATAATCATCACTAATATACTAATACCGGTGGTATTTATAAGTGCACTCAATGTGTGTATTCTTCTTACAGCATAGATTTCTTCGTATTCAAAGTAGTCAAAAACTCCAACTTGAACAACTTGATTAAAAGAGACAAGTTACTACAATTTGTGTTAACCATGTTAGTTGATTCACTGTCTAATGATAACCACTTTATGGCACAAGAAGATTGATAGTAGTTAATAGGATTGACAATGTCATCTTATTTCTTTTATGAACATTGAAAGTGAGATTGTGTTTGCATAATATAGGAATTTCCTTTTCTCACCTACTTTAATTTCCTCAAACACCTACCAACCTAAAAATAAATAAAATCTCCAAAATACCCTTACCTCCTATAACCTAATTTTACTTTCACTATCTTATTGTTCTTTCCCCTCAGTGCCCTGCACACAACCTGTTCCCTCTCATCCTATTTCTCTTCCTCTCCCTCACCCTCATTTCCTTTCCTGTTTCAGTGAAGTTTTGTAGTTAGTAGGTATATTGGTTTTAATGGAACTAGTTAAATTGTGTTGGCTGGTATTTTTTTGACTCTCTATGGACCAAGCTATATGTAGAAGACAAATTTTTACCTTTTATGTACAGTGTGTAGAAGGTACTTTTTTTACCTTCTGACAATTTGGTCTGGAGAAGGCTACTATTCTACGAACCAGATAATCTGTAAAACAATGACCTTTTACAAACCAGATTATCTGTAGAAAATTTTTTCTGAAGCCTGAAAAAGACAGAGAGTAGGCTAATAAAGCCCGATAGCTATACGTATTGTTTTGAAGTAGGACAATTTCCTCTTTTTACTCTTTCATTTCAAATATGTAAATAATGCAAAACAAATTATTTTATTTAAGGTTGGAGGATAAAATTATCATGGTAAAACAATCATTAGCCAAAACTAGTTAAAGATAATTTGGTTACTATATATTTTTTATCGAGTATTTCAAAGTCACATTTTAACAATTTATTATTAGAAGTTAGTTGATAAAATTAATAATTAAGAAATTTTTTTATAAATTTTTAAATTTAAATGCAAACAGTGATGATTGCAACTGTAAGTTAGAAAAAAATAAAATATTTTATGTCACGCCTGTACAATAATAATGCATAAATTGATATTCAACTGACATGTAACGATGATGATCAGGTAATTTTTATAATAATATTGATTGTAAATTTTATTCTCGATTCTGGTTTTAAAAATTGAATTTTACTTTTCAGTTTGAATCTTCATTTTATTTTGAAGGTATGTTTGAAAGAAAATTAAAAGCCATCTTGGTTGGGCATGGAAGAATACTTCTATGGGCCTTTGTATTGATGACTAAATAAAATTCAAATCAGGTGAATCCTTGCGAGTTAGTCATGGCACGGTTTAAATATTTTGGAACTTAAATTTTCCACATAAATGTATAAAAAAGAAGTAAGAAAGGAACTCAAATAGTTCAATCAATTAGCAAATATACCACCGTGTAATTCTTTTTATAAACCAAAGTTAGTATTACTAGTAATTTTAATTTTTATTGATGGTGAAAATCAAACCCAAAACATTTGTCTATCACCCTCCTTATTCAATCATTTTATAACTCTGTAATCTTATTCTTTAAATAACTTATTGGGAGAGGAGATAGTTAAAAAATTATTCTTAAACTTCTGGTCCAAAATGTCTTAAAAAATAAAAAATAATTGGATTAATTTAATTATAATCAATTGAAAATGTAAATATACTTTTATATTATCATTTAATAGCAAAAAATCACAAAAAATTTGTAATAATTAGTATTCAAAATCATATCAATATCTAAAACAATTGGTTTTCTTATATGTTATCTAAAACAATTTTTAATAATTTTTTTATAAACTAAATGTTATTATTATTATTAATGTCAGTTTTTGTTAATATTAAAAATGTAAATATACTTTTATATCTATGAATGGATTAAAACTAAAAATATTCGATACACTTTTTTTTTTCTTAATCAATTTAATCATCTGCTGGTTAATGATTAAAAGTGTTTAAAAGCTTTATTCGTATTAAAATTAATCTATAGCTGAATTAGGTCAGCCACGTAGGTATTACTCCATGAATTGGTTAATGATCTTCTTGAACTAAAAGAACTTGAGGTGTGACGGGGCCTGAAACATCTTTCAATGCAAAAACTTGCATAGTATAAACGAGTCTAACAAGTTTTAGATAAGAAATGTTTCCTACGCATACACGAAATGGTTTGTAAAGTTTGGTTGAAACGTCACACTAATTATCCAACAAAAAAAAAAGAAGAAATGGTTCCTTCTTTTTTAAGGGAAAATGAAATCCTAGGCATAAATAAAATAATGAAATGGTTTGTTAAGTTTGGCTGGAACTTCCCACTATTACAATGGTGATATAATAAAAGAAAAACACTTATAGGCGAACTGTATAAGAGTATTTTAATTTTACCTTCGATGCTAATTTTTCAACTCAATAAACAAATCATGTATGAAAATCTATATAAACAAATAACTAACTGAAAGGATGATGTTTTTTTTTTATAAAAGATGAAATGCTCTTTTATGTAACTTTTTATATTTTACTTATATGGAAGAATACTTTAATAGTCAATAAGTAACCAGACTAAACTATCTTTACAAATAAAAATATAAACAATTTTATAAAAAAAATATTTGATTAATTGTTAGAATAAATGAGATGGAGTTTATATCATATCTTATATTTTTTTATTTATACGGATAAATCAGTTTTATTACTTAATGACTTTATATGTTCTTTTTTTTTTTACGTTATTAAATTAAGGTTCAACTATGAAATAGTAATCTAGCTAACAAATGAGAGTAGAGAAAAGAGAGGAAGCAAGACGAGAGGTAAAGGACCATAGAGGCAAAACCAAAACTAAAGGATTGAGAGGTAGACACCATCACAAAGGTCAAAGGCTAAGTTATGCAGGAGAAAACAAAGGAACAATAACAACATACTTTTCATAGTTTCCTGATTTATATACAGTGAATGACCTATGAAAGTGTTTCAATATTGGGGAAGAGTATGGGATGTCTTTGTAGCATAGAGGCAGGTTGTTGGAGGACACAAGTATGAGTTCGTGAGATTTTTGGATGTTTGTGATGCATATGAACTAGAGAGGAAGCTGTACAACATATATATCGTAAGGCAAAAAATGAAAGTAAACATTTTGAAATATGTCAAAGGGGTGACAGATAAGAAAGGTCAACTTTTAAGCAGACAAGTAGAGGTTAAAGGTGTAATCAAATATAGAGACATATTAAGGAGAATAGAAGGCAAGAAGGGCGAGGGAAGGAGCAAGTTTCATACGCTGAAATAATTGCAATGGGTAAGTTACGTATAAGAAAAGAGTAGAGAGTGATAAAGAAGAATGAGGAGGCAAAGACAGACGTTTGAAAGAGACAAATAATCAATACAATAGAGGCAGATAAAATATGGATTGAGGAGAGTTTAGTTGGGTGGCTAGAAGATCTGGTTATGTTTGACAAGATGCAAAATGTAGTGGCTTTGGAAAATGATAAGGTGGTCAGTCTAAGGTACATGGGAGATGAACTTGTACTGATAATAGGAATGCCAATGGAAAGAGCAATTGAGTTGTGGGAAAAAAGAAGATCAAGGAGTGATGTCAATATTCTTCTGTATCACCAAATGGGATGCATCCATAGTCTGCGAAAATCGGTTAGCATGGTTAAGATGCACAGGGATTCCTTTAAATGCATGCAGTGATGCATGTTTCTCTCAGGTTACAACAACTTTGGGTGAGTTTGTGAAAGATGATGATTGGATTGCAAACATGGATAACATTGAGTATGCCAGACTCTTAGTCCAAATTCTAAATTATAAGCAAATGTTGTGTGAAAGAAGGGAGGTACAAATCAATGGAAAAATGTACTATACAAGAATGATAAAGGAGGTGATATTGCAGGTAAACCAGTGCACTTGTTTGCTGAACCAACGCAATCAAGCTTCCAGTGGAAAATCAAGCGTTGGAAGCCAAAAGAATTATCATTAATGGTTACAAGATCTGGGTGACGAAAAATACACTGAAGAACTATCGGAGAAGGATGATGATCATAGTTGTTGTGATGAGAAGGAAAATGAAAAGTAGAGCAATGACAGAAAAATAGTGGGGGACCTACAAATACAAATTCAATTTACAAACAACAAACATAATAAAGGTAAAAAAGGGTGTGAGGAAACAACTAGTGATGGGCTCGAGAGAGGACATATGAATGAAAACTTTGTCAGATCACCTAACTTTTCAGGAATTCAGGGACTGCAAAATAGGGGTCTAACAAAGATAACCTACCACATAATAATGGAATAGGGCCCATAAGAAATGGGTCTAAGACGAGTATGTTGAAGGAGGGTGCAAATGGTAATGAAAGAGGTTTGGAAAGTGGGACAAAAAATGAAATGGGCCCAAAATGAACGGAGATGTGAACGCTGCACAAAACCACTCGAGATGTTAGAGAATTTCTTCCTGCACTCTAATAAGTTCTCCCTACACCTCTATAATTTCTCAAAATGCAAAAAAAACTCTTAATAAAAACAGTAAAAGTTTAATTACCACGCATCTTTTTCTTTTCTCTTTCATCTACACTTCTCTCTCATTTCGCACTTCTCTTCTATTGCATCTCTCTCCTTAGCTTCTCTTGCATCACTTTGTTTTTCTTCTCACTGAATCAACGGTTTTCTTTTCTTCTTCATGCATTCTTGTCGATCGCCTTTGCGTTTTCTTCGTTCTTCGTGGTTTAGCTTTATGTTTACTTTGTTCTTCGTGGTTCAGCTTTGTCTTTATCTTCTCTTGGTACATTAGCTTTTTTTACAAGTCTGGACACCACTGTCCGAACTTTTAAAAAAATTTGGAATTTTTTTTTTACAAATCCGAACATCCCTATCAGGACTGAGTCCGAAAATCCTGTCCAAACTTGTAAAACAATTTGCAATTGTTTTTTACAAATTCGGACACCCCTATCCAAACTTGTGAAAAAATTTACAAATGTTTTTACAAGTTCGATCATCCCTGTTCGGACTGAGTCCGAAAACTCCTGTCCGGACTGAGTCTGTAAACCCCTGTCTGGACTTGTAAAAGAATTTACAAATTTTTTACTGGGATTAAATTTTTTTACTTAGGGTATTTGAGACTTTTCCTACCTTTTATAGAGGTGTAGGGAGAAATTATGGAGGTCCAGGGAGAAATTTTTGAAATGTTGTGACGGAGACCTAAATGTGCCTCATGGGTGTGAGTTGCAGTCACCCACCTTGAGCAATTGAATCACAACAATGATGATTGCGTGAAGCAGAAACAAAACCACATGGCAAGAAGCATGAGCATGTCTATAGTCACACATTTTGAGATGATTCAAGATGAGAATGGCATGAAGAAGGTCAAGGGCACCACTTAAATGCAATCGAGACACATAAACTAGAACTAGGAAATTCACAATGCCTCGATAAGGACATTTTGCTGTGTTCGCCTCCAGCCCCCGCACACCATGAAATTGGACGCCTGATCGAAGAAACGCCTTGACAGGAAGACCCAACCGTGCATTTTACCCGGCCCCAGTGCACCGCTATCAGACCCACAATCTATGGAGGCCACACATCTCTGCGAAGTCCTCATAGCCACAATAATGCTTCACAACAGGTTCAATTTGTATCCCTAGTCATGGTCTCTAAAGACGTCAACCCTACATGGCAAACCAACACAAGATCAACACGAGAAGACCAATTAGAGGTTACTCATTTATTACTGAAGGTGAATCCATATGCTAAATTCAAGCAGAACGACGAAAGGTCAAAGGAAAAAACTGAATCCAGGGATAAGTTTCTCTATGTCCTAATATGATAATATGTTGCTGGACTGCAATATTATGAATTGTAATAGACTCTTTTGGCTAAAGAGAAAAATTCATAAGCTAATGACATAATTAAGGTGGCGAAAGTCCTTGGGGTTGCATATGGTGACATGGAAGAGAAAACAAAAGAAACATTATTACAATGGAGCTGAAGGATAACAAAGACAATAGGAGTATGAGGGAGGTTAAGGGGTATGCAACAGGATATCCAATGAATTTGCTAACCTATAATATAATAGGATTGGGAGTACACTGAAATGCAGAAGGATGAAGGTTATGATAGTGAAACAAAGAATTCATATGACATGCCTGCAGGAAACAAAGAGAAAGAGTATAGATAAAAGAATATCAATCAATTTGGGGAAACTTTAAGGTTCAGTGGATTCACCGTGCAATAGTTAATGGAAGAGGTGGGTTATTATGTCTATAGAGCGATGAAATGTTTACTTTAAATAATCACACGATGGGAAGTGACTACATTATACTGGAAGGAAAATGAAAGGTGGAGAAATGTGATATGATCATAGTAAAGGTATACATACCCTATGACATAAATAAAAAAGGGATAAACTAAGGCAGTATAAACAACAAAGTGATGTATAACTACGGTGCGTACTTGGAGACTTCAATACAGTCAGATTAAGCTTCGATAAATCTGGGGAGCTTCTTGAAAAGTTCAATGAGTTCATAACAGACATTAATATAAATGATGCCTCAGGAAGGAGCAGAAGGTTTACCTAGTTTATACCAAACGGGACAACTAAAAGTTGCATTGATAGAGTTCTTATATCAAACCAATGACTGTTGAAATGGCCAGATTCCTCACAAGAAATTCTAAATAGGGACATCTCAAATCATTGTCCTAGTTTGTTTAGAGTAGCAACTGTCAATTGAGGGCCTAAGCCTTTTCATGTTCTAGATTTTGGTTCTTAGATAATAACTTTACAATTATAGTACAAGAAGTCTGGAGGGGCCTACAAGTTCATGGGTGGGGATCTCACGTGGTCAAGGAAAAACTCAGAAAACTTAAAGAAAGCCTCAAGAAATGAAATAAGGAATCATTTGGGGACATTGGTAATGAACAAGAAGAGATTGTGTTGAGATTGAATGGAATTCATATAAAAGGTGAAATGGAAACTCTAACTCCTAATGAAATAAAAACAGGCTGTATGGGAATGTGAGAGCTTCAAAGTCCGGGACCAAATGTATACAACTTTCACTTCATAAAGCAATTTTGGGAGTTGTTGGAGAGTAATGTTATGAGATATCTATGAGAATTTCATATAAATAGGAAGCTATCAGTTGGTCTTAACTCCTCATTTATGACATTAATCTCAAAGAAGGATAATCCTCAATGGCTTGATGAGTACATACCCATTTCACTAATCAGAAGCTTATACAAGATCCTTGTCAAGGTGTTAGCAAGGAGATTGCAAGAAGTTATGGACAAGGTTATTGACAGACGTCAAAATGCCTTTCTAAGAGGGAGAGGAGTTATGCAAAGCATAATGATAGTTAATAAGGTTATCGATGAAGCTAAGAGAAAAAAGAGAAAGTGCCTTGTATTCAAAGTAGATTATGCAAAAACATATGACTCTATTAATTGGAAGTTCTTGTTATACTAGAGAGTTGGGTTCCCAGATAAATGGATTAGCTGGATATCAAAATGCGTAAAGTCATCGAAGCTGTCATTCTAGTGGATGGTAAAGCAACCAACAAGTTTAGTGTCAAAAGAAGCCTAAGACAAGGAGACCCACTAGCTCTCTTCTTATTTATCACCGCTACAGAAGAAATGATTTGATTGGTAAAAGAAACAGTAAGGAATGGGCTATACGAACAATGATAGAAGTAAACATACGTACTCCAGTTTGCAGATGTGTCTTCTTGGGCAAGGCTACATTAAAGAATGACACTAAAAGCTATCATACAAGTTGAGAGTTAACTTTAATAAAAGTTGCTTAATAAAAGTTGCTTTTGGAGTTGTTGGCCTTCAACATGTAGAAGTGTGCAAATTAGCTAATCTACTAAACTGCAAATTGCTTAACTTACCCTTTGTATACTGGGTATCCCTATCGTAACAAATCTTAGGAGGGTTTGCTACATGAAAATTAGTCATTCAAAAAATTGAGAAAAAGTTAGCAGGTTGAAAAAACAAAACCCTTTTCTTAGTGGCTTTAGTTCTGTCATCTCTACTTCTATTTTTCTTATCTTTCTTCCTAACTTCATTGTTGTAATTAATAAACTAAATAGTATCCAAGATAAATTTCTATGGGCAGGAGGGCTAAGGAGGGGAGAAGGAAAATACATTGGGTAAATTGGCAAAGAGTATGCTCACAAAAAAATTGAAGAGGGCGTAAGAATTAAACATTTAGTATATTTAATAAAGTTCTGCTGAGAAAATGGAGATAGGAGCTATTCCACTATGATGAAGAGTTATGGATTCAAATCCATAAGTCTAAGCATGAGTATGGGAAGGATTAGAGGGGGGAGCCAAAACAGCCAACAATCAATGTAGAGAGATGTGAGGAAGGCCTGTGGGAGTGACCAACTAGATGGATGAATCCAGGAGCTAAGGGAATGAAAAGTAGGTGTGAAAAATAAAACTAGGTTATAGGTTCATGCTTGGATGGGCAATGAAACCTTACAAAATAGATTTTAGAGACTTTAATTTTCAGGAGCAAACAAAGTTTATAAGAGACTTAGGTGAATAAGTGAGGGTTATTGGATGTGGAGCCTTAGTTAAAAGAGACAATGGTTTCAATAAAAAGTTAATTCAGTTCAAAGGTTTCAGGAGGTACTAACACCATTATATAGGATCAAAATCAACAAGATAACTAGCAATGGAAAGTTGACCCTACAAGATGTACAACACAAAAAAAATGTACCTTGCACTGGCATAAAGAGAATAGAAAACAGAATCAAGACTAAGAGAGCTATTTTGAACCTCTAATACACCATATAAGGTACTTATATTCACTTGGAGATTTATGCTAGATAGATTACAAACCAAGCCTACAGAAACATAATATCATGTTGATTAGAAGCAGTCTATTGTGCCCCTTTTGTAAGTCCTGTAAACAAAACATAAGTCATTTGTTCTTCAACTGTAGCTCTGTATCCTACATACTTGGATTAAAGTGTTCTTAATATTATATCAAGAACCTATAATCAATTTTAAATAATATATAGGATGGGACCTTAAAGGCAATAATAAATAAAGATAGAAGACAGTATAAATTGTTATCATATGATTCATATAAAACCAAAAGAATACAACAAATAAATTATCATATTTGTTTCTAGTTACATATTTTTGATACATTTTTCTTATACTTTTTTTTTATTTTGTGTCAGAACTCAGAAAGTTATATAAAATCAAGTAATTAGAATGACAGTTGATTTCAAGATTCAATAATTATAATTATAAATTTAAATAGTCTATATTAGTTAGATCTTAACTTAGAATGTAGATATTGATGATTGTTTAATTTTTTATGTCTATATGCAAGTATTAATCAATTATCCTATAACTCTCTTTATATTTTTGAGGTATTTCTTATATTTTTTAATAAAACTTTTTGCTTATAAAAGAATATTAAGTTTCAACTCTGTTTTTCCTTTTAGATCTTCTCCCTCTTTTTCTTTCTTCTATATCACAAAAAATCTAAACTTAGTTAATTTTAAAAAACAGAAGTTTAATTGATGCATAATTGTATAAATAGTAAATTAATATAATGAAGAGAAAATTATAGTTTATTTTCTAACATCGATACGTGTGATTTCAGTCACAATAGAATGATGTGTACAAGCAATTTGGACGATATCAACTTCTCGAGAATGATAGTAAAACAAAGCAAAGTTTATATATAATGAAAGGTGATAAGTTAATCACCTGTGTCATTTGTTTTGTTTTAAAAATCTTACGAAAGCATAATGATTTGTTACAATTAGTTAACCACTTGCCGACATACAAAAGAATAATTCATGTATGTATTATCATTGATAAATTACATTAACTATATTATTAGATAGCTTATTTTGACTTCAAAATTATTTTTTTAAATTAAAGTAAAAGATTGAAGCATAAAAATATAAAATATTTGTTAAATTTTATTTTTTATAATTGAAAATTTTGTGCAAAATATTTACATAATATGTACATTTTATATTAAAGTACATAAAAATATAAATATTGTTATACAAGTACATATGCATGACAGGTTATTATCAAATAATATCATGAAAATATTTTATATTATTGATAATATCTTATTTATTTATAATTTTATATGAATAATTAATGTCACGAGGGAAATCTTCACGAAAGCACATTAGCACAATAGTAATAGTCACAACTAGACGAAATTAATTAGATAAATTTAATTGTTGTCTGCCTCTATATAGAGTTTAAATTACCAAAACGTAAGTTTCATTAATAATTAATTAATTTGACATTAGATACGTGTAAATATTTCGTACATATGGTCTAGGCGTTAATGTTTCACGAATTGTAAATAAAAGCACCTAATGTCATGTTTGATTAGAACTCTTATATGACCGCTTTAAATATTACCCATGAAAATATCTCCTACGTACTCCCATAAAAATCAAATAGAATTAAAACATATTCACAATACTATTGTATATATAACAAATTTATTAATTTTATGATAATTTTTTTAAAAATAAAATTTAATTAATTAGTAACACAAAAAATATATTATCAAGTCACAAACTATTTGGCTAGTTCATAAAATTATATCTAAAACAATATTTAATCAAGTTGACAGTAAAGTTTTTTCTATCATAAGAATTTATAAATTTCATATCTAGAAATCTATTCCTTTAGAGTAACTTATTTAATTTTTTTTTAGTACTGGACAACTCCAGTTAGAAATACATGCAGATAAAAAGTATTACACTTCTATTACAGTTAAATATATATATATATATATATATACTTAGTATTTTTTTATTTTCAAAAACTGATATTATTAAATTTAATTAATTTTTAAAATTATAAATTATTTATATAATTTAAAATATATTTATACACTTTTTTTTTATATAATTATAATATTATTATTAAATTATTTTGTTTTCAGTTTTTTATTTTTCTAAAAATAAAATTAAAAAAGACTAAAATAGCCACCACCTTAAAATCTTACTTTTAATTCCAAATTATTTTCAAAATATATGTATCCAAAATAATATATAATATATATATAATATATATAATATATATATATATATATATATATATATATATATATATAAAATCAGAAAGTCAAAGTGAACGTTATTTAAAAGTAAAAGAAATAATAGATAATTGATTGATTTAGTTTTATTTTCTCATTTTTAAAAAAAATTTAAGAATAATTTTAAAAAATTATTTAAATATTTTTAATTTTTAAATATTTAAATACTTAAAACAATTTTATAAACTAAATCTCCGCCAAGAGGAGAAAGATATTTATATGCCCCCTTTATATAATATCAAATACAATGCCTATTTCTTGGTGGTTAACTGGGTATCATACTTTAGCCTCACAATTCCATCCTCGAGACACTTGTAAATCAGATAAAATAAAAAAAAAAAGGACAAAACCGTAGAATCCAGCTTCAGAAAACCAAAGTAAAAAATATATTGTAAATTTAAAATTAATAAATAAATAATGTCCTTAGTTTTCCAAATCAAAACTTTTACTATAGGAAGACGTTGCTTTGAGCCGAAGCAAGTTCATTATTATACTTGAAGAACAAATAAAGACAATGATAGCAAACTGAGATATCCAAATCATCAATTATTATAAGTAACTTGGTTTGTAAACATCCAAGTTCATCAACAACATCCCAATCATTAAAATTGGAAACCAAAGAGAAGTGTAAAACTTATTAATTGCAACACCAGTCACCAAAACCAGAGAAAACAGTCTAAATAATAGCAGAAGGCAAGTATTAGAGCATAAAAAAGAGCAAGTTGATGAAATCAGAAACCATGAATCTTGATCTGGTCCTTCCTGACAAGGCCAGCCTGAAGCAGAAAGTGTGAGACGTTCTTGCGTTGGTCACCTTGGAGTTGGATTATCTTGCCAAGCTCCTTGTCTTGCACCACATTCCCGTTGCAGCAGAACTCTTTCTTGAGGTCCTTTAAGATCTTCTCGTAGCTGAACGCCTTCTTCAGCCCTTGCACTGTCGTCACACTCTTCTTCCCATTCCTCTGCTGAATGCGTATATGCACATACTCTTTTCCTCCGGGGGCATCCGATTCTCTCGCCTCTGCAAATGGGTCAAATGGGCTCGGCACCTGTATTTCCAATTCAACCATGTACTTTGCTTTTTCCTAACTTTCTAACACACAACACAGCTTCCTTCTGCAAAATCCATTCCAATCAAATCAATTCACAATCCCTCACTTCACTACCTATAATCATCCACCATCATGCATACGCATCATCACTGATATGAACACGAATGCTCCTAACAAACTATATCTGAATTTTGTCTATAATATGATATAAAAAGTTATAGCCTATAAGGTTATAAGACCCAAAGACACACACCACAGATAACCATGAGGGACAATAAATTAATCAATATATCTCCTATCTTAACAATGGTCAGCCCCGGAAACATACAAAAAGAAAAACTGGCCAGGAATCAATACGAAAGTGTAAAACAAAAATCATAAGGTCAACTTTGATCAACAAAGTTAAAAAGTTGGTATTTTAAACATGGTCGCAACATCACCCGAAAAAAAAACATATATCATAAAACACAAAACGGTATAACTATATAAGAAAGAAATGATAAGCAGAATTCACAATGAGAGAGAGAACTTGCTAAGAAAACAGAAGAACCTAGTAAAAGGATTGAACAAGTTTGGGATCCTTAAAGGAGAGAGAAATAAACCTGAAAGAAAGAGAGTTTGGAAGATGGAAGAATGATTGATATGAAAGAAGAGTGGTTTAGGAGTATATATAATAGTGGGTGAAGAAGAGGCGGTGGTGTAAGTGTGTGAGGGCCACAAGTTTTTAACGGACGAGATCAGTTTATGAGTACACGTGGAAGGCCTTTGTAGCGATCCATGAAAATGAAGAGGTGGTTTTGGGGGAAAAGATAAGAGCATCCTATTCTTATTCGGGATAAGAACGCGTGCGTACATTGAACGCGGAGATGGACCAACGTGAAAGTAAATGCGAATGCCAGAGAAAGATACGGAACAATCGAGAACGCAAAGCGTGACGTCATGTGTTTGTTAAATTGCTTATGCTGTTAACCAGTGCATGGGGAAATTTCTAATTCTAAAGACGTGTTTCCACTTCCGATATGCATACATGTATAAGTTACACCTTGAAGAATGTGATTTTAAGTGTTTATAGCAACATCACACTCTAAGAAAAAACTTCCAATGTACAGTATTAGGTCAATTTCAATCAATCACCACAACTCATCTTGGTCTCTTTTTTATTAATAAAATTTTTACTATAATTCTTCTAACCACTTAATCTCATATAAATAATTTAGGTTGTTATTTTTTTTTATAAAAGCTTAGTTTTATAATTTAAATCTTATTTTCATGCACATAATTAGTCATGTGAGATTAAATTAATTGGGAGTAAGTTTTTTTAAATTTGTTATTAAAGTAAATTATAGATAAACTTTTTAGGATTAAAAAAATAATTTAAGAAATCCACTTCATATCTCTATAAATATCCTAACTATGTTGTCATGTGTTGTCTACAACACCCAAAAATTTAAGTTATATTTTTTTCTCTTTACTTTCTCCATTATTCTTTTTATCTTCTCTCTCCCACTTTTTTTCTTTTTCTCCTATCTTCTTTCTCATTATATTTTATTCTCTTTTAGTGTCACTATTGTTACTAAAGTTTCACACATTTCACAAGTGGTGTAATCTTACAAGTTCTTGACTAGTTTCGTGCTTATGCTCTAGGGATACGTCTTATTTTAGTAATTAGTTTTCCTTTAATCTCAGTTACATAAAAAAAAAATTAACAAGTGTAATGTTATATTTTGATATGGATTACATTTACGTTTTGGTATCTATAATCCTACAAAATTTACCTTTTAGTCCCTACCCTAAATACTATACAACTGTAGAAGTGCTTTTTGTCTGTTTTTAATCCTACCATTCAAAAACTTATGTAGTTAAAAATAGATGACAGGACACTAATGTACCTTTGATGTGTGTTACATCGAAAAATTACTTGTTCTAATCCATATGATTGAAATTTTTTATTTTAATCACTATCAACACATTTTTCTTTTTTTTTCCTCCATGATTCTAAGTACTTGTTAAAAATAGAAGACAGGACACTAACGTCAAGTTTTTTTACAGCAAGGACCAAAACAATAATGAAAATGCGGAGTAAAAATATATGATTTTTAATATTTGAAATAAAATATAAAATTTGTAAAACTATATGGACCAAAACATAAAATGCAATACCCAGTAATATTATGTTAGTGTTCCTTTTTGTATATTATATGGAGATTCGTAAAGACTATGATTGATAATTTTATATGTGACAATTTCGTTAAAATCTCTTCGTTAGTTGGGGTAAGAGTCCGCACAAATCAAATTATTTTAGGAATATGTCGAGAAAGAATTGGATTTGGTTAGACAATGTGTGGTTAGTAAACAAAGATAGGTTTTTTAGCAAGACACAGAATGTATCATCAAATATTTAATATGATTTTGACAAGATCTAGCTTCATTCAAGTAACGAATTCTGGTCAATTGAAAAGATTTTCTAATTAATCCAAGGATCATTTCAATTCCATTAGAAATGAGGATTCAAAATATCACACATTGATCAATCAAAGAGAAATTCAACAACTAAAAGAAATCGATACATTAGAGTCACATCGAGCCCTTAACAACATTAATTTTTAGCTTCAAGACTAAAAGACAAGGTGCTTATATAAAATTTAAAAGGATTATATTTTTAAAATAAAAAAAAGTTTATACCATTATAAAAATAAATCAAGAGAGTATTTTTTTTCAAATCATATTAAGATTATTTCTAAATAATTTACATATTTAAACAATATTTTAAGTATGAATTATAAAAAAATTGACTTATTTGTACACAAAAAAAATTTGACATAATATTACAAAATCATAAATATTTTGCCAATGTTGGTCAATCTAACTTCCTAAAACTCGTCAATCATGAAGTAAGCATCCTAGTCCTAGCAGACAAGAAGCATGTTTGATTACACACCACCAAATGTAACAAAGAAGTTTTGATACATTTTATTAAATAATTAACTTTAGAATTTGAAGCATCAAGCACGGTTTCCATTATTATAAAAAACTATCATAAAGCAGTTTCACCTAAACGTCTTTATACAATAATGATGAACAAAGATGACAAATACAAACTATAACTATAACGACAAACTTCTACAGCTCCACTCAGATGACGAACAAGCAAACAATCACAAACTTACCAATCCAATATAGCAAGCGACTTTCACACTACAATCACAACGAAACTTCATTGATGTGATTTACTTTCAAGGATATTATGTTAAATAGATCAAATTATATATTTTAATAATAAAAATAAAGGATGATGTATTACTTATGTTTTTTAGCAAATTCTATTTAACTATTGGAAGCTACTTAAAATTATTAGATTCATTGAACTTTATTTGATGATAACTGTGGGTGCAAGTACAATCACATACCACTTGCAAACATGCGTACAAATAAACAACAGTTAAAGTGTTACCAAAAGAATGATTTAAGGAATATATTGGAGATTTTCCATTCAAGAACTTCTCAATCAAGCTAATGTCTTTAAAAATATTAGTCTTAAAATGATGCATATAAAAATACTCTGACTAAATGCAAAAGAATAAAGATCCCAATTCTATTGCCACCTTAAACTGGTTTTGAGGATTCCTTTTTCTTCTGTATCAGGTAATGTAGTGTAGCCCAAATATTTAAACAAACTCAGATTGAAGGGACATGATGAGTGCTGGGTTAAGGAAGGAGGGATGCCTTTAGTATCATTTACAAGAAGTTATTTAAAGCAAGATAACGACACAAAGCATTAAAAATTTGTTATGTGCTGGGTTTATCTGGCATACGTGTCAGATCCATTTCAACTTGGTGGATTGTCCATTGCATGTTCTCCAATTTCTGCATAATATCATCAACATATGAAATGATAAATCTGTGCTTTTTCCATGAAGTTCAAAGAGTTTCATTTTCATTCAACTAGCATACTAGTATATTCTTTAGGAACTCGCTAACCAGTTGTAAGGCACTGGTTAAGAACTAGTTTTTATTGGAAATCATATCTTAGACCAATTCAAAATTATAGGAAAGTGCAATTTTGCACATTTCAATTAAAAAATAAGTTCCTTAACGGTTGCCTGGTTAGCATTCTCCTGTTTTTCATATCCATTATTATATTCTCAAATTTCTTAATCATTTTTGTCATACCAAATGAGGAATTTTTCAGGATAAACACAATAGAAATATTTGAGTGAAATGAATGGATGTTCCTTGATGTCTTTATATAAATATTTGGTACGAATAATGTAAACATTTTAGCAAAAATGGTGTCACCTGCACAATGTCATGGTACTGTCTTGCTATGTTGTCAAAGTGAGGATCAACACCCTGGTACTCACGCAGGCGGGTAACCTGGTACAAGGATCAAAATATAGCTAGCAGAAACATGATGGATGATTGAAGTAATGAAGCAAAAAACAATCTTAAATTTAGGCTCTTTATAAGCGAAAAATTAAAAATGTAAAATGAATTAAAATATCTTGTAAATGTAAAATGAATTTTTCCTATAAATTAAAATCATCTACACTGCAACTTTTATAGGAACACTCATTTCACATTCGTTTTACTTATAGGAACACTCATTTTATTTCTTAAAAGACTTAGTTGCGTAAATTGATTTTTTAACATTGAAAAGTATTATGATTTATTTTTATTTATTATTTTTCTATAATTACTTATGAAAGACTTCATCCAAACAAAGCCTTTACCAGATGACTACTGAATAGTACTTTAAAGATGGAATGGAACCACTAACCAAACCATATTTTTTAAATTACTTCAAACATGGAAGAAAAATTAGATCCTGTTTTAAGTACTAGATAAGATATCAACTGTCAACCCTTAACCTTGAATTAGACTCCACAATTCAAATTCAAATTTCAATATCCACAACACTCACTAGAATTTTCTTAGTCTTCTGCACCAAGGAATCCACATTTGTACGATGCAGATGATAGTATTACTTCACAATTTTCTCCTTCAAGCAGAAGGGCCTTAGGGTCAATCAACTAAAGCTTTAGCTTTAGACCACCAATAATTACACCAAGGAATAGCAAGAAGCTCGCATATTCGGAGCTAAATTCACAAAGTTACCTTATGTTATGTCTCATCACATTAACATTCGTTTTTTTGGTGAAGAACTCAATACATGGTGAGAAATTACAGTCAAAGGCCACTAAATTACGTGCAAGTTAGGTTAGATGTTTAATAATTGATTCTAGATCCATAATTGATATTTTTACATCTTTGGTTTCATGTGAGAGAAGAATTCACAATTGATTCTATCTCTAGAATTGTTTCTAGGTTGAAGCAACTTGGAATAGCTTCTACATTATATTAAGAATTTTACACTGAATTTACTCCTAACTAGCTTTTATAATAAAAACATTCAAACATAAATCATGTCATCTCAAAATCAATTTTAACCAAAATCAATTTCCTAATGCTCATCAAAACAAGCACTACCTTAGTGGTAAAACATGCATGAGGATATAGAAACATACCGCTTTGTTATACGCAATAGAAGCTTCTTCTGTTGCCTCAACAAGATATTTCCTAAAAATTAAAAAGAAAGAATAGTTCATCAACATGTTAAATCATGAAGTGCTTGCAGACTTACAGAAGTTTCATCATTATTACCTTATCTTATGAAGGGCAGGTATAGAGTCCTTAGTGTAAGTTTCGAGCAGGAGAACGTGTTCCAGAACACTGACATGCAATTACAAATATCATAATTATAATAGACCCTGGGAAAATTAAAATATTGTTGCTAATATAACAGAAAATAATTGTCACATTACGATATATAAATTAAACCAGCTAAAATTTGGATTACAATCAGAGTATCATTTTGGACAAAGTTAGACAAATCATGCTTCCCTCTGCTTCAAGGTGGAGGTACAAAAAATGTTACAAACAAATCATTTATGAAAAGTTATAACAACAATAAAAGAAACTTAGGAGCTGATAATTGTCAAACTTAAGATTATTTCAGTGATAAAAATTCATCAATTTACTTTATTTCCTCAACTTTCCTTAGTATTGAACACAATTCAGTTGTAAATACATATATTTACTATATATCATACCCATACATGATTTTGTGACATATTATAGCTAGTATGAAGTATTTTGACAGGTTTATACCAATTTTGAGAAGACATGAGCTTTGGCAGTGTTCCCCTTGCCCAGCGCGTCAGTCAGGTCGCCCAGTGAGGGGTTCCAGAGCAATTGCATGTCATCACATGTCGCCCAACGAAAGGTATTGCTAGGCAAAAATATCAGAAATTTTTAGACAAAGCCTAAAGCTCGCTGGATGAGACTTGTCACCCAGCGAGATGGTTGAAGAACCCATTTAAAGAAGCTAGATGGCGCCCAGCAAAAGGATGTCCAGTGGCAAACAGGGCATGAATGCATATCACCCAACGAGTAGCTTACCCACCACGAAAGGAAAGGTCTAAAGACCTTACTGGGCGAGACATGTCACCTAGTGAATATCACCTTGGGATCATGAATTTTTAAGGTCTCATTGGGCGAGATACGTCGCTGGGCGAGAGCTGGTTGACTGGACCAATGAAATTAAAGAACTTAAGTAAAAGGAGGAGAATAATAACTATTCTTCATTCTGAAAGAGAAAACAGAGAAAGTGCAAGGGCAAAAATGTTGAAGCGGGAGCGAAGACGTGATCAATCTTCAATTCTTATGTAATCTCTTATGCTTGTAAGTTGATCATGACAATGAGCAGCTAAATCTCTTAGTTGGAAGATCGGTGTACTGTCAACTTTTGTAAACTTTAATCGTAAACGAAAGTTATTTTTTCAATTCGTGTTCTTTGATTTTAATGCTTGTTTTTTGTCTGATCAAACTTTTATTCGATTTAATTTGCTTGAATGAATTGGAAAAGGATTTTGAGCAAAGGATTTGAGAAAATGTCGTATAAACATTGAATCTAGAAATAGAGCAATATTTATGTGTCTTTCGTCTTGCCTTTAATTGATAATTTAACTAAAGTAATATTTCGAATTGAGGGATCGGTGTTTGAATACTTTTGGTGGGAAAAAAAGATTTGAAAATAACTAGAGATTCGATGGTTAAAGTTTATGAAAAGTTGAAAAAGAACCGAGATACCAACGTTTACTTCTATTGATTTTCTTTAACCTTATACTGTTGTTCTATACATGTTCATGAATTCTATTGAGTTTGACTATAAATAGCGAATATCTATCATAGTTGTCAATTCCCTGAGGAGACACCTGATCTTATCAATTCTATATGATTAGTGCACTTATCGGGAGTAGAATAGTTCATTAAAACTCTCGACAGGAGCTAGAATAGAAAACCTTTCACCTAAATTTAGGACTAATTAGTTTCAAGAATTATGCCTTGAGTTGCAGATTTAATCCTTCATTTAAGGAATAACTCCATCCAATTCTTTTGGCACTTTTTCCCTTTGTCCTCACTAAAATATAACTATGGGTCCTTCAACAAATCTGTTGTGGTGTATTGTTACTATTCAGCACAACAAGTTTAAAGCTGATTTAGATTTAAGCAACATTGCTTCCAGCAAAGTTTACAAGTTGCCTATGAATAAAATACTGAAATCATATTACCACACCCATGCTTATTAAATTTTGCATTTTAAACAAAATGTGACATAATTGAACTGACTTGCCATAAGAATAAGAAAAAAATAGTAAAAAATTACTATTATTTGTTCAAGAACTAAAATATTTTTTTTTTATATTCACTTGGTGGCTCATGATGGTGTCCCATCATACATGAAATCTTCTAGAAATTAATTAATTACCAATGTGCATGTACATAATCCAAGTTCACATACCTCGTTTTTAATCTGTCAAATTTTGAAAGCAATTAAAAAATAAATGTACTCGGAACTAGTATTCCAGGGGTACACATCTGATAGAATCGTAGAATTGGTTCCAGAGTTTGGGAACGAATGAGACAAAAAATGTTACAATTTTATTGATGTGATTTTTTCTTGGCCTTGATCAATGGATAAACCCAGGTTAGAAGGAGAAAAAATTATTTTTGAATGTAGATTCACTCTAGGATTCTAGAAACTGGCCTCCCTCAACTCATTAACCCTCTAATTGTGCCTCATCCTACCTTCTCTGCCTTTATTTATAATAGCCTAACTAATTGACCACTGACTCTAATCAATTAATGGCCAATTCTCAACTGACAAGGCTAACAGCTAACAATCATTGACTGCCTACTGGTTTTTTTAGGTCCATCCTTAGGCTCCTGCTGTAAATCTTCCTAACTACGGGGTGGGCAATAAGAATGTGTCATAACGATAAAACCATGTCAAAGCCAGTCTTAAATTGTTTAGATGTTATATAAGATAAAATATAATTTATTTTTTTTTCTATTATCTTAGCTGATGAGCAGAAGCAATGTTTTGTTCCAACTTGGGTCCAAGATAGCATGCATTTTCGAATTTCAAAATTCAAACACAACATAATAAAAAACAGAGGCAAAATTATCTTTATACCAAATGAATCTCATATGAGATTTTCTATTATCATTTATTCAATTTATCATCTTATCTCTTATTATTTCAAATTTCAAAACTCCGGAAAGTATATTTTTAGCAAAGAACAATGAAAATATATGAAAGTAGCAAATAAACAAACCTCAATTTTGCACTCATGGTCTCACACCTTTTACAGAGCCAAGTCTTTTGCAGTTCATCCTACAAATCCGTAGGTTAAGTCAAGAAATGGCCTTAGCTATCAACATAGTGGAATTTATTAAGTGAGAAGTAACATATACTGACGTATTTATGCTGGTGCTCCAACTTCAAATCTTTGACAAGTTTAATAAGCACTGCAAGTATCTGCTCCAAAACCTATTTAAGCATAGCAACATTCAATATCTACCAAAAAAGAAATACAACTTGTAATGCATGAAACACCAAACATGCAAATTTTATCTCTCTCACACATGCACATACACAGATGTATTCAGTAAGGGAGTTGTGAAAAATGTGTGTCCACAAGAAAGATGGTTCTTGCACTAAATGCTTGTGTACATACATTGTAATATTCAGCAAACTTTCTATCTGCAGAATAAAGATCATCCCGCAATGCTGTTTCTTCTCTTTCAATCTCCTCAATCAACAATTTCACCCTGGTAATGTAACAGGTATGAAAAGCAAGAAACTTTAGTCTACAGATATATTTCCAGGATGAAACTTACAAGCACTGAAGCACACACTGAACACAAGCAACGACAAATATTAAACCTTTCCTACTTCAGATATTTGTTAGCATAGGACACAAGCAACGGAACATATAACATAGGACCTCACCTACATTAACAAAATTATCTTATTTTTAAAAGTAAAAGCCTCTCCCTATCTTTTGGAGCTAAAGAAACCAGAAATCAAATAAACCATATCCTTGTTACGTAGATAACCAAAATTAAAGTCAACTTTTAGTCCATTAGTCCTATTGGTATAATTAGTCATTTTCATCATTACACTAATATAAAATTGTATGAATACAGATCTGATCTCATCCAACAACTTTCAAAAAAATATAGACATGATTTTGGGGGTCATTAAATTATAGTTGACTATACATTCAAAACTCTCATGTATCATCTCCTGCAATTGAGACAAAAGATTGAAACTGGATAGAAGCCCTAGATTGTAAACTTCAACACACAATTTTGAGGATCTTTATTTTATAACTTACAAGCGAATATATTGCCAAAATATTAAAAGCATTACGCTACTCAAATGAACATAAACCTTTCTGGAAGCCGAGAACTTGAACTTTGACTTCCAGATGATGAATCTGAATCAAGAAACAAAGAAATGAGGAATCAGCTAGCACATCAAATCGAAATGGTCGCCAAGGAAAATCAACAAATCTCCATCACCACTTCATATTATATCTGTAATAAGCAGTTCACACTTACCATTGTCATCCAACACAAAAGCGTCTGATAATTTTTCACATTTCATTTTCAAGCGAGCCTCTACCTCCCGTGAAAGAGACAAGCGATATTCAGTCATATCCTAAAGATAATAATGAGTCAATACTAAAAAATATAACAGTTAATCACAAAGACAAAATCTTCTGCGGAAAGAGTATTCTTTGTTACATAGCATACCATGGATAATGGTGTTGTTTGATGCTGAGTTTGCCACAAATATGCAGGTGTAATCCCCAAAAAACGGTTGGGAACACCACCAACTCCAAGTTCCACCGGATCCGAAGAAGGAAGAGCAGAATTAGCCCCACTAACAGAGCTGGTTGGAGTGTTATAGTTAGAAGAATTAGCCCCACTAACAGTACTTTCAAGGGAGCTTCGAGATACTACACTTAGCTTTTCAATGTCTTCGTCATGAACTTCCCCATCTTTGGAGATAAGAGGCAGTCTCAATCGTTGAGCTGCTTCAGCAACAACCATTTGATGTTCTAAAGTTTGATAAACCTGATACAATATATACATAAAAATTTTGTTGAAATCAACATAGACCAATGTTCCAGAAAAAAAAGCATTTAAACACATAATGTGCAGGGTGAATTTTTCTAGGAGCAAAAGCAACAGCATTCTCTCAGAGACCCTGTATTTGTTGATAAATCAAACAAGCATTACAGTAATAATAACTGAATACCTGAGGAGAGTTCATGAAGCCGAGCTGTGGATAAAGATTGCCGGTATCTCTAATTCCACCTAGGTTGGACACAGAAATGGCTTGCTGATACTCTTCCACCATTGCAATAGCCTCAGAATATATAGCCTGCAACCAAAGCAGCATATGAGATAAGCAAATCAGTAATTATATTTTTAATTACTGACATGACGTGATCCATGTAGCATGTTTTGTTAATGGGATTTTAAAACTGCAATTGTGGCATTACCATGGCTTCGAGATAACGCAGTCTTTCCCTGCACATTTCCTCTCTGGCCTGCAAATTAAAACACGAAATGAATGGCGAACTCAATGGAAAATTAACAAATCAAAATGGGGTGTGTGAAAGAGATACGAGTTGGAGATCGTTGAAGACAGCCTTCGAGATCAGAGATCCATCCGGAGCTAAGCAGTGGCGCTCCAGCAGATCAACCACCTGCGCCACGTCGGCGGGGAGGTTCTGCCCGTGCAACCCCTTCACCATCCCTCAAAAACGCTGTCGTTTACAACACTGTTGCGCTCCACTTTTCACCACCGTTGGATCCCCTTTTCACTCTTTTATTTTAATGTTGGCCAGTCAAATCAGTCCAATGTTTTAATATTTGTTTCAAATTCATATATTAATTTTAATTTTTTTATGTTTTGGAAAGTTTTACTTTAATTATTTATCTTTAAAATTTTGAAATAATTAAATTAAAATATTATTGACTAAAATGAGTAATAATCTTTAGTAGTTTGGTCATCTCAGCCGCAAGGTTGAAGTTGCGTGAATCTACTTTGTATTCGTGGGGATGATGATACATTGATACAAGAAGGTTGCTCCTGTGGAGATGTATGCAGATTTTTCATGGTGAAGTTGTGTGGAAGTTACTCAAGTGTTCATGCACACATAAATTTCACAAGGTTTGTGTACTTTATAATCATGTCACAATTGTCAAAGACATGACATACATAAGTTTTTAAATCAAAACTTCCTAACATTTAAAATATTATTCTAATAACAATTAAATTGTGCTGGTGATAGTAAAAATTAAGTAGGTTGATAAAATTAACTTTATATAATTTTTTATACTGGATTATGAATTCATACATATCAAAGATGTCTCTTATGTTGTTTTTAGATGTTAGTAAGTAATTAGACTTTACTATTACATACCTTGTGTTATTTCTATTTTATTTTTTTAATATAATACACTTGAAAAATAAAATCACAGACAGTTCAAATGAGTAACCGCCATGGTGAATTGGTGATGGTTGTTTGGAAAGAAATGGAAAAAATATAATCTGAAAAATAGAAAAGATTACAGTACCTACCACAGTATAACTGAACAACATCATTAAAATAGAGCTTTAGTAAACATAAAATTAAAATTTTAAAACTTAAATGTGCCAAAATA
Organism: Psophocarpus tetragonolobus; assembly: GCA_037954015.1. Classification (NCBI taxonomy): domain Eukaryota; kingdom Viridiplantae; phylum Streptophyta; class Magnoliopsida; order Fabales; family Fabaceae; genus Psophocarpus; species Psophocarpus tetragonolobus. The sequence continues at coordinate 35,007,303 of CM075694.1, forward strand.
AAAAAATATTAAGATATAATTTTTTTTTTGGATAATATTAAAATATATAATACATTAAAAGTAACATTTAGTAAAAAAATTGTTTTTTAATATAAATATAGGCTAGTGTTTAAGCTAAGATAAGGTAAATATTTATTTTTATACAATTAGTATTTAAAATAAATTATCTTTAAATACATAAATGTATTATACTTATTACAATTTACAATAAAAATATTTTTAAAATGTTATATTCTAGATTTATAATGCATAATTTAAATAGAAATATAAGAAAAATGGGATGAAAATATATAACAAAATAGATGAATGAGTAAGAAATTCAAGTATATACATAAAAATAAGTTATTTTATATCATTGAGAGATTTTTTTACCCTGACTTATTGGTAACAAGTTTAAAAATTTTGACTATCTAGGTTATATTCAATCTTGTTAGGATGTTTTTTATGAGAAAATATTAATTATTAATATATTAATTTTTTCAGTACTCAGTAGAGAATGTAAAGTATTTTATAGATTTAATATAAAATAACTTATTTTTTACAAGTATGTGACTAAAAATACTTTGGATCCAATGTATTCTAAAAGAACATAATAATACTTTGGATCTTATTATAAGATTGAAAATTTAAAAATGGTTTAATCTTTTTTATAAAACTCAATTCAACGTGTATGATGCATAATTTATTTTTTCTTACAAAAATATCTTTCATTAAATACATTTCTGTTTTATTTAATAACTAGGTGATATATAAATAATTTCATTGTGTCATGAAATACAAAGACTTTAAAAAGATTAAATTAGAATTAACGTTAACCCTAATGTTGGATTTTAGTTTTGATATTTTTAAAAAACAATTCAAATTCAGTTTTAACAATTTAAGGAGATGGCAATGTTAATGGAGGAGGGAATCCAACTAAGAGGAGAGAAACATTTAGGTATTGATTGTGAACATTGTTAGAATCTAAAGATGGTCATGCCAGAGCGAAGGATGACAAGAAATCTCCTCAACGATGTTGTCTTAAAGATGGGAGAAATGTATATATTCTAGTTAAGGGAGCACGCTACTCCAATGGTGACAAAGTTCACTAAATATTACATTAAAAAAAAAAATTAATCATTAATTTTTAATTATAATTTTTTATTTATGAAATTTTTAAAGTACTAATTAGTAAAGTCAACAAATGAACAAAAAGTTATGATTAAATATAATGTAAAATTTTCACACTGACAATATATACCAATTAAACTCTAAAAAAAATTGTATTAAGTTCATTTTAAATTATTTTAAGCAAATGAATAAAATTTAACAATAAATAATAAAAAAGAATAATAGTTTTGCAAAATTAACTTTAATATTAATATTATATTAAAAAAATAAAATAAAATAATTAAAAATAATAGTGAAAATAAAAATAATTAATACTATATTAACAGATAAAATACAACACTTTAATTTTATTTTTTTTCAAATTTGACAGATAAAAAATTAATATTTTGGAATAAATATTACATTAAAAAGACAAGTAAAGCAGTTACTTTATAATAAATATTTTTTTCATACATTTTAAATTAAATATTTTTTTCTTTTTATGTGATCTTTTTTTAAATAAAAAATAAAATTAATGACATGTCATTGCAGAATCTAGCAAAAAGAAAGATAAGATCAAAATGATTTATCTAGCTTCGTAGATGCACTAAATTTGCACTTGTAACGTTAGAACCAACTTGATAAGTGAAGCAAATTTCAGAAATCAAATTAATATTTTCCTTTTTTCGAAAGCAATTTCTTAAAATGAATGCAAAACTAACTGTCACATGTGTTCCCCTTCAATATTTACAATGACAAACAAAAATGAACAAGACATGCAGCAGAAAAGGGTTTAAGCAACGAATATCACTAACACCATTCAAGTAATCGAACATGTCCAGAATCAAAATCCTATTTTAAATCTTTAAATACATTGCTTCCCATTTTCAACACAATCAGAACTTTCTAGTTTCTACCACCTTCCAGAAACATAACACGAAAAGGCTTCCACTGATTTAACCGATAGTTAAAATGCATGTTCTATTATTAATGTTAAATCTCAACCAAAAAATGAGATCTCTTTTCATGTACAAACGGCGAAGAGACTGGTACCATCTCAATGACTAGGTGAAGAATACTAAGATAAAGAGGAAGATGAACAGAGCCAACAAACCCAATATCATCATGATTTGGCCCTTTGCACTCGCCTTCTTCATCACCATTGCCACTTTTTTCTGTAAGCATAATAAAAGAGCAACATTTCACCTCTTCAAGATTTAGTATCAGAATGAATATGACAGTATTTTTCCTTTAAACATTTTTAAATAGCAATTATAGCGGTCAAGTTTTTGTCTTTTAAATAATAAATTTCTCAGATAAAATCAAACTAGAAGATTTGAAGAAGAAATGAAAAATAGATGCGGAAACTCACTTGGACAAAATCAAGACGATTTGTTGTACTGTCCATCTCAGAACCAAGTTCATCTAGAATCTTTTCCTGAAGCATTAAGATTGACGGTGTAAGGATAAAAAATTTTAGCTAATAAAATTGATTAGAGGCCAGAAAAATAAAAGAAAAATACTTTTATGCAAGAAAATTGAAGGAAATACGAAGACAGATGTCAACAATTTGAAGCAGAGTAGCAAAAATGACGGAACTAAACCTCTCAAACCATTACCTGTGCAGTGAGTTCATCATGTATTGTAAGTCCCACACCTCCAATTCTTCGCACACTTTCACTGAGCTCGTCCAACTCCTCATCCTGTTCCCTATCACAACAAGAGATATAATACAAATGAAAACCAAAATAGTAACCAGTGGCAGATTGTATTTGTAGAAAGAATACCATGGGCATAAGGGATTCTAAATTCTTGAGCGGTGTATTTCATGTTTTTGCTTTTGTTAAGGACTTAAGGTTACCTACTATTGGCTTTATTCCTTTTTTTCTGTTCTTTTTTCGTTTCACAAGAAAGAAAAAAGAAATCAACCATTTCAATAATTAGTCTAAGTAAATACCAACAATAGATCCAGACATCACTCAAAAAACTATATATACAAATGATAATGAGAAAATTTTTTTCAAAAACAAAAAATTACAAGCATTAAATGAAACAATGAGTAAAAAATTCGCATGCAATCACACAAAGACACAGTTTATAATCACTTAAATTTAATATCACAGTTTCATGCACATAAAAAGCATTTCAGTCATGTCTTAGAAAGCTTGCGGTAGGAATGACCAATATAATTCAATCCAATTAAGAAAAATGATATGCAAAGGTCAACTAGAAAAAAGTGTTATACCACAGCCAAACAAAAGACATGCAAAATTCAGTTTAATAAGATTGACAGGGAAGGAAACAAATACTTTATAAGAAGCATTTGTCGATCGGATTCTGATTGTATGAAATCATCACTATCTCGGGCAGCATACAGGTTGGAGGTATCAGTTTGATGAGAATTTGGTAGCCTCATTAGCTCTTGGCGCATCCCATTTACACTAGCGTGACTTGTGTTACTTGAGCCCTTTCCAGCTTCCACTGTTTTTTTCATTGTACCAACCTAACAATTCAATGCAACAAAGGAATATTTTATGCATGAAGTTAGTAAGAAAATAATGATAATAAACAGAATCTGTACATTTAGTTTATATGTATATATAGAGAGAGAGAGGACAACTTAGGTAAGAAGAAGGATTATAGTGAGAAATAAGAAAACATAATAATAACCGTAGTATTTTAATAAACAGTTCAGATTTAGTTGTTAATTAAACAATCTCACGTGGTTATCAAACACAGAAACTTTTTTCACAAACCACCGTCATGTTGTTTAATGCCACCATCACCATCGCGGTGTCCCCCACCTGCGTGGTCAGGAGCTTCAGCTCCGCTAGGATACATGCCAGCACAGGAAATGCGGCTATGGAAAGCACCACTCCCATGAAGACAATGTAGTGGGTGAATCCCAACTCGTCCATGCCGTCCACAGTTTTGTGGAGGACGATGGCCACTCCGATGCCACTGACGAAAGGAATAGAGATCCCAACAATCACGATGCTGAATGCTTTTTGACTGCTCCGACGAATGGAATGGGGATCCAACTCCAATCCCACCAAGAAGAGGAAAAAGAGAAGACCTATGCTTGCTACAGATTCCAGCTCGGGCTTGCTCGATGAAGGGAATATACGTTGCAAATAACTTTTGTTTCTTCCCAACAATGATGGGCTCATCAAAACTCCTCCCTGCCTCAAATTTATATTCAAATTAATTCCATTACTTACATAATTTCTACATAACACTTTAATTCTGTATTAAGTTGTTAATTTTTAAAACTAATAAATTAATAACAATAATATTGGTTTATCTTTCAAAACAAAATATAATATTGCTTAATTGACTTTGAATTAGTGTGGCACACCACAGTCTCCGCAACGACTTTGAGTTGCTGGAGAGGTTTGAGGAGTAAAGCAAGGAAGCGGTTGACGATGAGCCCCAAGGTGATTTGAATTATTAGGAGTGGGAAAGCATAATCCAAAGGATTGTCACCTTGCCAAATCAATAGGTGATTTCCTTGTGCTGGCATGTATCCTAGTGGAGTTGAAGCTCCTGACCACGCAGATGGGAGACATCGCGATGGCGGCGGCGACGACGTTGGTTTATGAAAAAAGTTTTTGTATAAGAATTATGTGAGCTTGTTTAATTAACAATTAAATCGGAACAGTTTATTAAAATCCTACGGTTATTATTATGTTTTCTTATTTCTCACCATAACCCTTTTTCTTACATGAGTTGTCCTCTCTATATATATATTGCATCTTTCCTACTTACTAAACATTGGCATACATTTTGGATACCTGAGAACGAGCACTGCTTGTCCATTTCCTTCGGTTTTCAATCTCAACTTCATCAATTCCATACCAAGAAGGATCTCTAGATGCCACAGCAATTGCTTTATCCAATTCATCCACCTTTCTATCAAAAAAATAGATTTCAGCAATTGTATATAGGTTAGGTTGTAGAAGAAAAGGCCATGAACAACAAACAAAGAATTTGCCTAAAACAGTAGTTGTTTTTTATTTAGAGTAATATACTAAGAGTAAGTGTATTGAACTGAAAGAAAGCAGGTAAAATAGTTGAAAATCACTTTAAAGTAGCTTGGTACAACAAAGTAATACTAATGATAGTTGGAACTTGGAAGTGACTGAGTGAAAATCATCTTTTGCTACACTCCGCCAATTATGGGCCTTTTATAGCATAGAAAATGCTGAAATAGACTATCCATTTTCCATGTCAAACCAAGCATAGATGTGTGAAAATCAAAATCTTTCCAAACAACTCTATTTTAAGGGGATTACCTTATGAGTGTAGTTTCATTGTTCTAGAATTTAAATTCCTGAACAATTAAAAAATAGATTACGGAATTGAAATTCTAGAACTAAGTAAAAAATTCATAGTTCCGAAACTTAAATTTCACATGTAAATATTTTTATACATTCTGAAAATAAGTTTCCAGAACACAATTTGTTCTCTCCTTCATGAATTATTCTCTCCACCTCAACACAATTTGTTCTCTAATGCATGGATTATTCTCTCCAACTCAACATAACTTGTTCTCTCTGTCATTTATTGTTAATAAAGGGGAAGGAAAAGGAGAGTTAAATGGAATTAATGAATTAATTACGATAGATGTTTACAAATTTAATATTCATTAACAATCAAATATATTAATCCTATAATAAAACTATAATTATATTCCAAAATTGATATTTAGACAAAATTTAGAAACATTTCCAATGGCAATCAAATGACCTGGTTTCCAATTAGAGAGTTAAATGAAATCATTCAAATCCTTCCCTCCGAGAAAGCACCAAGATATTTGAGCACCAAAACCTACCAAAAAGCACGTCTAAAGTCTAATAGTTCTAAATTCACACAACTTATGGCAAGAACAAGTTGGAAGAACGAAAAAGCTCATGCAACAATAATCCATTCTGTCATTGATTTTGCATATGAAAGCAATAGGTCTACCTGCCACTCTATGCTTTCACATCCAGCAAGAACCTCCTTCACAAGACGTCCTTGCTCTGCAACATCGGAATTGCTTTTCCATTGGTGAAAAGTAGATTGCAGCTTATCAATCTAGCAGAAATTTACAAATAATCAGATAAATCAAATAAAAATCTGATCCCAGCTCAAAAAAAAAATAAAAATAAAATTTGATCCCATCACAAAACAAATCTTAACACTGAAACAATTCATCAATTCACATTTCTGTTTAGCATAACATCCAGTTTCAGTTACAGATCCGACTTCATAGTTCAATCAAAACCCCAAATTCAAACAAAGTATTTTTTTTCCTGTCCCCTCAGCTCCAATCTCGCAAACGCTCACAATAAATCATGCAGTGTACACGCTACAAAGCCACAGATCGCAATCGGGTTTCCTTCAAAATGCCAAACTGAATTCACGTACGAAAAAACCTAATCAGACTAATAACCTAAGAGACAAGAAAATGAATCTAAACAAGTATAGGGCCGTTAAATAAAATAAGAAAGGCCAAACAACATTGGTTTACTCAAAGTACAGCATGAATCATTGAAGGAAAATTGAAAATCCCTATCCGAATTAAACTGAAAGTGAACCCTGGGAAAATTGAGAAAAAATAATAAAGAAAAAGAAAGTTACAGAATCTTGAATCTCGGCCTTGACAACGTAAAATGGATCCTGAGCAGAGGGCATGTTATGAGAATGGTTCTTAGTTCAGAGAGAAGAACACTTCCACGCTCACCACACACTGCTTTCTGTTTTGGGGCTTCTTGCACATTTAATTATTCAACTTGTCACTTCTAAAAAATTATATTAATATTTTTAAAATTAGACCTTAATTTTACAGAACATACGAGAACAAACTACCCTCACAATTTTTATTAAATTATATATAATTAAATTTATAAATATCTACCTAATACTTTGTATATATTTAAAAATATTACATCTCTTAAATCTTACAATTACAATCCTTAAAAATGTGAAAGTAAATTAAAAAATTATAAAATGTATGTTGCACCAGACTTAAGAGTGTTGTTATAATTTAAACTAAATACTAATATAAACTTTATTGGAATAATTTGAATTTAAATATACAATAGTTTAAATTGTGATAAAAAATTTATAAATAACTTAAATATATTTCTACTCCTTGTAATTTACCAATTTTATGTTTTTACCTTTTAGTTCTTATGAAAAAAAATATATTATGGATTCCATAAAACTTTGTTTTGCTCCTTAAGTGGAATTTTTGGCACTTATAAAATTGTAAAATTTTCAAATCTGTCTATCTTATATTAGAAATATTAATTTTAGTCCATATTATTTAAAGCCACATCAAATCAATTTTCTTTCCTTATATATAATTGACACGTCATTGGTTAGGGATTAAAATTATAAAATAGTTTTACAAGTATCAACATCATAAGAAAATTTTACCATCTATAAACATAACCATGTACTGCGTAGAATATAAGCTTTATAGTTATTAAAATTCAATTTAGAAATATAGATAATTGGTGATAGATTAATAAATATAGAATGTTAAAAATATAGGTATGAAATTTTGAGGTAAACTTATTACAATAACATCTATCACAATATATTATTATAAAACTTTTTTATATTGTGGGTGTATAAGTATTGAATTATTTTTTACACTATTTTTAATTTTTTTATTATTAATTAAAATTTATTAAAATTACTTATTTAAGTAGGTAAAATTTCCCATCTATTTGTTTTTCTCCTAATTTAAATGCAAAACTCATTAAAATAATTCATTAAAATAAGTTACATTAATTGAATTTTCATCATTTTTAAAACTTTTTAGATAGGATCATTAAATTTCCCTCACTTAAAATCTTTTATTTTGACAAAATAATTAAATTTACTTTTCTTTGGCATGCAATTTGTAGCTAGTGGGAGATCTCGACAACATGTACAATAGAGGTCAACAATCACTTCTTTCAATTCATGGATCTGGTGGACGGTTTGAAGCCGAAACAGAATATGTGGTCTTTTGTATGATTTATAAGGATATGACAAATATGGAAGACACGAAATGTGACAATCTTTTGAACACATACAATAGATTTACAAGAAATCTTACAAGTTATTCAGTTGAGTTTTTGGGAGTGATGTTGTAAACTTTTACTCATCATTCATTAGGTCATGAACCCTTCCTTTTATACACATTAGATGTAACAATTCAGACCTCTTATTCCTTATTTCATACTAATTAAAGAGTTTAATTAGTATACAATATATTGACATTTAATCACAACCTTTCATTTAGACTAAATTTGTTGACTTTACCAATACTTTAAAAATCACAAAAATGAAAAAATTTGATTAAATGTCGGTGCAAAACTCTTTCACACTATCAATACATATTAATTAAACTTTAAAGTAAAATGAATTTCTAATTAAACAATATATAGTAATATATTTAAACTAGAAAAAATTACTAATTTACTACATATACTTTTGCTAATTTTTACTTTTTCCTGCCTATAGGTAAAAATAGCTCATTTTACTTTTGTTATAAAATTGTATGTATAATGAGTAAACTGTAAAGTTAATACAAGTATTGTAAAAAGGATTTAAAATTGTACAAGAGTAAAATTTTTACCTATAAAAAGTAAAAGATAAAATTAGTACAAATATAGGTAACAAAAGAGTTATTTTTCCTTTAAACTAATAGTAATATATACAAAATTGATAAATTTATATTTCTCCCCTTGTTTTCAGAAGAAAAGCTATACTTGAATGTGGAAAGAAATTCACATCTCATTCTTTTGGCAATCCGCAGGGCTTACACTTGATGGCAACAGCCCAGCAGTTCTGTATCAGGTTAGTGTACCTGGTCAAGCGAGCAAGTAAATTGCCTATGTATGAGCAAGTAGACAACTACATTTCAAGATCAGAGTCCTCTTTGCAGTTAAACTTCATGTAAAAGAGACATACATAGAGAGAGAATACAGGATAATTGTGGTTCACTCCATAAAAAATTATGAAAGGTTAAAATATATTTTTATTCCTTTAAAACTTTTCAAGTTTGATTTTAATATCAGTTTTAGTTCATTTTTAGTTTTTCTAATTTTTAGACAACTTTTTATATGGAGAAAAGTGGTTTAAGTTCAGCTTGGAGGATCAAAGAGTGATATATTTCACAATTAAAGTAGAAAAAAAATTTCCAGACTACAACCAGACTTTGATTATCATAAACAAATTTTGGAGAAGCTAATATGATAATTTCAACAAATTAGCTTATTCATAAGCTGTTTAACTTTTACAGAAACTTATTTCGTTTTCTTCTTATTTTCTTTTCCAATAAGTTTTCATGAAATAATTTACTCAAACAGACCCGTAACTTAGTAATTAGTTGATAGTGCAGGGTGAAGCATGAAGATACTGCCGAAATCAATCACTTCAATTCTAAAGTTAAAAATCAATCCATGAATTTCCTGGTCTAGATACAGAAATCACATTGCAGGAATTTCCACCACATCATGTTACACATTCTTATCTAAAAACTAAATATCTAAATGAGTTTAATACTTATACACACGTAGTGTAAAAAACTTTTACACTAGCTTTCAATTATAATCCTTCATATATAATAAGTTGTTGACTTTACTATAAAGAATGGGTTATAATTCTCTTAAATAATGCATGAACCTTTTTCTCTATCAAAAACCTAAGCAAAGGTCATGTACACACCGGTAGAAGAGTGCTGCCAAACTGTGTAGTTAACATACTGAAGTCACCGAAAAGCTGCTCTATACGCATAATTGACGCATACTGTACGCGTATAGAAACTACCTGCACTGATCAAACACGTAGGAAGACCACTCTTCCCTGATTTCATCCATTTGATGTTGAGAATATGAGTCGAATCTGCAGTCAGAAAAGTACTGCAAAATAGAGCATCAGAGTAAAAATTCAAGTTAGAACTAAATTACATTGAATTTTCGAATTTAAGAATCGTGGTGATATAAATGAGAACTAAATTACATACCATCACTGGGATCGATGATTTGTTACATGAGATAATCTCCTTCATGAATCTCATAACGTAGTAACCAGAGTCTTGGTTGTTTGTTTGGCGAGGACACTAGAAAAACCAATAAAAATTGTTAATTTATGTAATGGATTATTCTCAACAATTGCTTGCATTTTTATAAATACCTTTATTTGGACCCATTTCATGTTGTACTCTCCTGTATGGTAAATGGTCAAAGCTCTAAAATAATTTAAAAAATCAAATAAGTAAATTTTTTAAGCATCACAGATACACATAGAAATGTGCAGATAATAAATGTGAATGCTTACAAATTAAATAATTTCTTCATTTCTGAATGATCTTCAAAGTCACCATGCATAGGATCCAAATAGTATACAATGTTAGCATATCCATTGATAACGATTAACACCCAATGTGAAATTAGAAAGTTTATAAATAAGTGACTCACCCATAACTGAAAGGTGCCAAAAAGACCTTTTTCTTGTTCTCATTAACTATCAACACTTCAGCTATATATTGCGATACTTTAAAATGCTCATGGTTATACGAAGTTATGTTTTTCGATGGCAAAGCCACTTTGTGCGGGCACAAGAATGAGAATGTCATCAACATTTGTTTTGAGACCAACCAAGTCTGAAACAAATACCTTGCGTGTAAAACACAAATGAATTACCAACAATATCACTTTTTATACAGAGTAAAAAACATAGTATGATGAAATACCTGGTACATATAGAGATAACAGAGGCACCTATCAGTTTTTGATAGAGAAGTTCATTGACTTGCTCTTGACCAATCCTCTCTTGATATTCAAAGTTGAAAATTCATTTTTCCGGGTATATGGTGAGTTGTTCACCATCCATCAAGAGCTTCCGTGTGTACCTGTCAAGAAGCTTGCAAGATGGAGGTAGTCCAATTGATGGTCTCCACTATCTACAGGGAAGGATGGAAGTGCAAATTTTGATCGGTTCTTTTTTTGTGTTGTAGCCAATTCCTTTGATTGCATTAACTCTTTGCTCTATTTGCTCTTCCTAGAGTACTTTTATATGTCTTCTATATATGTGTGTATATATATACATGTTATATTTTTTTAGTGGTCGTGAATCTCACGATTCACAATACGATTACATTTAAGATTAAGAAATTTGACTTTCCGATACATAATGTGTATTCCAATTCAACTACCATGTTTCTAATAGATACAGAGAGTATAGAAAAATAACTAGAACAAAATCAAGCAGAAAAGAAAAACAATATGAAGATGAAAAGGGGTGGAGAGAAACAAAGAAATAGACAATAAGAAGGAATTATATAAACAAATTGAATTGATGTTAATTAAGAAAACCAAAATGGTTGTTCACTAAGACGGGTTGTGCACCGGAGATGGAGGTGTTTAGTCAAATGGGTGATAAATGTTGGAACTGATCGTGTAGAATGGAAGATATGAGCATAGACGAGAAGAGTGCTGAGTACATTTCGAGTTCAAAGCTTAAAACATGTAGAATGCACAATGAATGGTCTTTAAACAGTTCAACACACTTAACATTTTCTTTTCAAAAAGAGTAATTGTCACTCTTAACAGTCCAAGTTGGTCTGCCTCATCCCCTTAGGGTATTTTTTTTAATAGGTTGACACAAAAATAGAGAAATCAATTACCTCAGCAATATTATCAGATGGGTTGCAACTCCTGTTGCTGCTATGGATGCTTGTATCAAGTTCATGTGCACTCTCTGGAGTATCCTTTCGTTTAAGCGCAGCAACTTGACTTTCCACCTCTTTCAGTCTAGCACACTCCTGTTCAATGGAACTATTCATGGCAACAAGATCTGCATGTTTGGCTCGCTTTAGAGGTGGAAAATAGTCTTTTTGAGTGACCCCAAATCCAGTCCCCTTAACACGACCAGGATAATCTGGGACACATAAAGCTCAAAAAAGTATGTCCAAACGAGGGTTCTGTATCTCCTCTGGAGGTAACGACAGTAATAATCCCTCCTTAATACACATAAGAATGAAACATACAGGATCCCAAACTTGAACTGAATGAAATCAAAGTTAATGGCATTATTATACTTACACATTGATCCCAAACTTCTTGAACATTTTCATTATCAATCTCCCGGCCTTGTTCACACAAGCATGCCTCCATAGTTCCTGACGAGGAATACTCAAAATATTTGATCCTGATTCCTTTAACTATTTATTGAGACAATAATCAGACCAATAAAAATTATTATTGGAAACTTGTATATTATATGTGTGTATACCATTTGTTGCTCAAGACGTGCATACCCTGTGCACGATGCCCTATATGGGTACTTAATGTTTGATGATCTTTCCTTGTTCTTTCTGCTTTTTTTCTATGTAATAAATAGAATATGTAATGTAAAATGCATATTACGGATCTAAAGCTAATGATAATATATATAATTACCTGGAAAGATTCATCTGCATGTTTTGCTACAAATTCTCTCCAAACATCCTCTTTGATCATGTTTGCATATTGCGCAGGACGATTTTCTAAATAATTTCCGTTATTGTCTTTTAGAAATTGTTTTGCTATGTGGCATCTAAATGACCTATGCAAACTTCCAGCCTCCTTAAGTACATACTTCTTGCAAGATTCATCAACAATAAAAGTTAACTGGAAAAAAAAGACATATGAAAAAATGTTTATTTAAGTAAATTAACTTAACAAATGGATAAAATTGGTATATTACCTGTATATCCCTCCAAATGTTCTCCTTATATTCTAGCCAAGCCTGATCTCTCCAATTTTCTCAAGTTATAGGAACATGTTTGCGAACAATCAGTCCGATGTAGCTATTGAACGTTGAACCACCAGGTTCAATTGGTTGACCCATCTTATTCCATGCTACCTAATAAAATTAATGAACACATATTAATCTTTAAAAAAGAAACATAATCAAGATTCCAAAGAAGACAATAAATACTTTACCTCCAATTTATTTCCATTACTTCTAGTTCGAATGACATTCTTCATAACAACCCGTCCTTTCTTTTGCTTACCTTTCTTAGGAGGAGGAGGAGATCGACTGTGATTAGGAGATTCCAATTGCTTGCAGAAACACAACGAGAAAGTAAAAGAATCTTCACATTCATAAAAAAGAAAGATAAACAAATAAAATACATTATATATATAACTTAAAAAAACATGACACATGTCTAAGTCAACAATTTCCACTTCCCAATCAGATTTAAACTTTCCTATCTCTTAATGACATTTGACACAAAATGATGGATTGATCCAAATCTCTGGTTGGAAGTTGGAACACTCTCAAGCAATTTTTATGTGTCGATGAAAGGATCATCCTCTCAAGCAAATCTCACAATCAAACCCAAAGCAGAGAACTTAACAAACACATGAAAAGGTTCTCAATTTCTAATGAAGAGCAATTTAAACATGCACATCCAACACACAGCACGACCAAGCCTATTGCAAAATCCTACCCAATTGTTGGTAGAACAATCTTATCAGCCAGTCATTGCCCATCACAAAATTCATCCCGTACCTAGCTAAACTCCTACCAAGCACAATTGCTGAAAATAATTAATAAAAAATGGGCAAATCAAATAATGTCCACAGAACATTTGCATTTGCATAGTCTTACATCCTCAAACGTACAAGAATATGCCATGCATAGTAATAGGTTAATTTTGACGTGTAACAATAAAACTAGAAGTAAAACTCACAATGTTTCAGTCTTCAATTCTGAAACCCTTTTGCTCAACTAACTTACGCTTTGAAGAAACACGATCAATAATGAAGTTCTGAGGAAGGCACGAAAAGAGTGAGGTTAGGTTAAAGAAAAATAAAATCGAAAGTGAAAGACTGTGAGAAAGCTAACGTACAGTGGACAGTGGAGGAGGCTCGTCGGCGGCACTGGCTCCGAGCGCCGCTGTCATTTGGTGGCGGAGAGTGCGACGGCGGAGGAGGGGGTTTTACTTTCCTAGGCAGTTATAATCTTATTTTTATTTATTAACTTATTTTCTTTTACAATTTATTCTTAATTAATGAATTGTATTTCATTAATTTTTTTAGGATATTTCTTTTATTTTTCTCTTTTTTGTTAATTTAATTATAATAATTTATAATTTAAAATAAAATTGTAATTTAAAATTTGTATATTTAATATAAAAATTATAATTTAAATATATAATCATTATAATTTATAATTATAAAAATTTATAATTTAAATATATAATTATATAAAATTATAATTTAAATATATAATTATAATAATTTATAATTTAATTATGTAATCAATTTATATTATTAAAATATATTATAATTATTTTAAATACTTTGTTATTACTAAAAATTAATTATTACTAATAATTAATAATATTCTTATTTATAATTTTACAAAATTCAGTTAATTAATTATTTAGTTTTATTAAATATTTATAACTAATTTAGTTTTTCAATTAATTTTGTTAAAATCACCATAAATGTATTATAAACTTAACGATTTTATGATATATATATATATATATATATGATTAAGTGATAATATAAAAATGTATTTTAATATAATTATTTATTTTCTCAATAAGTATTATTATTTGAAATAGATATGAATATTATATTAGGCTACTAAGCACATGCATTAACTAGCATGTGGTTTATTTAAGCTTCCAGTTTAACCAATAACTTGGATTTCAAACCAAATTACTTACAAGAGCTCCGAAATTGTGTAGCCACAATTATCCATGAAAACAAACAGGTTATATACCTACATCTCCCACATATTTGGTTCTGCATTTTATTCCATCTTAAGCACGTCACAACAAAACTACAAATATTAGTCAATTAATAGTTTGATTTGATAAAATGATTTCTTTTAGGTTTTTTTTCTTGTTTTATAGGATTTTAAGTGCACATTTTACATGTGTCAAAACTCAAAACAAATAATTGAGTGATAGTTTGGTTTGATAAAATGTTTTATATTTTTATTTTTAATTACAAAAATGTACCTTACTTTTATGTTTTCAATTGTGTCATCTCAATTAGTAGATTAGATAGATTTGTGAATATCATTCATTCATCCTTAAACCCAAACTACATGATTTTGCCCCAAAAAAGATTCTAACCATGAACAATTCATAAATTAACTATAAACTGAACCCTTTATTTTGACTTAATTGGTGTTCATTTGCGTTAAGGTGTAGAATGATAGGGTCATCCACATTGAGGAGAAGAACGCCATGTGAGGTTGCAGGGCAGGTACAAAGTAGAACAAATAAAAGAAAAAATCTAATGATGAAAGACTGTAATAAAAGTGTGCTCCATGATTAATTCGAAGGTTGATAAAAATTATGTTTAGTAGATTACCTGTAAAGGTGGTCTCCCTTAGCCTTCATCAAGTGAATAAGATAATATCTTTAGTTAAAAATGAAAACAGAACATAAAAAAAAGTCATTTTTTCAAACCAAATTGCAGCTAAGGTTGATTTGAGTTCAGCCAGGGTCCTCGCAAGATCATCCAAATTTACAAACACCTTTCTCTTAGCCAATGTTTGTTTGTTTAGATAGATTTTAAGAAGTAGGAAAGAGAGAAGAGTGAAAGAAAATAAAATTTTTACTTGTTTTTGGATGAAAAGAAATGTATGGAAAGAAAGATAATATATGTGGGATCCATAACAAAAAAAAAAAAATCTCTACTAAAGAGGAGATTTGATAGAGAAAACACGAAAAAAAAATTTGTTGATTTATCCTTATATTTTTATAATGTAAATTTATAGGGGCAAATATCTCTCCTATAGTCGTACTATTTTTTATTTCTCTCAATTTTAAACAACTTGAAAATTTATCTGTTTTCTACTCGTGTTTCTCTTCTCTCCTGCTTCTTTCTTCTCAAAATCTTCCATCCTCCAAACAAAGCATTAATGAGCAGTGACTAATACGATGTATCAAAACAAAGGGAACATTTAGGAAGAACTAAGTTACTCGGTATAGCAAGCATATGCATTGCAAATGCATAAAAATGGGTTGTCTTATTGCTCATATTCTTTAAACAAAGGTTCCTCAATGAATTACAATTTGTAGAAACTAGAGAACATGTGAATTATATTAAAATTCTTGTCGAACAAAAAAAAAAATAAAAAAAAATATATATATATATATATATATATATATATATCTTTCCAAAACGGCACGTGGCTAATACAAGCTCAGTAAGGTCCTCTTAGTTGTAATGAAAGCTCAAGTTGGAGGTTGCCAGGTTCCTGGTCTAAAAGATGCACCGGATCCTATTGGCTCTGAAGACCTGAGAAACAAAATTTTATGAACAGATATATATCAGCGTGTTTTTTTTTTTGGCTGAATGATAAAATCAGGGTTAAAAACTAGGGGATGATATCTATGATGAAGTCATTTAACATTTTTGACACAATTGTAAATTGCCTCCCAACTTATTGGTAGCAAGAACAGGTTTTGTTTTCATCAACTATGTTTATTGCTGCAAGAATATACACGTTTATGTTTATTGCTAGAAGAATATACGCGTTTGTACTTACTTAGATTCATCTTTTTCTTTCTCAGCTACGCTCTCTTGAGGATTCCTGCAGAAAGATCACATAATTAATAAATAACAGTGCCTAAACTGGTTGTTGCAACAGAAAAACATGGTTTCACAGTAAATAGAAGATACTAACAAGAGCAGGTTAAAGAATATCTAAACCGGAATGAGACAACAAATATTGACTTCAAGACTTGCACTGAAGGTCAAAATGGTTCAATCAAAGAATGTTATTTCTAGACAACATAATCAGAATTGAACTTTTTAACCATTTATACATACGAGTTCATATGCAGTCACCGGATCTACTCTAACTAGAATTTATTCCATAGAGTGTGCTTGGGAGTTTATTAAAAGGATATCATGGTGAATAGCCTTGAGAATATGATTTTTAAATAAGTTGAATGGCGTATTACAAATCATATAGTAGACTTCACCTAGTTAGATAAAGCTACTAAAATGATGCAATGGGAACAAAGAGAAGAGAGTCAAACGTCTTACTGACAATATTTTAATAAAAAGATGAAAAGAAAAAGAAAAGTAAATTACCATCAAATTTTGATAACTGAATTAGATATAAGAAAAAAATGAAAAGTATTATGTTTGTCAAAAACTGCAAGTCACAGTAAGGGCCACAAAGGATTTTAAACAATATATTTCAGTAAAAAGAAAACGGTCAATTTCAAAAGACTCACCTTAAGCCATCCATTGAGCTAGGTGACTCTTTAACCTCATTACCTAGAAAGGAGAAAATATGTCAAACACTTCATTAAAACATAATCATTTGAGTGGAGTAACAAAATTCCTATTTGTTTTACTTTGCTTCAAGGAGTAGGGGAACATTTTACTACCTAGCTAGCAATCAAGATTAACTTCTTTATATGTTAATTTCATTTTATCTAAATAATTTTTCTTTCAATAAGAAAACATAATGAACTCAATTTTTCTGTCAAAAAGAAAATAGTAGTAGGATGACCTTCTGAAGGGACAGGGAATTGCTGAATAAAACTTTTCAAGTCTGGACCACTGACTTTTCCTGCATGAAAATTATCAACTAATCAATAACTCCCAATTAAGTAAAGAAGAATATTGCAATACCAAAAAAATTTTGAGCATCTGACCAGTGCTAACACGTTTTCCTTTAATTCCTTGTTTAGCTATCCTTTCTTCTTCTTCTTTCTTGAGAACTTTGTGAGGAAAAAAAAAAGTTGTGTTATGGTCTCCGTACAGAACTAAAGATGGCCAAAAACATTGTTTCATTATATTTAGGACTACTACATAAAAAGCTGAAGACAAGGCTAAGCGAGGAATATAACTAAATCAGAGCAAAGTATTCAATCCAAAAAAATTGATCTGGAAAGGTGGAAGTATAATTGGTACATACGAGCAACATTTTGTCTAACACGTTCACGTCTTGCTTCCAATTTCATCATTTCCTGAAGGGGAGACTATTGTCAATTAATACTGAAATATCATACTTTCCCAATGCGCATCTTCACAGAAAAATTCACTTTGCATGAAAACATTACTTACAATGATAAGCTTAATACTATGGTACTATGGTATCCTATTGCAAATAGGGGTGAAAATTCTTGAACATCTTTTCAGATAAGAATTTATGCAAAAACTAATCAATTAAATAACTTTTAAATGCAGCAAGTCAAAGATGCAGCTAAATTAACACAGATAATCACATAATCCAATTTAACACCACCCCGAAAGTAAAATTCAAATCAAGAAAAGTGATGAAAATATGACAAAACACTAAGACGATTCAGCAGAGGGAGGGTAAGGGATAATTCAACTACTAAAATAGTAAAATCAATTGATTAGAGATAGATTTACTTGAAAGAATTGAAATATAATGATTTGTCTGAAAGATTAAAAAGAGAAAGAAAACCAATACAACAGTCATTAAATAACAGGTCTTTAAGTTCAATCTTCCTTTTTCTACATTCAGCAGATATGATTATACTATTAAATGCACCTAATTCCAACGTCCACAAGGCACCATCTCTAGAACTCTTAATGGCAAAGTTAATTTCTTTACAATAGTGAAGCTGAAGAAGTTAGTTTATGGTCATTGATGCTATACAGTTATTTTTATCTTAGAAGCAATGTGATAAACAAAGGACATATAGTTTAAATCAACTTGCCTGTATTGTTTTTAAAGTGACTGCACTGAATGTCAGGAATATACAATAACAGAATGTTTCAAGAGCATTGTCTAATCTGATTACCTTATTCTTGTGACCTTACCCTATTAAGGAAAACTTCATCGCAAGACTACAAAACAAAACCTGCGATGTTGTATGTGACTAAGTTTTGGGCAGTGAAAAACCAACAAGAGAATAAACTCAATGTTGCAGAGAAGAAAATGCTGCATTAGATGAGTGGACATATAAGACAAAATAGGATTAGAAATGAATCCATTATTGCATAGAAAGCTAGGATGGCAACTAACTACTATAGAAAAAATGGAAAAATCTCACTTTTTGTGATTTGGGCATGAGTGGAAAACACCTATGGAAGCACCAGTAAACATAATAAACTATAGGAGGGTATCTCTATCAATAGAGAGAAAAAAATTAAAGTAGAAACCTTTAAGAGGGATTCAGAAGTCAATGGTTTGTTTATAGACATGATTCACAGTAGAACATTATTATGGCCTCTTTTAATTCACAACTAGCCTTGCCTAGGTACAAAAGGCTTGGTTGTTGTTGTTGGAAGAACAGAGTTTGACAATAGATATATAGATAGATAACAAAATCAATATTTATTCATTGCAAATCAATCCCTGAAGATAAACATGGCTTTAAGGAAAACCACTGTAAGTAACATCAAGTCATTTAGCCTAGCCATGAACTAAAAAAGTAAAGAAACATCAATAGCTTTGCCTTTGGATAACTTTATGGAACTAGCAAAAGGATATACATGGATGCATTGCCATTTACCTCTGGAGTGGGAGCCATTTTACGCTGCCCATTCAGCCAACATATCCATTCAACTAAAATAATGAAACAGTAATTAACTATTAAGCATGGAAAATAGGATATAAAGAATCATAATTTTTTCTGAATATATTAAACATGTAAAATAATTGGAACCACCAATGCATCAAAATGTAAGAATAAATGTAATAATTTAGCAGTTGAATGATGGCCAATGTAAAATATATACCTGGAATAGAGGTAGGATCATCTTCTCCCTTAAAAACCACCCATCTTTTTTCTTTCACTAGTAAACCAAAACAAAATGGTAGCATCAGACAGATTCATTGAAAAAGGAACTACAATACAAAAACATAAAGGAAAAAAAAAATGAATAAGAAGAACCAGTTTTGAAATTCCAAATTCATATGCACACACCAAAATAATATCTATTGAGTATAACAGAGGAGGGACAAACACCGGAAAGATGTATAGCCATGGGACGCAAGCCAACATATAAAAGAACACCACCTTTAACCAAAAACCTTAACATTGTATTTGGATAGAGAATTTTACAAATGCAAGGAATTTAAAATACATTGAATTTGAAATTCTTTCAATTCGAATGACTTCATTTTTCAAATGTTTTGTTTGGATAAGGTGATTCAAATTATTGAATTTTAATTTTCTTGTTTGGATAGAATATTTCAATTCCCGATGAAAATTTATTTTACTAAACAATATTTTAAAATGAAATTGTTCTTTTTAAAAAATAATATAAAATTTTATTTAAAAATAAATTTCTCAAAAAATAATCTAAAAACTTATATAAAGTAAAAAATAACTTTAATTGATTTTAGTAAAAGAAAACTAGGTTTGAAGAATTTCAGATCCTTACTTTTTTGAAGGAAATTGAAATTCTACAATTTTAACTAATCAAAATGCTTTCTAAAATACCTAAAATTTCAAATTCTTTTGAAATTCCTTATCCAAATAAGGTATTTCATCACAAAGCATTTGAAATTCCAAAACAAAATGAATTACCCTTGAGATTCTTCATCCAAAGACACTATAAGGCATTAGGTTTGTAGGTTTTTCTTACTTGTATATTATTCAGCCTACCAATTCCTACACAATGTGGGACTTCAACTCAAATCCCCCTTCAAGTGTGAGTCTCTTCCACATTGTGGACTCCTCCTTGAGCGGAAACATATCTAATAACAGTCCCTTATTGACACCACCCTTAAACTTTTGATGCAGGTCAACTTTAACCCAATCACATCGGCTCTTATACCACTTGTTATAACGATCGGTAACACACATAATCAGACCCAAACCAACAATCATTTGATTAGAAGTCAAAAGAGAAAGATCAAAGGAAAAGAAAACGATTCACATAATTTACATGGCAGTTTGTGAGTTTCTTGTTTCTGAATATAGATGCCTCTTGGCCTTATAATAGGATAAATCGTAACAGCCCCCCTAAAACCCCATTACAACCAGAACAAAAAACGTTTGTACTAAAGAGAAGCAGAAAAAACAAAGTTTTTGTTCATAAAGTCGAGTTAACCTAAAATTCAAGACATATCAACAATATATTAATACTTAAATGATTCAATCTAGCAGAATAAAATAGTGCCAATTTTAGTTGCCAATGAATCAATTTTATTTATTTAATTACTTTACTTTCTAAAACTAGACCGGTCTCAACCTTGTTCAAAATTTCACCAAATCCTATTATCCTACAATAGGCTACAGAATGTAGACATCAAACAAGAACTGATAACCTCAAAACACCTATAAGCTATGACCATTGCATAGTTAGTTCCCGGCTCCATCAATCTCATAACCCAAAACTAATAACCTTTTTGGGATGTATATCTACATGTTTCCTCCTTCGGAGGCAATCTTGTGAAATTTGTACTAATTCACCCACATTAAAAAAAATTAACATCTATAATTTGTCGATAAATAAATAAAAAATCACCCCCTCCGCAAGAATTGTTTTTTCACAAGAGTTGAACCATGGCCCTCTTGCTTAAAAGTATCCTGATACACATCCTTATCCTTTGGAGTAGCTTGGTGACAATAGACCAACCCTCTTAATTAAAAACTCAACCTTTTTGGTTCATATTTGACAACCATATCAACAAGAAAGAAATAAAAGCAAAGCAAAATAAGACTATAAGGTATATGACATAAGTAAAGTATTGGCAGAGGGCTGATGATGGCCTCTCTTTGCTAGATGACACAAAAAGTTCACACAAGATATGTACCATCCAAAATGTCAAAACCCATTAAAGAAAGACATAGAGTGATAGGATAAAAAAGAAAGAGAGAGGGAAAATGGAAGAACACTCACTGACACCATCAAGCTCTTCGTTTCTAGTGAAGTATTTGTTCCCTGCTTTGTCCACTCCCACCTTAGTTCGATTGCTGAAGAACCCAGAAATCTTCCCAAGCAGCCTCCTCATTTTGTTTGCGGAGAAATTCAAATGCGTTGTTGCAGTGACAGCGTCGTTGATTAGCGATACTGAACGTTGATTCTGAGAGGGAACTACGGAAACAAAGAATATGATTTGTGGCGCGTTTGGATGATGGAAATATGAAAGGGAAAACGGGAAGCAACAGTGGCGAAGGAAGTGAGAGACCAATGATTCAAGGCTTTCTCAGTGCTCCATAGTTGCATCCGCGATGTGTTTATGTGTCAAAACAAATTTGGTGCCTTTTGCGAATACAATTTGTCTTTTCTATTATTACTTTTTCGAACACATTTTTTTGTTTTAAGAAATAAATTTTTGTTTTGAAAAGTATTTTGAGATATTTGCTTTTTACTTTTCTCCATTGTACGTAAAAAAATAAAATAAAAATGTATTTAAATTGGTCACAATGAGGATATAAAAGACTAGAATAAGAATGAGTTGTAGTCAAGAAAGCTTGAAATTGATTAGGAGGAAGAAACGAGAAAATAGAATGGAAAAAAGAGGGGTGCAATTATAGGAAAGATCACGGTGAAAATGGAACCGAAAGTGTATAGGTGCAATTGTTTAAGAGGAATACACTAGAAAACAAAGGGGCTGAGAATAACAAAAGCCTAGTTTATAGCTGGAAAAAATCAGTCTTCAGAGTAGCCAACTCGTCGAGTTTAGTGTGAAAAATGGATCGAGTTGAATCGGCCCAAATTCTATATGGATTCGATTTGGGTGTTCCATTTTGCACATATCTTTTTACTCATACACCCATCATATATTTCAAACTACCTTGCTTGATTTATTTCGATTGCATGTATTTTTTTTAATGAACTTTCAAATTAAGTAATTTAAAATTATATATTGATCATAATAATTATGTAGTTTGGATGGAATGAATTCTTCCTAAAGGAAGGTACAAATTAAATAAATTGAAAAGTTATGTGTTGACATATATTCTAATTTAAATTACCTAATTTGATGGCATACACCAATATTAGATAAAGGTTCATATTAATTCATTTTTAAAATATGTGGGTTGATTTGGGTTATGTAATTCGGAAATCATATTTCTCAATCCAAATTACCCAATTTAGACAAGTTATTAAAATCTAAAAAGAAAAAGATAGTCCTCTACAACTGTGAGGAGAGCTCTTGATCTACTATAGGGAACAATAAACATATATGTTTCAAATTTCTTGATATACTATAGTGGAAGGTGTTCTAGTGTATGAAGGAGATGGGTGTGGGGCAGAAAATATGTTACAATGGAAGGGAAAACGGGTTAGAATTTTTTTAATGAAGGAAATTTTTGAGAACCACTTCATGTATTGATGAGTATATGAACAAAAAGATATGTGTAAGGACTAATACCTCCTGACCTAGCCAAACTTGGTGACTTTTAAGGTGGGCCAAAATTTTCTTTTTTTAATCTAAATTTATACAAAATTTTTAAAAAGGTAAAAGTTTAAATAATGACAAGTCTAAATAGCTAACTTATATTTAATCTTGATCACTATAAATAATTAAGGATGAATTTTAGTCTTTCTATATTATCTATGTTTACTCTTTCTTAAGAATGTATATTATTACTTAAACTTATCAAAATGGATAAACCTCGATGGACTAACCAATGACTCAATGAAATTGTTTTGATTGGGCTTAAGAAATTGAGATCAAATATAGAACTAAGCCTAAATAGGGCATGCTTAAAAAACCTAGACCATGTAGATTTGGGTCTATTTAGGCAATATTAATATAAGTTTATATACGAAGGAGAATAACTGACTTATTTAAGTTATATGGACCACAAAACATCAAACATAAACAAAACTTATGTTGAATATGGTTAGCCTGACTTGACAATTTGACCAACTCTTTTGACTATGTTCATCTTTACCATCACATGCCATTGCTCTTTCGTCCTTTGGATGAAGATGATTTTGATTCTTTAATTGACCAAAGACTCAAGAATGACTATCATATAGAGCAAATGATGGCACGTGACACAACTTGCACTCCACATTCAGCATCTCCAAATGAGACATGACCTCTTAACCACAAGGGAGATGGACATGAGAAAGATGTACAGTCAAGACGTAAGTCTCGTTTGGAAGAGCTTATTTACAGTTTATTTTATTATATAAGTACTTATACAAGTGTTTGGATAAATTTATAAAATCGCTTATACATGGCCCATAATTTGTTTTAATCTTATTTAAATAAACTATTTAAAGTAATTTTTGGAAAGAAAAAAATTGTTTAAACTTATTGAAAATTCATTTTCTTTAATTCTCACCTCTCACTTTTTTGTCTTTCTTATGATTAAATTTGCTAATAAATCTCTCTCTTCCACCTTTTCCCTTTCTCTTTTCCTCTTTCTTTCTCTCACTCTTTCTCCCTCCTTCCCCTCCCCCCCTCTCTCTCCCTTTCTCCTTCTCTCTCCCTCTTTTTCTCTCTCTATATATATATATATATGTATTCAAAAATCTTATTTTCATATAAGTATTTTTATAAATTTGCATCTACAAATACAAATAACTTATTGAATTTAAGAACTTATCTTATAAGCTCTTATTGAATAAGGTATTTTAAAAGAGACATAAATTTTGTTTTACATTTTCAAGTGCATTTAGATAGCATAATTTTATTTTACATGGTAGATTGATTAATTAATTTTATTTATTTTTACATTATATAAATAATGAGTTCCAAATTAGTTGATTAAAAATAAAATAATTTTATTTTACATTCTAAAACATATAATTAATAAGTTGTAAATTAAATGATGTAAAAAATATAACTAATTAAGTAGGTGTGATTGATCCGCAATTCAAAGAAGGATTCGGCAAAAGAGCAAACAGCACACCAGACCCAGTTGGCTTTGTTCAACTCAGAACAATGACGAAAGAGCAGCACTGATCAGCAGAACCATCCATCTGACAAAACAAAACCTCTCAAAATCCAATGTTCTCACTCTCACCGGTTCGCCCCACCTTCCCTCCGGTTCGCTGCAGCACCCGTTCGCTGCGCCAGCGAATCCAAACCGTCCATACCATTCAAAAGATCACCGAAGCCATGAAACTTGTCGCCGCCGCCCGCATCCGCCGCGCCCAGGAGGCCGTCGTCAACAGCCGCCCCTTCTCCTCCAACCTCGCCGCAATGCTCAACGACATCACCCTGCGCCTCCATAACGACCACGTTTCCACCCCTCTCACGCGCGCCACAACCCCCTTCAGAACCGTCGCTCTCGTCATCGTCACCGGCGACCGCGGCCTCTGCGGCGGCTTCAACAAATCGGTGATAAAAAAAGCCGCCACCCGAATTGAGGAGCTGAGGAAACTTAATTTGGGGTGCGTCGTGATCAGCGTTGGGAAAAAGGGTAACTCCTTTTTCACTCTCGGCAACAGAAACCAAGACCCTTTTGTTAAAGTTGACAGCTTTATCGAAATTGGGGGCTTTCCCACCGCGAAGGAGGCTCAGGTTATTGCTGATGATGTTTTCTCGTTGTTTGTTAGCGAGGAGGTTGATAAAGTTGAGCTTGTGTATACTAAATTTGTTTCATTGGTTAGGTTTGAGCCTGTGATTCAGACTTTGTTGCCTTTGGGGGAGGTTTCTGATGTGAAAGATGAGATTTTTCGGTTGAGTAGTAAAGAGGGGAAGTTGGTTGTGGAGAGGGATGTGATGAGGTTGAGGAAAGAGGGTGAAGTGCTTTCTCCTCTAATGGAGTTTGAGCAGGACCCTGTTATGATTCTTGATGCAATGTTGCCTCTTTATTTGAATAGTCAGGTTTTGAGGGGGTTGCAGGAGTCTGTGGCTAGTGAGCTTGCTGCTAGGATGGGGGCAATGGCAACGGCCACTGATAACGCGGTTGAGTTGAAGAAGAGGCTTTCGGTTCAGTACAATCGGGAGCGCCAGGCAAAGATCACTGGGGAGTTGTTGGAGATTGTGGCTGGAGCTGAGGCACTAACAAAAATTGACTAATGAATGGGATTTGGGTTTGGTTTTGGTTTTCCTTGCCATTTGGTGTTGAAAATGAGCTAGGATCCATTATGAATGGATTTTGTTTGGTGGTGATTTGGGTTGTTCAATTGGTCATTGTACAACAGTCAGGGAGGAGAGAAAATGTGATCATGGGGAATATTTTGGATGGGGTTAAATCTTGCGGGAGAAGCAAGAGAGAAATCATACAATGTGAACAACATAAGAAACACTAATTGTCACTTGTCAGGTTTTGCTACTTAGTTTGGATCCTACCCTGCTTGTCTTGCGAGATTTCTCTCTTTGAAATCTTGACTGTGCATTACATTTTCAGATTTTCTTTCCTCCTTGATTACTGAATAGTGACAAATTTAACAGCTCAGATCTCAGTTGGAGAGGATCCAAGCTCAAGTACTATTAACTTTAGTTCTTAACTTTATAAAAGTTTTGCTTTAGCCTTGACATTTGTAAAATGTTACAAAATGTTATTCACTTTAGTCCTTGTGCCAATGAAAACTGTAGTTAAAAATGACTGGGGGTAGGTGAATGACATTTTGCAACATTTGCAAAAGGAGGGACTAAAATTAGACTTTTCTAAAGTTAGGATTAAAGTGAACAGTGTTTTCAATTTTGGATGTCAAAATGAGGGTTTACACAATATTTTGGATTGAAGAGTTTCCCAACTTTACTAATAGTGTTAAAAGTTGATACTTTACACAATATTTTGGATTGAAGAGTTTCCCAACTTTACTAATAGAGTATTAAAAGTTGATCGAGAAATTTATGTGGGGAGATTTGACCCGTTTCAAGAAAGTGAATTGCTTTTCTTTAACATCTCTTATCAATGCTTATGTATTTTAGTTGCATGCTTTTTGGTTTTGTAATTGAAATTAGTTTGGTTGTCAGTTAAACTTTTAGATAAAACTTACATGATCAAAGCAAAGCCTCGGCTTCCGATCTGTTTTCAAGAAAACTTGCTGGATCAGAGCAGGACTTTGGCCCCTTACCGTCTATGTTTGGTGCCATGCATTAACTCGAACGTAAAATGTCAAACTGATTCAAAAGAAACTCAATATAAAGTTACTTTCGTGTTTGAATTATTGATGGAATTAAAGTACGTGAATGAATTTGATTCATGCATCAAAGTGGTGCTGATTGAAAAAGCTAAAAAATTTCATGAAGTAAAGTGTCTTTGGGGCCTATAAGTGATGAATAGAAATATAGGGTACCTTGAGATGACAGGATCTTCACGCGTGCTTTGATAATGTCTGAATGTCTATATCAACCAATACATGACCCACATTCCATGGTTTTGGTTGTCAACTTGGCAGTTTCTCCTACAACTATAATTCGATCTTTGGAGTTACAAATTAGATTTAGAGGGATTCAACGTCACATGCTGTGGAAATAAGGGCAGAAAAAAGAAAAAGGAAAATTCAAGTGAAAATAGTATAAAAATATTTTATAATGTTTCTTCATATATTTTTTAACATCCTTATTATTTATGAAATGTATTAGAAATTATATTTTTTAGCATTACTTAATTATTCGGCTCCACTTGTTATCTCATGAAAACTAATGTAAGTTAATTGCAAGAGGCTAATAATTTGTTGGAAATGTAGGTAAGGTAATGTACCTAATCTTCTCCTGACATATATATATATGCAAAGATATTATTTTCAGAATCAAGTGGTACAACTTTAATGTTAGATGTTTTTTACGGGATAAAAATGGGATAAGTACAAATTTTATTATTATGTTTTGTATTTCATACTCTATATCCATCCCTCTATTAAGTGGATATAGAATTTGTCTTTTAACATTAGGTGGATATATAATTTGTGTTTCATTTTGGCCTCTGAGTATACCTGTTGTTGTCCCATATTGCTGAGAAAATAAAAATTATGACAATATTGACATAGATAATTTAAAGTTATAATGTATTTCAATGCATTATTAGTTAAAAAAAAAAAAACTTATCAAATCAACTTTAGATATAAGTAATTCAAAGAATTATTAGTCTTGAATATCCGATCCAAGGATATCTTGAGAAAAAAAAAATCATTCAATGTTTGAAAAAAACAAAATGAATAAGAAGTAATTGTGTTTTAGTAATGGAAAATTTTAATCATCTTTAGTCAAATAAGAGATTCTCTTTTATCAATGTTGGGGTGGGGGTGAACTTGATATTACCCAAGTAGGAGTTTATTTATCATTTATAGTCTTCACACATTTTCTTATATTTTTCAATGATTTTTTATTGATAAATTCAAGAGTGTTAAAAATGTATTAGCAGTCTTAAAAAATTAAAGGATTTTGAGTTTTTGAAGTAACAAATCTTAATTGTTGATGACAAAATTAATGGCTAATATTAAAATTTATATATGGCTTATATGTAATGTTGGCAAATAATTTTTTTATTAATGAGTTAATATTTATTATTTCACTTTATAAATTGAATCACTTACTATAGAAAAATAGGATAAATAGATATATATCCTATTTACATGGTGTTTGAAATTATTAGTGAATCAAATAAATTTATAGTTACGTCCTAATTAAAGGAAGTCTAGCAACAAAAAGTTAGAGTTTAAAGATAGATGCACTTAGCTAGGGCATATGTAAGGGATAAAAGCTCTTTTTTTGTCTAATTCTCTGTCTTTATCCATCAATAAAATCATGTAGTTTAATAACTTTTCTTTTATAAATTTTTTATATAATGTATAACTCATTAATGACATGATATTTAAGGATTGGTTAAGATAGAAACTGAGACACAAAATTGAAATAGAAGATTTTTATCCACATGTAAATATCTAGTATATACTAAATTAAATTAAATTCAATTCTTATTTATTGATTTAATAAAACGAAAAGTTTGTTCATAAGTTTGACTATGGAATAAGGTAAAAAAGACATTTTGATAAAATTTTGGTAAAAATTAACCAAACAAAGTAAAAAAATTTAAAAGTTACAGATTATCTGAACATCCTTTTCTTCAATCTTTAGCATTATATTCTTGGTGCTTGGATAATTGCAAGGACCACAAGGAGTATAATTTTACACGACTTCTGAGTAATAAACTCGTAACTTGGATCTTCAATGAGGACAAGTGAGATGCACAACTCAGATTTCAAAACAGATAAATATTCTTTAGCTGTATTAGAAGAATAATGTTGACTTTTCTTCATGTGTTTCTTACCCACTTTGTACACATAATAATACAATATATTGAATACATATATATACACTGGTAATGGTTGAGAGAAATCAAAAGAGTGAAAAAAGGAAAAGATAAAGAAAATTAACACAGGGCGGTTCACCCTCACTGCCAGAATTGAATTTTGAGCGTAGAAGAAATCTATATCTTTCTCGTTTCATGTGATCTGGTGCTATATTCTCATCATCATCCATTGAAGATGTGAAGTTTTTGGCTGAATGTGGGAATGGCTTCGTCAGTAACTAATTATGCATGGCAGTAGCTTCTCATATGCATGAACCCGTTTTTTTCATGACCATTTCAAGAAAATGGCATTTAATTTGTGTCTAGGGTATTAATATTAGTAGTAGAATTTAGTTTTAATACGTGCTTGGTTGCTATAATGATTCTTAGAAAATAACTTATACTCATAACCTGTCAAAAAAACATCTGAATAATGTAAAATTATTTTATATTTTTTAAGTTTACATTGAAATTTAATAATAAATTTGTTAAACTAGCTTTATAACAACTATTTTAGAGGATTTTTATTTTTTTTAGCATATTAACCATCTTAATTACAAGTTATATTAATAATGATCTTTTACTAATAGTATATAAAACACTCACATAATATACCATTAAACTTATATTTCTAGGCTTGTTAATTAAAAATTTGATGTGTTATATTCGATTTTAATCTTTTATTTACGCTAAGTATGTTAATTTTATTTATTAACACTTAAAAATTATGTAAATTAAGAATTATAATTATACATATAAAACTCATTTTATAATAGTTATTTTAAACTCATTTACACTAATTTAACTCATTTTATAATACTTATTTTAAAAGTTAAAGTTATAAATGTTTTCTATGAAATTAAAATAGTGAAAATCTTTAAAAAAAACTAAATTCTTTGTTATAAAAGTCAATAATTTTTAATTATTTGATCCTCTGTGATATACACGCCATATCATGAGGATATTTTAATTAAAAACAAATTACAATAATATCTTTCAATTTTTATCAAATTATTTTTTAATTTTCCTACACTAAAATATTAAAACATTACAATAATATTTTTATATATTTGAAAACCTTAATTACACTAACACATTTTCAATAAAAAATTAATGATTAAAAAATAAAATACATAGATAATTACGTCAGAAAGACAGATATAGCTGTAATTTGTTATAATTAATTAATTAGTAACTGTTCAAGAATATTTACTTTGGAGAAGAGAAAAAAGATCACATGGTTGAAATGTCTGTATCTCATTCCTTATTATAGGTCATTCTGGTCGTAGAAAGAAAAATTGTACACTTCAAAGTATAATTAATTAATAGGCCATAAATCAGAAGGGAGGCATGAGATGTCTGTATCCCATATTTTATAATGCATATCTTTCAATAATGGCTAGCCGTCACAAATCACAATTTATGCCCTATTACATAAACTAGTGACACCAACTTGCACAAAAAAGTGATATAGTATAAACCCTGTTGGTAAATTTTTCTATAAAGTTCAAAATTAAGATCGCAAAAGAAAAAGTTTTCCACCTTAATTTGGTTACACCAATGACAAACGTAATCAACCTTAACATGATTACTTTTTAAGTAATGCTTAATTACAATGATTTAACATTAGATAATTAAAGTGCCATGACACTGATTATAATTGTTCGGTCCCACATTATTCACTTTTACAGCCGCCACTATAATTTGCACTATGCAGGTTGAGAGTTCAACATGGTTCTGTTCTACCTTTGGAAAATTTTAAATTTTTAAGATTCTTTATTTATGACAATTATCCTCACTAGCTTGAATCTTACAAGTAGTATAAGAAAAAAATTACATATATATATATATATATACTTCATTTGCTATTAGACATCTAATAAAAAAAAATATAAATATGATAGAATTTATTATATAAAAAGATAAAAGAGATAAAAAAATAAAAAATATTGATAAATATATAAATTAAATATATATATATATATATATATATATATATATATATATATATATATATATATATATATATATGATTACTCATCTAAAAATTTGGTTTTAGGTTGGTAAAAGTCCTAAAACCACAATCTCTTGTTTTTTTCGTCCCACTTTGACCATGGGTATCTAAATACTTTGAATAACGGGTTGGTAATTGATGCATGTGGGTCACGTTGTTGTATATCAGGAAATTCCAAGAAGTACATCATTAGGTTTTAACCACCACAGAAATTAATTTTGGTTTTTGCTATTTTATCTATGTTTTCCAAAATATCTTTCCATACCAAAAGTTGTGGTTGGTTCGATATTTGAGTTTCTTATAACCATGGTTTGGACTTTGGAGTTTGATTCTCAATAATATTGAAGTAGGTTAGGTTGTTCTAATCCAGTCTAACAGTGTGATTCTCAATAATATTGCTTTATTTAATGGAGAATATTTCATACAACATATATGATATTATCTTTTTATTCTTATTATTTCTTGAAATGTATATTGTATTTTTATACTTACATTTCTACTATCTAATTATAAACAGTACTAAGATTTAGCAATGGGTTTAAATTTTTCAGGTTGTGAGGACAATTCTAACACATATAGATTAACGAAAGTAATGCTAACATTTTCGGTTGTTTTTTAAACTAGACTTCAAATTATAGGGGCATATAAATTATAACTATAACTATATATACATATATATATATATATATTATATTATGAAAAAAAAAAATTATGTATATTAGGTGAAAAGATCATGTTATTTTAGTCTTATCTCATATATTTTAGGACACATGGCACTAAACTTAGGATCCCTCGTATGTTTCCTGACGTATATGAATTTAAGACCACATGTTATGAGATCTGTGCTCCTTCCAAGCAAAACCACACAAGTTGGTGACTTGGTGTTTGATTATTGCCAGATCCTTTTTTTGTGCCACGTTAGAGAATTTTCCGTGTCTCAATTTTCTTTCTCTAGCTCACAATAAGTTTTTGGTATTAGTTATTTTTTATCATTACACTAATTAAAAATTATTTTTAATATTAAAAATTATTTTTAATATTAAAAATCATAAGAAACGTAATTTCAATATATTAAAATGTGTGAGATTACGTATTTCAATATGAATTCTTTACGAAATTACCTAATACGAATATGTTTCTTAAATACAATAAGAATTCTTATATAAAAAATTATTTTCAATATATAAAAGTGTAACTTTCTTACTATTTTTTATTATGGAACAAATTTATATGCAGAATTTTTAAAATGACGTGGCATTGCAATAAGAGCACAAAATAACGTGAAGACCAAAAAAGTAATTTAAGAAATTTCCAAAATGCCCCGGTGGTTAGTATTTTCTTTATTATTATTGATATAATTATAGATAGTGGTATCTTGCTCCACTTGATATGCTCTTAGCACATAAACAAATGAAGGGCAGAAAAAACAAAAGATGATTGTGTGCCTATTTATTTTATTTTAATAGAAATGCATAGCATTTGTATTCTTCCATTGAAAACTTTGGCACTTTGTCTGCTAGCCTGACAATCACCATTCTTTATCTATTAGCCGTCCATTCACAAGGCAATGGATGTATGTACCTACATAATTTCCATGGCCCTTATTTACCATTGTTACTGCATAACATATTTCTAACACTTAGGCCATACAAAATTTACCACAACCAAATAATTAACTCATGCATTTTACCCTTGCTGCTCTATTAAAAGCCAATCTTCTGTGCTCCATAAAAAACTTACCAAATGGTAAAATTGAAGCACAGAAGTGTGACATGATGTGGTCATGACAAGTGACCTTGTGAAAGCTATAAATGGAGAAGAAAAGGATACCTGAGTCCTGGGAATGCCACAAGGAAAAGGTAAAGCTACTCACCTTTTTATTTTTTATTATTAGTATTATTATTTGAAATGAACAAAAACAACTAAGCATCCACTACTATTCAGGACTATGTCACATGAAATTCAACATCTCTTGTTCCTTTCCTCTATTTTGCATTAAAGATTCCAATAGATACAACTTCAGATAAAGTGAGTAAAAGGGATTTACTGTTCCTCTTTACCTTTTCTTGTCAAAAGTTAGTCCTCTCAGGTCTGAAGAGTTAAATACATGGAGAGATCCATCATTTAGGGGATCTTTAGGGGCAGGAGCAGAAGTCTGGTCTGTCTTATTCTTACCCCTTGGGGTCTTGCTGCTGTTGTTTTGCTCTTGTGGGGTTCCTTTCTGCTCCTTAAAATCTATCACAACTTAAATACACTCCTTCAAACACATAGAGGTAAGGGATTTTAGGACTTAGTAAATATTAGTATTTTTTGTCAACCTCAAATTCTGATATCTGAATCAAGAGACTCATCTCTAATTTCAACTTCTATATGTATTTTTCATATTTCAGGGAAGGAGAAAAAACAGGACTGTCTAGAATCAACACAGAGTCAGGCCTCTGGAGCTTCGGATTCCAAGAAAGGTATATTGTTGTTTACCTTAGTGGAATAAAAAAAATATCCTTGTTGATAACTTGCTTTCGAGATTTCTCTATGCATGCATCTTTGAATCTTCCTCTCCTTTTTTCATCTTTCAATAAACAAGCGTGGAGTTTTGAGGAAACCAGATTCTGATTCAATTTCCAATGAAAAATTTCTTCTGATTTTGACTATGCAGGTAGTGATTGATGGAGGATAAGTATAGTCTACATAGGCAGAGGAGTGGAATATGGAATTGCTTGAGAGATGGAGACTTTGAAGAAGAAGAAGTTTGGGCTGTTTTCAAGGACAGACCTGATTACATTTCTGGAGTTCACAAGACAAAAGGAAAAGTGTCTTCTCCTCTTGCTGTCCCTAGAACTCTCCCAACTGCAGCAAGGATGATCCCAAGGACTAGTAGTGGAAATAGTAGTGCTAGTTCCTCCCATGAAACTAAGGTTCTTCAGCAATCAGCACCTCTCAACATCCCTGACTGGTCAGAGATTTATAGAAACAAGCCAAACAAGACCTCCAAGAATGTTCCAAGGTTTGGTGACTATGATGATTTCTACCATTCTGTTGATGATGAAGGTGATGGTGATGGTGTTGTCAACTATGGTGGAGGGTATAGTGATGATGATGAAGAGGAAGAGGATGAGTATGACACCAAACTCCCCCCACATGAGTTTATTGCAAGAAGGCTTGCACGGAGTCAGATATCCTCATTTTCAGTTTTTGAAGGTGTTGGGAGGACCCTCAAGGGAAGGGATCTTAGCAAAGTGAGGAATGCTGTTCTCACAAAAACTGGTTTTCTTGAATCATTGTAAAAGCCGTTTTCATGAACCAAATTTGTGATGTATAGGGAGGAGGTAGGTAGTGGTTGCTTTTTATTGAGATTGTGTGCAAGTTGTGTATGGAAGATTCATTTAGGCATTTACCATTAAAAAGTAATGGTTCAACTTGGTTGTGGCAATTGAAAGTGGTTCATGTGAAATGTATGGCATGTAGTATATTGTTCAGAGCATTCATAGAGACAAAATGATGGATGTGTTGACAAATTGTATCATAAAGCCATTAATCATTCATATAGATGTCAATGTTATTCGTATCTTTGATAAAAAAATTCTAAAGTGAATCTGTCTCTTAAACATTACCTTTACACTCAAAGCTAGATAAATCATGATGCATTTAAATAAAGACTTCTTAGATCCATGATCTCCCATTCTTTTCCATTTCACTTTCACTTTATTTTTTTTTTATTATGGTATATATTATATTTATTACTTTCTTTTTCTTCTTTTATTTTTTCTCTTTATCCATCTCTTCCTCCTATCCATACATCCCAAAAATGAGTTATATATGTTGATCTTTACCCTTCAACCAAAATTAAGGGTAAGTACTTGTTTGTGTACTCTCATACGAGTGTGTAGTAGTGTTCTCTAAACCTTTGACATAGATTATGTTCTTTTTTAACTTGTTTTTTAATGAATTTAATTAATATGTATATTATGATAAAAAATTTTACATTGATATTTAATTATAAATCTATTATTTATGATAATTTTACTTTATTAATTAATATTTTAAAAATTATATAAATAAGGTGACATGGTTAAACATCAGAACATACTTAAACTTGAAGAATAATTAAACTTGAAGAATATTAGTATCACACGTGTTAATATATTTCTTATTATTAATTGAATTGATTGAAAATACAAACATATTTTGATCCTATTTTATATTTAATGACTTTTATTCATTATTTTGTAGTAGTTTCCTATAAATTTTATTCAATGATAAATTAAAGTGTTGGTAGCCCTGTTGGATGCATAAAAATGTAGAAAATCTGTAGAAAGAATGAATAACTCGTGACCCAACTGAATTGGAATCAGTAGCACTGATACTGAACTAATTTGTGTAGTGCCTATGCTTTTAATGTCACAAAATATCATTGATTGAAAATAGGAACTCTAAATAATAAAAAGAAGAACGCATAAGTTTAGTTGAATTTTTAATAATATTATAAAAACTACAGCCTCGCAACTTGTCACCATATATCACCTAGTTTGAATAAAATCCATCTGATGGGAATTTTAAACACTGGTAAATATCCAATTTAGATGAAACACGCATTACTAAGTTAGCAAATCACCTGAGTTAAAGTTCTAGAATTATTGAGAGAGACTTGCCATCAATTATTATCTAAAATAATTTTTGAAAAGAACAAAGGTTTTTCATCAAATGATATGCGATAAAGGAGGAGGAGAAAAGAGTGAGTAGTCTCTATCAACTCTAAATGTTGATCTCCAAAAAGAGAAAGATAACTTCAAAATAAGCTACGTAAAGAGTTGGCTTTCCATAAAACTTTCTTCATTAATGATATTTTATCTCTTACATCTACGCATTGTGTAAGCAATATTGACTTTCAAAGTTCAAAATTAGTGCTCATTTCTAAAATGTCTAAAGAATTATTAAACGCAAAGGCACATTTATAGGCTTAGAATTTTAGATAAACTTTTCACAAGTATTTGTAGAACGTACGTATAAACTTTTGTTTTTTTAATTTAATTCTTCAAAGTTGGTTTTTTAGCTTATAAAAAAATTTAGTTTTTAATTTATAAGAGAAGTTGAATTCATTTTCTTTACTTTCTTTTATTAAAACTACTTGTATATTTAAACGCCTAAGTATTATTAAATGAGAAGAGGCCTAACTTTATAAAGGACAAGAGATTAGATGTACACATGATTTTAGTACGTGAAAATGCAAAGCATATTTATACTCAATGAAAAATTATAAGGCTCCTGTAAAAAAAGGGGGAAAATTATAAGGTTACCATAAGTAAAGCTATTTTGATAAAGTAATAGAGTAATTTAAACTACGGAGTAGGAGATTTTTGAAAACCATTTCGTTTAACGCAGTTGATTTTGACAAAATTAGTTGAAAAATTAAGTGAAAATTAAAAAGTTAGATGAAAAATTAATTGTAAATGTTTGATAAAATTAACTAAAAATTGTAAAATGAAAAATAAAAATAATTAATTATTAATTTAATAATTGGATATTTAAAATAATTATAATATATTAATATATAAAATTTCTTAATATAAATTTATTACATATTTAAATTATAAATCATTATAAATAAATATTTATATTACAAATTTTTATTATTATATATTTAAATTATAAATTACTATAATCACATATTTAACGTATACATTTCTATAATTATATATTTAAATTATACATTACTATAATTATATTTAAATTATAATTTTCTATAATTAAATATTTAAATTTTAAATTATAGTTTCTATATTAGTTACATATTAAAATTATAAATTAATATAATTATATATTTAAAATATAATTTTTTATAATTATATATTTAAATTTTAAATTATTATAATTATATATCTGAACTTACATATTTTAATAATCCTAATATAGGTAATTAAATATTTAAATTATAAAAAATGTATTAGAAAGTTGTGAAGTATGAGGAACATAAACAATAAAGAACAACTCATCAAGGTAAAATTGGTCATCAATGAAGAAGGGTAAAATTCTAAAAGAAAATTAGCTAATAGCAAAAAAAAAATGGACATTTTTAAAAAAAGCTAATTAGAGTGTGTTTGGTATGATATTTCAGCTAGCTGAAAACTGAAAATCTAACTGAAATTATTTCAACTTATTTTGAATAGCAAAAAAATTTAAGAGCTGCTACTATTTTTTCAAAAAAACTACTTAGGGTATCTTTGACAAAACTAGCTAAAAAGTTATCTGAAAGCTAAAAAGCTAGCTAAAAGTTAGCTAAAAACTAAAAAACTAGTTGAAAGCTAAAAGTTAGTAAATTTGGAAAACTAACTGAAAACTAAAAAATTAATTGTAAGTGTTTGTTAAAACTAGTTGATCAACCAATTGAAAGTTGTAAAATGACAAATAAGGATATAATTAATAATTAGATCAAGAATGATGTATTTAAAATAATTATAACATATTTTAATAATAAAAATTAATTACATATTTAAATTATAAATTACTGTAATTATATATTTAAATTATAAATTTCTATATAACATATTTAATTATAAATTTATGTAATTATATATTTAATAATAAATTACTATAATTAATATTTAAATTATAAATTCTATAATTAAATATATAAATTTTAAATCACATATTTAAATTATAATTTTCTA
Source organism: Psophocarpus tetragonolobus (assembly GCA_037954015.1). Classification (NCBI taxonomy): domain Eukaryota; kingdom Viridiplantae; phylum Streptophyta; class Magnoliopsida; order Fabales; family Fabaceae; genus Psophocarpus; species Psophocarpus tetragonolobus. Next base: position 35,045,224 of record CM075694.1, read on the forward strand.
TAATTATATATTTATATTATAAATTACTATAATTAAATTAATGAAGAAGAAAGAAATGAAGGGGAGAGATGTTGTATAATGTGATTAGAGAGAATTAGTGGAGGACAATACATTAATTAATGAAGGATAAACATGTAAAAATAAAATAAGTTAGTAGGTAAAAACACAAGATCTTTTGGAAAAACCATTAGATTTTTTGTTGGTTAGACGGAGCTGAAATAATTTTAAGTAACTTTTCAACCTTCAGCTAGCTGAAAAGATAAAGAAAACACATTCTTAGCTTTTCCAAAAGATCTCTTGTTTTTACCCACTAACTGGTTATGTTTTATATGTTTACCTTTAATTAATTAATGCATTGTCTTTCACTAATTTTTTTCTCATCACATTATACAACCTATCTTTCCTCTGTTTCTATCTCCTTCATAAGTATAATTATAGTAATTTATAATATAAATATATAATTATAAAAAAATATAATTTAAATATGTAATTTAAAATTTATATATTTAATTATAAAAATTATAATTTAAATATTAATTATAGTAATTTATTATTTAAACATATAATTACATAAATTTATAATTTACTATGTAGTTATAGAAATTCTCAATTTAAATATATAATTAATTTATATTATTAAAATATTTTATAATTATTTTAAATACCTTATTGTTGATCTAATGATTAATAATATCTTTAGTTGTCATTTTACAATTTTCAGCTAATTAATCAGCTAGTTTTACCAAACTTATCTATAGTAACTAGCTAAAAAAGCTACTAAGAGGTTGTTTGGTTTGTCATTTTAGTTAACTGAAAGTTGAAAAATTAGCTAAAATGATTTCAACTCCATTTGGATAGTAAAAATCTAGTTGCTATTAATTTTTTCAAGAAAGCTACTCCAAATAGTTTTTCCAAAAAAATCTCCTATTTTCAGCTAATACATGTTTTTATTTTTACACATATACCCTTCATTAATTAATGCATTGTCCCAACTAATTCTCTCTCATAAAATTATATAACTTCTCTCTCTTTCATTAATGTAATTATAGTTCATTATATTATAAATATATAATTATAATTTAAATATGTAGTTTAAAATTTATATATTTAATTATAGAACTTATAATTTAAATATTAATTATAGTAATTTATTATTTAAATATGAATTACATAAATTTATTATAGTAATATGTACAAGTAACACAATAATTCACCAAAAAAATACCCCTAAAAACTAATTGAAGAGCTCTTGTGTGCGACTCAATCTCATTCTTTTTCTTCGATTAATTAGAGTTTCATCCCTTTCTCTTTCTCTTGCTTTTTACATTCAATTGATTTTCTTGCATGATGAATGCATAGTTAGACCAAATCCTAAATGTTCATAGCCCTTACTATTTGCATCCTAACGAGAATCCTGTCATTGCACTTGTCTCTCCTTTGTTAAAGCCTACGAATTACAACTCGTGGAGTCGATCGATGATTATTTCCATGAGTTCCAAGAACAAGGTTGAGTTCTTCGATGGCACTCTTACACAACCTGCACCGAATCATCATTTGTTCCCAGCCTGGAAGAGGTGTAATAACATGGTGGTATCATGGTTTGTACACTTGTTTCCATTTCGATTCGGAAGAGTTTTCTATGGATGGATAATGCAGTTTATATATGGAAGATTTGAAAGCAAGGTATTCACAAGGAGACTTGTTGCCAAGTTCAGACTTACAACAAGAATTAGCTTCAATAAGGCAAGGTGATGCAAACGTTACTGATTATTTTACAAAATTAAGAGTGATTTGGGATGAGCTTAAGAGTTGCAAACCATATCCTTTTTGCACCTGTGATGTTAAGTGTTTGTGCAATGCACTCACGAATGTAATGCTAAAAAAGATGCATGACCGAATAATGCAATTTCTGAGAGGATTGAATGACCAGTATAATAATGTGAGGTCAAACATTTTGATGATGGATCCCTTACCTCTTATTGCTAAGGTATTTTCTTATGTTATGCAACAAGAAAGGCAGTTTACCAACTCTAATATTGTTGGAAACCTGAGTACTATCAATACTGCTAGTTCTTTATCATCTTGAACTAATTACTCTTGTAGCTATTGTGGAAATGAGGGACATACAATGAAGTCATGTTATAATACAAATGGTTACCCCTTAAATTTTTCTTCTAATAGAGGAGGAAAATGAGGTAGAGGTTTTGGTAGAGGGGGGAGGGGCAACAACACGAAATGGTAAAGTCTGCACTCACTGTAGTTTCAATGGCCATACAATTAAAGATTGCTAAAAAAAACATAGGTATCCATCTGGAAATAGACTGCACAAGACATAAGATACGTCAATTAATAACACAGTGAGGGATGAGAACAATCTCAAGAGGGCAAAGATCAAGTAAAGTAGGAAAATTAGAATCTGGATACGAGGCTTACTCCACAATAGTACCAAACATTGATGTCCTTACTTCAACAACATAGTGGAGGGATGCGTTCCAATGTCTCTCACATAAATCAGATTGTTAATATATTTTCACTTACCTGTAGCATGAGTAGAAATAATTCAACTTTTTGGATCTTGGATTCTGAAAACAACAAATCATGTTACATCATCTTTGCATCTCTATTCTGCATATAGAAAGATTAATCATGTGGTAGTCAAGTTACCTACTAGACAACAGTTCAAGAGTTTCACTTTTAACCTCATATCTATTTTGAAATTGGTTTCCTCTTTGAAATTCCAATTAATTTTTTTATGATCATTGCTTGGTATAAAATGTGACCAACCAAAGGATGATTGGTATAATTGATGTTGTGGATGGTCTGTATAAGCTGAAGATGCATGTTGCCAATTCAGATACTCACTCTAATAATGTTTTCCTAATGTCAAGTCTGTATTTTTTTGTAATAAAGTGCCAATTGATTTGTGGCATTTTCGTTTAGGTCACCCTTTTCATGAGAGATTGCAGTTGCTAAAACAGTGTCGTCCTACTTTGTATAGTAATAAAAAAAAATTTTGTGATACTTGTCATAAAGTAAAACAAAGAAAAATTTCTTTTACAAACAGTGAGTCATATGCTTATTCTCCTTTCTCCCTTATACATGTTGACATTTGGGGGCCTTGTGCCACCTTATCCTTGAATGGTCATAAATATTTTCTCACTATAGTTGATAATCACACTCATTTTGTTTGGATTTTTCTAATGCTCTCTAAAGCCAAAACCCAAACTCACCTCATTATATACTCTTGTTTAGCCATATCACTAGCCAATGTGGAATCTCCAACAAGTTAAATATGCTTGTGACGATGAAAATTGTGAATGGAATTTGGATATTTAAATAGTGCAATAACGCATTGAGCTAACAAATTTTGAATTTATTAAAGGGTAAATTTATTGACAGAGGTGATGAGGGAGGAGGAAAAGGTGGTGGAGGACAAAAGGGTGAGGGAAAATAAGGTGGAGAAGGAAACGAGGAAGTTTGTTGTGCATGTTGTGAAGTAAATGAAAGAAATTAGAAGATTGAGAAGAGAGTGCCTAAGAAGAAGAAACAAAATAATTCAACTTATATATATTGTTATTGTTATTTTAATTTTATTTTTTATTTTTGTAATAGCTTAAAACATCATAAATATTTTTATTTTTCATGTGTTTAATGTAAATGATTCGAGAAAGGAATTGTCACCAAGGCACCTAAATGTTGACTATGCATTTACTATAAGAGAAAAAGACTGACATACAAATAGAAGAAAATTCAAGGATCTTAGGGGACGTTTAGTTGGATTTTCTATTTTCCAAAAATAGTTTTCAATCAGTTTTTCAAATTTTCTATTTCCTAGAAAAGTACGAAAATTTTGGAAAATGTGTTTAGATACATCTAGTTTTCAAAATTTTTTATTTTCCAACGAAGAAAGACAATGACGGTAACAAACGAGTGGCGCTGGAGGCAGTAACATCATAGGTGATGAAGGTCGAGGAGAGAAGCGCGAAATGAACATGAGAGGTGATGATGAAGAGGTGGTGGAGGTTAGGGTCGAAGGAGCAAAAAGAGCATGGAAGGTGGCAATAGCAACAATGAAGGTCAAAGTAGGATCAATGCATAGAAGAAAGTGAGAGATGGTGGTGGCAGTAACAATAATAAAGAGGTGGTAAAGATTAGAGTACGTGGGAGGTGTGGAAGAATCGTGAAAGATGATGACAAAGAGGTGGTGGAGGTCGGAGTGAGATTAACAGAAGTTGAATTAGGAGGTGTGCAATGTGGGAGCAGTGACAATAGAGAAGTGATTTAGGTTAAGTTGAAAGACACAGAAGGAGCAAGAGAGCAGGAGGCAGGGGCAAGGGAACTCAATGTGGTTGAAGATAAGATCATATTTTCTAGTTTTTTGAATCTAAAAAACTATTTTGGAGTTTTGTAGTTTTTTGAAAATCAGTTTTCCATTTTCCAACAGTTTTCTTTGAAAATTTAGTGTTTGTATGGCAACAGTTTTATTTTCAGTATTTTAGTATTTAAAAACTAAAAACTTGTTTGGGTAGTGTTTTTTGAAAACAGTTTTCTAAAAACTAAATAACAGGAACAACTGAAAGTAGTTTTGTTTTTTAGTTTTTTATTTTTGTTTTGAAAACTTAAAATACAATCAGAATATGTTGATTTTTTGCTTTTCATTAATGAAATTTTAATAATTATGAACAAGTTTTTCAATTTTTACATCTTCAAAACAGTTTTCAAATAATACTTACTAAACAAGTTTTTTTCCCTTTTCTTCCGGAAAACAGTTTTTGAAAACTATTCTTGAAAATTCTTTTCAAAAACTAAGAAACAAAATCAAATCAATCAAACTCTTACTGTTTGTTTGACAACATTTTTATAAAACTGTTTTTAGTATTTTAGTATTTAAAAACTAAAAAAATTGTTTATTTATTGTTTTCTTAAAACAATTTTCAAAAATAGTTCTAATTAGGAACAACTGTAAGTAGTTCTACTTTTCATTAATGACATTTTCATAAATACTAATAAACTTTTTTATTTTCATATTTTCAAAATAATTTTCAAATAACACTTACCAAACAAATTTTTTTCTCTTCTTCTAAAAAATAGTTTTTAAAAACTCTTTTCAAAACCTTAAAAACCAACAAAATCATTTCATTCGGAGGAAAATAGTATGTCATTCGAAGTAATTTTAATTTCTTAATACAAAGCTTTTTTTTTTTAGTGAAATCTCTATTAACATGATTAAAGGCTTAATTATCTACAAAAGTGAATTTATTTTTTTACACAAAGCTTTTCTTTTTACCAAATCCCTATTAACCTGATTAATGGTTTAATTATCTATAAATTATGTTATGTTGGTGTCGTGTCACATAAAACGATTAGGGGTCGAGCATATTGCAAAAGGAAATCTATAAACTGGGTTACTTTTAATGCTAATTTATATTATTTTAGATTTTCTTAATATAATTTTATTTGTATTAAGGTTTAGTATGATTCAATTGGTTTTTTATAATCCCAACGTATGACCTAAGTAATAGTATATTCCTTGATGATATGAATAACAATAATAAACTCAAATAAAAAAATCCTAAGTTATAGGCTATAATATAGACGAAACTTCTTTATTAGCTTTCAAAATTATCTTATTTTTACACAAGTTTCAAACCATTTCAATCTGGATCAACCTTAGCAGAGACCAGGCAAATTGTCCCAAGAGTAGCAACCTTGATTTTCATTATGGTTTGTGGTGTTGTTGGTGAGAGGAAACAATGAAGCTAGAGGCTTGATATCAAGTCCAAAATTGTCATCTGTCATGCCACTACCAGAGGATTGGACATTGGACACTTCTGGGGCACCATTATTGTGCCACTCATGATGACCCTCCATACTGGAAGATGGAATCACTGTAAGCAATGATGATAAGTCATCATTCATGAATTTACTAAAGTCCGGTGTTTCTTCCTTTGGTTTGGGTGCTGCATGGATCATTCAAATGAATTCAATCATAAGATTTTAAAAACTTTTAAGTAAAGTTTATCAAATATTTTCTACACTTAAAGAAATGAAAATGACATACTAGTTGTTTCTAGTTTTAATGAAAACATTAAGCATGATCATAGCACAAATTGATAATAATGGTGGCATAAAATAATTATCAGATGTTACAGCTAGCATATGTAGCAATTAGAATTTAGGAAGACTAAGAAATAGAATATATTCCAATTTTAGACCATACTTTGACTCTGGGTCTTTACTAAACTTAGGAGGTCAAATTATGGATCACACAGCACATCAAAGGAAGAAAAGCGTTGTTCAGACTAAAAGAAAATGAAAGGCCAAATTATTGCAATCATACACTATACTTGATATGTCAAAGCCAAACTACTGCGTAGTGCATGCTATCATCTAATTACTACATTAAATTGGAAGAATTTCTAAGACAAGCTCTGAGTACAGCATTCTCACAATCACAAGAAAAATTTAACATTAATAGTGCATCATGAAAAAGTAGACATAATATACATTCACTTTTTAAGTGCTTTAATATTTTTATTTAATCAGAATAGGAGTTTAATGTCCATAATATACAATATATTAACTTTTAATGCACACATTTTTTAAGCAGACTAACAAGATGAATTTCAATTGTCATTAGAAATAACAATATTTGACAAACACTGGAGTGAAAGAACTCAAGCAAATCAAACAACAATGATCAAACAAAATAAAGCAAAGATACACGAAGTAACTAACTGTCAAGAAACCAACCTGAAGTAGAAGGCCAGTAAAGAGAGCTAGTTGGTAAGTCCTCAAAGCTTTGGCATGCATCAAACACATCATTGCCCTCATTCAAACTCAAGTAACCTCGTTTCTTTGGGTTCTGACCTGAAGCCAGTGCCTGAGCCTCCAAGAGAAGATCCCCCAACAAGCCACTACTAGTTTGAAAAGAAGGATCATTGAACTCAATGTCAAGCTTAAAGTCTTGCTCTTGGGGTGGTTTATAAAACTGGTTTGAAGGGAGCTCTAGCTTGGGTTGCAAACCAGAAGAGGAAGAAGAAGAAAGACCTCGATCGGAATCCAACATAGAAGGCTGAAAAAACTGAGAAAAACCTGAAGAAACTGGGAACCTGAGGCCATCAAGGTGAGGGAATTGGGTGGTGAGAGGAGGGTCAGGGAGGAGGTTGTAGCTTGGAGAGGCACGGTAGCGCTTGAAGCGAAGAGGGGTGCATAACATTGGAGCTGGTCTTTGGAAAGTGAAGGAGAGAGGGGAGGGTGAAGAGGAAGAGAATGAAAGAGGTGAAGGGTCTAAGAAAGTGTGAGGTGATGAAGAGGTGAAGGGTCTGTGTTGGAGAGGGGAATAATGGGGTGTAGTTGGAGATAGAGGTTGTTGTTGGTATTGGTTTTGGTGTTGGGTTTGATTGAAGAACTCAAAATTTGTGGCGAAGTTGGGGTTTGATCCTGCTGGAGTGAGACTTGGGGAAGGGCTGGTGGGAGTGGTTGGTGCTGTGGAACGACGGTGATCGTCTGAATAGAGAGGGAGACCCTGTCTTTGGCGGCGTTTGATCCTTGTGTTCCAATAGTTTTTTATTTCATTGTCTGTTCTCCCAGGCAACTATTTATGTCACAAAAACAAACAGCAAAAGAAACCATACTTCAAAATCTAAACTCAGTTGTTTTCTTGTTAACTTTTAACATGATGCGCTCCACTTATATGTATGTTCTTTTCCCAATAAATATTAAATCAAATGAAAGAGGCAAAAAAGCAATTTGATGGTGACATGTCATGGAAATGAAAAAGTACATGCACATTTCAAGGCATCATAAAGACTCAAAAAAGAAATGTCATTTGTTTCTTAAGAATACCCTTTGTCTTCACATTTAAAGAAGCAATATACGTTTAAACATGTTACATGTGCTATTACTTTAACATGACATGTTTGATGCATGTTACATTATTAGTCAATGGTGATAAGATTCATTTTCAAAACTTTTAAGTTACAAGAATCAAAATTAACAGTGGTTATTAATCAGTTACATGTATAGATACCATGTTCATAAAAAAATTGTTTCTTGCAGTTGTGAAGAAAAAGGGGTTGGTTGTGTGAGGAAATGCATACCAGAACAGCCATTCTGGCCCATTTGTTGCCAAACTGTGCATGAAGATCAATGATGAGCTTCTCTTCCTCAGGCGAGAAGGCACCCTTTTTCAAATTGGGCCTCAAATGATTAGCCCATCTGAGTCTACAACTCTTCCCACATCTATTCAACCCTGTGTTCCTCTGCACTGCATTCCAATTCCCTTCACCGTGCTTTGTCACATAATCTATGAGAACAGCATCCTCTGCAGTTGTCCAAGGACCCTTCTTCAAAGTCATTTCCTCCACATTGTTACCGCCCTCACCGCCGCCACCACTTTCATTACCACCAAAAGTTGCTAGCAACCCATTTTCACCATCGGCTTCATCATTGATGCTTGCCATACCCTCCATCAAGTTCAATTGCTTCCAAAACTAGGCAATTAAAGAAATTAGTTCAACTTCTCCCTCTCGGTATTTGTTTACTTTCTTCAATTTCCCCTCCATAGGCCAAATGCTTAAATTATTATGTCCACGTGACATATATTAATCTATGCATGCACCTTAGGAAATAAAGTATATAATAAGATGGGGGGCTGTGCTGATCAAACTTCTTGATGCACAGGTCAATTCCCTATGAATTAAAGGGAAACTAATTTGTTCTTTTGATCAGAGAGAAAGAGAGTTGTAACTAAGAAGTAATTTTGGTGGTGACGGCGGGGTGATCGGGATTACGGCGGTGAGAGGTGGTGGAGGTTTTTGTTAACAAAATGTTAAGGCATAAACTGAATGAGATTGCTTTGTTAACACAGTGGTTTTTGAAGGAACCAAATTAGAGGGGGTGCTAAAATTGCGGTTCCGAGTAACTCTAGGAGCCAATGGTTCTGGCTAGTCTTACCTGTAATGTAAGCTCATAACAACTCAGTTACAAAATGACAACGTGGAAATTGGACAGAAGAGATAAAATTTGTGGGCAACACAGATTGGTGTTCAAAATAGCAAATCCATCACACAACACTATTGGGGTGATGAATTTGATTATGCATGTGAACCGTTTGGCATGCGTTGTGACTTACAAAATCCACTTCACAACGTCGTACCATGTCACGTGTTTCATTTAAGGTGGCATAAGCTGAGTTGGAATCTTTTAATTAATTATAGAAACACTTTTACACTGTCATGCACGTAAAAAATAAAACCAAGGAGGAATAGGATGAATAGCAAATCCATCACAACACAGATTGGTGCTCAAAATAGCAAATCCATCACACAACACCAAGTTGATGAACTTTAATGTGCATATGAACACTGTGTGGCATGTATTGTGACTTACAAGTCCTCCTCATGCTATACTATTCAATACTAGGACTCTTTGATGGTTGGTAAACAAAAAAAACTAATAGGTAGCTATTCATTTTTTTTAAAAAGTTACTCTAATTAATTTTTTTTAAAATGTTCTATTTTTGTTACAGACGGATTTCTTTTATAATTTTATTTTTATTAATAAATTGTCTTTCCCTATTTTTCTGTCCTCACTCGTAATAATTTTATAATTTAAATATTTAATTAATTAAAATATATAATTATAGAAAATTATAATTTATATATATAATGTAATTATGGTAACTTAAAATTTAAATATTTAATTATAAAAATTATAATAAAATATGTAATCATAGTGATTTATAATTTAAATATCTAATTATAGAAACTAGTAATTTAAATATGGAATTATAGTAATTTAAATTTTAAAAATTTAATTATATAAATTATAATTTAAATATATATTTATAGTAATTTATAATTTAAATATGTAATTATAGAAATTTATAATTTAAATATATAATTAGTAATTTATAATTTAAATATGTAATAAATTTATATTGAAAAAATTTATATTATTAAAATATGTTATAATTAATGTAAATACCCAATTATTGATATAATAATTAACGATGTCCTTATTTTTTGTTTTACTACTTTCAGCTAGTTGATCGACTAGTTTTATCAAATACTTATAAGTAGTTTTTAACTTTTAGCTACTTTTACCAAACACACTCTAGATATAAATTCTTATGATTAACTTACATTGTTTTTGACTTACAATTTCAACTAGCTGAAAGTAGGGGCGAGTATATAGACTTGGTCTCTGATGAGTGAGTTTTTACTATACTCTCAGCAAATACACCAGTCTATGCAATATCCGATAAATATTGAGTTGATCTCATAAGAACTTGTATGATACTATAGAAATTTCAATATTTTTTGCTTGTAATAAATAAAAGAGATATTTTTATACTATCCCTACTAAGACAGATAATGAAAAAAAGAATGAATAGTAAAATAAATTGTTATATAGATGATAAAATCTAGTTGGGTATTGATTTTACTCTACCTTTCCTCAAATACATAAATAAACTCAAAACATTCGTTTACCACTTATGTTTCCATCACTCATAAAAGTACTCTCAACCCCAATTCCTTGCAAGTGAGAGACTAGGTTATTTAAGTATTAAATTATTGATTCCTCGTATAATCTAAAATCAAATAACTTGCATTAAGAAGAGGAACTCAAGATGGTCAATGATTTTTACTCTCTCCCGAGCAATAAACCTCATTGGGAATTCTTCTCATTTTATAAGTTAAAATCTTCTCCCAAACTCATTCAACAAGGAAAATCCACATAATATAAATAAATTAAGCATAGGGTAAAGAAGAACACTAACAATGAGTAGTAAACTTATATTAAAAGAACAAAATATACAAATGAGTTCAGGTAGAGTTACATCAAACCCCAATCGGTGATGCACATAGCCAATCATAAGGATAGAGGATATGATCAATGGATGGAGTGTACAAAAATGAAGTGAAAGATGAAAGAAATGGTGAAGAATCACGTCTACGCGTCTCTCTAATGTGTCTTTACCCGTCTCTCTAGCCCATTGTGTAACTTCCCTTGAAATATGCATTTTTGCCTTTTATGTGACTTTGGTAGAGCACCAACACCTAACAGTGGAAAAGTGGTCATCGGGAGCCATAAACTACTTAGGCATTAAGTTTAGTGGACATTGGGAGGCGGGTTTGTGGCCGCTTGGCACCCGTAATTAAAAATGTAGTCCTCCCGAGTTAACGGGCACTAGGTGATCAAGATCTGGGCACTCAGGCTGACTCACACCACAAAAATGTTGGTTCTTTTGACTTTTCTTCTATCCTTTTAAAAATCTACCTCAAAACAAAGAAAAATAGGAAATAACACTAAAATATGCATAAATGAAAACCTAAAACTAATTTCTTAGATGAGCCTAATTTTAAGTGAAAAAAAGGAAAATGAGGCCTTAAATGAGAAAACATTAGGATAACTGCTCTATTTTGCCTATGTAAAATTAGGTAATTTAGATAGTTATCAAACTCTCAAGCCTGTGCGAGTTTTGAACTTTTTTTTTTCAAAGAAATATATTGTAGGAAGAAATAGAAGTCATATATGTGAAACTTGCAGACTTTTAGAACTAAGTCCAAAATCTCACATACTTTACTCATAGCCCATTTAAAGGGACAAATTTATTATTTGGACTATTATTTTGTGTTAATGTTGTTACTTGTTCATTGTGAATTGTAATATTTTAGAATTTTACCATTGAAAATGTTTAGTGTTTTAGATTATTATAAATGATAATATAATTTTTAGTATGATATAATATACTTCTATATATATATATATATATGTATGTCTATTTGCGTGTGTGTAGGGATGGAAATGAGGCGGGAGAGGGTGTAGGTTTGACTCTCCTTGTCCTCATCCTCGCAAAGTGTGGGGCAAATTCGAGTATAAAAAAATGAGTATGAAATTTTAATCCCTATCCCATTAGGTATTTTCGAGTTCAGATATACCTGCGGGTATCTGTCATATTATTTTTTACAATTTAAATTTACTTATTTATTATTAAATAAATTATATATATTAAGTTATTAATTATATTTTAATTTAAAAAGTATATAAAGAATAATTAATAACAAGAAATTATAAATTAAATTTTAAGAATTAAATTTTTTAATTAAATATATAAATTTAAACTTATTATATAATGATTAAAATTATAACGGGACGGATAGTCACATACTCATACTAATACCCGGTCTAATACATTGGGTAATACCCGCACTAGTACTCATACCTGGTCAAACCAAGTAATACTCGTCAAAATCAGGATGAATTCGAGCTGGTACCCACAGGTATGAGTATTTTTGCCATCCCTGTATGTGTGTGTTTGTGTCTGTGTGAGTCTCTGTATATGTGTTTAAGTGTGTATGCGTGTGTCGTATGTGTATGTGTGTGTGTCTATATGTGTTTTGTGTGGAAGGGTGTATGCCTCCGTGTTTGTGCCTTTATGTGTTTGTGCATGCAGACTCACAAATTGGTTTGTTAAGTTTGCAAATTTCATAGGTCAGATGCGGACTCCAATCCATTTATTTGATGAATCGGTCTTATCCAATCCGTTTAAAACGAGGACTTTATGGATTGAATCTCAAACGGGTTGAACATGTTTGGATACCCACTCTTAACTAAAAGCTGAAAAATTAGTTGAAATAGTTTTAACTTTCTTTGGTAAACAAAAAACTAGTGGTTTTGTTAGGTAGCTATTAACTTTTTCTAAAAAAGTTACTCTAGTTAACTTTTTTTAAAATTTCCATATTTTCAACTACCCGTTGATTTATTTTACAATTTTATCCTTTATTAATGAATATTGTTTCTCTCTCCTTATATGTCACAATTTTATAATACAGTTTTTATAATTAAAATTAATTACTAATATTAAGATATTAAAATAATAATTATAAAAATTTATAATTTAATTACTTAATTATAGTAATTTAAATATTTAACTATAGAAAATTATAATTTAAATATGTAATTTATTTTTAATACACCTTTTTATTTTTTAGTAACTAAAATAAAATCAAACTTAAATTTTAACTTCAACACACCTATAGTAAAATAAAAGAAAATTAAAACTTGATATTCAACATTTTGACTCCTTATATACCTATATGTAAATATTTATATATCAAATGTTAATAAAATATTATAATTATATGAGTTTAATACCTATATACATTCAGAATTATCTGTGTATAGTAAGTTTGTTAAACTTATCTTTAAAAGTCATATAAAAGATGAATTATAACTAAATGTTAATATAAAAATTTTTACTGCTAATGTATAACCTTTTTTCTCTTATTATATATACTTTGAATCTCATCAATTTTTAGTAATGTGTCACAACTTGTACTCATTGTTATCATAATTATATTGATGAAATGATTAAAATTGTAAATTTTACAAAATTAAAAATTAAATATCTTTATTTTATAATAAGGAATGAGACTAAAATTGCGAGAAACTAAATGTATATTTAAAAAATATGAGATTAAAATTATAAATTTTAAAAACTAAAAAAACCTAATAATATAAATTTAATTTTGGTTCTCCCTAATTCTTTCACGAAGTTTTGCAACTACACATAACTTAAAAGTTTTGTCTAAAAAAATAAATTAAAAATCAATTTGTGTGTAAAATATTTTATATTATACTAAAGATTAAAAATTATAAAAGCTTTTGTACCAAAAGCATATTTTATCTTAAAATATTTTGTTTAAAATTAATTATGCATATGTGCGCCTACGTATGTAGTTGGTGCTGATGTGGATGTGTGGGTGCATGATAGGTCATTTCATTCTTACATTCACTTTTATATACATAGTTCCTTTTTTAACTTTTTTAATAAAGTATACAATGATAATACCAAACCTAAAACTCTTGTACATACTTTTATTTAGGAAAATGTACATATATACTATCTTAATCTTCCAATATTATATATTTCCCATCTGTTAGTATCTGAATTATGTAGCAAACATATTTTACGATGTGTGTAAAAATGTTTCTATATTTTTTTTTATTAGTAAATACTTCTATAATTAAAACATTACAACTCGACTCATGCCACCTTAAATGAAAAACATACTACTGTGTTGTGTGATGTTTTTTTCCATTTTGAGCACCAATTTGTGTTGTCCTAGCCCACAACGCTTGTCCCTTTTGTCCAATTTCCACATTGTCCTTTTGTAATAGCAAAAACTGAGTTGTTATGAGGTTATATTACAGGTAGGACCACCTACAACCATTGGCTCCTAGAGTTACTCGGAACCCCAATTTTAGCATCCCTCTAAATTGGTACCTTCAAAAACCACTGAAAACAAAGTACCTTCGTTCAGTTTCTGTGCTTCCTTCCAAACCAACCCCCCCCACCCTTCACCGCCGTAATTCCGATCACCCTGCCACCACCAACATAAACTACTTCCAAGTTCCTACCCTCTCTTTTTCTCTAAAACAAAAAGAGTTTAGAGTCCCTTTAATACATAGTAACTTTTTTTATGTATGATTTATTTGGAACTAACATATGCATCAAGAAGTTTGATAATATATACTTTATTTCATAACATGCATGCATAGACTACTAATATCTACCACGTGGACATAAATTAAGCATTTGGCCGTTGGAGGGGAAATTGAAGAAATTAAACAAATACCAAGAGGAGAAGTTGAACTAATTTATTTAATTGCCTAGTTTTGGGAGGAATTGGACCTGATGGAGGGTATGGCAAGTATTAATGATGCAGCCAATGGTGAAAATGGGTTGCTAGTAATGTTTGGTGGCAATGAAAGCAGTGGCAATGTGGAGAAGGTGACTCTGAAGAAGGGTCCTTGGACAACTACAGAGGATGTTGTTCTCATAGATTATGTGACAAAGCATGGTGAAGGCAATTGGAATGCAGTGCAGAGGAACACTGGGTTGAATAGATGTGGGAAGAGTTGTAGGCTCAGATGGGCTAATCATTTGAGGCCTAATTTGAAGAAGGGTGCCTTCTCCCCTGAGGAAGAGACGGTCATTGTTGATTTTCATGCACAGTTTGGCAACAAATGGGCCAAAATGGCTGTTCTGGTATGCATTTCCCCACACAACCAACCACTTTTTCTTCATCTTCTTTTCTTTACAACAGCAGAAAACAATTTTTGTATGAAACTAGTATCCATAAATGCAACTAATTAATAATTATTGTAACTCAAAAAGTTTTGAAATTAAAGCTTATCACCATTTAGTAATAATGTAACATGCCATGTAATAGCTCATGTAACATATTTAGATGTATATTGCTTCTTTAAATGTGATGACACATTATTTTAACAAACAAATGCCATTTCTTTATTGTTTCTTTATAATGCCTTGAAATTAGAATGTAATCTTTCATTTTCATGACATTTCATGATCAAATTGCGTTTCTGCCTCTTTCATTTGATTTAATATCTATTGAGAAAAAATATACATATAATTGAAACACATTATGTTAAAAGTTAAAAACATGTATTTGAGTTTAGAACTTTGAAGTCTGGTTTCTTTTGCTGTTGTTGTGACATATATAGTTGCCCGGGAGAACAGACAATGAAATCAATAACTACTGGAACACAAGGATCAAACGCCGCCGAAGGCAGGGTATCCCCCTCTATGCAAACAAACATGATCACCATTGTTCCACAACACCAACCACTCACACCAGCCCTTCTCCATTTCTCACCACAGTAAGATCAAACCCCAACTTCGCCACAAATTTTGAGTTCTTCAACCAAAACCAAGAGCATCACCACCAATACCAACAACAACAACAACCTTTATCTCCAACTGCACTACATCATTCCCCTCTAGAACACAAACCCTTCACCTCTTCATCACCTCACACTTTCCTAGACCATTCACCTCTTCCATTCTCATCTTATTCAACCTCTCCTCTCTCCTTCACCTTCCAAAGACGAGCTCCAATGCTATGCACCCCTCTTCAGTTCAAGCGCTACCGTACCTCTCCAAGCTACAATCTCCTCCCTGACCCTCCTCTCACCACCCAATTCCCTCACCTTGATGGCTTCCAGTTCCCAATATCTTCAAGTTCTTCTCAGTTTTTTCTGCCCTCTTTGTTAGAATCTGATCAAGGTGTTTCCTCTTCTGCTTTCCAACCCAAGTTAGAGCTCCCTTCAAACCAGTTTTATAAACCACCCCAAGAGCAAGACTTTAAGCTTGACGCTGAGTTCAATGATCCTTCTTTTCAAACTAGTAGTGACACTCTGAAGGATCTTCTGTTGGAGGCTCAGGCACTGGCTTCAGGCCAGAACTCAAATAAACGAGGTTATTTGTGTTTGAATGAGGACAATGATGTATTTGATGCATGCCAAAGCTTTGAGGATTTTCCAACTAGCTCTCTTTATTGGCCTTCCACTTGAGGTTGGTTTCTTGACAGATAGTTACTAGTTAGTTACTTTGTGTATCTTTGCTCTTACTATTGTTGTTTGTTTTTCTTGAATTCTTTTATTCTAGTGTTTGTAGAATGCTATTAGAATTTCATCTTGTTAGTCTTATTAAAAGTGTGTACTTAAGGGTGGATGTATATCATTCAGATGAAACTCCAATTTAGATTAAATTAAAATACTAGAGCAATAGAAACTGTAATATTAACGTTATATTTTTGTTGTGATTATGAGAATGTTATAATCAGATCTTGTCTAGAAAGTATGGTATATGAATCATTATAGAAAAAAAAGTGTAGTAATGTTTGCAGTAACTTTTGCTTGTCATTCTCTCGACAACACCTTTTATACGTTCTTTCTATGTGATTCCATAAATTAAAATATGTAAAACTTTTTTACTCTCCATGCGTTCTGTCTGTGTGATTCTATAAAATATCTAAATTTGTCTTTCTTGTTTCAGTTATTCAATAAACATTATATATTTAATTAATTAATTAGTTATATAAAATATAAAAAATAAATTCATTAAATGACGTAAAATTTATTGATAGAGTGAAAACATAAATTTGGAAAAAAAAATTTCTTCCTCTTTTTAACTGTATTTACATACTAAATGGATGGTAGTCTTCAGCGTGATGGAATATAAAAATACATGTATGCCATCTATATAAAACAGCTAACAATTACTTTATAACATCATTATTATTAATTCTCCTATAATTACGTAATTATGCTTAACATTTTCCTTAAAACAAGAAAATCACAAAAACTAGTATGCTATTTTCGTTTCTTCTTCAAGGGTATTTCCTATTCATCTAGCATCATCTATAGTGTAGAACATATTTGATAAAATTTACTTAAAAGTTTTTAAAATTTCATAATTGATTTCATTTAAATGATCTATGCAGCACCCAAAGCAAAGGAAGAGACACTGAAATTTAGTAAGGTCATGAGTGGCACAATATCAGTGCCCCAAAAGCGTCCAATGTCCAAACCTCTGGTAGTGGGACATGACGTGACAAATGTGGACTTGGTATGAAGCCCATTGCTTCATTGTTTCGGTTTCCTCTTGTAGTGGCTTCCCAGATGACAGTAGTACCATCATTTCCAGAAGAATGATTATCAACAAATTATCAATTGTGCTATGGATCTTTACGTACCTGTATATTGTATGAGGAGTGAGAATACTAGAAAATCCCTACACTATTTGTAGAAGTGACTTTGAGATGCCAAACACCTCATTCCTCATTTGTGTAGGTTTGCATGATGCATATGATTGGCGATAACAATGGATAAGATGAGGTAGAATATTATAGTATTCGTCCTCTTATAAGTGTTTTAAAAAATATACTTGTATTCGATCCATACTCATGTGGGTAGGGGTGAGTATATGACCTGACCCTCAAACTAGTCAATGGATCTTTCAACTTCATGCCAATTTTGGACCCTTTTTTAAAGATTTAAGATTGTAAGACAAAATTGAGTTTGGTCTGCGAAATCTGTGAATTTTAGGGGCTAAGTTTATGACCTCAAGAGCTTGACCTGTAACTTGTTTAAAGAAATAAATTTGTCATCTTGATTATTAGTTTATGTTAATATTGTGACTTTTTTGTTTAAAGAGACAAAAAACTGAGTGTGATCTGCGAAATTTGTGGACTTTGTGGGGTAAGTTCATAGGCTCAAGAGTTTGGCTCATAGCCTGTTTCAAGAAACAAATTTGTCATCTTAACTATTAGTTTGAGTTAATGTTGTGACTTTTTTTATCCACAAAATTTGTCAACTTTGCGAGGTAAGTCTGTGGGCTCAAGAACTTGGCTCATAGCCTGTTTAAAGAAATAAATTTCTCATCTTGACTATTAGTTTGTATTAATGTTGTGACTTTTTTTATCCACGAAATTTGTCAACTTGCGAGGTAAGTCCGTGGGCTCAAGAGTTTGGCTCATAGCCTGATTAAAGAAATAAATTTCTCATCTTGACTATTAGTTTGTGTTAATATTGTGACTTTTTTTTTTTATAAATTGTGATATTTTAGACTTTCGTATTGAAAATATTTAGTATTTTAAATTATTATAATGATATAATTTTTAGTATGATATATTATAGTTTATTTAGTTTTAAAAATCTTATACTTTTTAAAAATATATGTGTGTGTACCCGCAAACTAGTTCATTAAGCTCGCAGGTTGGATCCAGACTCTCAAAAGAAGTACATTTATTTTGGTGGGCCGGACTTATCAGCCCATTTAAAGTTCTTTACCCACCCCTATGCGTGGGTAACAATTTTGATCTTATTCCCGTATGTAGGAGTGTTCACAGTTCGGGTTTGTTCAGTTTTGGAGAAAATTAAAACCAAACTAATTAATTTTAATTGGGTTGGGTTGGTTTTGGTTTGGTTTGATTTTCTAAAATTTTTTTCTTTGACCCAAACTAAACCGAACCAATGAAAATTGGGTTGGTTCAGTTCAATTTCAAGGAACACCAATAAAAAAAATAAAAAAATCATTTTTTTCATGAAATCGTAAAAAATAATTTTATATTTAAAACTAGCCAAATTGTAAAAAATAATTAAACTATTAAAACAATAAAATATAATACAAAAACCAAATTGTATAAATTTAAAGTATAAAATAAATATAAATAAATTTACTAACTTAAAAATATAAAATAGATATAATATATATACTTTTGCATTGATTTAGGTTGGGTCAGGATTTTCAAATGGAAAAACTACGAACGAACCAGACATGGCTGATTTCAGTCGGTTTGGATCGGGTCCAAACTCAATTAAATAAAAAAATCGAATCAAACTAATTAGTTTGATTGAAAAATATTTTTTAGTTTTAACTCTACAGTATAGAAGAAATAGAAAAGGATCATATAAAAGTTTTTTTAATTTAAAAAAAATCAGTACACCCGGTCTACGAATCTATTATAATCATCAAAGAATCCCTCAAATTTTAGGAGGCATGGGGATTTTAATTCTTTCAACTTCTAGGGGTATAGTGAATGATCGAGAAGCTCCATTGGAAAAAATTGGTGGATAAGTTTTATATACTGAGTTCTTTAGGTTGATCCGAACCGATGAACACCCCTATTCGTATGTGTTGGGTACCTACATACTCATACCTGCATTTGTGACCTACACTTTACTTGTGTATAGAAATAATAAATCCACACATTTTATACATAAGTAAATATAATATAAAAATAAGTCAATATAATATTAAACATAGAACAAATTATAAAATACTCCCTAAAGTTTTGTATGATTAAATTTTAAACATAAACCTATGTTTTTTTTACCATAACATTAAATAATGTTCTAGGTTTATTAAGAGTTATTCTATAAATAACTAATTATTTTCTTGTAATTTTTTTAATTTATTAAATTTATGTAAAATATATATATATTATATTTTTATTTTTATTTTTATTTTATAATTATATTACTTATCATAGGTTATAATGAAAACAATATTTTTAACAATATTTTCACTCAAAATTATATGTAATATTATATAACATAATTATAATAAATAAAATTATATAAGTATACGATGTGAGGCAAGACGAATTGGATACTATAGTACTCATACTTATTCCTATAACTACATAATTTTTGTAGATCCAGACTTATCCCATGCTCAAATTCATTTTGCAGGTAACTACTCCTTCACATGAAATTATTTTTGCAAACTCATAATATTTAGTACTCATACCTACCTTCATACCTATATAATATTTGTAGACCGGGATCCATTCTATACCTATATTTATTTTGCAGGTAATTACTTATCTGCATGTGAATATATTTATCTATCGTTAATGATAGTGTTTAAGTTTATTTTGTCATGCATGCAAAAAGAGGAACCGAGGAAGACGTACACATATTAGAGGTTTATAGTTGTCCATCATAAACATATTGTGATCCATGCCAAGTATGAAAGATGTACATGATCAATGCAGTCATTGCTTTATTTAGGGAGTCCTTTGTATTTTGTCTTTTATTGAGAATAATCCTTGATCATCTTCAATTATCAAAGTGTAAGATATATATATTTTTAGCAAATCCTAAATAAATATTTTTTGTGATCTGTACTATTTCATATCAACTTTAAATAATATTTATGTATAATTTTTTTTAATTGAAAAATTATGAAATTCACACGTTTTTAAATATACAATTAATTATTTATTACTATAAGAAATCATTTTTTGTAGAATATATATAGAGGGAACATATCTAGTTAAAAAGCAAAATTTATAAGAGTGAGAATAACACATATAAGCTATTAAGAGAGACAAGAGAAAAATATCTGAAAATCTCAATCAGGAGAGATGGAAGAGAGAGAATGAGTTATTGATCTCAACCATTAATTTTTATTTCAATGACTGAGATTTGTTTCTCTCACTCTCATATAAATTTGCATGCTCACTATATATGTCTCTAGATCTAGTGAGAAAATCAAATTTATGTCAGTAAATATAAATTTGCTTTTTTACTAGATATGTCTTATACATATATCTAGTGAAAAAAATAAGATTTATATGAGTGAGAGATCAAATCTTAGCCATTGAGTGATGAGAGAGAAGAATATCCAAAAACTTTCAGTCAGTAAGAGAAGAGAGAGAAAATGAGTGTTATATATATATGGGGCATTTATAGTGAAAAAATCAAATTTATATGAGTGAGAGATCAAATCTTACTGACTAAGAAATGAGAGAGAAAAATATAAAAAAACTCTTAGATACTAAGAGATCTGAGAGAAAAAAGAGTGATATATATAGACAACTCAAGTGAGAAGAAGGGTTATAGTGAGAAATGAGAAAACATAATAGAAATTCTTCACATAAGAGTTGTTAATTGTTAATTAAATAAACTCATGTGATTCTCTCACATAGAAACTCTTCACATAAGAGTTGTTAATTTTAACATTTTGAATTGAACAAATTTAAAAGATAAAAATACATTTTAAACGAGTACACTAAACAATTACTTATTATGTATTGTTATTGTTATTGAAATATTAAAAAAGTTATGTCTAGTAAATTATTAGAACTTATAAAAAACAACATAATGCCTGGAATACTTTGAAAGGTCCTTCATCACCACCATTGTCATCAGTATCACCACCATCGCTACTGATGGCAGCAACAATGATAGCGACGACGACACCATTGTCATTGCCCCCACCATCACCTCTGGTACTGCCATTACCATCATCACCACTGTCACCATCACTGACATTGTTGCCATTCCTATGTCGTCGCTACACTGTCACCATCATCAGTACTGTCCTTCTCCCATCGTCAATACCACCACCACCGTGGTTGCCACCATCATCAATGACGATGGTGGTGACCTTGCAAAGGATTCAGCGGAGTGACAAGAGAAAGTCACATGCTAAGGTTTTTATAAGTCCTAATAATTTACTAGACGTGACTTTTTTAATATCTCAATAACAATAACAATACATAATAAGTAATTATTTGGTGTATTCATAATAGCTCTGTGTGAAAGGTGTTTTTGTGTGATTGGCAGTGATGTTGTTGGTGGTATTAATGATAATGATGGGTGGAAACTTTAGAGGGGATTCTAAACATTATGTTTTTTTATAAGTCCTAATAATTTAATAAACGTGACTTTTTTAATATTTCATAAGTAATTGTTTGGTGTACTCGTCTAAAATATTTTTTTATCTTTAAAATTTATTAAATTTAAAATATTAAAATTAACAACTATGTGTAAAAATTTTTGCCTAAGAGGATTACATGAGCTTGTTTAATTAATAATTGAATTTCAATCATTTATGTAGTTATTATCTCATTTCTCACTCTAATCCTTTTTTCACTCTCTCTCTCTCTCTCTCTCTCTCTCTCTCTCTCTCTCTCTCTCTCTCTCTCTCTCTCTCTCTCTCTCTCTCTCTCTCTCTCTCTCTCTCTCTCTCTCTCTCTCTCTCTCTCTCTCTCTCTCTCTCTCTCTCTCTCTCTCTCTCTCTCTCTCTCTCTCTCTCTCTCTCTCTCTCTCTCTCTCTCTCTCTCATATTTTCCTATTTCTGCTCTCCATTAATGATAACAGGATTTATTTGGAAGTAAAAAAATATATAAGCAAAAGAAGAAAAGTCATGTTAAAAATGATATAATTTTATTTATAAAGCCATCAGGTTGGTTAAGCAGAAGATATAAGAAAAATTACAATATATTCGTTTGACTTCTATATATTTTTAAAATAATCAAAGAATCTCAAATTCATTTATTATTTTTTGAACCAATATTCATTTCTTATTTAATTACTTCATCATACTAAAGTTTATTATTTCCACTTTATTATATTTTTCTAACATGAAAAACATTATTATGAGTAACACTTTGTATTATATTTCTCTTCAAAATTTATAAAAGAAGGATATGTTTGATTAATAAAGGATGAACTAATGTTATGTAACTTGGAACCGCAATCTGTTTGACTATAATAGTTTATCCTTTCCAAATTCACAAATGAAAAAGTAATAATAATTCGAGTGTTGACTTGAGTTGAAAGTAAGTTTAGTAGGGAGAAATTGCAATCTAAATACACACTTTTATCTTCTCCATTTGATTATACGACCCTTTTCGTTGCCTTCTGACTGAGAAATGACTCTGGTTTGGGGACTTTGAGATAAGCAGGACTTATTGGGGATGGGGAGGGGAAAATAATATTGTAAAATCTTAAACAGTAATATATATGTATAATCAATTTTGAGTTTAATATTTATTTACTGGTTGTAGAAAATACTTTTACGCTTACATTCTCACAACTCTTCATATGATTTTTAAAATATATATAATTTTTAAATACCCAATAAATTTATCCTATGTGAAACATTGTACTGTGAATAATTTTTTTGTTACAAATTTTTCCCCTATATAAAAAATATTAAAAATAAAATCTAATAAAAATTTAAAACAAAATGATAAACATAAAAATATAGAAGTGAGAAGATAGTACTATAAAAAATGCTCTCCAGAAGTTTCCAACTTGTTTAATAAATGATTAAATAAATTCAGTTAGCAAAATAAAAGCCAGAAACTTTTAATTCTTTCCGCTCTGCTTCTATTCTCTTTCTTGCAATTCCTTCATTTCCTTTCTTCATATACAAATATAACGTTTTAATCAAATTTTAAGAAAGTTTTAAATGTGTCTCATTTCACTTAATCAATTAGTTTTGTTTCTGAACATATATTAAACAGTTAAACTAATGTAAGTATATATAACGAATTATAATTTTAAGATTTTTGTGAGAATTTTCTCTGATTCAGAAATTAATGCACAGCATGCAGTTTCTTCAAGGACAAAAGTGATTATTCACTCTTCATTCATCCATTGTTGTTGAGTTCAGCTATCATGCGAGTCCAAAGTGTTTCGTGGCAACTACTCTTGTCCCTGACAACTTGTCATCAAAGCAAGACATGTTTTCATTGCTGATACTGACAGATTGTGCAATCTTTAACCATTATTTTAATGCTTTTCATATGCTACTTGTCCCCCACTACATCACAAAAATGTGTGTTCATATCATATATTATGGCATAAAAAATGCATACAAATAAGCAAGTCATTTTGTTAATTTTCTTTCTTGTGGCATCAAGGTTGATATCACTCATGGCTTTGTCTTTCTTTTGCTGTTGCTGCTTCTCTGAGTCCTCAGAATCCAAAGAGTTTATATGTGATGGTGATGTTTGTATGCTCAGAGATAGGAAGAAGTACCAAGCCAAAAAATGCAAGAGCAAGCATTAGCAAACAAAGATGATGTTATATATGCAAGTTAGAACTATATGTCCTATGTATGCTGTTTGATTTTGTGCAAATTGCTATTGGCTTTATGGTAAAATCTTGAAGGAGATTGGAGAAAGAATTTTTTGTTCCTCTTTTCTCCTTGAGCACTTAAAATTCTCATGTTTGTAAAGACAAAGCTAAGCAAGGTTGTGGTGGATGGATATTTGATAACTAGCTAATGTTTCTTGCAAAATAAAATCTTGTTTGGGTATATATTGTGCCTACCAATTTCTTGCTTTGTTCTGTGACTTTAAATCCATATATAGTTTATTTTTTTATTTTGTCTTGATTGATTGGCAAAAGCAATTTATTTCTTTTTTATAACATATTATACGTAAGATAGATAAGAAAGGAAAGGAGAAAAATATATAGTTTCCTATTGATTTTGTCTTGATTGATTGGCAAAAGCAATTTATTTTTTTACAACATATCATATGTAAGATAGATAAGAAAGGAAAGGAAAAAAATAGATAGTTTCTTATTTTGTCTTGATTAGCAAAAGCAATTTTTTTCTTTTCAACAACATAATATATGTAAGATAGATAAAAAAGGAAAGGGAAAAAATATTTTTTTTACATGCGTGTCTATTTATATTATATGTTAAAAAACTTGTTTTTTAAAATCAGGATTAACTACTCTAGATGATTTTAAAAAATTAAGTTTTTAACAAGTTCATATTAATTAATCTAAACTTTGAAAAAATAAGTTTTTTAACAAGTTTATCTAGACTTGTTAAAGAAATATGAATTTAAAGAAATCCGAGTTTACTACATAATTCAAAATATGAACTTAATCATCCTAACGCATGACACTAAGCAATATCGTCAAGCATATTTAGGTTATTGGAAATGA
Source organism: Psophocarpus tetragonolobus (assembly GCA_037954015.1). Classification (NCBI taxonomy): domain Eukaryota; kingdom Viridiplantae; phylum Streptophyta; class Magnoliopsida; order Fabales; family Fabaceae; genus Psophocarpus; species Psophocarpus tetragonolobus. The sequence goes on from CM075694.1 coordinate 35,070,304, forward strand.
TGGACAAATTTCTGGGTATACAAAAACCTAGTAATCAAAGATTTTGATGGGAGTAATATTACTAATTTTTCTCCCATTATCTCAGCACATACTGGTTTTATCAAATTTTCTTCCAATTCCCATTCATTTAACAAGTCTAGATTATCTAATTCAGACTTGTTAAAAAACTTATTTTTCAAAGTCCAAATTAGCTAATCCAAACTTGTTAATTTTTTTAACATCCAGATTAACTAATTCAAACTCACTGGTTTTATAATGCACATTTTTAACTTAAGGTTCTTTTTTACCTAAGGGTATTTTTATCCTCTTAAAAGAATACGAAGGTGCAGAAGAAAATAGGAAGTACAAGAAGTAAAAGGATGTTTGGTTTCATGTAATTTATAATTGATTCAGCGTGTCTAAGTAGAAAAGAATAGTTAACTAGAGTTTCAAAGACAAGATGTACTGTCCCATATGAGAAAATAATATGGCTCTATAATATATATTTTGCTAAAGTATCAAAGAATACCTTATGAAGGAGAACAGGTCTTGCTTTATATGCCTAGAACTAATGTAAAAAATAGAGTTAAATATAGAAAAAGAGGCTACCCATCACTTTCTGCTGGTAACATGTAAATCTTATGTACAAAATAATAGCGTAATTTAGAAAGAAGTGATGCCCAACCACCAATTCAGATACATTAGTCGTGGAAGGAACGAAATATATAGGCAAGCAAATTTAATCAATTTGTAAACAATATACATACAAGGCATCAGGAATATATTTTGCCTGCAAACAATATAATCAATCAACATGAAGACTTTTTCTACAGCTTCAACCTAGGTTAATACAGACATGGCGCATGGGTTCAGTAATTCTCATCAAGAAATTATGGTACGTCAAGTTATTTCTGTATTCTGTTAAATCCACCAAAGTTATTCCAATGTTGAAGTTGTTTTCGACTCAGAACTACCTTGTGCTAAATTCCAATCGGATTAGACTTTGGCATTTCCTCATTTAGTATGCAAACCTTTCAGGATCGAAATTCAACATCGGATGGCAGGAATTGCAATGAAAATTCCATGACCAGTGCACTTCAAGTAGAAACTTTATACAATAATAGCAATGCCTCGTCATAGTTGCAAAGCTAGGTCTGGTTGCTGTGAGTCAACAAGGACACCAGAAGATTGTTTTGCAGGTGACCCTGGGGAGTGAAAACCAATATTCAAGTCAGGTGGAAGGGCTTCCTGTTTCTGCCTTGACTGGCTCCGAGGACTAAGACTGCGCCAAGGGGTCTGCATTTGAAATCTGGATTGATCAGCAGATGCTGACTGAGGGAAAACCATAGGCTGGTTGGGAAACTGTGAAACAGCACCTGTGTGAATAGGTTGAGGAGCTAGTACTTGAAATGGTTGGAAAGGCATTCCAACAGAGGGAAACTCCCCCCGAACTCTTGAAAAATGCTGATGGAACTCTCTAGAAGAGTTGTACAAAGAATCTGTGGGCATCTGATTTTTGGGTGAACTAGAATGGTCAGGTCCTTGTTTAAACCCTCCAGCCCCAACAGACATCCATGCACGGGCAGCAGCTGCTGAAGCATTGCCTGAGTCATCTCTCTGTCCAGATGGAACTGATCGTGTCACTGGTGGAGTATCAACAAGCGAATGATTGGAAGAAATTTGTTGCTTTTGGGCCCTTTCAGAGAACACTCTCATCAACTGAACTGGATCACCAAAACCCTGCTCCTGCCCATGGACAACAGGAGATGCTCTGCCTGATGGGTTTGATGTACTTTCAGGCAATGGATCAGTCACCTGTCTATTCAAACTTGTATTCGTGACTCTTGCATTGGGCAACTCTTCACTAGCAATTCCATTAGTATCTGGTTGCTTGAACATGCTCCTTGGCACCATCTCTCTGGGCTTGGACTCTGCAGCAGGAGCATTACTTATAAACTTTGCAACCAGACCATTATTCTGATTAGTTGAGGGTAAAGAATTCAACTCCGCTTGTTTCAAACCCTTATTCTCAGACGTCCCTAATTTCCTGTATCGGGCATTCTGCTCCTGGTTTTGGATGTTCGCAGGAGCACTGAGCCTTACCCCAGCAGGACCGAAGAATGGTTTTCCTTCAGAATCAGGCATCAAAGAATGTTTTCGCTCAAGCATCTGTCCATGAACAGGATGTTCAGTGTTGGGTTCCACATTCTTACAATATTTGTCACCCTTTGGTAATTCAGTAGTTGAATGCAACTTCATAACCAAACTAGTTCCTTTTTGAACATGATCATTAACAACTAATATTGGGGTTGGAAGCGGTTCATACTCTCCAACCCAACCACGACCATATTTAAAGCCAGGTGGCAGCGCCTGCTGAATCCTGTGGGAAGCAATTTTCCAAGCAATTGGTCCTAGAGATGCACTAAAACGAGCCAAACTCCTAGCATAGGAATATTCTGCATGAAGTCCAACCTGTATCCAAAAATTACAAATTGTAATGTTTTATGCTTTTGATAATATGCATAAAAGGAAACCAACTATTGAAGAAAAAAATATTTCTTATGATACATACGGTAACCAGATGCTTCATTTCACTCTTGAAGGTCATAAATATTGAATCTGATCTAGCAATTGGTTGATAGGGCATACTATAAGATGCACGACGACTTTCGTCAAGCACAAAGGACTTCCTTCCCCACTTAGAGAGAAGACTTTTCCCTGAAAGTATAAAGCAACACAATCAAAATGAATAACTAGATTTTGACATAAGTATCCTCCTTAAAAAGTCTGTATAGGAATAATCAGGACAAATGCAACAGGAGAAAGATAATGGCATTATCTCATTACTGAGATACCTGAAAAAACATCTTCAGCTTTCTCTTGATTTGCATCAATCCAGAAAGCATTAGCCTCCAAAATACCATTAATAATGCCTGGTCTCTCATATCTACCACCTTGCATCAGATGGGAAGTTGGCTGTACATCTGCAGCAGTAGCAAGAGTTGCCCCTGAGGAAAAATCAGAGCCAACAGGTTCCTGTGAGGCATGTGCCATTGGCTTCTTTGGTTGCTTCTTAACCAAATAATTAGATCCTGCTTTTTGTTCTGATTTCAGCTCAATCTGAGAGCGTTCAAAGCCAACCCTTAACTTCTCAAACTTCTTCCGTCCTAGTTCTTGTATGGATCGTGCCTGTGACAAATATAGGAATCACACAATAAAATAATTATTGATGTAACATTTATTGGGAGGGGGAACAAAAGGAATCATTGAGCTGTATACCTGTTTGTGGTATATAGTATCCGGTGCATTGTATTGCATTGCATTTGAGCAAATTAAAAATACGTCATTCTGCATTCAGCAATATCAAACACAAGTGTAATTATAGTAAAACCTGTCTTCAAATTTTTACTTAATTAGGAAGACAAAATTAATACAGTTAAGATGAGAGAGAAAACTATTCTGGACTTTTATGTAATAGACAGATCTATTAGCAGAGAAGCAGGTTCATTCTCACATTTCTTGAACATCCATTCATTATAATTGCTATTGTTTCAAAAGCATCTGGGTGGAGCCAAAAATTTTATTCAAGGGGCCCAAGAACAATAAAAAACAATTTAATAAAGAAATTAAACTTTCACATGCATAAAATACATGCAAAAGTTTCATATATTATTATATGTTATATATATGTAATATTCTTATAAATATAAAAATTATATAACTATTTTTATATTCTTATAAATATAAAAATTATATTAAACTTTCACTCCATTAGCACCTATAATTTCTTTTTCCACATCATATTACCTATTAACTATTATACTTGCACTTTCTCTCTTAGTCGGTGTCAACTAATATGGTAATTTTCATGCATCAATTTTCAATAATTTTTTTATGAATTTTAGGGGGGAGGGGAGGGTCAAAGAGTCCTTCCCCTCCACCTCAGGATCTATGAATTGTCAATACTAAGAAAAGCCACACTGGTCCGAGAGAGAAAAAAATTTAAGAAAATTAATTTCTCCTTCCCCAGAATAAATTACACTACTTCATGTCATAGTTACCAAAATCTTACGATTTATGATTTGATTCTTACATTCCTACATAATTTGGCTATCTACCAATCTGAATCTTAAGATGTATCTTAAACAATTTTGAATCTTATGATATATGAATGATTATTATGATTAACGTGAATCTTAGGATTTACATGATTAACATGAATCTTATTATTCACTTAATTACTGTGAATTCTACTATTTGCATTATTAACATCAATCTTATGATTCACATAATTAAGGACAATCTTATAATTCAAATGATTTTTTAGTTTTCTTTCAATGATTCTCATGAAAAAAAATTAATAAGTCATATAAGCTTAAGTTGTTAAATGAAAAGGAATTAAAGAGACATTTTTCTTAACTTATTCTATTTTACTATAGAATCAATTATGAGGTTAAGTAATATCATCTTAGACCCTATAATTCAACACTTCTTTTCCATTTTTGGTCACTCAATCACTTTAGATAGCAATTATAAATTTAGACGCACTATCTAAAGTGATTTTTAAATAGCACTTACAAATTTAAAAGTTTTATCTAATGTATTTTAGTGACAAAACATGAAAAAAACAACTCACAGAGAGTACATTGTAAAAGTGCCAACAGACAAGAACCAAAGCCATAATTAAGTCTTTAATACATTTACTTTACTTAGCTTTTTAATTGCTTCATTGCCATTGTTAAAGCCTTCATAACTCATATAACTAAAATTTAGTTTTATAAGGCTTCTAGTTAACTTGCTTATAAAATATGTTAACTATTAATAAACAATTTATAAGTATTTTAATTTATGTATAAAAAATTATATTATTAAAATAAAATATGTTAAATTTTATTATTGTCTTAATTACATTAGGCCCCCTATTTTACCAATTTTTGACATTTTGCCCTTTATTTTTAATTCATGAAATTGTGCCTCAAATTTTTAAATTGTTCAATTTGTTTTCGGTTATTAGTGGATTTGGTTGACAGTTAATGGAAAAATATTGACCGACACGTGACAATAATTTAACACATAATAGAACATAATTTTGTGATCAGGTGATTATGCAGACAGTTTTTAGTTGGTGAATAAACATTTAGCCTTAAATTCATAAAATTAAGATTTGTCATGTCATTAAATTATTGTTATGTGTCAATCAACATTTTTCACTTACCCACCAACACCAATCCACTAACGAATGGGAACAAATTCAACAATTCTTAAAATTAGAAGACACAACTACATGATTTAAAAATGCGGGACAAAATGTCAAAAATCAGTAAAAATTAGGAGGAAAAATGTAAAAAAAAATGGTAAAATAGGGAACATTGAGTTATTGTTTTATCATTGATTATGAATCCTACAATTCATTATACAATTCTATTCACGGTTAGGCAAAAAATCTTTCCGATGCACAGTATCCCAATTTAACTAACATGCTTCATGTAGCAAGAACACCATTTTTTTCAGTGATGTTCCCCATCCCTAAAGAGTTAAATTAACACCACAAGTGTAAGTTAGACTCATTGTCAATCAAGCAAATAAAAACTAAATAACACCAATTAAATAGCAATGCAAAATAAATGAAACGACTTTCCCAATTTAAAGTTAATGTTAAATCATTTATAGTTACACATCCTGTTGCCCAAATCCAGTTAATCAGCAGGTTGAAAGTCACATAAACACTATGATCCCAATCATACTATACTCCTAGAGTTATTACCATGAAAATCACTCTAAAGCACACAAGCATATAGTGTGGCATGTCGTTTTCGGCATGTATCAGCCAAATTCTGACAGACCACAGCCCCTCCAAGTCCCCCATCCCTCCACCTCGGCATCTATGAATATGAGATAGAGCAGGTTATGTTATCTCTAAACTTGAGTTGCAGAACTCAAGTATGAGCATAGTAAGTATGTAAGTTTAGACACAAGTAATACCAATATGGCAATACTACAATCAACATCCAAATACAGTACCAACTGAGACAAATTTGCGTATACCTCAAATTGTTCTAAGGTATTATAAGATCCATTTGCCAATTTCTTCCTCACAGTGGCAAAGTCCATGGGAAGCTCGATCACATCATGATAATCAGGAAGCTGCATATCAAAAACGGAATTTAAACATCAAGGGAGTCTTCCAAAAGCAAGATTACCAACTCAGAGGAAGAAAATTTGACACACCTCTTCTGGATCAACAGGCTCCGCAAACACACCATAAGTGTCCTTCCTGCCATCACCCAAACCCCACGATAGTTCCAACTTCCAGGTCAGAAAACAAAAAAGTCCCAAAAACTTGCACCCTCACGCAATCACTCATCACCAGAAACAGTTGAACCCCAAACCAAAGAAACTGAAAAAATGAGAAAAGAAAACACATACTTCTGAAGCTTGTCAAGGATCAATTCCAGAGTCCTCTTATCAGGCAACGGAATCCCAGATTGAAGAATCACCGGAGTTCCTAGGAGAAATAAAAAAAGTAAATTGATAAAAAATAGAAAGGAAGATCAGAAACCCAACCCCTAGTACCCTTTCAGCAGTCATCACCTTTTTATCTTTTCAACCCAATCAATTTATTAAAAAACTAAAAAAAAATCACACCAAGACCACAAGTACCCTAATTAAAATCTTAGGAACCTGAAACAGAAACAGAGTGGAGCCCTTTCGATTCCACTTTTCTGCCCTTTACCTGTCATCATTAGAAACAAACACGCACACACAATTAATAGAGTCCAAAGGCCAAATACTTCCATTCATCACTTATCATTTATATTTATAATAGAGTGCGAAAGAGACACAAACAACACAGACAGAGACAGAGACAGCTAGAGAGAGAGTATATGTAGAGAGAGAATATAGAGAGATCAGATTCTGTTCATGTTAGTTTTTGACAGTTGACTTCTTAGTAGTTAATCTCTCTCTAGATCCAAGGACAGGGAAATCTAGAGAGAGAAAATAGCCAGAAAATTTTATAGACCAATTGATTATTCCACCAAAGAAGAATTTCAGTGACTAAGGTAGACTAAGGTCAAGACCTTAATTGTGGATGCATCAGCTGCATTTCTTCACAATTTTCAGTACTATCAAAGATCGCGGCATAACTACAAACACAATTTAAAACCTTATACACACTAATGCATTACCACACCGTCTTCTTCTTCGTTCTCTTCCTCTTGTTCGTTTTGGTTATCTTCCTCTTGTTCGTTTTCGTCGTCGTGGAATTCTTCTACAGGCGCGTGCGTCGTCGTTTTGGTTTCTTCTTCCTGCTCTTCTTCTTCTTCTTCTTCGCCGCTTTGGTTCAGCTTCGCCATGAGCTTGAGCTTCTTCTTCTCGCGCCTCCGCTCGTCCTCCTCGTCGTCGAGGTAATCGCCGTCGTAGTCGATGATGTTGTACCTCACACTCCGGCGCCGGAGGCTTCGCCGGACATCGGACTGCGAGGCGGAGGACGGAGACTCGGCGGATCGGCGGGCCAGATCCGCCTTCGACGGCCGTCCCTTCTTCCTCCTCGCGATCTGAACCATAGCGCGCTTCAATCTAGAGTTTCACCGCTCTTTCTCTCTCTAGAAATGGAGAGCGGTATTCTCTTTTTTCGGCCGACCCGTGTTTCTCTCTCTAGAAATGCGCTGTGTTTTGTCTCTCTTGTGTTGCTTCGTTTCTGGCTCTCCGTGGGGTTTTCGAGGGGCAGCTTTGGACTCTTACCCGAGGTTCGGGTCCGAGCCTGGGCGCCGAACTTGCGAAGCTGAGGCTCGGGTGAGTGCGTCTGTACCTAATAATAATAATAACAATAACAGTTAATGATGCCTCCTTCTTCCGTCTGAAGGCTCTGAACTCTGAAAACGGCGCCTAGTGCTGCCCGTTGCCCGGTGGGCCTGCGTGGCCACTTGCTTGCTGCCCGGACATTGCGTCATTTTCGTTCTTTCGTCTCTTTCAAGTTTCCCGAGCTTTCTCTCTATTGTTTCCGTAAACCTCACCTCACCTTTTTTTCTTTTTTTTCTTTTTTGCACTTTTAAAGTATTAAATTAATTAAGAATTAACATAAATATTTGTTAGTACATCCTCTCTATATTTATTCTTTATAAGCATTTGTTTAAAACTATAAAATAATATCATTAAATGATTTGTAATTTCTAATAAATTTCAATTAATATCAAAACACATATGATGGTTGAATGATATAATTTTTTAGCTTTCTTCTTGAGTTTTTTATTATTTAAAGGATTAGAACTTGAATTTAAGTTAGATAATATAGAGAATTAAACTATTTATTAAAGTGATTTAGATGAAGCTGGGCCGGGTTCCACTATTTTTTCTTTTTTAAACAAAGAAACAACGTCGTGTTATGTTGGTGTAACGCTAGAGATGTAATTGGGAGCCAAATCGAATGAACTCTAAGGCCTAAGCAGAAAACCAATCACCGGCATTAACTCTAACAGACGTCAGCGCTGAATTCTGATTGATGTGCCTCTGTCACATGCACTTGCGTCACCGTTCTGTTGTCGCCATGGACCTCCATGCCTTTGTCCTACATTGCTGAGCACTCAACTGCACCGTCCTTGAATTCTGTACTACTCTCAATCTGGTATGTAATCAAATAACCAATAATAATTAAAGCTTTGATTTATTTGTTCTACTTGCTTCATTCTTGATAGCCAGCGTTATATTTATTACAATTTAATTTATATGTAATCAATAATATAGCTTTGAATCAATTTGGAAACATATTATATCATTGTATGCTTGATTGGATATATTATGGTTTTAAAATTAGACTGATTATTCAACCGGTATGTGTTTAAGATTTAAAGATTTAATTGAAATTGAATTAAAGTTAATAAAATTAATAAAATAGTTTTGTATATTTTTTATTGAGATGATAATATCCTAAGTAAAAACTAAGTTATATAAGATAACACACAAATATAATTCATTGTATTAAGTTTTAAGTATTATTAGTTTTATAATATTAAGATAAAGTCTTAGAAAATTTGTCTAAGAGGAATTTGTATTCTAACTGTAATCAAAACTTGCTAAAAAAGCTAGCAATTAGAGGTGTAATTTTTTTTTTCTCACACATAGCCATGTATGTAACAAAAGGATGCATTGAGAAATATGGTGACATCTAAGGAATAAATAGACTTAACTTTTGAAAAGGACAATAAGGCAAAGAAATTTGTAGATTTTATCTTAAACTTTGTCTTTCGTTTGTTGCATCTTATTGATAAAGAAATTTCATGATAAGTTTAAGGCTAAAGAGAAGATGATTAAGAGGTTTAAGAGAAACAAAAAAAAAGTGCAACTTTACATTGAAAATCTTTGAAGCATAGGGATTCACAACTTTGGAAGAATTTACATGTCCATGGATATTAGTTGAACCCAGGTTGTCGATTCAATGCTAAAGAATTTGAGAAGCATAAGACTATGACATCTAGCTTTTTGGATGTCATTAATAGATGTGTAGTATGTTTATATCTATAACTTTTATAACTTGATTTATTTGTGATTATTAAACTTAATAACATACACATATATATGGGGTATATCTAGTAAGAAAACCAAATTTATGAGAGTGAGATGAATAAATCTCAGTCATTGAGAGAAGAAAGAAAATAATATCTGAAAAATCTCAGTCATTAAGAAAGGAAAGAGAAAAAAAAATAATAAATGTTGGAAAACAGAGAATGAATGGTTGGAACAAGTGGTATGCACATGAAGATTCTCAATTACAAGACCATGTCTCTCATGAAATAGGAGTGTATAAAAGTGTTGAGTCGGATTTTGGCAAAGAAACTATCATATGTCAATGAACCATTATTATGCAAGTAAAATTTAATGTTTAATACTTTGTTTTGATAACTTAATTGGAATGAAAATTTTAGTGTTTATTTTAGTTTAATGAAAATTTTTATTTTAGTTGAATCAATGATGATATATAAATTAATTTATTATTTTAATTTTATATAATTATAAATCAATGGTGGGATAGTTATGAATGTGGTGCTCCTAATTTGCAATAATTGACTATTCAAATTTTAAGTCAAACTTGTCATGTTTTTAGTTGTCGAAGAAATTGGAGTTAGTTTGAACACATCCATTCTAAATAAAAGGAATAGACTCATCAAAAGCTCAAGATCTTGTGTATGTTCATTACAACTTGAGGTTACAATAAAAGAATAATCATGCTGAAAATTTGTTATTGTTTATGTATTTATGATATATATTTTTATAGTTAAATTTGTTAATAGTATGAATTTAAGAATTGATTAAGGAGCCAAAATTATGACATAATCAATTATGAAACCTTGGACTATCATTTTTTGTCGGATTTTGAAGGAATCACCACCATTCTTAACTTGTGAGAATGTGGAAGGTTTTACACAATAATCTTGCAAATATGTCAATTTAATCAATATTAGATTATGTTGGTATATTCATTTTATAATCATAAATTTTTAACATTACTTAATACTAATAGCCTAATAGGTGACCTTAATGCTAATTTTTATCTATAATGATGTTTTCATAGATACATTATATTTGGATGAAGATGATGTCAAAGATACACAAATTAACACTATGCAACATGAAAAATGTGAATATAAATTAAAGCATTGTTGTTTTGGAGTCTAATTTGCTTAGTGAAGAAACACATGCTTCATAAGTACTGTTTGATGAAGAAGCAACATATGAATTTACCATAACATTGATCAATATATATGAAACTTGAATTATATAAACTTATGTTTTGTTTGTATTTTAGATTTATTTATGAATTTATGTTATGTTATTATTTTATGAATTTATGTAGTTATTAAAAACTTTATTAGTTGAATTATTGTTTTGGATATTGGTTAGTTGTTAATTACTTTATTTAAACTATGATTATATTTTTATATTTGAAGTTTTAAACTATGAAATTGTGTTTTGTTAAACTTTATTGGTATTTAATATTATTAAATTAATATTTTTTCATGTTAATTTTTTAATTTGGAATGAATTAGTCAAATATTGTTACATATTTTGATTATATATTTTTTATTTTTTATATAAAACCTGGATTAAATCAGACTAACCGGTTCGACTACTGACGACCTATTGACTCACTATCTTGATCGAGTCACTAATCGGACTCGTTTTCAAGCCACTACTTATAGTTTGATTGATAATAAAAAATTAGTAATAAGCCAAGAATTGGATGTAGTATTAAGAAGAGAAAATTATTATTAAATTATGTTTTAGACCTTATTTATTCCTTGTTTATAACTTGTTTTACTTTGATATTTTTACAACCTAAGTTTTCAAATCAAACTAAAGTTTTTTTTTATCATTTATTTGCTCAGATAATATAGTATTTTGTAAAAATGTACATGTAAAAATTGTTTGAAAAATAACTCAAATCTTATTCTTATGTTTCACTTATCCAATAATTTATTAAGTGTTATAATAGTATAAGAAGAAAAAAGGTTTCATTCAACATATGTTATTAGTTGAAACTTTTTTATCATGTATTTATCATAAATTGAGAATTGTTTTTTTATGACATATGCTCCTTGTTAACTCTTTTACAAGCGTATTAATCGAGTAGTATATGCAAATGAGTACTAGATTGCATTCATAAGGACTTGATTGATACTTATGAAATTTGTATACTTTTTACTTGTTTAACAAATGGTGTAAGTGTTTACTAAAATTATTGAAGTGATAAATAGAGAAAATCATAAACTTGTAAATTAAAGGAGTTTTAACATAGATGGAGAACTAGTTGATAACTTGATGTGAAGTCACTTGAAAATAAGATAAAATTTGAAGATGAACTATATTTGCTTGAAAGTTTTTATGTTGGAAAAACTAGATTCAAATGTAGTCCTTGTTGCCTAGTTTATATTTGCTAAGAAATTTTGATATTTGTGTGAGATTGGAATGCAAATTTGAAGGTGAATTGTGGAGAAAAGGAAGGAGAAAGAAGGGGTGAAAAAGAAAATAAAAGTGTTAGTGTTGCTAAGATAGGGGTTCAACAAAATAATATTTTATTCAATTCGGTTCAACCCCGGTTAAACCTTTGAACCCTAAACTCACACTTTCACTGGTTCAATGATCGGTCCGGTTTTGAAAACCATGTTACATAGAAACAACATACAAAATCTTCTGGCACAACACTTCAATGAAATGGGTGATATAAGTAATAATTTCTAAGATAGGGGTTATAATGAACCTCTATCCTTTCATGGCTAAAAAAAATCTTAAAAATGCTAGTCCGTGACTCAAATTTTGTGAACCTAGTACACGTTACCTGCTAGGGCGCTGGTGCATGCACGTGCCTAGCGCACCAGACCTACCATGGCGCTGAATTTCCCACAACCCTGTGCTATTTCCACCACCACTGTGGCAAAAATGATTTTTTTCAAAATAAAAAAATTTTTATTCCCACACGTAGCCCTTTTCATTTAGCGCGTAAAAATCCTTTTTGGGTTAAAAAAATCTTAAAAATGCTAGTCCATGGCTCAAATTTTGTGAATCTGGCACACCATGGCGCATGTGTCTGGTGCACGCTGCCTGCTAGGGTGCTGACGCGTGCCTGGCAGACCAGACCTGCCATGACATTGGATTTCCCATAACCCTGTGCTGTTTCCCACACCACTGTGACAAAAATTATTTTTTTCAAAATAAATTTTTTTATTCCCATATGTAGACCTTTTCATTTAGCACGTAAAAATCCTTTCAGGGTTAAAAACATCTTAAAAATGCTAGTTCGTGGCTCAAATTTTGTGAATCTGGTGCACTATGGCGCATGTGCTTGGTACACGTTGCCAGGGCACTGGCGTGCGCCTAGCGCACCAGACCTGCCATGACGCTGAATTTCCCACAACCCTATGCTATTTCCCACACCACTGTGGTAAAAATGATTTTTTTCAAAATAAAAAAAAATTTATTCCCACATGTAGACCCTTTTTATTTAGCGCATAAAAATTCTTTCAGGGCTAAAAAAGTCTTAAAAATGCTAGTTCATGGCTCAAATTTTGTGAATGTGGTGCACTATGACGCATGTGCCTAGTGCAGGCTGCCTGCCAGAGTGTCGATGCGTGCCTAGCGCACCAGATCTGCCATGGCGTTGGATTTCTCACACCATTGTGGTAAAAGTGATTTTTTTCAAAAAGAATTTTTTTTCCCACAAGTAACCCCTTTCATTTGGTGCTCAAAACATTCATGATAGCTAAAAAAATCTTAAAAATGTTAGTTCATGGTTCAAATTTTTTGAATCTGGTGCACAATGTCACATGTGTTTGATGCACGCTGCCTTGCACCACCACTACTTTTGGTGATGCCCATGACTTTGACTTGCACCACCACAACTTGCAGCCACTACTTTGGGTCATACCCATGACTTTGCCTTGCATCACCACAACTTGCAACCACTTTGGGTCATGCCCATGACTTTGCCTTGGACCACCACATCTTACAACCACTTTTGGTCGTGCCACCATGCCTTGCACTGCCACTTGACTTGGCCCTTGGGCCATGCACCTAGTTAATTTTGCCTTGCACCGCCACTTTGACTTGGCCCTTGGCCATGCACCCTAGTCAATTTTGCCATGCACCACGACTTGAGACTTGGCCATGAACCATGGACCACCACTTGAGACTTGGCCATGAATCATGCACCACAACGTAAGACTTAGTTATAGGCCATGGACCACCACTTGGGACTTGGCCACTGCGACTTGGGATTTGGTCATGGATGGACCATGTCTTGCAACTTGAGACTTGGCCATGCATGAACTATATTTATTTGGAAGTTTTTATGTTGGAAAAATTAGATTCAAATGTAGTCCTTGTTGCCTAGTTTATATTTGTTAAGAAATTTTTATATTTGTGTGAGATTGGAATACAAATTTGAAGGTGAATTGTTGAGAGAAAGAAGAGGTGAAAATAAATAAATAAAAGTGTGTTACTAGAAAAAAAAATGACTTTAATTATCGCAACAACAACAACCTTAGCCTTATCAATAAGTGAGAAAGTAAGAAAATGAAAGGGATTGAAAAGTAACTTTAAAAAGTAAAATTAAATGACACTTCAAATGTTGTGTATGTGAAAAAAGTATTGCCTATGACAAATGCCCACCTCCTAATAAAGAAATAATAATTTTTATGTATCAAAATAATGATTCTTGCAAAAGCAACTTTATACACATAATCAACTTATTTAATTATATTATACTTGTGTCTTTGTTTCAATATATTTCCAACCTGCGCCTACCCAAATCAATAAGCATAAAATTCACCTTTGACACTTATTTAACCCCAAACCCCTTATTTTTTATCTGACTAAAATACAATTTTTTAAAGTGGGTTTAATCAATTTTAGGTGAGGTGTTTCATCTTGCTAATCCCCTAATCAACAATGAAAATAGTTTTATGAACAATTATTCTTTTAAACTATCATAATTGAGACAACATGATATTTTTTTTTCTTAAGATATAATACACGTACAATAATAATACATTGTTATTTTTTTGTATCTATCTCTTATCAATAATAAATGATATACGTAAGAGAGATAAATACAAAATAATATTATACAATTTTTTATATGAATTGTTGTATAAATAATATTTTTTTACACAACCACAATATGTGATTTCAAGAGAATTGAGATAGAATTTTAAAAAATAGAAACAAAGTTTGTATAATTGCATAACTTTAAAGAAATAAGTATGATAAAATCTAATAATTATTTTATAAGAAAGAAATAAATAAAGTAGATGAAAATGAAAAGGTAAATAAAAATAAAAGCTATTTGAACAAAGAAAAAAAAATGAAAAACCAAACCTATCAATAAACCCATCCTATTTTCATTTCCATCCACTCATCTTGATTCATTAATTAAATGAGTTTAAGGGTGATAAGATTTGTTTAGAACAATATTTACATGTGAGAAAAATATTAGAAAAAAAATTCGTGAATTCAAATATTTTTACTAACAAAATTAAAATATTAATAAAGTAATATTTATCTACCAAAAAAAATTAATTAAATGAGCTAAACTTAAGTTAAAAGTTGAACTTGTTTAATATACAAGTTGAACTTCAACTATGTATAATTTAACGAGTGTCATTTTTATCTATTTATTTACCTACTTGAATGAAATATTTTGTATCATTAAATTTGTATAAGTATTTTTTAGTATAAGGTAATTAAATAGTTAAAAAAACGTAATCAAATTATAAATTTAACATATATATATATATATATATATTAAGATCAATGAGTCTAACTCAGTTGATTAAATAGGGTACATAAATTATTCTCTAATATTATTTTTAACTCCTTCAAATATATATATAATAAGAGAGATCGAGTTACTCATAATTCCTAGATTTCAATAAAATAAATAATGAGATGAATAGTAAATGTTTTAAATTTGTTATTGAAGCAAGAGAATCTCTCTTCTTTAAATAATTTATTTTATATTATAAAATTGATATAATTAATTTCAAAGTAATTTTATCATATAAATAAATAAAAAGTGAAAAATAACGAGCAACATCTTCATATTTAGTACAGGTCATAGAAAAATATTCCTAGAAATGCTCCATTCTCATAAATATAAGTACACATATTTCTTTTTGTACATATTTTCATGAAAAGAATGATAATTATGAAATTACTTATCACTCTTAATTCATTCCACCTTATTTTGAATTTTTTAATATTTATTTTTTAAATTAAAACAAATTTAAAAATATTCCTAAGAATATCAATTTCAAGAATAATTTTTAATCCGTAAACAAATGTCCCTAACATGCATCTGCAATGTGACCGGTACAAAAGTGTAGGGTTTATAATTTATAGTTTATATTCTCTTTGAATGGTTTTTTCCATAAACATTTATAAGAAAAAATACAAAAAAAAGTCTAAAACAATTTTTCCATAAATTTTTTAAAGGTTTACATATTATTTCTAAATTTAAAAAAAAATCATTTTTAGTACTTGAAATTCGAAAATATTTTTTTAAATTTTTAAAATTAATTTTTTTTGTATTAATATTTTTTATTTATAAGTTTTGTGTATTTGATTATACCGAATGTGAAATTGAAGGTTGAAAGAGTTAGGATTGAGAAATAAAGTGATTCATGAGTAAAAAATATGTTAACAGGAGAAGAAAAAATGACTAAAATTGAATCAGAATTAAAAAAATAATTTTGAATTTTAAGAATTAAAATTAATTTTTAGTGAAATTTTAGGGACACAAAACTTATTTAAGTATTTTTTAAATGATATGAAACATTTTTAGACTAATTTTAAAAAAGTATTACATTTTTATAAAAATATATGAGAAAAATTTTATATATGAATTAAAATTAGCTAAAAAAATCATCATCTTTTAAAAAAAATATATAATTTTTTAAAATTCTTTCTTTATATTTTTTCTAATTCTTTTAAAAAATTTTATTTAACAACTAATAGCAAATTTTAACTCTCACTAATATTAAAATAATTAATTTTTGTTGGAATAATGATATATTTATGTACTTTAGTTATATAAAATAATTATTTTTTGTTAAATGAATACTTTTTATTTTTTAATCTTTAAAGAGATAATTATTAAAAAATAATTAAGGGTAAAATTAAAATTAAATGTGGAGGATAAACATGAATTACCTTTAGATATGTTATAAATTTTATTTTTTAATTTTGAAATAGATAGTTATTTAAGAAAATAAAAAATGAAAATGTGAAAAAATGGTATGAAAAAGAAAGCTTCCATAAGAATGTTGATCAGATGAACTCTTTTTGATCCCAGCAAAGAAAGACTTGTAATTTTGGGAGGGGCGAACAAATGAGAAGAAGGGGAAGAAAATAGCAGAGTTTGATGGAGAAATTGAGAAGAGTGATGAATGAGATAGCTTACAGTCACTCTGTCTCTAATCTTCCTCCACTTCACCGCTCTCTCCTCCCTTTCCTTTCCATGGCTTCATCTTTCTACAAACTCGCTCTCTCACTTCGCCACTTACTCTACCAACGCCACTTCTTTCAACTTCACCGGTAACTAACTAACCTATTCATTTCCTGCTTTCTAATTTTCAACTATGCCACCTTCCCTATTTTTATCCAACCCTGACCCTTTTCTGTGTATAGTTTGCCAGTTCCTGTGATTAGCGTTGGTAATTTGAGTTGGGGTGGTAATGGGAAGACGCCGATGGTGGAGTTCATCGCTCTCCACTTTTGTCGTTACGGAGTTTCACCCCTCATTCTTTCCAGGGTATTCTTTTCCTCTTCCCTCTATTTTCTATCTGTGCTTTCTTCATGGTTTGTTTTTTGAAACACAAGCCATTCTGTTTCCTAAAATGGGTTCAAAATTATGAATTTTATTAGATTATTTGTTATTATTATTATTATAAACAAGAGATACGTCAAGAACACATTATAAGATACACTCAAATTTATAGAAAAATTTCAAATTTATTAAAAATTACAAAATTTTGTAGTTCTCATGTCTCTTAGCTTAGGCTCCCTTTGGTTTGTTTTTTATTTTAAGTTTTCAAAATTATAAAAACATTTTTTTTTCAAGTTTTAAAGCATTATCCAATATCAACCTCGTTGGAATTCCTCCTCTGCCGGCTGCAGCAACTGGCGATGGCTACCAAAGATACCAGCCAATGGTAGCGATCAAAGACAGTGATAATGGTTGGATATCAACGACCGGTGATGGTGGCTAGTGATTGGTGATGATAGCAACAATGTTGATGATGACAATGGTTGAAGACAAGTAGTGGTAGCTGGAGATCAGCATCCGACGGCTAATTGATATAAATTCAGAGTGGTTTGATTCGTTTTGCGGATCTATCTAGGGTTGGAAGGTAATAAGTTAACAAAACAATGAGAATTGGGTAAACAAGAAAATGGAAAGGATGAAAATGGTTTAGCGAAGGGATAAATGACGCCACTTTCAAGGATGGAAGATAAGTCATATGACGCCACAAGGGTGGTGATTTACCCTTGATAAGTCTAGCAGAACGCCACAAGAAAGGAAAAATTCCTTGATAAGTTCTAAAGAGAAATTCATCTCACAAAAGGGTAAAACCCAATTATAATTTCACTAATTCAATGATTAATAACTCCCAAAAAAAATAAATTAAATACTCCATTATCATGCAATTATCACATATGATTAATTGCATGTTACATTAATTCCTAAATTAATGAAACGTTACAAAAAATGAAAAGTCATTGTCTTGCATTCACATCATTCCCTCCTTCTTCCACAAAATTCGTCCTCAAATTTATGACTTTATTTTCCTATCAATTTTATTCACTTATAGTTTAAAATAAACAAAATCAACGTCTTCAAATCTATGACTTTATTTTCCTATCAATTTTATTCACTTATAATTTAAAATAAACAAAATCAACCTACAGATCAAATGTAACTTGTAAAAATTCATGCATCAAAGAAGTTTTCCTTTTTGGTTTCCAAACCCAAACATTGGAATCAAGAGGAATTCATGCATCAAAGAAGTTTTCCTTTTTGGTTTCCAAACCCAAACATTGGAATCAAGAGGAATTCTTCTTTTAAAATAGACTTGTGCATTTTCTTCAGGAGTTTTAACCTCAATAATGTACTGAATATACCGTGACTCTGGAAAAGGGATATCCACATTTTTCTTCCTCAAATATGGCAATTTGTGGGTTGTATTGTCATCGTCCTGTGCATTCAAAATACTAATAAAAGAAGAAAAATCATTAGCAGTTTTTATTTTAACGTTCTTTTTCTCTCTTTCTCTTTCCTTTTCTCTCTCTTCCTCTTCACTCTTTCCTTTTTCTAGTTTTCTCTTTTCTTCTCTTTCTTTTTCTATTTTCTCCTTCAACTTATGTTAATTATAACATTTGGTGTCAGAAATTTCAAATTAAGTTTGCGTCCTTCATGCACCAAAGAAACTGAAAATCTTTCAGAATTTATCCTTTTACCCTGCAACCAAGATCTCCCTAAAAGAAAATGACATGAGTCCATGGGAGCAATATCGCATGTCACTTCCTCCATATATTTTCCAATAGTGAATCTAAACTTAGTTTGCCTAGGATGAAGACTCGTTGGTAAGTTAAGTTTATTCACCAATCTTTCGCTCACCACGTTACTATAACTTTTTTCATCAACTTCAAATAAACACAAATGACCTTCGATTAAACATCTTGTCTAAAAAATATCCACTATAGTTCCAAACCTAGAGCCGAAGCTCTGATACCAACTGATATAAATCCAGAGTGGTTGGATTCGTTTTGCGGATCTATCTAGGTTGGAAGGTAATAAGTTAACAAAACAATGAGAATTGGGTAAACAAGAAAATTGAAAGGATGAAAATGGTTTAGCGAAAGGATATATGACGCCACTTCCAAGGATGGAAGATAAGTCATATGACGCCACTAGGGTGGTGATTTACCCTTGATAAGTCTAGCAGAACGTCACAAGGAAGGAAAAATTCCTTGATAAGTTCTAAAGAGAAATTCATCTCACAAAAGGGTAAAACTCAATTATAATTTCACTAATTCAATGGTTATCATTTGAGTACAATTCAACCCCTACTTATAGAACTAGGTGACTGTTCAAAATCATAACTCCCAAAAGAAAAATTAAATACTCCATTATCACATATGATTAATTGCATGTTACATTAATTCCTAAATTAATGAAACATTACAAAAAATGAAAAGTTATTGTCTTCGGCATTCGCATCACTAATGGTGGCAGCAACAAGTGTTGGTGACAGGTGCGATGATTATCAAGTAACAAACTCGAGTGAAAACAAAATCAGAAATCTCAAAATCAATTTTTATTATCTTTCAAAAAGGGGTAAAAATTGTTTTGAAAATAATTAAATAACTAAATCACAACCTTTTTAGCCTAGCATGTTTTCTTTATTCAAAATGTATTTCAAAACGAAAAACAAAAAACTAATAACCAACCTAACTGGGCCCTTAATTTGTTGTTTATTTTCAATCAATTTTTTCAAATAACAGAAGAGAATATGTTTCTACTTCCCAGCTCTCCTCTTACAAGTAATGTTATCAGGTTTAGAAAAACTTCTTAATAAGCTCTTTTGTAAAGGGAAATAAGAAGATAAAATGAAAGAAGCTTCTTCCATAAGCTAAATTTAACTTATATATAAGTTAAAATCATCCTTTGGAAAAGATAAATGGAATATTTTTTACAAATTAGTTTATGCATAAAATAATTTTAAATTAATGGAGAAGTTTTTTTTTTCTTTTCATTTAATCTTCTTATTTTCTTTTTCTTGAAGTATTTTTTGAGAAATTTATCCTAATAGAGTTGTAGACCGATCCTTGGTTAGGTCATTGGACAAACAAGTGAGTCATTGCTTGAATGCAAAAACATCATATATAAACTGGTATGTATTTAAAATTTTCAAAAAATTCATGACTGGTAATTTCATACTTCAAAATTTTTTAAAAATCCCAAAAAAAGCACAATGTACCGGATTACTCTGCTAAGTCACTGTTTCAATCAGAGAAACCAGCTAGACATCGCCAAGTCACACCAGTTCCATAGCGTTTTCAATCTAACAACCAATTTAGACCATTTATATCATTTGTTCCCAGTTGGATCAGTTTGATTGGCTTGTCCAAACCAGCTTTGATAACTATGATTATAAGCACAGAAATGATTTAGGTTGACAATTGGTTAATAAGTAAATGCTACAATGGGTGAAGTGTGTATATTTTGCCGTACCTTTAGGATTTACCTCCATGTAAAACAGTGGTTTTCTTGACTTTTAAAGTTTAAACTGAAGCAGTCAATGTCTATTCATTTTACATCTTAGTTTCACTAAATTGCCTGGCTTTATTATTGTATTTCTTATTCTAGCAGGGTTATGGTGGTGGGGATGAAGTCAACATGCTTCGGAGGCATTTAGTTGGGACACCAACAAAGTTTGGTGTTGGTGCTAATCGAGCAGCTGTTGCAAGTCATTTTATCCAAAAATATGGCTACATTGATATTGGTAAGGGCTCATGGCATGAGAAACAATGCCTTGATGAGAAGGTCCAGGATTTTCTTGATTCAGAGAAAATTGGGGTTGTAGTTCTGGATGATGCAATGCAGGTAATGCAACTCTTCTCTCCGCCTCATTTTTCTTCTCTTTGTTGATATACTATTTCATGGTTTTCTTCTTAATGATGATCCTGAAAAACACTTTTTCCCCTATTGAGATCTGCTCCAATAGTTATGTTCTTTCTCATTTCATTAGCTACTGCTTTGCTGCTAGTGACACTAATGTTTGACATTAGGATTTTTTTTCTTGCCTCAACACAGCATTTGTTCTAAACTGCATTATTTACATGTAAGGTAGCATTGGAGCTTGTGGCGAGATTTGGATATTGTAATGGTTAATGGATTAACTCTTTGGGGAAACCTTCAACTGCTGCCACGTGGACCTTTAAGGGAACCTTTGACTGCACTTAGACGAGCAGATGCAGTTGTAATCCATCATGCAGACTTGGTATGTTAAAATGATACTCCCTTCAATCTTATTTATAAGACCAATTATCTAATTCACCAAGATTAAGAAAAGTGGCTGATTTTTAGTTGATTATAATAAGTATATCCTAAATATGGTTGGGTTATATAAAAAGCTCCAAGCACCACTTTTATGTTGGTCTTATAAATAGAACCAGAGTGAGTATTTATAGTTCCTTTTTCTAGGTAAAAATTGCATAATTTTTTGGCAAGTTTTTCTTCCATCAAATGGGTATGCTCATTTAGGTGACATGTAGGTTTGCTGAGTTTTAAAAACATGGCAATGGCGTATTACTGAAAATTGTGCTTTGGGGGAACAGGTTTCTGAGGATACTCTCAGGGATATTGAATCAATGGTCCTAGGGATTAAAAACTCTGTTCGTATTTTCTTAACAAAAATGGATCCAATTTACTTTTTCGAAGTGGGAACTATCAATGCCAAAATACCATTGACGGCTCTTCACGAAGCTACTATATTGTGTGTTTCTGCTATTGGTTCTGCAGAGCCTTTTGTGAAGCAGATTCAAAAGGTATTCCTCCTTGGTAATCTTTCATTATCCAAATTAAATTTATTTGATGATAGCCATTGGAACTAATTTAGGCGTAAACATAATAATTGAGTGTTTTGTTTTTAACATGTTCAGGCTTATCTACCCTTTTATCTTAAAGTTGTGAAATTTCTTCATTGAATTCTACTGTAAGTAAAATTATTCAACAATAGATAATGAAACGCTTAACAAGTGGATGAGCTTCTTGTCACAAGACTCTCGACTGTTAATTTATATTACAGTAATGTATAATAGAAAAGTGTTGTCTATGGAATTGAAGACATTAAAGATTAAATGGGTGTCCTAAACATAATGAGTGACACAGACCAACCCCTTTGTTTGTCATGTTATCTATGTTGTATAGCTTTCTAAATGGATTTTAACTTTTTTTTCTCATTACTTCTTTCTGTATTTATTATCTATCTCTAAACTGCAGATAACTTGATGCAGATGAGAGCACATTTTGTTGATCAAATAGATTTCAGTGATCATCACATATTCCATGCCAGGGTACATTTTTCTCTCCAGAATTTGGAAGAAACAGTTTGTTGGCTGACTAATATTATGTTATTTCAAATCACAATTTAAACCTGTCATGCATTCTTTTAGCTGCTGTGCTGTTAAACTTGACAATAGTTCGTGAGAAAACTGCATGAGGATCATATTGTTCTGCTAACTTCTATTTATTTATTTTGGATTTTCTCATATGTTTTTAGTTTTACATTGACTAAGATGTGATTACCATATTCTCAATTAATCCAGGATATCGAGATGATTAGAGCCAAACTTGTAGAATTAGAGGGGAAGTTTGGTTCCAAACCAATTGTTGTAATAACTGAAAAGGTAGATAGACATATTTCTTGTGTATGTATTGAGTTAAATGTTGGACAAAACTTAGGTACGGTACCATAGGTATGTACTGTTCATCCTGTTCTTCAATTATGTTTGGAGTTTCATCTCAGTAATATGTGAAAATATTTAATGAATTATTTTATTTTGCATATTACAAGGTAAAATTTCAAATTTTATTGGAGAATAACACCAAAAATATTTATGGTACTGTGTCTAAGTTTTTTCCTTAAGTATATTTAGTATCTGGAATCACAACCCCTTAATTATTTTTTCTTGGCAGGATTATGATAGGGACCCAGAAATTCTTAAGCAATTGTATCCATTTAAAGTTTTTGTTCTCTGTTCTGCATTGAAGGTTCTGTCCCGTAAAGGAAGCATAGAGGATAACTTTAAGAAATTTATGGAGGACCATTTAAAATTAGAATTGCTTGATTTGCCTCAAGCACGTTAGTTATATAGGTAACTAATCCTGGTTACATTGTATTGTTGATGGTATTTTCAATATTGAATCTTGAGGGACTATCTATTTACTTTTTTCTTCATGACCACATTGAGTAGAGTGATTTCTGATTTGTTTACATAGTACTAATGAATCTAGGATAAAATATGTTTTTTGTCGTTTTAAAATTTCAAAAGTACAATTTGTCTTTTTAAAATTTCTTCTTTTTGAAATTTCAAAACTTTTGTTATTATGTTCTAATATCTCTTTGACTAGACACTTCCAGTTTGTTTAAAACTAGAGATTGGATCCGGTGATGCCTTTGTTTTTCCACTTTTTAAAATATATTTCATGTATAATGCATTAATAAAACTACAAATATTATTATATTAAATTTTTTAATTAAAGGAATATGATTTTTAAATTTCATGTATAATCTATCAACAAAATTACATTTCTTCTCCATAACAATTATATGATCATGTAACTTAAAAGTTAACAAATCTATTATAAAAACTTAAATACATTATTTGCATAGATAACTCACCTGAAGTAATATATATTGTTAAATAATAATTTGTTAATGACTTAGTGATATGATCAATTTGGCAATAAATTAGGGAAAATAAAATATAATTTAAAATAGATAAAAACACCAAACAGAAGATATAATCGGAATGTTGAACATAATTTTAAATTTAGAGGTTTTCAAGTAGATGTCTTTTTAATCCTAATATAGGATTACTTAATAAAAATCATCAATATAATTATTAATAATCTAAAATGACTATTTAAAAGCTATAAAATAATTATTAATAACCATTAAAGTTTAATACTATGAAGAAAAAACTATTAAAATTTATTTTTAACAAAAAAATATATATTAAAGGTTACACATCTAATTTTTTATTTTAAATTAACCTTATTTGAAAAATTAAGGAGAAGTAACCACCTTAATAAAAAAGGAAAGGGTAATAAAAATCATGAAAGAAAACCAAATAAAAAAGGAAAGGGTAATAAAAAAATTAGAAAAAAATCGTGAAAGAAAACCAAAATAAAAGGAAAGAGCACAAAAAAAAAAAAATTATGAAAAAATAAAATGAAAGTACATCAGCAAAATCAACTAAAATAAATGATAAGCACCACAAAAGAGGCATAAAAAAGTGGGAAGAAATTCTGGAAGTTGCCACAACACTACTATTTAATTTTATGTTACTTGTATACATACATGTTATTTTATTTTAAATTAGATTACTTTAAAATGTAATTTATGTAAAAATAAACATATATTAATTAACATTGTTATTAGACTTAACTCAATCATTAACTCGATTTGACCGAGTTAGGGAATCATGGAGTCAGGATCAACTTGGGAGATCAAAAGTTGACTCAAATAACTCAGTTCTCATTAAAAAATATAAAATAATTTATATAATTTTATACTTAAAAATCATAACAAATAATTAAATTTATAAAACCAATTTAAAAATTATTAAAATAAATTATCTTAATTCCTTAATATTATTGTTAAAATTAAAAAATATATTTATTCAAGTACTCATTATGTATATATAATTTTCAATATATATATATATATATATATTTGTCCTAAATATATTAAAAAATAAAATAATTGAAAAGTGTTTTTTATCTTAACCTCAAAATCATGGGTTCAAATCTTATTTATATAATTATTAAGTACTTTCCAAGAGTAGATTTAGTTGATGCGCAAGTTGCCTAATTACTTCGTAGGTTGAAATCCTATTTATGTAATTATTTTTAAGTACTTTTCAAGCGTAGAATTACTTGATGCGCAAGTTGAGTAATTACTTCATTGATTTCTTATATTTTGTTATTTTTTCCTCTTGATCATATATAGCCTGTGTCTTTTTGTGCTTTTATATATATACTTGGTAGTAAAACATGGTGACTAATTTTCTCCTCTCCATATGATCTTGATATGCTTGCTACCAAGTTTGGTTTTGTTTAATATTCATAGATTGAGTTTCAAGATATAGTTCCATGTAAAGAATGATTTAAAGAGGGTTTGCATTACTTGATGTGGCAGTTACAAATCAACATAGATTCTTGAATCTGTTATTATGATAGGATTTCGCATCTAAAACTAGGTTGATTTTTATATTGTTCTTTTGAATAATATGAACACTATGTTGTATATCTAAGTTTAAAATTGCTTTGTCGTACATGATGATGACAATAACTTCCCTTATGTGTGCATCATATTTTTGTTCCGCAAGATTATATATATTTTTAAAATAACTTACATTTAAATTTTATGCAACAGTCAAAGGGTAGTTCTCAAGGTATAATAATTTCAAGATGGTATAACATTGAAATTCTAATTGATAGATGGTACTGCTTGTGTTTGTAACATCTCAAATTTCTTTATTATTATTTACATCATAAATTCTATTAAAAATTATTTAAATTATTATTATCTATAATCCAAATATTAAGATATAAAATTTTCATTATATTATACTCAATATTAAAATATATATTATAACATTTTTAAAGTTCAAATTAAAATATAAAAAAGTACATACAATTTCTGCTCACCAGCAAACCTCGTCGCCTGGAGAGACCCAGGGTAGCTCACTCAGCGACAACTATCGCCCAGCTAGACCCTGCAGATAGTAAAACCTGGGCAATAGTAGAACCTCTACTGCCAAAACCAACCAACATGCTGACATATAATTCTACATTCTTATGCATGCATATCGTAATTCATCTATCTTTTTACACTATATTCACACAACTTACATAATAATATAATAATCACATAACTTCACAACAATGCCTCTAAATTCAAATAACATTATTTGTACACAATTCTCTTATATACATATTGAACAATAGAATAACATCCTTTGAAACTTCCAGCAACAATCCAACATACTTCATTTCAAAGCATCCTGCCTTTCTGTATCATCACTATTATCTGCTCCCGTGCAAAGCACAAAAAATACAAACAACGCAAGGGTAAGCTTACACAACATACAATTACATTAATCGTAAAGCATGAAGGTTGCACAACGTTTATATTTAGTACCATCAATACACATTCACTACTAGTAAACAACCAAGCAATCATTCTTATATTTCATCTAAACATAAGCACTCAGGGCCAATCAATAAAATATTAATTAAATATCATAATCAATCAAATCAAACACACTTATATTTCCCTAGATACAGCTTTTCACACAACATGTTCAGACGCGACATATTCCGAAATATCTACATTGAGTTCGGACACCGAGACAGCTTAAGACCCCTTCCAATTGGTGACAGATGTCCAATCTGCCTGTCTTACCACCAATTTAAGTCTAAACAATACTCATCTAACAACCACAAACTGATGTCTAGTGTCTACCTGACACCCTGTGACACACAGTTGTTGTTTGAGTATGTCCTTTAGGCACCCCTTGCATATCTGGTACCAGGACGACAATGTAAATCACAAAAATATTCCCTTGCATATCTGATATTCTAGATTACATTGACCCTAGCTGCATCCCTAACATCAATGTACCCCATCAAACATATTATCCAAGGCTAAGTTATCCAACTGTAATTGTCCATAACCAACAACATCAATAAATAAATTCTCATCATGCATTCCAATCATATGCATTACATCACAATTCCAAATAATACATTGTCATTCCAATAATTCAATTCTAGTCACAGAAAGTCAATTCAAGCGAAACTAAGTTACCATACCATAACTGACACATCCAAACTACCCAATAATCATCCAATTCCAGATCAAACATCATTCACATAATAATCATCAACCTCAACTATGAAATCTTAATATACACTAACTTAATTAGTTCAAATCACAATCAAATGTGCATTATATTAAATAGCTCAAAACACAATTAAAATAAATGTTATCTTAAATAGTTCAAAATATAGACAAAATACTCGTTATTTCAAATAACTCAAATCTCTTAACTACCAAATCACTGTCTATTAACAAAAATCAACAAAAGAGCTTCCCTTACCTATTTCTTTGTCCAAAAGTCGATTAAAACATAATGGGAAGAATCAACCGAAGAAATTACACAGGAACCTGACAAGAATCCCAAATTAAACAAGAACCTTAGAAATCAAGATTTTCAAAGAAATTTCATCTTGAACGAAAATGAAAGGATCGAAAACGATCGGAAAAAAGGTTTAAAAAATTACGATCAGATATACCTATACTGATCACCTCTCAGAATTAGGAGCAATGAAAGAGACTGCGTTAAATTTCGTCAGCTTGAAGCCACCATGCAGAGGAGAGAAGATTGGAGATGCAGAGAAATCGCAACGAGAAAGAAGAAAATTTCCGGAGGAGAGAGAAAATGTTTTTAAATATATATAGCGTCGGGAGTGTATTTGGTAAAATTAGTTTGCTAAATGTAACCCGCCTTTAAAACAACGAAAATCTTGAAAACTTCTCGAATCTCAACTAAAACCTTCCGAAATAAAAGAATAATAATTATTCTCACCTCCCAATTCTTCTACCATCAAGTGAATACAACCACATAGTTTCAACAAACTAATAAATGCATCAATCTCAAATAAATTAATAATCTAAGTTAAAACTTAAATTTAATTCCTTTCATTATTTATTCTTCGAATTTATAACGTATTAAATAAACAGGTCCTTACCGTGTTAACATGTATAGTTGATAAAAAATGGACAAAAAATGTGAAAGTAAATATATGAAATGAATTAAAACTTAATATAGTTGATGTTGGAATGCAAACAAAGTCATACCGATCACACAAGAGAATAAACATGAATTTATATACACTAGAACACCTTTATTTATTTGAAATTTTTTGGAAAGTAATAAAAAATAAAATTGTGAGGACTTAAATCTAAAAAAGATAATATTTTACAAATGTATAGTTGGTGTGTGATGAACCCCTACTAGTTTTATCATGTGGGTGGCTGGTTTGATCCAGGTTTAGGAATATAACACAAACGTGAAAACCCAAAATGTAACACTTTCCCTCCTACATAATTTTAATTATGTGGCTTTTTCTTGATAAGTTTGGCCATAAAAAAATGTAATGTTGCATGAATTGAACGCTTTAGCCTTTTGTTGGTAGCACATATATTTTGTGCTTCTCATCTAGACTTTTAAATGGATTCGTCTGTAGGTTAGGTACTCAACCACAAAGGCATGCAATAATAAAAAATAAAATCAGATTTAAAATTTTGAAGTTCAAAGTTTGTTAGGGCTTATCAATTTTTACTCCTTTTCTTTAGCTAATTTTGATTTACAACCTATGAGACTAGCATAGATAAAAGTAGTGTCTATTTTGTATTTTGATCTCACTCCCATGGCTCTAGCTCTGAGACACATCCATTTCACTACTTATTTGCCTTAATGTTCACGAATCTCGCAATCTCGCTCTCTCACATCGCCACTCACTTCACTTAGACCACTTCTTTCAAGCCCGCCGGCAATTATTAACTAACTCAATTTACCAATTCATTTCCAATTATTAATCTGTTGTTAATTCTTATTCTTTTCTGCCTATATATAGTTTGCCACTTCCTGACATTAGCGTTGGTATAGTTAATGATGCAATCTTTGCTCCTCCTATATTCTTACTTCTATAAGGCTTTAAGGTTAAAGAAGACGGAGATGGAGAGGTAAACAGTGATAGTGGAGACACCATTCTAAGGAGATAAGTCAAAGATTCAAGGAGGTTTGCAACAACAGAAGAAACCTTGATAAAAGCAGAAGAACTCTCAAAAGATAGAAAGAACAAGACACTTACAAAAAACTCTCAAAGAGAAATGTATATTCATCGAAGTTAAAGTGTTACAATGGGAAGTGGGTCTTATTTATAGAGTGTAAAGTGGACCTCCATTTAGGGGAGGATTAGGAAAGTTAATCACATGTTAATTTGGCTAACAAGCTAATTAACACATGATTTGATTTGCCTCATCCAAACATGTTCATAAATAAGTGGATCTATGTTCTCTCCATTTCAAATTTGAATATGAAATGTTCCAGTTAAGCACCACCTAGGAGAGAGGGAGAAGTTGGCGCCATTAAGAGGGAATCAAGGGGTCTCACTTGTCTCTCATGCTTTATGTGTTGCTAGAAAGGTGTGGAAAACAAACAAAGGGGGTGTGGGAAGAAAATTCACACATCTTCTTTGCTCCAAAAAGGCTAATCTCTTGCATACACTTCACATAATTAACTAATGACACCTTTAGCCTAAAACAAAGGGCAAATAGGCCAAAATACATGACCCTAAAATATGCTAACTACACCCACCAAATTATAAAAGAAAATACAACAAAACAAAATACAAATAAAATAGACTATGACCTAAAATGTCTTCATTATGCTTCCTTCATGCCATGTCTATTCTCAATCCTCCTAGCTAAGAGTCTATGCTTGATGGGATTACATAAGTTAAATTGGTAGAAAATAGGAGAAAGGATTGCATCTTTCTCCCCTTTTCTTGTTACCATGTTTCACCTCCTTCAATTTCTTCCCGATTATCATTTTTCCTTTTTCTTTTTACTTCTTCATTCAATTTTTCAAAGACAAGTTACAAATCATGAATTCTTAATTTTGGTTTTTTCTTCTATATTACTTCATGTAATGTTATCAAATTTAGGTCAACTTTTCTCATAAACTATAAATTAATTTATCTTTTCTAGAAGGTAATTGGAGTTATTTTACAAAATAGATTATGTATGTGTAGTTTAATTTTAATGTATAAGATTTCATTTTTTCTCTTTTTTATAAGTGTAATTTTTTTTCTTAATGATGATCCTTAAACACTTGGTTTTCAGGTTTTTGACACACAAAGTATTAATTAAATGAAAAATTGCATATAAGGGGTGGTCAACCTAATATTTACTAAAATGATATAATTTGACTAGTCAGAGATTAAAACGTCAAATCGTTTCACATGTTATGCATGATGTCAGTGAGCATGCAACTAAAACACCATTTCATTTGTGTTTTTCTGACACCATCTGACGTGGTAGAGGAATCTTGTTGTTCCCAAAGCAGCTAGCCAAAAATACCAAATGGTTTGGCGTGTTTCCTGACCTGTCTAACAAAAATGCCAAACCAAATGGCAATTTGTTGAATGCATATGTAAGAGTAAACTCATTTAATTTCCAATAGTAAATCTCACATGTAGCAACGAGCACAAAAAGAAGGCCTCAATGATAGCAAAAATAGTTTCCTTATCATAGAATAAGGTGAAATTGCATTAACCAAAAACAACACAACATAAAACAAAACAATCATGGTTGAAAAGCAAAAACCTAGATGAAGATTCTTCAGAAAGATAAAAACTTTAAACGAATTGAAGACCGTCATCAAACAAAACACAATCAAACAGAACCTCACGAATTCCATAAGTAACAAAAACAAAACTTGAATCAGTGGCAGGAGTTAGGGTGGTGAATTGAGGAAGGAATCTTGATGACGTTAGGGTCCATAATGCTTGCTGAATCCTTTGATTGTTTGTTTCACAAAGAAACAAAGAGAGTGAGGAAAGAGTGAAGGTTCACGCCGATGTTATATTGTTATGACAATAAAAACTCCATTTCTTTTGATGTTTCTCTCATACATTAGTCATGTGTCTAGTTTTCACTTGCCAAGAGGACGACATGCCAAGAAACAACCAAATCATTTGACATTTCTGGCTAGCTGCTCTAGAACAACAATATTCCTCTTATTTATCACGCCAAACGGTGTTAGAAAAATGTCAAACAAAATAACATTTTGACTTTATACTCACGTGACACCATGCATAACACGCTAAATGGTTTGACGTTTTGGCCTATGACTAGTCAAATTACACAATTTTAAAAAATATTGGGTTGATCACCTCTTATATGTAATTTTTTGTTTAATTAATACTCCGTGTCAAAAACCCCTTGATTTCCCTATCAAGATATGATCTAAACTCCGATACTTATGCTTTCTCCATTTCATTAGCTACTGTTTCACGACTAGTGACATAAATTCTTCAAATTAAGATTTATTTCTTGCCTCCACCTCAAATTTGTTCTAAATTGTATTATTCTTCAAATTAAGTTTTTTGGTATGTTTTCTTCCATGTTGGTTTCCTTTGTATCGGAGGAACCCTGGGCCAGACAACCTACAAAGTCAGGTCTACCCCTCCCCAACTCGGTCTAAAAAAGATTAACATGCAATCGAAAGGAATAATTGCATGTCCAAAAGACAAATACTATTACCTTACCAATTTTTAGAAGTACATTATACCATATTACTGACAGGTTTCTAACCATACTTTGGACGATATTGAATCAATGGTCGTAGGGATTAAAAATTTTGTTCTTATTTTCTTAACAAAAATGGACCCAACTTATTTTTATGAGGCGGGAAATATCAATGCCATAATACCATTGACGGCTCTTCATGAAGCTACTATATTAAGCATTTCTGCTACTGGTTCAGTAGAACCTTCTGTGAAGAATATTCAAAAGGTATTCCTCCGTGGTAACCTTTCTTCTTTCATTATGTAAATTAAATTTATTTGATTATAATTGATAATCATTGGAAATGAATCTAAACACAAACGTATTGATTGACTGTTTTGCTTTTTCAGGCTTATCTTCCATTTTATCTAAAATCATAAAATTGTAAAATTTTCTAACAATGGATTCTTCTATAAGTAAAATTAGTCAAGAATAGAAAATGAAACGCTTAACAAGTGGGTAGCTTTTTGTCACAAGCCTAACAGCTGTCTAATATATATTATAGTATTATATACTAGAAATGTGTTGTTTATGGAATTGAAAGACATTTAGGGTCAAAGGGGGGTCCTAGACATAATGAGCGACACAGAGTCACAGACCAATCCCTTTGTTTGCCATACTATCTAAATATAATGTTTTTTTTAGCCAAAATTTTTTATTAAAAATCAAACAAAAGTATAAGATGGGCTTTCCTCAAAATGCAATATGCACTACAATAGCCCTAAAAAGAAACCAAAACAAAAAGAAATTGACACAACTGTTCAAAGACAATTCGCATTCAGCATATGGGCTGATTGGCTCAAGTGGGTTTATTTTTTAAAAAAATTACCAGTATGGGTCTTTTTTGAAAAATATTACCAGCATGGGTCTGTTTTGGTAGTTGACTCGGTCAAACCGCAATTCCGAATTGCGATTTTGTTGCCACGTCAGCAACGTGATTACGTGGAAGCCAGCGTGGAAAAACGAGATTACGTGAAAACCGCAAGTGGGAATTGCGGTTTGACTGGTCTTTGACCAGCACCGCCTTGTTGTCCAATGGGTAAAAAAACACAGAAAACGATGCCTGTAAAATCGCAAGTCAGAGTTGCGGTTTTACTGGGGTTTAACCGACCCCCTTTTACCCGACGGTTGCAAAAAAAATACAAATTTCTACTCACATAAAACCGTAAGTTGCATCTGCGGTTTGAATTAATATTATTTTTATCATAAACCGCAAGTGCGAACTGCGGTTTATGTTAAATATAATATTTGATACTTATCAAAGTGACTGTAGTTTAGTGGTGAGAATTCCATGTGGTGGCCGTGTAGACCTGGGCTTGAATCCCAGCAGCCACACACTGTTCTAATTACGGACATAAAATTATGTAATTTAGTTTTGTAAAATTACTATTCTTTTTCATCAATTTATTATGTTTTTTATTTATATAAAATAATTTAATACGACACTTATTTTGAGACGAAGTGGGTATATATAATTATAAATACTTCTCTTAAAGCTTATGAAAATAAAAGGACAATATTAAAAATTTAAATATAGTATCTGAATGCTTTTATTTATTTAAAAATAAAATAAAATCAATTTAATAACACTATTAGTATGACAATGGTCTTATGAACGGCTGTCTTTAGAGCAATGATTAATGAGTTATAGAGAGAAATTAATTTCTTAATACAAATCATATTTAATTGTAACTCAAATCATATACATTATAATGCTTTTTTTTAAGAGGTTTTAGGTCACTTTTTATAGCATTTCCCTAACAACAATGTTAAACGAGATCATAAGATTGTTCTGATAATATAAACGAGTGCTTGACAGAAAGTAGGTTTGATGAAAACTAACAAATTATAATTATTTGTGAATAATAAAAAAAAGACAATATCTTATTTTTTAGAAAGAAAAAAGACAATATCAAATGATATAAAATGAATTATTTTGTTGAGCAGGATTCCTAGAAAATATATTTAACTAATTCATATGTCTTTATTGAAATCGCTGGTTAATATAATTGAAAACATGAATTTTAAATTTAAATTTCAAAATTAAATTTAATTTTATTGAAATGCATCATAATTTTCTTTTCACTTAATTGTTTGTAGCTAACTAATTAATATATTTTAATTTTATTATCAATTTTCATAAAATAGAAAATATTTATCATAAATTAATTGAAATTATTTTAGTAAAAATATTTATTACACAAGACAATATTTAAAACAGTGTGTGGCTGCTGGGATTCGAGCCCAGGTCTCCACGGCCACAACGTGGAATTCTCACCACTAAACTACAGCCACTTTGATAAGCATTAAATATTATATTTAACATAAACCACAGTTTGCACTTGTGGTTTTATGTGTAACTGCTAGGATTTGAGCCCAGGTCTCCACGGCCACAATGTGGAATTCTCACCACTAAACTACAGCCACTTTGATGAGTATCAAATATTATATTTAACATAAATCGCAGTTTGCACTTGCGGTTTATGATAAAAATAATATTTAATTCAAACCGCAGATGCGACTTGCGGTTTTATGTGAGTAGAAATTTGTATTTTTTTTGCAACCGTCGGGTAAAAGGGGAGTCGGTTAAACTCCAGTAAAACTGCAACTCTGACTTGCGGTTTTACAGGCATCGTTTTCTGTGTTTTTTTACCCATTGGACAACAAGGCGGTGCTGGTCAAAGACCAGTCAAACCGCAATTCCTACTTGCGGTTTCATACTCGTTTTTCCACGCTGGCTTCCACGTAATCACGTTATTGACGTGGCAACGAAACCGCAATTCGGAATTGCGATTTGACCGAGTCAACTACCAAAACAGACCCATACTGGTAATATTTTTCAAAAGAGATCCATACTGATAATTTTTTTAAAAAATAAACCCACTTGGGTCAATCAGCCCAGCATATGAATGTTAAACTATTTTGCATGTGCTATCTAAATATAATGTTGTATAGCTTTTTACGTGGATTTTCACTTTTTTTTTTCCTCCTTACTTCTGTTTATGTTTATTATCTTATCTCTAAACTGCTCTGATAACTTGATGCAGACGGGAGCACTTTTTGTTCATCGAATAGATTTCAGTAATTTTTGTAAATTCCATCACCGGGTACATTTTTCTTTCCTGAATGCTGACTGATTGATCCTGTTTTTTAAATCACAATTTAAATCCGTCATGTTCTTGCTGCTGCGCTATTAAACTTGAAAATAGTTTGTTAGAAAACTGCATGAGGATCATATTATGTCCCGCTTACTTCTATTTATTTATTTAGTTTGAATTTTCTCATGCATTTTCAGGTTTACATCGACTAATATGTTATCCTCAGTTAATCTAGGATTTTAAGAAGATCAGAGCCAAACTTGTAGAATTAGAGGGGAAGTTTGGTTCCAAACCAATTGTTGTAATAACTTAAAAGGTAGGTAGACATATTTCTCATATTCGTATTCTTTTTGTACGTATTGAGTTAAATATATTTGTTAGCGTCTGCAATCACAACTCGTTAATTATTTCTTCTTTGCAGGATTATGATTGGAACTCGAAATCCTTAGTCAATTAGATCCGTTTAAAGTTTTTGTTCTCTGTTATGAATTGAAGGTTTTGCCACATAGAGGAAGCACAAAGAACAGTTTTATGAAATTTCTTATGGACTATTCAAAATTCGATTCTCATTCTTCACCAGGCGAGGTTGTTTTATTTTGTTGATGGTATCTTTTTTTCCTCATTACATATAAGGAACCTTACAAAGTTGATTTATATTGTTGTTTTTAGAGACTAATTATGTAATAGAAATCAAATGACTATGACTAAAGGATGGAAGTATCTCAGATTTTTAATCTTGAAGGACTATTTGTTACAAAAGAAAGTCTTACATTGGTTGAATTAGTTATATGGAAAGTGTTTATGTAAAAACAAATAAATAAGGTTTAGTAAAGAGGTTTGTAAGAAGGAAAAGTAAAAGCGACTTGTAACTTTTGAGTCTCACAAGATTATCAAGATCTTGTATTTTAAGTTTTCAAAACAAAAATAGAAAACTGCAAAGTAAAACTACTGAAAACTATTCCTCTTTTCTAGTTTTCAAAAACTAAAACCAAAACTATTTTTGAAACTTGTTTTAAGAAAACACTAATCAAATGAGTTTTTTAGTTTTTAAATACTAAGTAATAGAAAACAATTTTATAAAACTATTACCAAATAATCACTAATTCTTCTTTAAACTTTTGTTCTTTTATCATTTTTTGTCCTTTAAATTAGATTGATAACAATTTATAAAGAGATTAAAAGTGGTTTCAACACTTAAAAAACGCATTTCAACATTAGAGGAACAAAATTTTAAGTGGACTAAATTGTATTTTAAAATGAGGTACGACAATCTTTTGCCAGGTTTCTTAATTGTTGAGTAACGCGGTTGCCATTCTCCTACTTGGAGTTACCTGTGGGGGTAAATGTGAAATGTGAGAGAGTTTGGAAACTAGTTCTTGAAAAAAGGAGAGGAAAAATTTCTTCATGGAAACAAAAAAATCTATTTCTGTAAGGACAAATTTGTTTAATCAAATCTACTCTCTCATTCATTCCTCTGTATTTTTCTTTTTACAAGATTTCGAAGGAAGTAACTCTCACCATCCAGAGTCTATAAAGGTGATTTTTATCGGGAAGATCAATAAATTTAATAAAGTAGCATGTATTAAGTGGGAGCTAGTGTGTAAAGAAAAAAGCCAAAGTGGTATGAGTATTAAAGATATGCTAACCTTTAACAAAGTGCTTCTTGGTAAATGGCGATGGAGGATACTTCAGGGGGGATCTCTCTGGATCAAGGTTTTACAAGCCAAGTACGGGGAAGTCACAAGGAGTAACATTTTATTAATGGTGTGGAGTAGTGAATCTCAATGGTGGAAGGATATAATAAAGGTAACATCTAATGTGGGAATGACTGCTTGGTTTATAGGAAGTGTCAAACTTGTAATAGGAGATATGTCATTATTCAAACTTTTGGGAAGAGAGGTGGGGAGGGGTGGAAGAACTCAAGACATTGTTCCAAGATTGTATGCTTTGTTTAATCAGAAAGAGGTTCTTCTATGTGAGGTTGAAGGATGAAATTATGAGAGTTGGGAATGGAGATTTAGGTAGAGGAGAGAGTTGTTTAGCTGAGAGTATGAATGGGTTAGGAGTTGATAGGGGTTCTTGGTAAGGTTTAAATGAAGTAGGATGTCAAAGATGGCTGAAGATGGGTAGGCAGACAAAACAACAATGTTCTTTACTCTATAAAAGAAGCCTATAGTTTAGTTTGCAGGGAGTCTCAAATTTTTGACTCACTTCTATATCAGGTTATGGAACTTGAAGGTACTTTCCAAAATCTTAGCATTTTCTTGGAAGGTTGCCCGTAATAGAATCCCGATGAAGGTTGAATTGGCAAAAAGGAATATAAATTTATCAGCTGATGCTTTGCAAAGATTATGGTTGTGAGCTTATAACTTTATAAAAATATGTCTTTTTCCTATTATAAATGGTCTGTACAACCATAATATTCTTTTTTATTGATTAGGTAGTGGAACTTTTTGGTTTTGTTGACTTTGGCCTTTGTCTATGTGCTGGGAGAATTTGTAATATCTGAGGTTAACTTTTTGTTGTTGTTGTAATGTATATACACTGTCATGTTACTTCTTGTAACATGGCGTATAGCTTTTGCTGAATAAAATGTCTTTTTTTTTTAAAAAAAATATATTTTAAAAATTTTAGAAGAATTAAATATATTTTACTCATGAATTTTAATTTATGGAATTATAAAAATATCATTTTAGTCTTTAAGAATACCAAGCTTAAGGTTAAAAGTTTAGAGTTCATATATAGATAGTTTTACTTTTATACAGTTAATCATAAACCCAAAATGGTAAGGCCCTAAGGATACAAAATGTTAGTGTTATTAAAATTGACCTTATTATTGATCAAGTCGATGCAATGGATTAATATATCAGTAGTCAAATTGATGGGGTAACTAGTTAACTTAGTTGACAAAATATATATTAAAAAGTTATAAAAATATAATATTAACATAATTTGATTTATTCATACTCAAAATTTAAGTTCAATCAATGACTTTTTTCTCATACTTTTCCTTCTCTTCAGAGTATGATTAATCTCTTTCGATGAGGATTCATCACCCATCTTTGTGATTAATTTAATTTTCAATTTATATTTGATAAATTTCTTTTTAGGTTTGATTTTATTGATTTTGTTTTTTTATTAGGGTTCTGTTGCATTGCATCAATGAAGAACACTAATTTATTTTCTCTCTTATGAGCAATATTCATGTGCAAAGCTATCATCATGGATTTTGATTAAATTGGTTGATTGCAAATTTTTAGTCTTGTTGTGGTATTTACTAACTATAAGTCATTGACTATGAAATATGTGATATTTATTAAAGTGTTTTTCATTGATTTTGCAATTTGTGCTACAAATGGTTATATTTATTAAACAAATAATTTTTTATATGTAGAAATTTTGAATGTTGATATCATCCATTTCAAAATATAAGATAAGGGTTCATTATAACCCTTATATTAAAAATTGCTACTAATATCATCCATTTCATCCAAGTTCACAACAAAGTGTTGTTCCAAAAAATGTTGTATGTTGTTTCTATTTATTAATTTCCTTCCTAATTAAGACCTAAGTTGTGCATGAGAAAGTATCTTTCCTCTTTTTCTTAGGATAACAAAATTTGTTTTCTCTATAGTACTCAATAATGATTGAAGTAACATCATGTTTAAAAAATTCTTTGTTTGTGTCATTACTTATGTATTTAAGAAATTCTATTCGAATTCATGAACCTCATCCAATAAACTCCTTTTTCTTATCTATTGGATTTTTTTTAATTGATTTTAGCTTTCCCATGCCCTTCTTTTTACTCACTAATTTTGATCTTGCTATATCATTCGGGTCATCATCACAATTAGAAACTATAAAGTTACTTAAATGTTCAGAATCCCCAGTAGCATCTTACCCTTCACCTTTTATATAATCCAAGTCACATTTATTTTTGTCATTCTTAAAGAATCTATCGATAGAGTATACATGATGAGAATTTAACCTTATTCTTCTTTGATGATTTCATAATACTCTAAAAATAAGCCTTCATATGTATCTCAATCTTTGAAATCTACCTTTTCATGTTAAAAAAAAGTTTGAAAGAATAAAATGATGTAAAAAAAAAAGAAAATTGTTTTAAGTCCTAGAGATAGATAAATGTTTCCTACTAAATTCCTAGTTGCCCACCAAGAAAAAATAAAATAAAAATTTGTTAGTTTCCGATGCAAAGTCCTACAACTAGGTTTACATTGAAATCATAGCTAATCATGAAAAAATTTCCATTCAACAGAATGCATTTGTCATCCAACTTTAAAAAACTACACATTAACACTTATAACTATTTTAGTTAAACTTGAAATTCATTAGAACCGACTCTTTCAGACAAAACATGAGATTTTATTTGTTAAATCTCATTTCATGCAAGTGATGAAAATGCAAGAAATAAGTGCAAATTTGGTCCCATTTTTCAAGAAAAAAACATATGATGCTATCATTTTCATTTGTTCCAATAAATCTATTATTTCAATCTATTTTTTTGATCTCATTTGAATTTTGCTATACTTTTTTATATGTAAATGTATTAAATACTATATTAAGTATCTTATATTTCTAATAAAATATGATTATATAAGGAGTGTGCAAAAAAAAAAAAACTAATTTGTTGCTTTGTTTGAAAGGTTTGAATTCACTCAAGTAACAACACATTTGATTATTGACAAATCTTGTGTTTTGCATCATCTTGTAACAAAATTTACACAAAAGTGAGTTTTCTTTATTAATCCAACAATATTCCAGCTTGAAGCAAGAGGCTTCTTCACTATCTTTGTTTACATTCTTCAATTGTTGTGCAAGGTTACTATTGTTTAAGTCTATTAAGCATTGCATTTTTTTATAAATGAATATATGATGATCTGTTTGATATCACTAAATTATTTTATAACTGGAATCTATGTGTGTTTTTGTTTTGTTTTAATCTACATAATTAGTTTTTAATTAATTGTGAAGCACATCTAAAATTAATTTGGCTTGTTAAACATAATTTATTATTTATTATTTATTAATTGCCTAGTGATGATACATCTAGTACGGATTTCCAACAAGTCATTGTGATATTATTTCCCAAATCTCAAGGCTAAGTGCATCGGTTTACCACACAAAAAGATTGAAATGTAGGAATTATATGTCCATATTTGTCTTGTCAACCTTATTATATGAACAAGCAACATATTGGTGGTTGTCTTATTAATACATGAGCAGAATGTGTTTTATAGTATATGTTAGGAAATGCATATTATTTTCATTTTAGATTGTCTATATACAAGTAAGTTTTTTACATTCTAACTTGTTAAACTTAGTTTCTAATTTGTTGACTTCCATTGAAGCTTAATGATGTTTTTAAAAAGGTCAATAGGTGATTTTAGTGTTTTATAATTTATCACACTTTATAGATTACTTTTATCTTTAGAAAAATTTAATTTACACCTTAGATATTTGTTTTGGTGATTGAAAAAAAATGGTTGATAACATATTTGATTATGTAATTGTTTCGAGAAAAAATAAAAGAGAAGACCGTAAAAAGATAATTAAAATTGTTGTTGCTTGTGTTTTATATGACTATGGGTGTAGTAACATGATATCACAACAATTGTCTTGTTAAGGAACCAACCCACAATTGGGAATTAGAACTGTGTAGTTTCCTTAATCGTCTTTATAGAAGGACAAAAAAAGATTGTATTAAATACCTAAAGCTTAGTAAGAGTGCATTTTATAAACTTTGTATAATTCTACAAGAAAGTGGTTAATTAGTAAGAACAAAAAATGTTCCAATAGTTGAGGCAATGATAATGTTTTTACATATACTTACTCACAAACTTAAGTATAGGGTAATGCAATTTAGTTATTGTCGATCCAAAGAAACAGTAAGTAGACAATTCAATAACATTCTGAGAGTTGAAATGAAAGTGAACAAGGATTATCTAAAGTTCCAGACCTATAATATTGAAGGTTCAAATGCAAACAAATGGAGATGGTCTGAGGTAAGTTAGGCTAGATTAGCTAAGCTAAAATAACATTTTTTAGAAACTAAACATATTAATCAACTTATGTTATTTGTAGAAATGTGTTGGAGTACTTGATGGGACATATTTTCCAGTGACAGTTTCCCTTGAAAATAGGCTAGGTATCATAATAGAAAGGTGATATATCTACAAACATATTAGTAACTTGTGATCCAGGTTTAAAATTTATTTACATGTTACTTGGGTGGGGAAAGGTTCACATGAGATTCTTGAGTGCTACACGATACTTTACGTTGTCAAAATAAACTTGAAATTCCAATGGGTAATATCTATTGGAAATAGTATTTTATTTAACTCATATAATTCAAGCCTATGAATTTTATTTTAAACTATTGTAGGTAAGTACTTTCTCATAGATGCAGGGTATACCAATGGTCCAAGATATTTAGCACTATACTGAAGAACTAAATATCAATGCATGCTGTGTTACACAATGGTCGAGATTTTTAGCACTATATTTTTAACTTAATGGCTCTTTCTAATGGTACTACATGCCCAATTTGTTAGTCTGAACCGGAAACAATGACTTATTTGCTCTTCTGCTGTAAATCGATGTTCCTTAGTGTTAGAAATATTTATGCCAATTGCTTGAAATTCATAAATCATGGAGCAATAGGACAAGACACATTCAGAATAATCTAGTTGTCTATTATGTGGAATATCTTACTAGTTAGAAACTCTTTAGTGTTCAAAGAGATTCCTTTATGTGTAGAAATGTTTGGCAAGACTATTTGTGAAGCTCGTGATTATAGATAAAGGGATACTTCAAAAAGTCATTAGTTTCCTTCTATGAATGATATGTTAAACTTGAATATTACTTTAATAAGTTGAGATAGATTATTTGATCCCAATTTTTGCTATACTACTATACTTGGGTCAAAGGGTGGGGAAGTTGGTTGTATTGTGGAAATTGTTATTCTGTTTTGCTATATAACTATTGATGCTTTCTAGTCATTACTTATGACTAGGGGGTATCAGTATCTACTTAATAACAAATCCTTTACCTGTTAAAAAAAACAAAGGAGAAAGATTGCAAAAAAAGATGGAATTTTCAATGCAAATGATGACTTATTCCAAAAATTATTTGACCTTGTGTCAATCCAACTCTACAATGTGTATGTGTATTTTTAAAAATAATAATAATTTCTAAACTAAATTAAATATATAATATAAATTCCTAATTATACAAATTTTTACATGAAAAGAAGAAATCAAAAGCTTAAATGAAGAAAAATTAAAATAATTTCTCTCATATTCCATATAAAATTAAATTAAGTACATAAAGCAATTATAATTTCTCTATGAAGAAACTAATAAAAAATCTGCCATGAAACTTCGTGTTATTGTTTTAGTTTTGTTTGTTGCACTTGCATGACAAGTGTTTGATAGAATATTTGACTACGACACTATCAACTTAGGTGAACTATGAATATAGTTACTTACATGAGAATAGTAAAATTCTTTATTTTAAAGAGATATTTATTTTACACAAATTCTAAGGTGAACTACCAACACAGGTGGTCTGCGGATTATTATTAGCCATTAATTAGATTCATCATAGATGCAAAATTAGATTACAGATCTTTCTTCCATTGTTTCTATTAAAATTTTATTTTATGCTTGTTATTCCTTACACTTTGGACACTCTCCACACCTTTCTCATGTTACCTCCTATGCCACCACTAACGATATTGCCTCCTCTCATGACATTGAAATTTTCTTAATTTCACTTTTTGTCTGTATGAAAATCAAACACGTTCACTTTATCTCTTTGAAAATCAAAACCTAATTCTCATTCAACCAAAATTGTACAATTGTAGATCTATTTCATTCTCCAAAAGACATCATAATTACCAAATTTAACATTAAATATTAGTTTTTTTATTTCTTTCTCGATACATACATATATAATGATCTAATTATAAATTCATCGGTATCCATCAATTACCTCAAAACCAATCAAAATGGTAAATTTGATTTAAAAACAATGTTTTGTTTGAAAACCTAAACGATGTTATTTTCAAAATTTAAAATTAAAATGAATTTTTATTTTTATGTTTTAAAATTAAAAGCTAAAAATCCCAATATGGCCAGAGTAATTAAAATTAGAAACTAAAATGCTTTTAATATGAAAAGCATAGAATTAAATATAATTAAAGTTAATAGAATATTATTAAAAAATTCACCAATCATATCCAAATTAAATTAAATATGAATCACAAAAGGAAGACGGTGCAAATTAAAAATAAGTATTTTCTCAAAACAAGTCATCACCTGCGAAATACAAATGCAAATAATATAAAAGCTTAAATAAAATAGTAACAAATGACACAACTTTTCTCATGGTTGAAATTCTTCGATTCAATTTTGTGGTTGAAATGCTGAATATGCCTTTAATGAAGCAGCGTCAAAATAAACCCTATAGAGTGGCTCGTCTTGTTCACACTTCAATGAATCTCCACCGTCCGCACTCTACAATTTTTGTTTTATTATGATTGATGATTCTTTCACTAAATTAAGGTCATATTATTATAACACTGGATATGCTACTTATTTTTATATATATAAATAAAAAAAGGTTTTGATTAAATGAATGTATAATTTTTTCTTATATATACTGTAAACACAGATAGTCAGTGTCGGTGGAGGTTGATCTGTGTCATTATAGGTTTTCATTCCCACCTTAGACTCTTGTACCCGGGTAATACTTAGTTTCCCTTTATATGTTAAGATATAAGACTTTTTATAAAAAAATCATTTAATATGTTTTGATGTAATAAGAATTTA
The DNA here is from genome assembly GCA_037954015.1 of Psophocarpus tetragonolobus. Taxonomy (NCBI): domain Eukaryota; kingdom Viridiplantae; phylum Streptophyta; class Magnoliopsida; order Fabales; family Fabaceae; genus Psophocarpus; species Psophocarpus tetragonolobus. Next base: position 35,113,933 of record CM075694.1, read on the forward strand.
AAAGGTTATACAAAGAGAGTATAAAACAATTTTACATTATTATTTAACTAAATTTACTATTTCTATGATTTATAAAATTAATAAATTTATCATAAATAATATTCTAAGAAAATGGGAGGATTGAGCCTTCAAACCACTGGCCAAGTCAATCTTGCTCTCCTTTCAAAAGCTGGCTTGCAGCTGGTTAGCATGATAAAGCCACATGGGTTAAGATTGGCACAATGGTGAGCCAAAATACTCTGTGGCATCTAGGTAATGGGAGACATACTCAAGTTTGGGTTGATAATTAGGTACTGGAACGATGTCCCTTAATCAATTGGTGTACAAATATTTCATATATTAATATCAATTATAAAGCGTGTTTCTTTGTAACCTCAGATGGATCTTGGGATGTCCTAAACTTGCATCCATTTTTCCAGTTGATGTAGTTAAAGATATTCAGGATATTGCACACCCTAGAGGTGACTTTCTGAAGTATCCTCCTGTTGGGTAGAGGAAGCAAATGGTATCTTTTTAACTAAACTTGCTTATGAAAGTGTTCTTCACCAGAACCTCGTAACCCATAACCTTATTTTCAAAAGGTTGTGGAAGTGGGATGGTCCTAAGTGTATTCGTGTGCTTCTTTGAAAGGTGGCAAATGACATCCTTCCCACTAATGATTTGAGGGCTGGTAGGCATATGACTTCAAACTCTACTTGTCCTCTTTATGGTCAGCATCAAGAGATGATAATGCATGCTCTTCAAAATTGTTATCACACCAATAAGGGGTGGAGGAAGTTTAATGCGTCTAACATAACACATTTCACTAGTGAAAACAACAGCAAGTTGTGGCTTTTGCTTAATCTCCAATCCAACTATAATCATGGGGTTTTTTGGTAGCGGATCTTTGGTGTGGTGCTTGACTGGTGGAGAAGAAATGAGCTAATATTCCAAGGTAGATGGAAATCCGAGAACCAGGTTATGCATTCTAAAAGATAACAAAGGTTAATATGTTGACTTTGGAAGACAATATGCTAGGTGACCCTTGAAAATAAATTGTGCAGCTATTATTAGCCCTTGCAGGAAAGTGGTTGTGGACGGTGTTGTATGCGACCACAAAGGCCATTTTCTCCTAGGTTTCTTTCACAAGATTCATTTTGGTGATGTTGACAAGGCTAAAATTTTGGTGATGTTGACAAGGCTAAAATTTTGGTTGTTGCTCAAACCCTTTCAATAGCATATGACCATGGCTTTCGAAATCTGGTTTGAATCTGACTCCTTCAACACCATTAAGTTGTTGGATGAAAGGTGTAATATGTTTTGTTTCACACAGTGGACCACATTTTCAGGAGAAGTAGAAAGGCAATGGCCTGCAAGTTCATCTATGCCCCTCCGCAGGAAACATGTTGACTGATGGATTTGCTAAATTAGGTGTTTCCTTGGACCAAGAGTAATCTTGTAGTTTTGTTTTGTTGCTGTTCCAAACTCCGTGATGAGTGTCTACTAGTAAGTATGATCTGAATTGTATTATTGTTACTTCTTAATTTGTTTTCATTGGACTCTACTCATATATTCTAAAAAAAAATATTTTAAACTGGGGTGCAATAAATATATATTTAGTAAAATATTTTTTTTTCTAAACACTAGTCTCTATGATTTTTTTACAATAATCTTTTCTAAAATAATATGTTAATAAAACCTTTAATTATGATTAATTTGATAAATAAAATTTAGAAGAATTAGATTTCATAAATTTATCATGACTAAGGCAGGTCTTCTGATAAAGTTTTGGGCTGATAAAATTACATAATAGCCCATAGTCATTAATCGATAAATATTAAAAATAGGGATGTTTTATAATTTTAGTTTATTTTTTATTTTTTTACTTTTTATTTTTTTGTTATTTTTTTGTTATGTATATTTTATTTTCTCTTTTATATTTTATTCAATATTAAAATTATTATTTAAGAATATTTTAAATTCAAAATTTAATATTTTATTTTATTTTTGTTATGTTTTTATTTGTATTTTTCAAACATTAAAATTCTTATTAAGCATATTATTAAATTCAAAATTATGTTTTCAATATATTTTAAGGTAGTATAAAATAATTTCAAATTACTTTAAAAACAACTAAAATTAATTTTTTAATTTTATATTTTTCTACAATATTAAAATTATTTTTTATTATAATCATATTTAAAATTAATTTATTAATTTTTTTTCCTTTCATTTTTTTATTTTTATTCAATTTTATTTTTTTGTTTTTCAATTTCAATTATCTTTTTCTTCTTATTTCCCTTTTCTTTTTTTGTTTTTAATTTTTTTATTTTCATTTTTTTTCTTCTTCGATTTTTTTTTCTCTTTTTTTCGTTTTTTAATTTTCAATATTTATTATTTTTTCATTTACCTTTTATATTATTTAATTTTATTTATTTATCTGTCTTTATTCTTTTTATGTTTTTATATTTCTATATTTTTATATTTTATATTTATCACACGTATTTTAATATCTATAAAATAATTTTAAATTTTTATATATTAGATATGTGAAAATTATTTTATTAAAAATATTTTAATATTTTACAATATGATTTTAAATTTTATTTTTATTTTTTATTATGCCACTTTTCAATTTTTCAATATAATTCAACTAAATGCATATAAATAGTTTGTTATATTTTTTATTATTTATATTTTATTTAATATTAACATTATTATTTAATAATATTTTATATTCATAATTAAATATTTTATTTTTTATTTTTTTATTTTATATTTTTTATACATTAAAATTATTATTTAAGAATATTATTAAGTTCAAAATTAATTTATATATATATATATATATATTTAATATAGTATTAAATAATTTTAAATTAATTTAAGAAAACTTAAATTAATTTTTTAATTTGATATTTTTTCTACAATATTAAAATTAATTTTTAAGAATATTTTTTATTTAAAAATAATTTATTAAATATATTAAAAAAATTTGTCTTTTCATTTTTTATTTTTATTTCAATTTAATTTTTTAAATTTTCAATTATTTTCTTTCTTCTTCTTCTTTCTCTTTTTCTCTTTTTCTTTTTTCATGTTTTTATTTTCAATTTTTTCTTTCTTCTTTTTTTAATATTTCTCTTTATTTTTATTTTTATTTTTTTTAATTTTAATTATTTATTATTTTTTCATTTACCTCTTTATTTTATTTAATTTTATTTATCATCCCTCTTTATTCTTTTTTTTTTTTATGTTTTCATTGTTTGTATATGATGTGAGAAAGTACTGGAGTACAGTAACATTAAATAACAATATAAAAATCATTCTTTTTCAGAAACTGTGTATTTGACAAAGAAATAATCATTTATGAGTTTAATTAATTTTTAAAGGTAATTTAAATTAGATTTTAATTGGTATACACTTTTAGTGTAAAATATTTTTATATTGATATTCAATCATGACTTTTTATTTATGTGACTTTTTAAAATAGTAATGATTAAAGTCAACAAATTTATTATTAATAAAGGGTTATATTAATTAAACTCTTTAAATTAATTGAGAAGATTCAAGTTCTATAATTAATAAAAATAAAAATAAAATTGATGTGAATTCTAAAATCAAAATAAAGATAACAAATTCAAATAATATAAAATTTAAGATAAGAAAAATCGTAACGAATAAAAATAGGCATATTTTTTAGATTTGATATATTTGGAAAATAGGAAATATTTGATTAAATAAAAAAAAATATAATTCAAAAATTTGAAATTCAAATTTTATAAAACTTTCAGGTAGGGATGACAAAAATACCCATACCCATGGGTACTCGTCCTGATTTTGACAGGTATTTCCACCTTGCTTTGACCGGATATGGATATGTGTATCTGATATGTTAAACCGGGGTACGATTATTGGTATGAACTACCTGAACTCGTACCTACTCATTATAATTTTAATAATTATATAATAAGTTTAAATTTATATATTTAATTAAAAATTTTAATTCTTAAACTTTAATTTATAATTTCTTATTATTAATTTTCTTTATATATTTTTTAAATTAAAATATAATTAATAACTTAATATATATAATTTATTTAATAATAAATAAGTAAATTTAAATTATAAAATATAATATAATGGGTACCCGCAGATATACTCGAACCCGAAAATACCTGACGGGGACGGGGATGGAGATTAAAATTTCATATCTGCTCTTTTTATACCGAACCCACCCCGTATTTTTGTGGAGACAAGGAGGGTCAAACCTGCACCTACCCCATTGTCATCCCTACTTTCTGGGTTGAGGGGTATCACACCATGAGTGGGTTCAATTTTAATTATTTTTTATGATATTATTGATCCTCTTTCAAGGTATGAAGAGTATCTAATTGAATTAACCTTTAATTCTGTTGTAGGAACTATATTCAATTAAACACATTAAGTTCTTTGCTAAGTTATTGAGTTCTCGAAGGATTAAATATACTTTTTGAATTCCTTATCTAGGGTTCAAATAATTAAGTTTTTTATCCTTCTCTAATTATCTGTTACTATAAACATGGTGATGAAGCGTATTGTCTATCTAGGTAGAGAAGAAATTCAGAGAAACCACTAAAAACAACAGAATACTTAAGTATTCATCAATAGAGTCATAGATAAAACCACAATACTAAACTAAAAATAATATAGTTTAATAAAAAATTTTATACTATTTCCATATTAAATGAATTAAATAACTTATATTTATACACGCTACTGTGATGGTTACAATATAAAAAGAACAGATTATCTACCAATAAAATTCTTCCCTCAACAATAAAATTCAAACTCACGTCTTTGTAGGATAACAATTATATCTTACCAACTAAACCGATTAAGCTGTTAAGAATAATGTTTTTGTATTTAGATTATTAATTACAGGATAAAATCTTTAACTTTATTTGATTATTTATTCTTCTGCTAATGAATGGTATTTGATTATTTATTCTTCTGCTAATGTTTTTGTATTTAGATTATTAATTACAGGATAAAATCTTTAACTTTATTTGATTATTTATTCTTCTGCTAATGAATGGTTTTAAGGTGCAAGTTAAAGAATATCAATTTCTTTGTTAAATACTTTTAATCACTTAAAAAAATTAAATATTTATATTTTTATATAACAAATATCCTTTACTTCTATTTCCGGTATCTTAGAATACCAATTAATACTTTCCTTATTTATTGGGGCTGGAATTCTAGTTAGTTTGACATTATTGTCCCATATGCTATCAACAATATTCATTCATATACTTATTTATGTACTTAAAGGATTAGCAACTACGTGAAACCTTTAAAACATTAGAACTTAGGAACAAATGAAGTTAAGTGCTAACTTAAAATCAGAACTTAGAGGCTTTAGCAACAGAGTACAAGGATTTTTTCCCGTGACAGTGACAATTTATATATGTGCCTAACATTAATTTACACAATATATAATAAGAATCAAAGTGGGTTCACGTTGAATTTCTGGAGAGTAGTCTTTACTCCACCCCCAATCAGTCATTTATGACCAGCCTTCAATCAATTTCTTCTTTTCATACCACCTTCTACACTTATCAAGTTTTAGGATTTGCATCTTTATATCTCTAATCAACCCTTTTTTTCCACACACCAATTCTTAGTAGGATCGTTCCAATATTTGCAACATACTTGTGATGGAAAAATCCCTTCTCTTTGTCTTTTTCTTCATATTTAGCGTTGGTTTCTTGGAGGCTCAAAAGACTCCAGCAGTTTATGTGTTTGGAGACTCACTTGTTGATGTTGGCAACAATAATTACTTGGCTTTCTCCATTCAAAAAGCACTTCTTCCTCATTATGGCATTGATTTTCCAACTAAGAAACCCACAGGGAGATTTAGCAATGGCAAGAATGCTGCAGATTTAATTGGTAAGTTATTCAAAATTGACTCTACTGGTTCTTCAAACTTCAGTATAATAAGTTGTTTACTTTACTGTAGGTAAGTACCTTTCAAGATGATAATCTTAATTATATGATCATTGTTGGTCCTTTGCTATAATCTCATCATTACTATATTTCAATATTAAACTTTGAAAATATCATCACCTTCCTTTTTAAATAGCAACTTAAAAGTGAGATGTTTTTAATTATATCCTCCTATGAATTCTTAGTATTTTATATATTTAAGTTGTAAAGTGTCTGCATTTTTCTCTTTTACTACATGTTTAATATGTTACAAGTTTTATTATAATTAGGAAGCTTTAATTGGCTAGAATTTTGCTGTGGAATTAAATATTTGCCATGGACTAAAATTTGTGAGCAAACACTTTAATCAATATTCCTTTTTTTTTCTGCTATGTTTAAGAAAATCATGGTTGATCGAATGGCTACTAAAAGGCATAAACTGATACGTGGGAGTCACAAGCTAGCACGTTTTGTCGTGTATTGACTTCAGAGAAGATTATATAATTTAATATATGCTTTATTATGATATGGAGGCAAAAGGAAAACAGAATTTTGTTTATAAAAAGGTGGGAAAGAAAAGATTGACATATTTTCTTTTTTATTATGGGAGACAAGAGGTTAGGGGCAAAGAAAACTTGTGTTGTACATAAAGGGCCAAAAGTTAATGCCATTGACTTCTTTTTTTATTGAGATATGCATTTTGATAACAATAATACAGAAGAATTATAAATTGTGTATTGCTAATATTTGCATCAAATGAATGGCTGGTTGCAGCTGAAAAATTGGGCCTACCCACTTCACCACCTTATCTCTCCCTAGTATCTAAGATCCACAACAACAACAAGAATGTATCTTTCTTGGATGGTATTAACTTTGCCTCCGGAGGTGCTGGAATTTTTAATAGCACAGATAAAGGTTTTGTAAGTGCAGCTCTAATTTTTTCTTTTCTTTCTCAATTTTTAGTTTTTATCCATCATGTTGGTCTCATACAATATATAATTTCTCTTTATTATTCATCCAAATAATTAATAAATAGCATATCAATCAAGCTTATCAAATTTGAGACTTTAGGTAGACTCCTAAAAATTCGATAAACTCGATTAAGAGAGTTGTAAGGTTTTATTTTAAATAAAAATGATAAAAATGTTTATAAATAAATATATTAAACATTTCAACAACATAATAATTCAAAATAATAAATCATACATTTCACAATACTTAAATAATTAAATTTAACAATGCATCGTTAGCATATAATAAATTGCAAATATGATAATAATGGTAAAATACTAATGTTTGGTATTTTAAAAAAATAAAGGTTTTATATTTTTACAGAGGATTCAATTTAAAAATTACGCACTAAATAAAATTATGTTAACTTTAAATACATACAAAACAACTCAATTTGTTAGCTTAATAGTTCGGTAGAGAGTTTTCAGAATTTATATAGAATTTACTAAGTTTATCCGGACTTTATTAAAAGAGAGTTTACATATAAGGATAAATGGACTTTAATACTCATAACACTTAAAGAGTTAAGTAAAAAAATAGTTTGATAACCATTATATCAATTATTATGTTGCTAACATATTCACCAAGAAAAAAAACAAAATTAAAAAGCAAAATGAGCCTAAGAATGTGCCAAAAAACTAAAAATGATTAATAAGAAAATGTTCCCACAACCGAGTTATCCCTTCTGTATGGCATTTGTTGCAGAGGCAATCAATACCTTTGCCAAAGCAAGTGGACTACTACTCATACGTGCATGAACAATTGACACGACAAATTGGAGCATGTACTCTTGAGAAACACCTCTCAAAGTCCATATTCGTTGTGGTGATTGGTGGCAACGATATCTTTGGTTACTTTGACTCAAAGGATCTTCAAAAGCAAAACACCCCTCAGCAGTACGTGGATTCAATGGCTTCTGCATTGAAAGTTGAATTACAGGTAAATGCAATCGTTGTAAATAGTAAACAACTACTTAGATTGTGATTGGGGGGACTTGAAGACCTTATGAGGCGGTTTATAATAACTACTCACTTACCCTACTTAGCTAACTAAACTTGACCTTGATAGCTACTGAACTTAGATTGGATAATTCGATTGTGTTTCCAATATTGATTTTTTATGAAATTTATTCTAATTAAAATGGACTGTTTTTTATAGTTGGGGATAAAAGATAGTGTTGAGGAGTTTAAAACAATTAAATCAACTGAAGTAATCTGAATTAGAGTTAGAATTGATTTTCAAAGGAAAGTAATTTATATTTGAATATTTTTATTCTAAAATCAAGTTAATAATAAAACTTAATACTTTTGGGTTTTTGTTAAATGTTTAAATGGTTGAGTCCTTTTATATAATGTCTCGTGCATTAATTTTTTTTCTTACAAAAGTATTCTTCATTAAAGACTTATTTCAGTAACTAGCTGGGTGAATAAAAAGAGTCTTATTTTATTTCTTAAAATTCAAAGGCTTTTTAGAACATTAAATTGAGATAGTTTTGAAAAAATAAATATATATTTAAGATATCTTTATTATTTTAATTAAAAAATCAATTTTTTAAAGCTTTGTGAATTAATTGTTTACTCCTCAGTGTCTATTTAATTATAAGACCCAATTAAGATTAAGGAAATTGGTTGGTTAGTTGATTGCAATCATGTGAAAAACTTGTTGTAAAAAAATGAGAGAATTTAAACAAGAATTGTATGATTAAATTTAATAGTGCATGATTTATTTAATAAGTTGACGTCTTATTAAAAATAATATGGTTAGATTTAATAGTAATTATGAGATTAAGTTTAATAATACTAATTGTATTATTTATTAAAAAGTAAGAAGATATATGTATCACCTTATATTTAATCCTCTCATTTCTTGAAGTTTATTTGTCACATGATGGGATATAGATATATATTCTAAACTACCATAGTCTTTGATATATACTCTTTTTTTCCTAATTATTTGTTGCTATAACCTTTTGATTAATTAGAGATATTTAAGTCTAAAAATAATTAATATAAAAGACATTATAAATTTGATTTTACAAAAATCAATAAACACACCTTTTATTTTAGATCTTATAAATAAGATATATATATATATATATATATATATATATATATATATATATATATATATATATATATAAAATCATCTAGTAAGGACATGTATAAAACTTTTGACTAATATAAAAAATATTTAAAGTTACTTCAATTCAAAATTAATTTTAAACACAATCAAAGTTAATCTTTAACACGCGAAACCAAACATCTGAATACTAGCTTAATATTTTCAATGTAATTTTAGATAATCTAGACATGGATCAAAGATGTACTTTCTATTACTACTTCTATGGTCAATATTATAAGCTTAGAAGGGTGAAAACTCAAAACTTGTGCTATTATTTTCATTTTTTGGACAACATTTTTGACAGAGATTATACAACAATGGTGCAAAGAAATTTGAGATTGCTGGTGTTGGTGCAATTGGGTGCTGCCCAGCTTACAGGCTGAAGAACAAAACAGAATGCGTTTCTGAAGCCAATTATTTGTCCATTAAATATAATGAAGCTCTTCAATCCATGTTAAAAAAATGGCAATTGGAGAAGAAGGACATAAGTTACTCCTACTTTGATACTTATGCTGCCATCCAAGACCTTGTTCACAATCCAACTTCTTACGGTATTAACATATTGGCCTATATGTCATTACATATCACTATAATAACCTTAGACATTGGGAGTTAGGACACTATAACACACACAAACAACTTGTTTAATATAACGTGTTTAAAATACTTGATAAAAAATAGGTCTAATATGCAAATAAGACAGATTTTAGGTTTAATTCATTCCATTTTATTTAGATGGTTTTTGTCCTTATAAATTTTTAAAGTTATGAAAATAGTTTTCATTACAACAATTTACTAATAAGAGTGACATGCATTTAAACATGCCAAATAGCATATCATTATAGAGTGGTTGAGGAACTATGATGGAGACTATTTTTAAAAAAATAAATGTCACACGACATGTCATCTTCAAGTAGTTAGTGAGTAGTAAATGGTGACAAGAAATATCTATAAAAAATCATTTTTGAGGGAAAATTGACAAGAATTTAAAGGAAATATTTTTTTTTCATATTTAGAATGACTAATAAAATCATATTTAAAGTTAAAAAGTTATAATTAGTTTACAAAACATGTAATTAAAACTAATCCTTACTGTTATTTCACGTGTCTAATATTTTGTAGTTTTATAACATGTTTGAAAAAGCTTTTAATTTATATTATAATATGTTTTTTTTTAGATTAATTACAAGCTGTTTTTAAAAATAAATTGGTATGTTTAAGAATTTACCTTAAATTTAGAAAAACAAATTCTTTTCAGAAATAAGTTTTTTTTTTTAGATTTGAGAAATAAATTATTTTTAAGAAGTTGAAAATTTGTAACTTATGATTACTTTTTAATACTTTATTTTCATATCTTTTAATTTATAAAAAATAATTTTTTGTTATATCCCAATAAAATTAATTATTTTTAAATCATTTTTTCAAATAAATATATCAAATTAAAATTGATTATGATTATAATAGATTATAAAATAATCCATATACACATAATTGATTTTTTTTTTCAATTTTTTACGCAGTTAAAGAATATAAGTTGGTGTGATTAAATGAGGAGAAACAGATTTAAAAGAAATTTATATCCCTTTTGCAGGATTTGCTAATGTGAAAGCTGCTTGTTGTGGAATTGGTGAGTTGAATGCCCAAATTCCATGCCTTCCAATTTCAGACATTTGTTCCAACAGACAGGACCATATTTTCTGGGATGCAGTCCATCCTACAGAGGCAGCTGCTCGCATTTTTGTGGATGAAATTTATCATGGACCTTCAAAATACATATCTCCTATTAACATGGAACAACTAGTGGCCATCTGAATTGCAAAATCAGCTGTCCTTTGTGATGTACTCTTTTTGTGTGTGTCTGTGGGGTTACTTTTGTGAAGCAACAATAGTATTGACTATTTTATTATGGTAGAAAAATCAGATTAAACATTTGGGTTAATCCAAGAGTATCAAAGAGTGAGTTTATGGACATTTAGCTTAAGTGATTTATTTATCTAAAAATGTCTTGTTTTATATTCTACCTTACTTATATAACTCTGAATCATTGAAATAGGACTTGTTTTCTAAAAGTGAAAGGAGAGAGGAGCCTTAAATGGATGTATTACACCAAAGACTACTTATAATTATATATACTATTAGAATGTTATGATTCACAAATTCAGTTCTATGATTTGAAACAATTTAGCTACTTACCAATTTTCTTAAGGTAATATTTAAACACGTAAAGAGACAGCACTAGGAAAGTATCAAAATGACAAAGTAACCCATGACCAACCACACAGCATCTTGTTATGCCTGATATTGCAGAATTTAGACTTATTTCAGCAATCTCAAATCTTCCAAATGGAAAATTGTTGATAATTTCCATATAATTGTTAATTGGTAATTCTCCTTCATTACCAACATTGCATATATCATGAGTGCCATCGTGGCTGGTAGTAGGTCTGTTTGTCATAGGAAAAGTCCAGTGTAGCTGAAAAATTAAAAATTATTTTCAGTCCAAGTTACTTAATTTTCTTTTTACTTAATGCAGTACCTTGTTTTTCTCTTGAAGGGTCCGGTGTGACCCATTGGGTCTATTTGTATCTCTCTTATATTGTCCCTTCTCTGTATAGAGAAGGCATGAATGAAAAAGCATTTTTCTTTCAATAATTTCCCGATATTCATAGCTTAGCATTTATCCTCTCCATTACTCTATTCCTCTAGTAATTGTCTAACATTGGTGCTTTCATTATCAATCTAAATGTCTCCTTGAATTGAAAACAAGGATGTGAGTGATGCTCTCGTGGATATCACTAACAAATTAGTTGCGTTACAAACACAATTGGATGAACAACAAAAACATAGAACCAACAATTCCAAAAAGCTATTGAGTCACATCAGGATGCCCTGCAATCCTCCATTTCACTACTCCAGGAAAAATTCATAGATTTGGTATTTCCCCATACTCCATTTTCCATTCCTTTTTCTCCTATTTCATCTACTGCTACCTTTGATCCTTGCGTGAGTTACTCCACTCATTTTGAACCAACCCCCACATTTGTTACAACTCCCAATGTAACAATCCCGTTTTATCCTCCACCCTCCCCCCCCCCACCTAAACACCTACCATTAACTGTGAAAACCCCCAATTTAGACCTTAAGGGTTTTTATGGTTTTGCAGCCTTAGAATGGTTATTCAAGGTTGAACACTTCTTTTCCTAATATCAAGTTCCTTTAGAGAATCACATTCACATGATTGGCTTTTATATGCGAGGTGATGCCTTGAGTTGGTATCCGTGGATGTCACAGACTCAACACTTTTCAAATTGAGGCTCTTTTAGCTGGGCTCTAGAACTATATTTTGACCCTAGCACATTTGCAAATTATGAAGCTAAATTGTTCAAACTAAGGAAAATCGTATAAGTGGCAAGAATATCAAACCAAGTTCAAAAAATTGTGCAATCGAGTTGTGGGACTCATCAATGAATCCATCCTTAATTGTTTTCTTTCAGGCCTTAACCTGAAATTAAACGAGAGCTTACTATCCTGCACCCTTATTCAATTTCCCAAGCAATAGGATTGGTCAAACTTATTGAAGACAAAATCCTTTATAGTAACCTCAAATCGTTCCATTCTACTACCCCAACCAACACCACATATATTCACCCTTCCCACACCCCATCTACCAGTTCACCTTCCCACCCACAAAACCTACCCATTAAAAAGATCACTTTAGCCCATATGCATGAGTATAAAGCTCAGGGCCTTTGTTATTACTGTGATGAAAAATTTGTTGTTGGTCACAAATATGCAAAAGGACATTTTCTCCTACTCCTAAAAGAAGACCTTGAGTTACCTAATCCTCTTCAACCTCTTGACCCTTCTCAAGACACCATTCACTTCCAATTATCCCCAAGCTTTGTTGGGCCAACCCTTTTCTAAAGCCCTTAAATTCACAGGACATATTGTGGGGTTGTAGGTCTTAGTTCTCCTTGATACAGGTAGCTCCCACAACATATTATAGCCACACATTGTTACCCATTTAGGTCTTGTAGTTGACCCTAAACCTAATCTTAAGGTTATTGTAGGCAATGGAGAACACTTATCTTGTACTGCATTTTGTTCTTATGTGTTTCTATCTCTACAAGGGCACCAATTCACCATACCATCCTATCTGTTTCCAATAGAAGAGATTGACATTGTTTTAGGCTTAAAGTGGTTATCTACCTTAGAGCCTATTTATGCTAACTTCTTCGTTCCCAGTTTCTCCTTCACCCATAATGATACTTCTATTACCCCCGTTGGTTCCCCCACCAATGCCCACACTCACTCATCTTACAACCAACTCTACCACTCTTTACACACAAACTCCATAGCTTCTTTTTATATACTCACCCTTCAAGATTCTACACCCCTACACACTACTCCACTACTTGCCCAAACAACCCCCCTTTTCCAATACTTACCATTACAATTCCAAAACCTACTAAACCAATACACTCAATTCTTCCAGAAACCTCATAGCCTCCCACTAACCCTTTTCCATGACCATCACATCCCTTTGCCCCATAATTCCACCCTAGTCAATATAAAACCTTACTGCTACCCTCACTCCCCAAAAAGAAGCAATGACAACAATTATCAAAGAGATGTTGGATGATGGGATCATTGTACCCAGTAACAACCTTTTCTCCTCCCCAATTCTACTTGTTAAAAAAAATATAGAACATGCTTTTTTGTATGGACTATTGAGCATTAAATTAGATTACAATTAAAGATCGTTTCCCTATCCCAACTGTGGATGAGTTACTAGATGAATTAGGTCTGTTAGGATATTTACTAAGCTAGACCTAAGATCAGGATACCATCAAATCAAACTACACTCATCGGCACTCACAAAAAAGCCTTTAGAACATGTGATGACCATTATGAGTTCTTGGTTATGCCTTTTGGGCTTACCAACACTCCTTCTACATTTCAGGCGGCCGTGAATTATTTAATCAAGCCTTATTTACAATAGTTTGTTTTCGCATTTTTTTATGACATCCTTATAGTACTAACATTGATTCACATTTAGTTCACTTACGCATTATACTAGATCTACTGTAATTTAACTTTTTTTTATGCTAAGTTGACTAAATGTGTTTTTGCTGTTACTTCTATTAATTATCTGGGTCATGTTATTTCTAATGGTTATGTTAATCCTGATTAAAAAAAGATTAATATTCTCCTAAGTTGGTTAGAGTCACATTCTCTCACAACTTTATGTGGTTTTTTAGGACTCATAGGTTTTTACTGCCGGTTCAGTAAAAATTATGCCGCACTCGCCACTCCCCTCACTGAGTTGTTAAAAGCAAATAATTTTACATGGAATACAGCAATCATAGAGGCATTTACAACATTGAAACAAAAGGTCACAACGACTCCTCTCTTGGTGTTACCAGATTTTCTCAACTCTTTACCATTGAAACAGATACATCAACTACCTTCATCAGTGTAGTCTTCACATAAAGTAGGCGACCTCTTGCTTACTTTAACAAACAAATGAGCCCTCGTATGCAAGCTACCTTGGCTTATGTTAGAGAAATGTTCAATGTCACCAAATGGATTTTGCTAGTTTCAAGTATAATTTATTTTTTTTATGATTTAACGAAAAAAATTAATTTTTAATTTTTTTATCGGTTTTCCATGAAACTGAACTGAACCAACCCGATTATCATTGGTTTGCTTTGGTTTGGGCCAAGGAAAAATTTCCAGAAAATCAAATCAACCCAACCCAATTAAAACTAATTGGTTTGGTTTTCATTTTCTCCCAAAATCGAACTAACTCAAACCTTGAACATGCCTACTCAAGAAGTGGGCACTAGGCACCAAGATGTAGACTTAGTGTGCTCTCTGTCAGGCAGCATTGGGCATTCCTAGCATGGTTGTTGGGCGCCTAGACGCTGCTACAACACCAATAAGTAGAGGTGTTCAAAACCGAACCAAACAAAAAAAAATCAGCAAATCGAACCAAAAAATTAAAAACTGCAAAAAAACCACTTTGGTTTGGAACAATTTGGTTTTTTTTTTATATTATTTTAGAATCTCGCGTGGTGCAATTTGGTTCGCGGTTTTACATGCATAAACTGAATCGCACCAAACCGAACCATAGCCATGTTTCACATAAGTTAATAATTTAATTAGTAATTACTTACTAATATTATGCACTTGTGTTGTGTATGTGTGAACTATGTGAAGTGTGATATGTGAGGGTAGTGAAGTTGTGTGCTACTAAAACCCTAAGCCAAAATAGAAAGCTTTGAATCTCTCTCACATTCTTCCTTTGTCATGCCAAACAGTTCCTAGGCGTTGCAAAGTTCAAGCTCTTCCTTCTTTGCTCTCTCCATCATTGTTTTGGTCACTTCCAGACTCAATTCATGGATGGGATGGAATCCTCACAACTTCTCATCGATTTCTTCCACTTTTAGGTATATAAAACAAATTTGGTCTGTTTTCCTCTGTAATTTAACTTTTACCTTTTTTTTTTGTCATGGATATGTTTTTTTAGTTAATGTATTTTTTTCCGATTCTGTTGATTTGCACAAGTGAGATTTTAGAAAGAAGTTTTTCATTATTTAATCTTGCAATTGGATTTTCATATATGTGTATTTTGCTTTCTGTTTTGCGAAATTTCAGTTTATTTATCAATCTAACTATTTTTTCATCAATACGTCCCGCTCAAGTAGTATTGTTTTTCTTGAAGAATACAGTTGATCTGTGTAAAAAAAATAAAATTATCTTCTTTTTTTTAAAGTGATGTTTTCTGGAACTACTTGTATCGTAAATTTTGACAATTTTGTGCAATATGAAATTGGGAAGTTTCTAAAGTAGGAAATTTCTAGAGATGATTTATACTGTTGCATATCAGGATTTTACAAGGCAACAGTTATTTATAAGATTGACCTAAAAGTTAAAGTTATTTGAAGGTAGAAGATTGACCTAGGAAATTAGAAAGATTGTATCACATCAACATAAAAAAGTAATTTTATTAAACTAAAAATATCACAAATTTGTCATGTTAACTATGCAATTAGAGTAATTGCAAATCTGCAATAACAGTTGCCACATTGCCATCTTTTGTTTTATTTGTTCTAAGGATACCAATGAAAATTAGTTATGTAATATTCAGGTTATTAAACTTTTCTATAATTTGGTAAATAAATTTTTTTAATGTATTTTTTAAATACTTAATAGTAAAAAAATTAAACCGCGAAACTGAATCAAACCACTAAAGATCGGTTTGGTTTGGTTCGAATTTTTTAATAAATTGAAACCGAACCAAACTGCACCGCACAAATTTGTTTAGTTTGGTTCGAACTAATTTTATACCCTAAACTGCATTGCGAACATCCCTACCAATAAGCTCAAATCCTCTAACATTTCTTCAGTCTTTTTCGAAACCTGTCTCAGAACAAAGAAAAACATGAAAGTGAAGATAAAATATGCATAAATATAAACCTAAAACTAATTTCCTAACTAAATTTAATTTTAAGAGAAGATGGAGGAAAACAAAGTCTTAAATGAGAAGGAATTAGGATAATTGCTCTATTTTACCAATATAAAAATAGGTAATTTAGAAAGTTATCACTTAGTAAATAGGGGTAAAAACATTGTGGTTGAAATGATAACCCTAGGTTTTTTAATCCATTAAATCTCAATCTTAGTACCGAATGTCTATTTGCACTCTACTCTTTGTTTGAATGATAGAACAAGCACGCCTTAAATCTATTGATGTATCTTAAATTGTTCTTTTATTATCAGAATTGGATTAATTGAGAACCACTTCTAGTCCTTCAGGTACAATCTCCAAACTTAGGTTCTTTGTCACTACTGTGTAGGGTAAGTTTGTCTTAAAGTGGTCATATTTTAT
Organism: Psophocarpus tetragonolobus; assembly: GCA_037954015.1. Taxonomy (NCBI): domain Eukaryota; kingdom Viridiplantae; phylum Streptophyta; class Magnoliopsida; order Fabales; family Fabaceae; genus Psophocarpus; species Psophocarpus tetragonolobus. The sequence goes on from CM075694.1 coordinate 35,130,902, forward strand.
CTACCAAGTTTATCGATCGTTCAAATACATCTTAAATTATTTTTTTATTATTTGGAATTAAATTAATTGAGAATCACTTCTGGTCTTTTGGGTACGATGCTCGAACCTAAATCCATTATTACTACTACGTAGGATATATAGAACAGTACGCATCAATAAGAACCAAATTAAGAATGACTAAAGAACGTATTTAATAAGATTTTGCATATAAATTAAAAATCCACGACAAGCACAAGCATTGAGTATCTCACATTTCCCCCTTAATAAAAAAAAAAAAAAACCCTCAAATATTGAGTGTATTAGAAGTAATAGTCGTTTCATAAAATAGAAATGCATTAATAAAGAAGTACATTTTATTTTTTTTATAAAAATATCAGCAGGTGTATCAACGATATCAAGGTAACAATTGTGCAAAGCTAAATACGATTTCATACAAATTATATAATGTTACTTGAGTGTTTGATCTTCAAAGTCTGGCCTAAATATTGTAAAACAAAAAAAGAAAAAAGAATCAAATCTAGTACATTAACACAAAACAAACATCAGCTCCAGTGGTACTTGCCTTACTGTTACATTAACATTTCTCTAGCTTCTTAGTAAAAAAAATTACCTTAATTAACCTTGTCAAATATGAGCATCTATGCCCCCACTTCATCTAGCAGAAAGAACAAATTTCAATGTCAAATTGCTGCCATTGACAACAAGGAATAGAACTTTCTCTGACAATGTGAAATCTATGGCTAGAGGTGAAGCAACCTTGCAAAGGTCAAAACAACAGCAATAACAACTAAAGATGAAAGAGCCACGTGCTTTGCCAAAACATACTTGAAGAGTAATCACTCACCAATTCTTTTTATGCACCAGATATTGAATTCAGTGTCACTGACAACTGACAAATATTGACATACAGTGCTGTAGAGCAGTAGAACCAGTTTCTAGTAGCATAGACTGTGCAACACATAATCAACACAATCTAGATGACTGTGGTGGTTCCCTTGGTTTACAATCAGAATTCATCTTGGATAGTTGCAGAAGATTATGAATATATTAAGGGAAAGATTCCATGGGCAATAAATGTCAACAACAAAATGATAATCAACATACCAGGAATGAACAAGAATGATGTCAGGGTACTGATTGAAGAGAACATGGTGGTGGTGAGGGCAGAGTAGGCATTCAGAGAGCACCATTGAGGTCAAGCAAATGACAATGAAGAATTAAGCACCAAGTATGAAGAAGACTGGCCTGCCAATAGCTGGTAGGTATACAGGATAGTCCTCCCAGAGAATATCAAGTGTGATAAAATTAAGAAAATTGGTGTGTCATGAAAATGTTGATCAAGATGTTTTTCTTCATAGAAACATTTGTCACCGTATCCACACTGCTATTCATTTATGTCTGTATCAAATTTATGTTGCTCTGGATCTCTGTGTATCTTGTTATTGGAATGAAGCCTACACTATCTCAAGCTATGATACTTTTTGTTTTTTCACGAAGGGGATCAATAATGGAACACAAAAAATCAATCAAGGGAATGACCACTTATAAGTTTACATCATATCTTTGCAGGCAGGTCACATAGTAGAATCAAGATAATCGATTGTTTTGATATCCTAGTACCTCTTGAAGATCTTCCGACAAGCCACAGAACTGAAGTCTGTATGGCAAAAAATCAGTAACGTCACTAAACGGCATTTTTCCAAGCCTAAGGACTTGCTTCAAAAACTAGTACAATAGATGAGTGATGAGTTCCTCTACAAGCCCAGCTGCTCAAGAATGACCACGGACTCATGTATAGTGTTTGATTAAGAATTTTTGGATTTTTGCAAACTTCACCAAAGAAGAGAAGCAAACCTATGAATTCAAACTCAATTAACATCGAAAGATGTATCTTTAACAACAAGAACCCTTAGAATACATTTTATTACATATCATTCTCTTCAGAGTATTGGACCTTCAAGGCACAGAAAAGATACTTCAGCAACCTCAGAAAAGCAGGAATAATATGTCCTGGAGTATAACTGTATAAGGTACTCTACCCGTAATTCTTAGCCAACAACATTTGACTCCATAGCAAGGAAAACAAACCAAATATGGAACATCTTCAACTTTACATGCTTTGATATTTGAGTCAACAATGCGAAAGTATAGTGTGCCTTCCTTACGCATAGAATCTCATTCACTTTTATAGCAAGTACAGTTTTGTTACCAAAAATCCATGCAGGAACAAGCTCCGCGCCTAAAGTGATGAAAGCGATGACGATCCCTTACCACAATGTCCCTATCAAATGCTTTGGAGATTAACTTTATAACAGTGTGGCAATCAGTACATATGCGCAAATTTTTCATAACTCTGATTGGAGTGGGTGGAGCAACAGTGATAAGTCCAAAGGCAACTGCAAGTTTCTCACTGTGCAAGAAAAGTGCAGTTTCCTTCTCTTCTTCATCTATATCTAGTGAAACCTCACTTGTTGTTGGTACATAGCCCTCAATCTTTAATTTTGATGCCACTACATCTAACATATGCTCAATATCATTTATTTGTGGGTGCGTCTTATCTCCAGCCAAAAATTCATGAACTATTCCATTTGCTTCAATCATACTACAGCCAGGTGTCTTCACCACCCCATGTTGTGCCATAATTCCCCTAATTTCAAGAACATTTCCCCAATTTCCTTTCAAAGCATATATATTTGACAACAATACATGAAAACCATCATGGTCAGGCTGAAGCTGAATGAGTTTTCTTCCCACCCTCTCTCCCATTTCATTGTTATGGTGTTTTCTACAAGCCCCAAGCAGAGCACCCCAAGTGGCAACATCAGGTGCCATTGGCATACTCTCAATCAGTTCCTCTGCTTCTTTAAGCAAACCTGCACGTCCAAAAAGATCAACCATGCATCCATAATGTTTAATATTAGGCTCAATTTTGTGTTCATGGATCATGGAACTAAAGTAGTGGCGCCCCTCCTTCACTAGGCCCATGTGCCGACAGGCCCCAAGAACTCCCATAAATGTTATCTCATTAGGAAGTGTCCTGCTTTTTTTCATATCCTCAAACAAGTTAAGTGACTGTTCTACCACACCATTCGTTGCCAACCCAAGAATGACAGCATTCCAGGTCGAAACCCCCTTTTCCTCCATTGCATAGAAAACCTCCAAAGCATTTTCCACACACCCACATTTCATATACATATCTATGAGTGTGGTGCTCAGAATAACATTAACCTTTAATTTATTTTTACTTATGTAAGCATGAACCCATTTTCCCAAGTCCAAAGCAGCCAGATGGGTGCAAGCCGAGATGACACTCACTAAAGCTGTGTCGTCTGGCCTAACTCCATGAAGCTGCATTTCTTGGAACAACACCAAAGCCTCCGAGAAACATTCATGCTGAGCATAACCTGATATCATAGCACTCCAAGACACAACATCCTTCTCCGGCATGGAATAAAACAACATCTCAGCCTCTTCAATTGAACCACACCTCAAGTACCCAGAAATCATCGAGTTCCAAGATATCATATCTAATAGAACACCACCATCGTAAAAAATTCTCCTCGCATCCACTATCTCCCGACAACTCGAGTAAAAATGTATCAATGCATTCTTAAGACTAACGTAATCCTCCACTCCAACTTTCACCGTCAACCCATGCACCATCCTCCCCATCTCAACATTCAAAACCCGCGAGCAAGCCGACACAACACTAACCACAACCACCTCATCCACATTCACCCCACTAGCCCTCATCTCCACAAACAAAGCCAACGCCTCCTCACCCATCTCATTCTGCTCATAACAAGAAACCATGGCACTCCACGAAACCATATCCCTCTCCCTCCCTCGAACCTCATAAAAAATCCGCTTGGCCTTGTCCACACACCCCTCCTTCCCAAAAAGCACAATCATAGAATTGGAAGCAATGGTGTTCCTCTCCGGCATTCCCATAAACACACGTTCCGCCTCCTCCACCTCCCCGGCCTGGACATACCCAGCCAAAAGGGTATTCCAAGAGACCAAATCCAACACAGGACTTTCCTCAAACACCTTGCGCGCACTCTCCATGCTCCCACACACAGCATACAAATTAATCAACGTGTTCCGGACGTAGACATCCTCATAAAAACCAAACCCCACAACATGTCGGTGCAGCTGCCGGCCGTCGAATTCCGACACCCGGGCAGCGCAGCACTGGAGGAGGATCGGGTAAGTGTAGTTATCGGGCTTTGCGTGTTGTGCAAGAAAGCGTTTATACAGTGAGAGGGCTTGGTGGGGTGAGTTTTGGAGCTCCAAGTGTGCGCGCATGATGGTGTTCCATGTGAATACGTTGGGATTGTCGAGGTGGTTGAAGATGCGTAGGGAATAGTTGAAGGGAACGAGAGTGGAGTGGGAAGAGAACTTGATTACTCTGCTTGCGGCGTAGGGGTCTCTGATTAGTGCGCTGAGGATCGTTTGGGACAGAATCTGCTTCAATTCTCTCACGCATTCGCATCGCTGCAACAATGTCTCTAACGTCCTCACCTTCATGCTTCAAGTCCCACATCTTCCATGAAACTTGAAACTCAACTCCTCTGATTTTAATTTAACGAAACGCAGTGTTTTGCTTATGAAATCTTGATCGTTAATTATAACCAACGGTAGAGATTCGCTCGACACTCTCCGGCATAAAACACAGACTCACTTCAACTACTTCCCACTCCCCTGTAACTGTAACTATGTTAGCGGCGATTCGGAGAATGACCACAGTGACAGAGCAAACTGCGCGCCTCACCAGATTCTCTCTTCATGCCCCTAAATATGTTGGTTATCTCCCTTAACCTTTTTGTTAATTTTACCTGTTTTAGGTTATGTTGTTGATTTTGGATGAAATTTTCAGTGGAAAATGAAATTGATGGATTATACTAATGTTTCAGGTAGAGGTTGAATTTAGCAATGGTAGAGTGTTCAAGTTATCAGCTGAGTTTCTCAGAATAAGTAGTCCCGCGGTTGATGGAAAGATTAGGTCAATTGGAGGAGAAAAGGTACCATTTTGCAACTTTTGGAATGTTTTTCAGCTTCAGCGTTTAAAAATTATTTGCTGGATTTTTTTCCACCGGATCACATTTAATTGTTGAATTAGCATGTGTTTGAAAAAATTCTTTACCTCATATTTGGGCTTCTGACGATATAAGTACTTGTGCAAGTAATGGATTTGAGACAGCTTAGGAAAATAGCTTATGATGTGTCTTGAGTTATTTTAAGATTATTGCAATCCCTGTTGGATAGTTTTGAAAAAGTTTACAACTTGTGTGAAAATAGATTAATCCTAATTTCTCTTTGATCATATAAACAACTTAGACATAAGTTCTTGCATGGTAAGCACTCGGGTCTTGTTTGGATGAACTTACTCTTCAGCACATATAGACAAAGAAGATGAGAAGATATGTAAATCAAACTTCTTCCAGAAAATAAAATCAACTTATGCAGTTCAGCTTTTATAGAAATTAGAACAGAGAACTTCTATAAAAGTTGAAGTTCATAAGTTTATTTTAACTTTTGAGATATGTTTAATTTATTTTACTTGGTTATGATGTTCTCTTATAAGTGCTTCCAGAAATGTTTATCCAAATAAAGTCTTATTCGATAAGCACTTGATTAACTTACTCACCTAAATGCACCCAGTAACATTGTGCTTTCTAATATCATGGTCTTTAGATTTTGAATTGAATCCTATATATTCCTATCTAATGATACTTCCTTTGTGTCTTTGATAACCAGATGATAACTGGGAGGCGCCATGTGGGAATCATGTCTGCAGAACCGGTGGGAAACTATGGGGTAAGGTATTACTACAAGCTTTGGCATTAGATCTAAAATTCAATGTGAATATTAAATTGCCTGTCTGAACTAGAATGTGATGCACGATTGTTGATTGGGTTGTCCAGGCTCAATTTTGATGACTTGCACAAGACTGGTATTTACTCCTGGGATTATTTCTATCATCTAGGGAGCAACAAGTTCACCCTTATGAGAAATTACATAAAGACGCTGAAGAAATATGGGCTTAGTCGTGATCCTCGTGGAAGGAAATGATGCTCAGTTCAGTTTAATCACCTAAATATAGTTTGTGATTTGGTGGCTGATGTGATTTGTCAACATGGCACTCGGATAGCTTCGTTTGTTGAAAGTGGAACCTGTAACGTTGAAGGTTTAGAGTTGAATGAATGGTGATGAATTATGTGCAGCAATACTATTAGAGAAGAGAGGGGAATAGAGGAATGCTTCCCATCCTCTCTGGTTCTATTTTTGTGAGGAAATAATAATTTAATTATCTGCAAAGGCAGTTCTATACTTTCAGTAGAGCTCTTGATTCCATTTTGGATCATGTTGTATTTAGTTATTATACCGTACCTATTTTTTGTTTGCCATATTCATGTATTAGATTTTTTAATCTTTTTAAATTCTTCTGGCTGCAAAGTGCTCTGAAAAAATGTTATGATTCAACGTTTCTCCTTTTTCTTTTTTTTTTTTGGTTTTGGTCATTCGGCAAAATTCCTTATAATAGATATCTTCTTTCTGCTATTTTAACTTGTACACTTTACAAGATCCAATAACAAGACTGAGAGGAGAATGCATTAGGTTTTTTATTTCATTTAGTTTTGTGAAAATAATACGTTTCTTTTTCAGTCCTTCTATCAAGTGGCTAACAAAACAAAATTCTTCAAAATAAGTTAATTCAAACACACTAAACATAACTATCTTTAAATATACATGAGGTACTAAGCTGAAGGTATTAAGATTTGGGATTTCAATTTAATCCCTTGACATTTAAAACTAATATAAATTTAGTATTTTAATGTTTTGATCCTCTGTACTATTAATAAAGAAATATTTCATTTTTTACGTCTATTTTTTAAAATACATATTTTATCATATTTAAAAGACAAAAAGAAAAAAAAATTATTTTGTTAAAAGATGAATTTGAACTCACAACCTTTCATTTATTCATATATAACTTTATCATTAGATTAATCTTATAACTTTAAAAAAAAAAACTATTTTAAAACTTTTATATCCGACATACATAATTTTCATGTTATATCTATAATTTATAATAATATATAATATCCAGAAGTTGAAGACAGTATTAGAAAGTTTACAGCAATTCACGCACTATGCTCAACCAACTGAGTTAGACCCACTTAACATATATAATATTATATTATATACTATTAATAAACAGAATTCCACCTTTTGATGTCTATTTTTTAAAATATTAATTCTACCATTTTTAAAAAACAAAAATAAAAAATTTAATTTATTAAAAGAGAGATTTGAACCACGACATCTCCCTCTCTATATATATTTTGCCACTAAATCAACTACTTTAAATTATTTAATGGGAATAGTTATTTTACTATCTATAATATATTATATTATATTATATATTATTTAATGGAAATAGGATCTTTTGGTATCCACATTTTGTAACTATTTTAACCTTCTAAACATTATATGACTTTTGACACTCTTATATAGTGAATTGTTTATATTTTATTATGTTATTACAAAATATATTAAATTAAAACCCTAAAATTGTTATAACATATTAGAATAAAAATGTGAATATATAAGTATTATTGTGTTTTCACTAGATAAAAATAAAGTCTTCTAATATAAATTTGAATAATATGAATATTTGATCCCTAAAATGATTTCATTTATAAAAATCAAATTGATGTAAATGATTTTGAAGATCTGATCATGATACCTTCTGTATCTTTCGATGATTAAACTGAAATTTTAAAATTTTAATTTGTTTTTAGAAAAGTATGTTATAAAATTTGATATTTATTTACTTCTAAATATATTTAAAGTTTGTTATGGAAGATCAAATTTAAGCTTATGATACTTTATACTTTGTTTTATTTATTTTTCTTTTTTTTAAGGGATTCAAATATTTACGAGATTATCCATAAACTAGTTTTGCGGGGTTATAGACCCAAATAGTAGCATGTGTTTTATTTAAAAGTCAAAGGAAAAAAAAAAGGATAACAATGCATACAAGACCCTTGTTTTATATAAATAAAATGTAAAGAAGAAAAAGAAAAAGATAAGAATGCATGTAATAGTGACTGGACAAATTTTATAATAGAAATAATAAGAAAATTATTATAGTAAGAAAAATGAACAAGTATTTTAAAGAACGTATTGGATCTCTATGTATTAATACAAAATTTGGACACAATTCATTTTTTATACCTCAAACCTTACGACATCTAAATATAGCTTAATCACATTAAAACACTTTTGGGTTGGAATAAGGAAGGGGTTTGCCTTTGTTCTTTTATTTTTCTTCTTTTTTTAGTCTGTGTGGTCCTGAGGGAGCTAGATCACAAAAGTTGGCCAACATAAGACTTCACTACAATCCTCTCCAAACTGAATTAGTGGAAAGCTACATTCACAAATATATCATTGAAATGTGCAATATGTTCCCAAATCCCCATCCAAATATGGAATTAGAATAGGCTGCTTAAGAATTGTGTGGAGAACTCTAGATCTCACCAAGAACACAAGTCACAACATAAGACCAGATTTTTCAGAACATATTCAGGTCTAGAAATGTCCAATGTATCCTATAAATATAAGTACAAGCATCAGCTTCTTTATGTTATTTGCCTTATCATAGCATTCACATCCCTCTAGCACTTCTCTCCAACAGAAAAATGGCCTCAATATACCAAATGCGAGTTTCTATGCCTACACTTCATCCAGTAGAATAAACAAATTTTCCAATGTCAAATTGGTACCATTGTCAAGCGCAAGGACTAGAATTTTCTGCAACCATGTAAAGGCTAGGCAGGAGGTGAGGCATGTTTGCAGAAGTCAAAGCAGCAGCAGCAGCAGTTGCAGCCAGAGATGAAGGTGCTACAAGCTTCACCCAAAGGTAATTTAAGATTAATGGTTCACAAATCCTTTTTATTGCTTCATCAGACATCGAATATAGTGACATTGACAATTGACAAATAATGACTCTTTATACAGTGCTGTTGAACCAATTTCCAGTAGCAAGAACTGTGCAGCAAATGGACACGGTGGACACGATGGTGGAGGATCCCTTGGTTTATTGTATCACTTCACCTTGGATAGTTACAGGAGATGATGAATGCTGTAAGGGAAAGATTCCTTGGGCAATAAAGGAAGGCCAGAAAGATTACAAAATGAGATTCAACATGCCAGGAATGAACAATGATGTCAACGTATGGGTGGAAGAGAACATGCTGGTGGCTAAGGCAGAGAAGGCACTCAGAGAGCACCAAGAAGATCAAGCAAATGGCAATGAAGACTGGCCTGCCAATAGCTATGGTAGATATAACCACAGGATAGCCCTCCCAGAAAATAGAGTTTGATAAAATTAAGGCACAGGTTAAAGATGGGATTCTCTACGTAACAATTCCCAAAGCTAGCACCTCTACAAAAATAATTGACATAGATGTAGAGTAAATTTAAGTTCATAATAAAGTTTGTTTTGTTCACAGCTAAATTCATTTCTTGTTATCTAATTTATTATATGGTGGATAAAATGAGACCTTATTCCCTCTACATAACCGTGCTGACATACAAAATTCAGCAGAAAATTCTCAAAAATCATTTAAAGCAAATCACTTTAGATGACGTGAAAAGCTACATAATAAATCCAGATTAAGTCAGTAAACAAATTAAGAGAATATATAGCAAATGTTACATGTTATTTCTCGTTAGTGATGTGATTCACAATCAAATGCAAATAGCCAACTGAGGTGGATTCAGTCACGCCGCCCTTTTTTGTTCAAAGTTTACAAGAATTCGGTTTACAAACTAGCAGATCACATAGAAGTCATTTTTGAAGTTGACAATCTCTTTCTGCCTTCAAACGTACACTTGAAAATAGCAGAATTGCGTAAACAAGACTTGAGGCGCAGATCACACTGTATCCATTAGTCGCACCTTTACTTTCTGAAAATGTAGGTTGAGTTCACGTGCAGTTCACACTATCAATTAGTGAACTTTCTGAAAATGTAGGTAGTGAACTTCTTTGTGGAAAGAACAATCAATTAGGATGGCTTTTTCTTTCTGCTGCTTTGAGACATGCGCTTCAGCACTTGAGCTTCCCTTTTCATTCCTCTGTAATACAAAAGACCAAACCTCATTGAAGAAATCATAAAGTTTCCCAAAATAAGGTCTTGAGTGAGAAGTTTTGATGTAAATACCTCTGATATAAGTAAATGTAGAGATAGTATAGAATCAGCAGTATCACAAGAAAAATGGACACAAAGATGTAGAACACATTTTTCTTCTTCTGCACACATCAAGAAACCAGTTAATGAAAATTTCTCTTAATTTCATCCCTATAACTTGACATCAAGGGAAATTGCATTCCACATATATATTTCCAGCCTTCCACCACAAAGTTGCAAATATCATGTTGACCTTTATTCTCTTCTCTTCATTGAGAGATCTATATAGCCTAAGTAAGATCCCTTCTAACAAGTAAATGGGATTTTTATAATTTTCTTTCTAGTTAGCAATATTTCAAATAACATTCTCCATGATTTTTCAATCCTTATACAAGATAACATCTAAAGTTAGATAAATATTGTAAGCACCCATAAAAGTACATACAAAGTTAAGAGATGATTTGAAAAAATCTAGAATTCAGAATTACCCTACGCCCTCTGGAGAAAGGTTTCCTACTTCCAGTGCAGCTGTGTGCATCACAGAATTGGTGCAAGAAGAATTCTGCCAAATTGTTAACATAAGACAGCAGTTTCACAAACTACCAAAAATACAAAATATTTGGAAGAATGAAGAAAACATTGTAATACCATGAAGCCGGCTTGCTGCAGGGCCCTCATTGACAGGAAAACAACTATCGGCTAAGCTCTATGAAAAACAGGTAAATTAGAAACACAAATAATTTCAGTTACATTACAGCAGATGAAAACACAGACCAAAGCACACCTCACATAGGTGTTTATTTCTTGCTGCTGCAGCAGGATTGCACTTTGTCCTTTTCGATCCAGAATTCATTTCATGGTCACAGTGCAGGGCACCACATACATCTGCTAAGCACTGGCTTTCACTCTGAATTAACCACAACCATCTCATTATAGAAGACAATGCTATAGCATCACAGATTGAACAGAGAAAGCTACCAAACATCTTAAGTTACTGTTAGAAAATTTTCAAAGCTAACCATTATAACATCTTACTGAAATATTGATGTTCTGTACCATTTACTTTTGACAAGGGAAGTTAAAGAATCAAAGCAACCACACAATCTATCAGACAATTTTTTTCCCTAAATGATAGAACTGGATCAGATTTGTGAATAAAAGGGTGAATCTTTATTGATGAAGCCTGATTCCCAATCCAGGACTCTCTCTAGCCACAATACCAACAGTACTCTTCCTCCCAACCCCCCTTCCTATTTATTTATAGGCAACATGCCTTATGTCTCTAATTATCCCAGCTCCAACTAACTAACTTACTGATATAACTGACAAATGACTAACTAACCTGTTGTAACTCAGTAACTAACTACTAATGAGGGTACCAAACTTTTTGTTGTGCTTCTAGGTCAAAAGGGAATAACTCTCAAAACAGGGAGCTTAAAGAAACTCAGCTCAAATTATGACCTTTAAAACGCGATAGATAAATCAAAGATCTGAAGGTGTTGTTATTTTAGGAAATTGAGGTCTCAAGGTTTGGTCCATTCAATGAACTAATTCAATTTTATTGCTACCAAGCCATAAACTTGTTTCAGCATTTTATCATGTTCTTAAATGTTAGGCTTGGCTACAGCTAAAGCTCAGACAAGTCTGAAAGAAGTATGTTGCACAGCTTGACCAGCAGTATATTCTTAAAGCAATGGTAAGCAGAGATAGAGCTTCAGTTTACCATTAAATACAACATTAATTAATTAAATAATGTATAATGGGCAATGGCATTCTGATTATTCAGTCTAACCCAATTTGTACCTTTTGAAAGATATGATGAGTGGTTTTTCCACTAACTAATCTTTCTTCCACTAATGGAGTAAATAAATAAATTCTATTGAACAAGAAAAATCATACCGAATTAAGCAAATTGGAGTGTCTGTTGTCAAAATGCTGATCGAGATGTTTCTCTTCATAGAAACTTTTCTTACAGTACCCACATTGCCATTCATTTATATCTATATGAAACTTATGTTGCTCTTGATCTCTGTATATGTCATTGTCAGGTTGAAGCCTACACCTTTTAGAGATGTGGTATTTTTCTTTCTCCACAAAGGGCATCAAATACTGCAGCAGAAATCATATATTAAGAGACTGCATGCTAATATCATCGAGAGTTACTAGTTTGGATATATTCTAATACCTCTTGTATGATCTTCCAAGCTGTTCTACTTCTTTCTCTAGAGCAATGTATTTGATGATCATCACCCTCCTGATTCAAAGTTCTGAACATTGACATTACATATTAGCCACACCAATTCCTGGAACAAGAAGCTCAAAGGCACAAACATAGACTGAAAGAAAGTAAAATAAGGAAACAAATAAACAAATCATATCAACTACTAATATAAAACAAATGATGGTAGTTTATCATGTACAAGTTACAGTGTCAAACACCATTTTCAAGTTATTTATTTCCTTGCCCTTGCTAACAATTGGATAACCAAGAAGTGAAGCAGTTAACTCTAAAATGCAAACTAAAAATGTTCTCCTAGTTAGAATATCTCCAATCAAAGTTTAAAACTCGCTCACCTTCCAGCATTTGGACCTACTTGACCCTGTAACAAAGAAACAATTGAAGGTTTACTTTCATAGCGTCATGAAAATTAGAAAAAATAAGTGCAGAAGTTTCCAACCAAAAACAAACTAAATAAGGACCTAGCTTTGTAGCTGAAGATAATTCCAAAAAAAGGCACACGAAATTCATTTTAAAAGTTACTAGTTCTGTTGTTTTTCATTGAAAAATCATACAGATCAATATTAACGTCCAAGAAGGAGCTAGTTAGATAATATGAACTTCTCTTCTCATTTTTATCAAGTATAAAAAATAACAATTTAAGCTATTGATTGCTCCAGAAAATGAACCAAGTCCTTACACATCAACAATTCCATTTTATGACAGACAATCCAAATTTCAAACAATAAGAACAGCCCATGGCGACAAAATGAAATTTTCTGCAAAAACAACTGGAGCTAAACACATAATGAAAACAAGAAACACCGCATGTAATTCCCAATTCTCATTCCTGAAGCAGAAAACCACACACTAACCTACTGATTTGAGAAGACATTGAACCAAAAATCCTCAAACACTCGAATTTCCATTCTATGCTAAGAATAATCCAAATCGAAATTCACACAATCCAAACAGCCCATGATTAAATTAAGTAAAATCCTCACCACAAGAAAAATGGGTATTGTCAATAATTTGATAAAAACTCATAAAAACGCATAAAAGGATAATTTTTTTGTTTTTATAATTACACAGTGAGGTGAGTATATTGAGGAGGTAAGGTTGAAGATACCCTAGTGAAATGGAGGGAAAAACAAAGGAAACAAAGAATGCAGAGATGGAACAAAGGATTATCCCAAACCCTCTTCTTCATTCTTTTCTTGGATTATTTTTCCGTTCAAAGGTTGAAACTTGCACCGAAAATGTTCTGGTGCCGTCTCTGCTGCTGGGTACCAGCAAGCCTTGTGCAGCCACGCCGATTTAGCCTATCAGAATTTGCCACGTGTCAAACAGAGTAAATGGCACATCTTTGACTTCTGTGGTCTAACCGTTGACTTCTGGATTGTTGATTTTATTTAGCACATTAGGTGCAGCCTGCAGGAATTAGGGGCCTTTTCCTATTTGCACCTGTTTTCTTTTCCAAATTTAACTAGTATGTACTCACAAGTCACAGCATAAAAGAATTCTATATTTTATATTAATTTTTTATTTATATAATTTTTAATATTAAGAATTTCGTAATATGTAATATAATCAATAATAGTTATAGATCATATTATTTTAATTTTTATTTACATATATTATAAACTTTGTAATCCATAATTATTAACACATAATTATGGATTTATATAATTAACTATGAAGGATTTTTTTAAAGGTAAAAGAAATGTATTGAAATAAATAGACAAACCAAACATAAAGTTTCTAAAACATCAAACAACCAATTTAAAAAAAGCTACTAAGGGACACCTCAACACACGAAACCACATAGGCGCCCAACCAAACCACCTCAAACTAACTACATATTCAACAAACACAAACGATGGTTATTATACCAATCAGAGAAAACACATCCCCTATCTTAAAACCAAATCTATAGGATATTTATTTTCAAGAGATAAACTGAATGAAACCAAAGATAACCAAAGACTACATTATTCTATTATTAAAGACAATAGAGTTCCTAAATGTATAAATACTCCAGCAAACCGCATTTCTAAATAAAAACCTACATTTACTTCTACACTTACCAACTACCCAAGAACTAACTAAATGAAATAAAATGGGAAGATCATTAGGTAAAGGGGACTCAATACCAATCCAACTCATAACCTTATACCACAAAATTTGAGAAACAGTGCAAGCCAAAAAGAGATGCTTACTTTCTTTAACTTGATGCTCCTTACACAAGGGACAACACTACATATCTGAAAGAATAGCTATTTTTCACTTCATTAAATTATTAATAGTTGAAAGCCTATTCAAAAGAAACTTCCAAGAAAGAGCCACAACTTTAGAAGGTAATTTGTCCTTCCAAAGCCTCCTAAACAGAAGCGGGTCTGAAGCTAGCTATTACCATTAGACATCCCTTCATGTAAGATCCTATATGCCCCTGCTACTGAAAAGACCTCGAAGCCATCCGGCTGCCAAACCCACCTATCTCGATGATTGGGATCAATCACTAAATTTTGCAGTCTTCCTTTCAAGGATGACACCAAATCCTCCTTCCAAACGAATAATCTCCTCCTTCCAAATGAATAATCTCCTCCTCCAATCTCAATTCCATCGCTGAGACACTGCGGCGCTACCTAACACATCTTTGACAATTGCATTCTTATTGCAATCCAGATCAAACAATCTAGGAAAAAACACTATCAAAATCCCTCTACCTTCCCAATTTTGGAGCCAAAATAATGTATTGCTCCCATCCCTAATCAGCTTCCTCATGTTTAAATCAAACCAACTTGGATAATGAACCAAAGAATTATCTACAGACCAAATATCCCTCCACCAAATAGAGTATTTTGACCTTGATATACCTTGGTAAGGAAGATTCTGAAAATCTTCATATCTACACCAAAGTAAAGCAACCCACAAGGAGTTCTTATTAGATAAGAACCTTCATCTTCATTTCACAAGCAAACTAGGATTAAATGTCATCAGGAATTTAACCCCCAACCCTTCTTCTCTTTTGGGAAGACACACATTCTCCCAACTCACCTAAGAGATTTTACTTTCCTCGACATTTCCACTCCACAAAAATCTATGTTGCAAACCCTTAAGAGTATTAGCAACCTTTACAAGAGCCTTATAGAAAGAGAATTAATATAGTAGAAAACTAGATAACACTGAGTTCAACATAACCAGACGATTGTCAAAGGACATATTTATCCCCTTCCAAACTGCTAACCTCTGCTTAAAAAGATCTACTAGAGGTTTCCACGCTGCCTCCTTACTAGGATTGACTCCTACCGAAATTCCTAAGAACATAAAGGAGTACTTACCGAGCAGTTAAGAATACATCCAACAACATGCACGAACTCTAAATTCACGTTAAGGCCATAAAAGTGACTTTTAAAGAAATCTACCTTCAAACCTAAAATTATCTCAAAACCTCTAAGAATGATCTTCAACATTTAAACTAACTCAAAATCTGCCTTTCCAATCAAGATAACGTCATCGGCCTACTAGAGCAAAGAAAATTTTTCCTCTTCGCTCACCCTAATCTCTCTATTTTTCCTTTCAGAATAGCCGATCTATACAACCCTGCAAGACCTTCTGCAACCATAGGAACAAAAAAGGAGATAAAAAGAGTCACTTTGTTTAATCCCCCTTCCCGGTTGAAATTCAAAAGTTGGACTTCCATTGACTAGAACTGAAATATAGCTATTACGAACCAAATTAGCAACCTGCATCCTTCATCTATGCCCGAAGCCCATCCTTCCAAACATATAATCTAGAAACTGTCAATTGACCGAGTCATATGTCTTTTCAAAATCTACCTTAAACAAGAAGCATGGTTTTTTAAACCTATGAGCCCAATCGATAACTTCATTAGCAACCAGAACACCATCTAAAATGGATCTTCCAGGTAGAAAAGTTGTTTTGCACCCTTGTATGATTCCTCTCAACACTCTCTTAAGCCTTACAACAAGAACTTTAGAAATGATTTTATAGACACTCGAGGGGAGAGAAATAAGCCTATGTTGAGATAAATTACCAGGGCTTACCACTTTTGGAACCAAAGTAAAGAAGGAAGACGAAATACCTCTAACAATTTCCTTGATCCATGAAATTCTTACACCACCTTTACCGAATCTTCCCCAACAATATCCCAACAAGATTTATAGAAATACATACTGAAGCTATTTAACCTCAGGCTTCTACCTCCTTCACAAGCTCACACTGCTGCCTTGATCTCTTCAACAGCAAAAAAGGAGCTTCTAGAGACATACTGTCCTCAACTGATAACTGGTTAAAATGGACCCCATCAAGGGAAGGTTTGGCAACACCTCTCTCCGTAAACAAATCTTGAAAATGCCTCACCACCTCGGCTTTCACTCCACCAACTGACTCCACCCAACCTTGCTCCGTATGAACAACCAAGATACTATTCTTCAAGCACCTCTACTTAAAACACTTATTAACGAATTTTGAATTAAAATTACCATGCACCACCCACTTGGCTCTAGACTTTTGAAAAATAACTCTTTCAATGTTTCTAGCTCGACCCCAATGCTCAACTAAAAGAGTCTTTCTCTTTCTACCTGCAGAGTCAAGCCCTTCTAATAACTTCTTATCAGCCTCCTCCACCTCTTTTAACTTAGCCTTCATCACCTCCTCACCCTTATTCAACGCCGAAGAGCTTCAATCTTTGATGACCCCTTTCAGTCCCTTCAACTTAATAAAAAACTTATATGTTTGCCACCCTTAAGCTTTGTTTGACATCCAGAATTTTTTTACCACATCACAGAAATAAAGGAGCTCTAACCCATGATAAAAATTTGAAAGGTTTAGCCCCCCAATTCAAATCATCAACTTTAGTTATAATCCAACAATAGTCAGAAAACTCCTTAAAGTCTATCCATTGAGAACCAATATTCCACACATCAATCAAATCTTGAGAAATCAAGAATTTGTCCAACCTGCTAGACGTTGCACCATCTAAAGAAATCCAAGAGAATTGTTTTCCATAAGCTGGAATATCCATCATTCATATCTGACCTATGAACTGATTGAAAGCTTCCATCTTCGATCTAGAATGAGAATACGAAGAACCAGCCACTTTAGACTATTTGAAACAACATTAAAATCTCCCCCCAAACACTACAACATCTTCAGGAAACCCCTCTTTGTCACGAGTAAATCCTCCGCCCACAATTTTCTTTTCCCTGCCATAGAGCAAGGTGAATAGATATTAAGTAACTATGTTGTAGAGTTCAACCCCGAAACATTGAAAGCAAGGCCCAAGAAACCTTCACCTTGAATCTACCATATTACATCTAGAAGCCTTTTCCTCCAAATGATCAGAAGCCCTCCACTTAAACCATTTGATGGCACGAAACGCACTCACAATCCTCCATACCCCAAACCTCCTTAACCTCCCAACTAGCAATGATTGAACATTTTGTCTCTTGAAACAAACAGATATCAATGTTATTAGACTGCAATATTTTACTTATACGACGAGGTTTTTCCCTATCTCAAAATCCCCTCACATTCAATGAAAAATATCTTCATTAAGACATTATTAAGAATCTCACCATCCTTTTCTTCCTTTTTCTGCTTTATCTCTCCTTTCAATTCTGTTAATTTCCTCCTCATACCATTCATTTGCTTAGGTTCCTACCATCCCAATATTTTGCATAGCTTTCCACATCATTGTCGAATCTACCTTCTTCACCTCCTGGCCTTCACTAACAGAATCTTCAAGGCCAATGGATTAAGTAACTATCAATGATTATATTTGCTCTGAATAAATTAATTGGGTCATGCCATGCTAGTTTCATTCCTAATAGATAAACCAAGGACAATATCACTATTGCTCAAGAGGTATTCCACTCGATACGCAAGAAAAAAAGAGCTAACAGGTGCATGGCGATAAAAATAAACCTCAAATAGTCAATTGACAGTTCATTCATAATATGTCGGAGGATATGGGTTGCTCCAAACTTTGTTTACTTGGTTTGGTATTACATCTCCTCTCCTAGAATGAGAATGTTATGGAATGGAAAAGCATGAGAGGAATTTCAACTTGAGTGAAGTGTTAGACTCAAATACTTGGTTTGGTATTACATCTCCTCTCCTAGAATGCGAAGGTTATCTTTGAAGGAACTTTGTTTAATCCTTTTGTTATTAAGACTAAAATTTGTACCTAGATAGATGTTGTTGCATGCAATTTTTAGCAAGGTATGTCCTCAATAAGGAAAAAACTCTCTTGTGGGCCACAATAATGGTATTAGGTGGTTCTTACCATTGGTAAGTAAACTTAAGGGATTTTTAGGCCCTCATACTAATTATCTTGGGAGCGAGGTCTCTTATACTAATGGTGTGTTTGACACCGTGTCCATGGCTACAATCTTGACCGGACTTATGTACATGACCATGATAATCATGTGTTGTTGTATCACTAATGAAGTAGAACTAGTTAGACATGTCTCATGATTTTTCATTAAAAACTCATTATTTTGCTTAGCCACGAGGAGACATGAAAAATTCAAAATATTTTTTAAACTCTTTCTCATAATATTGTTGTTGTAGGAATAAAATAGTTGCATTAAAAGTAGAGAATGTTTTTCGAGATATCATTATCAATTTTTTTTTTCATATCTCTTCAATTAAAAAGTAATTTTTAACATTTTGTTCATAGTTTTAAAATCCTATAAGCATAAATGCATCCAATCAGAATGAGTTATATAAAGAATTATAATTTTTGTATGGTCATATCTTTATTTTAAATTGTTTGAGATGATAAGATGGTTTTCAATAGTAAAATATTAACTTTTAATAATTTATGTAGAAGGTGATAAAGAAAATCTTTATCCTTATCCTGCTTAAATGCTTTATTCCTTTTTTAATGACATTTCCAAAATGTTTTTCAATGTGTAATATAAAAATAAGTAATTATTTTCTGTAATTTTATGAGTTACAAATTTAATATTAGTTATTTATTACAACCATTATATTTTCAAAAAATAAACAGTGAGATTGAAAAGTGAGTTTCTTATACTTACTCATAAAGTAAGTCAATCCATTTCCCCACACACATGTTTGTTTTTGGATATTTTTTTATTTTTTACAAAAAATAGTAAAAATAAGTTTGATTACAATTTAGAAAAAAAATTATACAAAAATATTTTAAAAAATTAACAAAAAAGAGAACACAAAAAAGCGTGTTATGTTTTTAGTATTTTTAAAATCAAAGCTATGTAAAAATTTAATATCAATAGTATAACAAAAATTATAAAAAAATATTTTTTAAATTATAGTTGTTCACCTAAACTAATATCCTTAAGGAGAAATGAAAAAGGCACTCAAAGGTAAGTTTTATCTTTATAGCAAGGGTGTTCTCAAATCCGAATTAAGTTGTGGATACGTTCCTTCAAATCAATTCAATTAGATTTGTGAACCAATCCAAACTTAATCATATCCAATTCGATTAAATCTGACCTCAGTTGGATTTGTGAACTTGAACTCGGTAAATTCGTTTTGTGAACTGATCTGTTTAATTTAAGGTTTAATGTTTTAGCAATACACCTTACACAATATATACGGTGTAAACAGAAAATTAGCAATACACAATCTAATGATCTTAGGTTCAATCCACATATTCTTGTCCCTTCACTTTGCGAGAGTGTCACAATCATTGAAGGGAATTTGATTTCTCATCTACTATTTCTTCATTTTTTCACTACTGGTAAGAAAAATACCAATATACCCTATATTTTTTACTTTTCAACAATAAAAATATCAATATACCCTATATTTTTTACTCTCCAGCAGTGCATTGTTGGAGAGTAAAAAATTTGCAATTTTTTTTTACTTCTTCGGAAGTGCATTGTCAGAGAGTAAAAAAAATTGCAAATTTTTCTACTCTCTGGTGGTGCATTGTCGGAGAAGTAAAAAAATTTGCAAGTATTTTTACTTCTCTGACAGTGCATTGTTGGAGAAGTAAATTTTTTTTTTTTACTTCTACAACGATGCATTGCCGAATGAGTAAAAAAATTTGTAATTTTTTTTACTTCTTCGGTAATGCACTACCGAAGAGTAAATATTTGCAAATTTTTTTACTTGTCTGGCAGTGCATTGTTGGAAAAGTAAAAAAGTTTTCAAATTTGTTTACTTCTCTGGCAATGCACTGCCAGATAAGTGAAAAAATTTACAAATTTTACTTCTCGAGTGCCGGAGAAGCTTTCTTCTTCTTCTTCTTCTTCTGAATAATAAATTGTAGAAAGAGAGAGTATTTAAAGTTAGAATTATAAGAGATAAAGTTGGTATTTTAAAAAAATAAATTAAAGTAGTAGGTGTTAAATAAAATTTTGGTACGTGTGAAATGAAAATCCCTAGATACTAAAAAAAAATCAAAACCCAAATAGGAATACACTAAGTATTGCAATGATGAAAATTACTAGTTATTAAATTTTACTATTTTTAGCCTTTAAGATTTATATTTTATCTTTTATAAACTACTTTTATATCTTATTTTGAAGAAACAATATTTGTTTAATATTTTATTTTCTATGTTTTTTGTAATTTGTGAATTCAATTTGATGTAATATGTTTTTAATTGGATTGGATCACTAATTTATTTATTTTTTTACAAATTAAATCTGATTAAAATTGATTGGATGAGATTCCATTTTAACTCAAATCTAATCTAATCCGTAAACACTCCTACTTTATAGTCAATTTTTTCATATATAAAAGTCAACCTTTGAATCTTTAACCACTTACCTAAAATTTAAACTTTCAGTCTATCACTAGTCAAATTAATGACTTATATGAAAGAAAAAAATTATTGTATATGAAAAAAGTCTATAATTATCTTTGTTGATAAGAAATTTTAAATGAAAAAAAAAACTTAAATACCATCATGATGGAAAAATTGTAAAAACAAATATTAAAAAATAAAAATTGTGTAGTTAAAATAAAAAAATATTAAATATAAAAACTAATGTAGTATCTTTGTCTTGATTAAAGAAGTTTATCTTAGTTGATTTAGACATTGTTATAAATTTCTTGATATTGTTTCTTAGACGACATAACAAAATAACTTTTTCTCGAACCCATGAGGTCAAGCAAGTTATTTGTGATATTTTTTAGTTGATGGGATCTTTATTGGACTTTATCTTGATTTATAAATTTTTATATAATTTAAACATTGATTAATAATTTATTATACTATTTTAATGCATAATATATTATTTAACAAAAAAAAAGTATTGTCTTAATTCCAACATTTTTATGTAGACAAATGTTACTTCTTAATAGGTCAGATATTCAAATCCACGAGTTTTCCCTCTTACCATTAGGGGTGTTTATAGGGTTAGGTCAATTTGGTAAATAGAATTGAACCAATTAGTTTGATTCATTTTTTTACTTTATCGGATCTGGACTTGACCCAAATCAACTTGAACCGATCATGTCCAGTTCAATTTATGATTTTCACATTTCAAAATCGTGACCCAATCCAAACCAATGCAAAAGTATATATATTATATTATTATTATATATTTATTTTATATTTGTAAGTTAGTAAATTTAATAAGCTATTTTATTTAAGGTTTTGTATTTCAAAACTCTGACATACCCACCCTATTTTATATTTTATATTTTTAAGTTAGTAAATTTGGTATATTTATTTTATACTTTAAATGTATATAATTTGTTATTTGTATTGTATTGCATTGTTTTAATAGTTTAATTTGACTAATTTAGTATATATGAAACATTTTTTGTTATAAAATTATGAATTTAGTAAACTAATGAATTTTACAACTTTCAGTTATAAAATTATTTTTTAAAATTTAATAAAAATATTGATTTTTTAATTTTTTGATTGATTTTCCTTAAAATCGAACTGAACCAACCCGATCATCATTGATTCAATCAGGAAAAAAATTCTAGAAAACTAAACCTACCAAACCCAATTAAAATTAATTGGTTTGATTTTTATTTTCCTTCAAAACTAAACTAACACAAACCATAAATACTCCTACTTACTATCATCTCACATGTAAACATTGTCACTAAACTAATCTTATAATTCTGTTTTAATTTCAACATATAATTATTATTATCATTAAGATGTTGACCTTGTAGAGAGATATTAAGATAGTTCAAATAAATACCATATTCTAATTTTATTTTACTTATTATTATATACAAAAATATATATAATCATTATATTAACACAATTTAATAATTAGTGAGATAAATTCCATTGTTTATAAAATATTATTTAAAAATTAAATTTAGCGTTTACATTCTCTATTCCAATTTCCAATGACCTACATATACTTCTTAATAATACAATAAAATTAAATTACTCAATTAAGGCAAAAGTCATTTTCCTTAAAAAAAAAGTACATAGTCATATGATTAATTCTTGGTAATTTCTTCATTCACTTCATATGTTCTATTTGCACGTCCATAATTTTTAACAATGACAAAAATAGCTGGTTAAAAAGTTAAAATTTTGTTACCTATTACCCTTTTTGTCTTTTTCAATTCATATTGTCAATGTAAAATATATGAGTTTAATTGATATACATTGTCAATGTAAAGATCTTTACACTGACATTCAATCACAATCTTTCATTCATAGTAAATTTGTTGATTTTATTTATTACTACTTTAAAAGTCACATAAATGAAAAGTAGTCATGATTGAATGTCAATGTAAAAATCTTTTACACCTATACCAATTAAACTAAAAAAATATTGTGCAAATTTTTTTACAAATCCAGATAGGTCAACCCAAATTTGTAAAAAAAAAAATTGTAAATTTTTTTATAAGTTCAGATTAGGTAATTTGGACTTGCAAAAACAATTTATTTTTGCAATCCAGATTAGCCAGTCCGGACTCACTAAAAAAATTGCGAGTACCTGACAAACAAAGGTGGACAAAAGTATTTAATGGAGGATGCACAAGATTGCAATAGAGGTGAGAACGAAACTAGACGAATGCTCGAATGGAGGGTGCAAGACAAAGGAGGAGGTGCGTTGCTGCGTCATCGAACCTACGTAACTCAGTTGCCGAACATAAAAGCTACGAGACAAAGGAAGATATGTGTTAGAAAGGAGGAGATGCGTCGTCGCGAAGAGGTATGGGTCTGAATTTGAAGAGTCAACATGAACGAAGAAGTGGAGGAAAAGTACAAAGAAAAAAAGTAATTTTAACTTTATTTTTACATAAAACTATTTTAGACATTTAATAAAATTATGAAAGTTTTGAGAAAAAATATGAAAATACATTGAAAAATTCTCTTAATTCATTGGTTGAAAGGCTGTATACATGTCCAGGGGCAAATAAAAATTCTTCCCAACATAATAGCTTATTAATGTCACTTAGGACGATGTTAACAAGTCCCACATATTTAATCATTTTATTAATTTATAGCTAGCAAGTAGCAAATGAGAAGAAGAAAAAAACCTTTCACTTAGTCTACTTTTTTCTCTTTGACAGACACGGTTTATTCTCTCCGATTTATTCAATATTCAATTTTAAATTCATGCAGTCTTGCAAATAGATAATAATAATGAATTAATGGGTAGAAAAACAGTAAACGAATGAATCGGCTTTACCAAAGTTGATTGCTTCCTTGCTTACTCTAAATATTTGCATAACCTTTATTATCTGAATTTTTAAAAACTAAACAATTATAAACTTCCTTTTGTTTTGCAATTTTTGTTTTAAAAAAGAAATATCCAAAATGCAGAAATAGTCAAATAGACCCAGATTACAATTGCAAAAAGAATTAAAAAAAAAGGGTATGATATTTTTGCTCCAACGTATATGTCATTTATTAGATATTCATTTATCATTTAATGTTTTGTTTCTCTACGGGGCCGTACAAAAGCCAGTTTATCCGTTTATGGCTTTATATATTTAGTTTGACTTTTTTATGTGCAGATCTGGACCTATAAAGTAAACTATATTATACTATTATTATTTATTTAATCACAAAACATTTTCCCACTCTAATTTCATTTTTCACCGACATTTTATTTAATGTATTTTAATTACATGAAATCCTCAATGCTTCTAAGTTAATAATTACAACTCATTTTAAAAGGAAGCAACAGAAGTTACCTAAGTAGGAAAATATAAGTTTAATATAAATAATTGAGAATCCTAAATATGTTGACTTTTTAGAAATTATATTTAATTTTTAACTGGATGATAATATAATTCTTTTCTTACAATAAAAATCTAAATTTATTATTCATTTTGTTAGCATAAATTTGCTTTTCTTCTTGTTTTGTTTTCCGATTTGTAACAAAAAAAAAATATTATTGGATATATTTATGAAAGTATATTAATTTATGTTTGAAAATATTTTTTAATTGTAACTAAGTCTCGTTATTAATTAATAATCTTAATATATATGGTTTTTGACTAGAATATATATGACTATTTATGATTAAATTTAAATTGATATGTAAAAAAAATATTATAAATTGATTGACCATTTTCAATTTTCATTTTATTTAAAAAAAAAAAAAAAGAAAAGTGAAGCTTTGAAGCAGCATCAGCATCTACCCGGTCATCAGCATCACCATTCATCACCAAGACAACACTTTCTTCTTCTTCTGCTTCATTTTCATTTTCATTTTCATTTTCATTTCATTTCATCTTTATCTTTGAGTTGGACTTGGACTTGTTCTGTATCTTCCGCAATTCACAATTCACACTACAAATACTTATACATTATCTATCTCTATTTTTCTATGCCTCTTCTTGTGTTAGCTGAGAAGAAAAAACTGTGTTGTGTTGTGTCGTCCCTTAACGTGCGCACCACCGGCGCAGGAAATGGAGGCTCACGCGAATTCCTTCGTCTCCAAAGCGCGAACCGCGTTCCATTCCGCAGCCGCGAAAGCGGAGCGTGTTCTCCTCGACTTCAAAATCGATCGAGGTTAGTGCACGTCTTTTGTTCCTTTCTCCTTCCTTCTCCTTCTCCTTCTGTGGAAATTTTCGATTTTTTTTTTAATTTTTGGGGAATAAGCATTGACACGGTTTTTGATCGCTGAAGATTCCGATAAGCAATTGCACGACGAGTTAGGGAGGCATCGGGGCGATGAATCTGCTCGGCGAGAGAATGAGTCAAAGGTTTGAAGATGCATTCGTTTGCTTGTGGTGTGTGATTTTTTTATTTGTTGTGTGTAATTGGTGATTTTGGAAAAATAGATGTTGAATTTAATTGTTTGAATCTAGTTTTGTATTTGCGTTTACGGGGTGGGATTATTGGAATGTTGTTCCGATTTATCGTCTCATGTTGATGCTAGATTTTTTATTTTTATTTTTTTTAAATTATGAAATGGAATTATGTTTGTTTGTTTGTTTATTTTTGCTTTTTTATCATTTTGAAATGGAAGTATATTTGTTTGGTTTTATTTGAAGCCCGAGTGCGGAAATGAAAATTTAGTGTTTGTTTGAATTAGCGTATTTTAGAGATAGTTGTTGGATGAAATGCTGTTTCATATTTTTGTTTTTGCATGACAATAAGGTGGTGTTTTTTGTAATAATTTTTTAACAGTAAAATCTGTTTTTGTTGTGTTATGTCTGGGTACTGATTAGATAACATTTGTCATGGGATGACTGTAACTACTTATGTAACTGACATTTTTGTAATGGGATGACACAGTTTCTCAATGAACTGAAGCATATAAAGTGGAGACCTCCACATATAGGAATAAAGCAGGATTGGCAAGATAAAATAAACAACATGCGGAAAGGGAGAAAGGAAGTTGAAGTAACAGATAAAGTTGTCGAAGTAAACATGCCCTCTGTTCCGATTTATGATGAAAAGTTGTACATACTCAATGTGAAAAATCATCTTGATGCCAAGGTAGGAATATCTGGAACATTTTAATTCAATGATTTTGTCTTCCAGTTGAAGTTTCTAAACCAGGCAGTTGTTCCAATATATTAGAAACTCTGGTGATGTATGCCAAGTGTCAACTAAGAATGTTTAGCTTTCTACAGTGCCTTTCAGACAGCATCACTGTCATTACTCATAATTTAGAAACTCTGGTGATGTATGCTTTTGATGAGTTAGTATGCATGCTTAATAACCTGATGGTTAACTGCCCAATAACTCTTTCAAGTAGTAAATTGAACTTTATTTTGGATTCAAATACACTAATTGATTTCTTTAATGATGTCTGATGTCAAACATTAATGCAGGTTTCGGAAGCAATTCCCTCAATTGAAGGCTTAACTGCTTCAACTGAACACCCCATTCCTCCATCATCTGTCCTTAAGCAGTTGGCTATAGCCATTGAGTAAGTTATGCACTTATGCTTGCTTTTTTTTCTTGTCGATTCCATGAATTGCTTAAAGATTCTAATTATTGAATATGGCAAGAGTCTGTTAACCAAATTATCACAACTGAAAGGCCTATTTCATAATCTCAGTTGGTTAACTCATTTTTTTAAACATAAAAGTAATAGCTGTTCAAATTTTCCTTGTTAAGGGCTAAACCTAGAGTAGTGTAAATAGTTGAGAGTCTTGTTCTTGTTGCTCACATTGATTTTCAGCTTAACAAAGACTGAAACAACTATCTCTTTTAAAATTTTGGGCTTTTTGAACAGGGCTGGGACAAAAACAAACTCCATGAAAGATTTTATAGCTTCATCAAGAGGTTCGTCACCTGCCACAGAGAGGGCAGGATTAAGTCTCTCTTCAGTGAAGGCTTTAGTGTTGCGTGAAAAGGAGGACAAAATCTCCTCTGAGTTCAGTAGTGATGAAAAAGTTGTGTGTTTGATTAAATCATTGTTTGATCAAGGTATATGAAATTTAGGTGGCTTGCTGATGATATAATTACATCAATGAACCTTTTTATTATGTTTATACTTTTTGGGGGCTTTACTGTGATGACCTTCCACATCCTTTGTAATGTTTGCAAGATATTTGCAGAGGGAGAGTTCCTTAGACAGAAGATCAACTCTGATCCAGAGGAAAGTTCCATATCATATTTGCCAAGAGATATTCATGGTGCTCCTCCTGAAAGTCTAGTTGTTAAGCTAGCTGAAGTACTTGGAAACTTCAAGACACTTCAAGAAATGTCACTTTTTTGGTCCATGGTTGTTGCTGAAGTATGTTTAACTCAATAAGAATTTCTAGTTTTAATATTTATATAATATTTTTAGTAGATAATTTTTTAGTTTCTACAATATATGTTATTGTCTTTAGCTCATGTAACTGTTTAGTTTTATGGTTGATGTTGCTGTCAGATTGTACTATCCAATTTTTTGGTATGATTTTGACCATTATAAATAAATACACAAACTGACATGATGCCATATTGAGAAAGAGAAAAATAGTTTTTCTCTTTGTTTTGATTTTCTTTGGTTTTAGTTTTGGAAGTTTGGATCTTCTTTATTTTATCTGGGGTAGGTTCTTTTCCTCTTTTTATCATATGATTTTTGACTTTGGTAATAGTCTTCTTCCAATTACTCACTCCATTTCCCTTTTGCAAATAATTTAAAGAACCAAAAAGAAAAACTGTAAACTACTCATGCTGTATTATTGGGTACTTTTGGAGTACTTCAAAACCTTTGAATTACCAAGTTGTGTACTTAAGTTTATAATTTTACATCAACTCATCCGTGGAAAGAAATCCTGCTTGAATTTCTGTTCTAGAAATTGTAACCTAACTGAAGATACAGTATTGCCAATTATTTTCTTTCTTAATTATTATTAGCTAAATGAGTGTTCTTTGAACTCTTTTACTTATACAGCTGAGAAAACATTGGTCTGAAGAAAAACATTTATCTGGAGTCTCCCCAGATGATATTCCAGATCTGAAGTCATGTCTTCTGTATCAACAATTTCAAGTAATTAATTGTTGCATCTCTCGGAAAAAGCGGCATATTATTGCCACTGAATCTCTAGACTCTATGGTGATGAAAGCAAATTCAAATACATTAGAATTAGCGAACTGCACAGACAAAATTCCTACAGGCCCTTTATTATATGCAAGATTAAGAACTGGAGAGCTTGTGCTACGACTTGGTGCTGATTGCCCATCGGGAAATCTGACATTACTGGAAACTGGCGAGCCTACATACTCTCCTGTCACCCAGGTTTGATAGCTATTTGTACTGCACAATTACTTATTTGAATGTGCTTCAGTACTTGATGTGTCATATTTGTGGCAATTTCATGTAGGAGGGACCCTTGCTTACAGAAGATCTGATCAAAGAGACCGAGGAGTTTGTGCTGCGGACAGGGAGGTATGTAAACTAACTGATATATAATTTCTTTTTGTAGTGAGCTTCCTATGAGAGCTTTTGAAAGAAAGGCAATTAGTTCCCTGATCCCCGGAATGAATCTTTTCTAAATGTGCACTAATTGGTGTAGACATTCAATTTGATCAATTTTTCCCCTCTTCAATTTCTAGATTTTTAGCTGATGGACTATTTGACCAGCATAATATATTCACTGTTATTTTCACAACATATTGATGACTATGTATTTGTATCTTACATGTCTGATATGCAAATGGTGTCTTCATTTCGTAGTATATCTGCATCTATGGTATTAAGGTTCTAGACTTATAGTTACTATTGGGTAGGCATTTCTTGATAATTTTCTTTACCTTGTATGGTCAGTGTTGGTGCTGGATGTTCTCAACTCCTCTCTGATATGCAGGCTTTCAAGGTCAGACTTTCCATTGAAGAGAACTTAGCTTGCTGATATTCTTTTAATGCTTTGGGAATACATCTAGTGTAGTGATGTTCAATATAAGTTCGGTCTGTTTCTACTCATGTTATAGGCTGCAAATCCTGGTTGCATTTTGGAAGATTTTGTGAGATGGTATTCTCCTCCTGATTGGACTGAAAGTGAGGGAAGTACCGAGGATGGAGATTCTTGCTATGGTGGTGAATCAATGTCTACCAGAGGTCAACTAAGTCTACGAATGCAAAAAGAAGGTAGTTGTACTAACGTCTTGCCCATGGTCATTGATACTAAATCCAACACAATGTTGTGGTCAATATCCATTTTAACTGCCATCTGCATATGATAGAACTACAGTTTATTTTGGCTTGAAAAAGGTATAATTTTATTCCCTATATCTCATGACAAGTTACGAAAAAATTTTGCTATATTTTAACAATGCCAATTGTTAATTTATATGGTTATTAACTTGAATTGTCAAAGGGTCGAAGTTTGCTGATGTATGTGGAAGGAATGCATGAAATCCTCATTTATATGACAGAAGTTGTTTAGTGCAGGCTAGTGAGGGAACTTAGTAGTTCAAAAAATCCTAGTGAAAGAAAGTATTAAAAGAAAAAAAAAAAAATCTAATGTCATATACTCATATACAAGGATCTATAAAGAGGTATATGTATTATATATTATCACTAGATGCTGTTGACCATTTGTGAATACAACTGAGATGTGGTTATGCCTCTTTTGAACTCTTCTATAATGCTCCTTATCTAAATGAAAAAAGTAGTTCTTGGTCTGCATGTTTTCTCTCGGTTTCATAATGAAACATTCAGGGCCACTATATGTTTTTCTGATATAATAAGGAAACTTTGCTGAGTTCTCCATTATATGTTGATGGTAGGT
Source organism: Psophocarpus tetragonolobus (assembly GCA_037954015.1). Taxonomy (NCBI): domain Eukaryota; kingdom Viridiplantae; phylum Streptophyta; class Magnoliopsida; order Fabales; family Fabaceae; genus Psophocarpus; species Psophocarpus tetragonolobus. The sequence goes on from CM075694.1 coordinate 35,160,956, forward strand.
AACTTGTGGCGTGAATTTTGGGAAACATCTAAACCAGTGCCAGCTGTCAAACAGACACCTCTTTATGATGAGGATTTGGCAGTGTAAGTCTACATAACCATTTTTTTAACTTGTATTTACCCCTTAAAGCCATCTCACTTGAGTGGCATTTTACTTTCATTTGTAGGGAGGGCATTCTAGATGCATTTGAGGACATCCAGCCTTCAGATCTTTTTAGACAGCTGTTTGTTTCTCTTGTAAGTTCTCTCTCCTCCTGTCTCTTTTTTTTATTCTCTCATAAGTTGCTTGGTATGTATAAATAATAAAAGTTATCTGTCGTCTCTCCATAATTATCTTTTGAGCTACTGATATTTGCCCAACTCATTATGTTATTTGAGAAACTAGTTATGCATTTTGAAAGTAATTCTGGTCAATGATTAATGCTCTTATTCCGTGACATGAATACTAATTATAACTTGTATTTGCTATCAATATTAATTTTTAATAACAAAAACACATAACACATGCTATTATAAATATACAAAATAGTTTTTTTTTTTTTTTTTTTCTGTTTAGAAAGGGCAAAAAGAAAACCAAGAAAAACATACTTTTGTAACACATAATTATTTGCCTAAAATATACATGTAAATGATGAAAAGGAGTATTCAACTATTCCTTTTAACTTTTAATTATTTTTTTAAACATAATGCATTATATTAGCTAATTGATTAAATGAGAAATTATATATCTATGATCTTGCAATTATTTATAATTCTTGGTAAAAGTGTTTCGGACTATATTTCTATGTAGATGGTAGGGAAGAAGTAAATAATTGCTCAAATAATTGTACTATTCTCATGCATTTCTAATCATAATTCCTGGTCTTGATTATACAGCTCGGTTTAGGTTTTGCAATTGCCGAAACTATGCTGTCTGGTGACATTGTCATCTCAAAGGTGTTCAATGACTGCAAGGAGTACATAGTTGCCACTTGTCAAAGTGGCAGGTTTAATGAGAAAGTCACTGAACTTGTTCAGGTGAGTACCGATAGACTAAAATTAAAGCGAGTAATTTATATAGTATCTCCCAATAACTATATAATAAGCCATTAACTATATGAAGGGAAACACGGACTGAAAAAAAATTATGAGATTGTACCTTTCACTTTAACAAATCCCTCCATTTTGGAATATTTAATTTACCCCTTTTAGTGTTTGGATTAGTTGTGTTACTTAATGTAGCCTGTGCCCACATGAGGACAAAAAATAGTTACTTTGGAATATAGACTGATTGAAATTATAATGATAGTACTGGATCTGGATAGTTTCATTTGCAACTATTTAATAATAACTTCTAAAATAACCAATGGTCATGTTTCTCTGTAGATGTATGAAATGGTGGAGAAAATGTTGCAGAATCCAGATGAAGCTCGGAAAATGATGACGCACATGGAAGAATCAACTATGACGGCTGATGAACCAAGGCGCCGGTTTTCTACTGGTGAACCAAAGCACCGGTTTAAGAGATTTAGTGATATCTTTGGTGGCAAAGATAAGCCATTGACAAGGCCTGTCTGGAAAGCTGAGGTAAACGATGAAGAAAAGCTGCTTCGACATTCTTTCTCAAGTTTCTTTGACAGCAAGTCATCTTTATTTTCAAAGAAGCCTCCTAAGCCTGGAAACCTATACCCTTCAGAGCAACCTCTCTCTGTGGAAAATGACTGGACAGTTGTTTAGACAAAGTTCAACTTCTCCTATTTAGGGTATGCCACATATTTTTTGTTTTCTCTCCCCCTCTTAACCAGATAATTGTAAATTAATTCCCCTATTCTTTTTTCAAGTCTTAATTTGTGAATAGAAAATTTTAATGTATTATTAAATATACCCCAATTAGTTTTGCTTGTTGGGAAGGGCTTGTAAGATGATGATCAGTCATAACCAAAGTGTTAATTGCTGCTTTTGCATCGCGGTCATATTTTCAAGAGAACACTCCTGCCAGGATTAGCAACAAGTTCTGCATTCACAAAAATTGTCAATCGTATCTATTTACATGCTACTAAAAGTTTACCCTTGATGTTACTTGTCAAGCTTATATGCAAAATTTTCCTCCATTTTCCGAACACATCAAACCACTGATTTATATTTTGAACAAATGCTCCAGACCTTTTACTGATTAATTTATTTAATTTAATAGTAAAAATATATAAAAATGTTGTGGTCATCCATTAATTTTATTAAAAAAAGTTTATTTTATAATAAATCTAGACATAAAAAATTATTTATAGGTACTGATGCATTTTCACATGTAAATTATTAAAAATTTTCACTTAGTGTAAAATGATTAACATGCTTTACCAAATTTTGAGGTACACATCTAAACGTTGGGTCCTATAATTTTTTAAGAAAGTAAATTTATATTATTTACATTAAATAAAAAATTAAAATGAGTAACTATTGACATGTTTTATCCACTCATCACCCTATCATAAAAACGTTTTATCTACTTAAATTTTTTTAAAAAAGCATTTCATTATATTATCAGCTATATTTGCATTTATATTCATCTTTTAATATTGAAAATGAACCATTAAGTGAAGGATAAAATAGCCTTTTGGTATACGAACTTGAATGAATTTTACTTTTTAGTAAAATACATATACTTTTATTCTTAGTATGTTTGGTTTAGAGCATCTCTTAGTATCTTAAAAAATGTGTTTAACTTTAAAATCATTATTTTAATGCAGGTCTCACAAGGTAGTGTTTAAAAATTAGGTTAAGGGACTAATATAGCATCTTTGCCTAGTTTTTAAGCATCACTTTGTGAGATCCACATTAAAGTAATGATTTTAAAGTTAAGTACCTCTTTTAAAACCCTACAATTGAAGATATTCTACTTGTAGGACTTGTTTTTAACTTTTAAGCACTTTATTTTGTAAGACTCACATTAAAGTAATAGTTTTAAAGTTATATACATTTTTTAAGATCCTACCATTGGAGATGTTCTAATCTTTTCATCAATTTATTCTATTGGACTATTAAGAGACAAACTGAATTGTGTCTAATAAGATTGAAGTCACAGTTAACCAGGTTCATAATTATTTTTTAATAATTATTTCGTTCGGTAACTCATAAATTCACCAAATATTCTTCATTTAAGATAAAATACTAGAATTTTATACACATATTCTAGATATATATTGGCAACATCTTATCAAATATTTTAGATAAATTTAAACTACAGAGAAAAAATATGATAAATTTATCATGAAAATTTTAGAAAGTGTATTTTTAAAAATTTAAGCCATCCATTGAACAATTGGAATGCACTTCACCTAATTCATTCAATAAGAGCATATATATATCACGCAAGGCCTAACTAAGCTCGTTCATACGAAAATACAACCATCCCATCCCACAAAGTATCATAACTCAAAAGATGTGTAAATAGGTAACACAAGAATTTAAAATTCTATCTCCAAGCCAATTTTATTCTCAAAATCCAACGAAAAAATAAGCCTCAAAGTCTCAAAATTTCTTGAATTGGAAGAGTAAAATAATGAAAGTTGGGTGTTCACCGTTATAAATGATTCAATTATTTTAATTTTGAATATCTAATATTTTATTTGAGAAAAATATTATTTTATTTTTATTTTTTAAAAAATTTAAAAATATTATTTATAAATTAAATATTTTTTTCTTATTTAACAATTATGACGTAAAAAAAGAATTTATAGATTTTTAAATTGTTTCAAAAACTTTTCATAAATATATACATGAGATGTAATGCAAACCATATTAAAAAATTATGAGGTCGTGATTGTGAACTGGGAGTGCCAACTACTTAAAAAAAATATTGATATATATTTTTGTAGTTAAAGTATACGTGTTTATAATGTTTTTTTATTGATATAAATAAAGGTGATGTATTTTTTTCTTCCCAAAAGTACCCATTCCACGTGAAGGTAGCAGGGAAATAAATTTTTATAGATTCGAATAGGAAAGGAGATGAACTTCAACGGGTTTATGATTAGTAGAGAAATGAAAGAGGTGTTGGAAATAATAGTGGATTGGTATTAATCAATTATATTTTATCATTATCTGGCAATTTAAGATTTGGTGATAATCATATCTTATAATATCTTTATGATTATTTGAATGGGATTATAGTAAGATTGACTCTGTGATGGGTTGAGTCAATCATAAAAAAAAGCCCATTTGAGGGGTCTCTGCCTACCTTGGGGGATTATAAATTTGTCATCCCATTAAGCAAACTACAACAGCAACAATGCATAATTGTATAACCATTCGTATTTCATAGTCAGAGGTGAAATTCTTGGATTTATGAAAGACGAACAACTGCGAAAGCATTTGCCAAGGATGTTAAGAGCTACAAAATAATATCCGATAGGGATATATATCATGCACATTAACAAATATTTCTCATAAAGTATATAGAATAATGTAGTTCAATAAAATGATACTACATGGTCTCAAGCATCCAAAAATGCTAAGAGATATGTTACTAAAATGATATTACTTCACACATATCTCATAATAGAGTTTTAGACTCCCACTGATCTAAGACATCAAAACTTAACCAAACCATATGAGTTATAAAACTCCAAAGTTAAATATTTGATCAGTGAATAAAAAAGTGTTTAATTAATATAATTTTTTTTTACTTGAGTCCGAAAAATTATATAGGTGAGAAAGCATAATTTACATGCATCTAGTTATTCATCATAGCCTAATAACATATGTAATTACATATAGGCTACATAAATGCTCTATAATATTTGACATTTAACTAATCCGAGTTTCAAAAATAAGTGACTATGTAAGAATCCAAAGATAAGTAGGAAATCCATAAATTCCCTACTAAAACCACATAGACACCTAGTTTATATAAAATGATACTCAGATTATTGTGGCCACAAAATGTCAATTGAGCAAACACTTAGATAATTGGTCCAAACAAAAAAATTCATAAGTACTTCAATAGTGCAAAATTGTACTCAATAGGAGTACTATCATAATAAGCACTTTTTTACAAAGTAGAAAATCATACTCGATAGGAGTATTGCATCTACAATATACTTATAGAATTTTGACCAAACAAAATGTGAAATTTTGGGTAAAGAAATGCACAATACTTAATTGCATACCAAAAGAATTAATGTGCAATGCCCAACAAAATGCTCTTAACATCCATTAAAGATGTCTATTAAGATACAATGAATTATGTATCTCAATTAAAATAGGACAAAAATAAATAGTCAAGTCCTATAAAGTATGTCATATCACAATTAAATGTGCACAAGAATATATGACAATACAGATAGATAAGTCTCGAGACATGATACAAAATTATATACTTCTAAAATTTTGATCAATATTAAATTTGGGTAAAAGAGATGCACAATGCATAATTTTATGCCAAAAGGATTAATGTGCAGTACCCAACAGAATGACCTTAACATCAGTTAAAGATGTCTACAAAGATACAATTGATTTTATGTATCTCAATAAAAATAGGACAAAAATAAATAGAGAAGCCCTATAGAATATGTCATATCATAATTAAATGTGCACACGATTATATGACAATAAAAAATACATAAGTTTCGAGAGATAATACAAGATTATATATACTCCCACTAATCCTTAATATACCAAAAATATTAGGATTATCATTAGGGTACACTAGTATTAAAAGTTCTAGTGATAGTGAGATTATGACTTTATAAGATAATAATAAAAGTGAATTAAAATTCACTATTATTCTACTTAAGGAATTAGAAAGTAGTAGAATAAGGAATGATTAATGAGAGAAGTGGTTAAAATAACAAGAATATGAAACCTACAAATTCATCCATAAGAATAAATAATTCTCACAAATGGTTTCATAATTAACCACATATTAATCAATCTTTACAAAAATATTGACCCCTATGAGGATCTTGAAAAAATAATTACATGAGTGAGAAAATAGATCACTTGATAATTTTACGTAGAATGTGAGATCATAAGCAAGTTCTCAAGTAATCATAAACAAAAAAATCAAGTGCTACAATAAACAATATTTACACACACTTGAGAATAAAACATGATTACACGCAGCAGAAGAATGGGACATATTCTTGCATATATTAAGGATATAATAATAAATAGTCTCTAACTCTCATCACAATTTATAATGGACATAGGTTTATTTATATATCCCAAAATAAAGCATCTAGCTTTTACAAGAATACCATTAACAATATTATAAAATATGGTATGGAGAAATTAATCTCTTAAAATTTGGGATTCCTATATTGTCCTTACAAGAATTGCATACTAATATTACAAATCAACAGAGAGTTTGTTATACAAGAAAATATTTTACAAGAGACCAATATAAAATCCTTAATATAGATCCCAACAATGTAATCACAAATAATGTGATAAGAAAAAAAAAATAATTTTATCAAGAACATTTGTTTTTTTTTTTTTAAGGAAAAAATGTCCAATTAAAGGTTATAAGTCAATATGGAACAAAAGGAAATGAGAGTGTAAATTTTGGTTCCATATAAATATAACTAAACATGATCAAATGAGGGAAATAAACTGAACATTACAAAAATAGGGAAACATTATGTAATTCTAGAAAGAGGAAGAAGGAAAGAACGAAAGGAAAGGAAAGGAAAGGAAGGAGAAGGGCAATGTTGGATAAAAAAAACAGTGGGGATAAAAATAATTTATAATATTTTAACAGACAAAATATTCTAAACTTTTATAAAAATACACAATTTTATGAAAATAAAATAGACAAAATTAATACTAATTTATTTTTCTTTTATCTTTTTCATAATTTTTATGTTTATTTTTTCAATTTTTTTGTAGGGCTAAATGATATTTTTTTATGGAAAAAAACATTTATTTAATATACTTAAGAAAAAAAAACAAAAAATAGCTTGTGAAAATAATTTTTCTCATTATTATATATAGAGAAAAAGACTTATGTATTACCGGTATAAAAAATTTTACACTAACATCATATTTTAATACTTTAAAAATGATATAAATTAAACAACATCCTATAATATATATAGAGAAAAATAACATGAAAACAATGAAAAAGAAAGAGGGTTGAAGTTAAAAAGAAGAAATATAAGTATTTTTTGGCCATTGTCATATACACATTGCCACATTGGTATATCATGCAAGTTGTTTCTTTAAGCTAATCACACAAGTTGTTTCTATCGATTATAATACCTTTATTAATTAAATTACAATCAACTTTGTTAACTTCTACAAAAAAAGTAAATCAACTTTACTAACCGTAATGACTTTACTAAATTACTGTCATAAGTTTTGTCCATTAACGACTTTGATTATATTATATTATATTTTATTTTATTTTATTTTATGCATTAATAAAATTCCAACAACTTATTATACAATTTATTAGATTACAATGACATTTATTCATTATAATGACTTTATTAAATTATAGTCACTTATCTAATCTAATAATTTTATTTATATAAGAGATATAAGGTGACAAAGGAGAGATATAAGGAAAGATTGTGGGTTTGACTTTTCCTACTCATAAAAACTAACTTTATAATATTATTTTTTTTTTTATGAATATATAATGTATAATTTGATGCAAATTATAGTGGATTTTGCTAATTATAATTATTTTATTAAACTATAGTTTACTTTATTAATTTTAATGCTTTTTATTAAAGAAAGTAATGGATCTAGATTTTAAATGACTATTACATAAAAAAAACTCCATTGAATTTTAAAAGATTTTGTTGTATAAATATAATGACTTATAAGTTATAAGATTTTAATAGATTTCAAATAATTTTAAAAAAAATTCAAAATTATAATAGTCAATAAAAAAAATGAATGATAAATTCAATTTTTAAGGCTTGTTTACAGTTGTTTCTATCCCTAATCACATGTTTAAAAAACAATGCTATTTTACCAACCATACTACACCATTTTAGTAGTAAATGATAAAGTTTTAATAAGGAAGGGTACAACAATACAAATTTTTAATATTTTAAGATAATAGTTGAGTGATTTCTAATTGAGTTTCAAAAATTTTAAAACTACAACTAGTTTTTGTTTCAAATTTTTTGTCTTAAAATTTGTTTAAGGGTGTATGTTAACACTATAAGAAAAAATGCTAATGACTGAAAGATAAAAGTGATCGGTAAAACCATTGTAGCCTTTGGTAAGTTTTGACTAAATTTCTATACATAATATCGAAAGATAATCTTTCGTATGTAATTTCCATAAGTAATTACAGATAAATTATTCCACAGGTAAGTTGTGTAAGTAATCGTAGAAAGATTATTTTGTGGGTTCATTTTGACAAATTTTACATAAGTAAAATCCATCGCAAAATTCATATTTAATTACCAACTATTTTTTCCGTTGAAACAATGTCATTTTTCATTGGTTTTGCCACGAATTTAGGTAATTAAATAATTAATATGTTTTTTTTTGTGTACATAAAATTTAATACAAACATACTAAATATTTATAAAGTATTATATGGCTGATTGACTTAAGTGAGTCCATTTTGAAAAATAATTACTTGGATGAGTAAGAAATATTTATTAAAGTGAGTCTGTTTTCAGATTTGACTTAACCAAAATGTAATTTTAAATTACATTTTTAGGACCAGGTTAGATGTCTGAGTACGTGGTGTCACATGACTTCGTTAATCAACTGCCAAACCGCAATTGGTAAGTGCAGTTTAAGAAATCAAACACAACTTTATTGAAAACATGTGTTGCGTGTAGCCAAGGTAACCTGCTTCCTTAAAATTGCAATGTAAGGGTGGCCCGGTCAGTGTGTGAGACTTCCAGATATAAAACGTAATCACAAATTACGGTTTCATTATTTATCTTGATAGGACACACTATTTCATTAAGTACTATGTCCATTTACCTTGAAAAAACTATATGTTTTCAAAAAACAAAAAAACATATCATTAGAATTGTTTTACTGTTGGTATAAATTTTGTTTAAAAAAATAAAAAATTGCATGTTACTATAAATATTATAAGCCTACGTTAATAATAGAAGGCATTAAACCAATATATATACAATTTTTGAAAAAAAATCATATACAATATTCATGCAACATATTAATTACTATATGATACATAGTGATATAGACATTATGTTTACATTAATAATTTTATTTTAATTACTATATGATACATAGTGATATAGACATTATGTTTACATTAATAATTTTATTTTCATTGGATAAAGTAATAGAATTGAATACAAACTAAATGAATACAAACTAAATGATTAATTATTAGCATGTGGATTATTCTAATAGTTAAATTTAATTTAATCCTCAATGAACATAAGCCCGTAAATAAAACTAAACCAGCAATAAGAAAATATTTAAACGTACTCCTTAGAGCGTAATTATTAATTTTAAAAAGAGATGATAAACAATGTATTTATGAAAGTAATGGGAAAGTTGGAACTTTTTTATGAAACTACAGTCTGTGATTGCATTTTATGCCTAGCCATCTCCAAAGCTGATTGAGTCGCCATTAGATTGCAATTACCAAATGCGGTCTTAAGAGGCTAGTTACCTCTACCATGTGTGACACATGTTTCTAATAAAGTTGTGTATGACTTCCTTTAAACTGTAATTATCAATTGTGATTTGACCAATTGATTGCTTGGCAGCCACGTGGTTAGACATATCACGTGACCTTAAAAAGGAAATTAGGGATTGTAGTTTGACCAAGTCAAATCTAAAAACAGATTACTTAGTAAATATTTCTAAAATAAACACATGTAGGTAATTATTTTAAAGAATGGATCCACTTAAGTCAATCACCCAATATTATATAACAATGATAAAAGATTTATCACAATAAATCATCATCAGTTACATAATCTAAAAACATTAACCAAATCATTCTCTAAAATCAACAAACACAAAAGAAGTTGTTCTAAAAATTCAATTGTTATAACATAATCTTAAACAACAATAAGAAAATCATAAGACAAATCATCTCTTAAATAACTTAATAACCATCATATGCAAGACTATCTTCATGCTCTTGGTTACTATCTTCATATTGTTGATTACCATGCTGCTGGTTACAATTGGGTTGTTGCTAGTTTCCAACTAACCGATGCTGAACATTGTTTTGAGGCATTGATTGAGGTAACATATTGTGGAAAACATTCATAAGAGTGTTTAAGTCAAGTTCTCATGTAAAGAAATGTCTTGAATTGATTTCTCATGCCACAAAATGATTGCAATTTAGTTTTTATTTCATCAACCTATTGGCTCAACTGGGTATAATCCCTTGATTTATGTGGCTAGCTAGAAGGTGCTTAAAAGAAAGTGTTGATGAACCACATTTAGAAAAACCACTCTTTATGAGTGTTACATCCAAAAGCATTTTTGAAATGAATTCTAAGCATTGGTTAAGCACATTTTAGTTGGACTTGCAAGCTAAAAGTCTCATACAAATTGATGATAATTTTGAGTTCAATACCCCTTCATACAACAATTTATTTGCATCTGCCACCATGTTATAGAATTTTTTTGTTTCTTCATTTGGAGGTTCTTCCATGTCATTTGATTCATGAATTTCAAATGTCTCATGTTGCCTAGGAGCATCACATATTGTCTCTTCTATTGACATAAATTGTTCACCAAAAGCTAAATCAACTTCATTATGTGAAGCATACAAAAATTTATTTATCAATATTTAAATCATCATGCGACATTTTTTCACCATGGTCAGTCCAAATTTGATAATTACACTTAAACCTATTTTTGTATATGTGAACCTTAACAACCCAATCCTCCAAAATTTTTGTACAATCACATTTAATTCATGTGAATCTAATCCCACTATTTGGGTGATAAGAGTCTTGTTGACAAGCTTTGCTAATAAACTCTTCAACCCTTGCTACAAAAGTTTCTTTCAAAGCTCCTTTTCCACTAGTATATCTATCATACATCCAATTACGATTGGAATGAAAATTATTTATGTTCTATGTATTCAAAATCAATCTTTGTTTTTTAAAGTATTAAAAGGTGTTGAGTTCATCATTTAGATAAATATATAACAAAATGTTGTATAGAAACTTCAAACTTTTATTATGAAGTCTTTGTAATAGTCTATGTTTTAGCCTTTTAAGCGCCAAACCTGGCTATAATCTCATAACTCTACCCCCAACCACCACTTTAATCACACCACAATCACACATTATCAATAAATTATGTTATATAAGTCTGACTATCTCAATCATATACAAATATGTATCTATACATACACCAAACTTGTTTCATAAATATATACACAAGACAATATTATATAGCATAACAAAATTGACCTCAGTTCAATTTGAATATAAATTTTCTTATAGAGAACACAATATATCACTTATCACTTTAATACCAAATTCTGAAAACCGGATAGAAAGCCAGTTCAACCGGGAACTAGACCAGTGTTAAGTCTATTATTTCTAAAAAATTGAGATGCAAAGAATCGGCCAAATCAGTCAAGAATCGGAAGAACCAGCAGATTCAAGGGTTAGCCTTTTTTTTTTTTAAAAAAAATCCTAGAAATTGAAAATTTGTAGTTTTTGAAATTTTAGGTACACAAATGAAAGATATTCTGATAAAATATTACAAAATAACAAATGTTTAAAATAAATTTTTACAATGCGTTGATTATAATTTAAAATATAAATATATCTCAAAAAGTTATTTTAGATAATTTGAGACTTTATCTCTTTATAATATTATAAAGACATTAACATTTAAAATTAATAAGATATATTATATTTGTTAATTATAAATCATATATAACTTATTTTGTGCTTAATATATTATTATATTATTAAAAATAAATATAAAAAAATATTTTATTGAATTCAGTTTAACCCCAATTCAACCTCGGTTGAACCTTTGAGTTTTCAGCTCATGCTTTCACCAGTTCAATTAGCAGTCCGATTTTGAAAACAAATGAGTGCAAAATTTCCACACATCAAGTGCACCTGTGAGTAACTGATACATATCGAGTCAATCCGAGAAGGATTTGTACATACTCACAAATGTCAATAATTTCTAATTGTACGAACGAAAACATAAAAATAAACTAAAACTACCAAACAAAATTTCTACTGTTGAAAGCTCACACTGCCATGAAGGGTCCCTGAAAATTAAAGCACTGTAAATTTAAAATACCTTAATTAATTGAAATTGATAATGGCGAAAGGTTTAAGCCAATGCGTATCATCTTCAACCATTACATACAAGAAGCACAAATAGATTTTGAAAACGTAAAAACAAACCTGATGTTTGAAGAACCACTCTAGCAAGGGAAACCTTGCATATGGCTTCAAATTGTTCACAATGTGCAAAGCGCGAGAGGTAACTAAAGCATTGCGGTGGTGATTGTGATTTCCAGAGTAAAGGAAAAACAAAATTTCAATTAGATAGTCCATAATTGAGGTCAGCCCAGGAATAGCCACAATAGCATATATAGTAAAAATAAAATAAAAAAAAGGGCAAAGTAATTATGGTAAAGGGAGAGGTCATCACAACATTGTGCTTGTGGTCGCAGTAATAATAGTGTTGCCTGTAGTGATGACAATTACTGTGATACTCGTGATATTGTAGTGGTGGTATCAAACAAAGCACTGGTTCAACAATAATAATCTAGTGTCATTATTAATGGTGATATTGATGGTAGTGTATCAGTGTTTATAGTGGTAACTGAAACATGATAAGGAAAACATCGGAACAGAAAATCTAAAGGTTTTATATAAGATTGTTGTAAATTTTTCATTAAAAGATAATATGATATAAGCAGTTTATCTCCTTAAAAAGATTTAAAAGCATTGATGGAATACAAAATGACTATAACAATTTTTATATAAAAAGCCCTTTAAAACACTAATGGCTAATGATTTAATTAAATACCACACAACATACTATATGATGACAAAAAAAAAACATATTATATTGTTTAAAAAATTTAATTGAATACCACACAAATTTTGTAAAAAAAAAAAACTTTTAAAATCCTAATCATACACCCCGTAAATTACAATTAACTTTATCTATTATAATGTCTATATTAAATTATAGTGGGTTTTTTCATTTTAATAAGTTAATAACTTTATTAAATTATAATGGATTTTACCCGTTGTAATTACTTGTGTTTTTAGGATTAACTGTGAAAAGAAAAGGAATTTCTAAAAAAAAGTTGAATATAGTTATAAGAAATTTTGTTTATAAAATTTTTCACAAATGCCCTTAAGATTTATGGATTTTCTATAAAAATTTTCATAAAGAATGTAAGAAATAGTAAAATATAATAATATTTTATTTTTTTATATATAAACTAATATTAATTTATCAAAAGCTTCTATAAACTAATGTTAATAAAATAGTTTTTATAAATAAAGTTTCTTATAATAAAAAATATATCCACATTATAAATGAGTTAGAATTTGATTGGTTTGATTTTGTTTTTTAGTTTTTTTAAAAAAATTTTCAAAAACTATTTTTGGAAAGAAAAAAAAAATTGTTTGGTAAATGTTATTTGAAAATGTAAGAATGGAAAAACTTGTTCATATTTATTAAAATTTCAATAAGAAAAAGCAAAAAATAACATTCTAATTGTATTTTGAATTTTCAAAACAAAGATAGAAAATTAAAAAGCAAAACTAATTTCAGTTGTTTCTGTTTTTTAGTTTTTAAAAAGTAAGTGCTTGTTTGACAACAATTTTATAAAATTATTTTAGTATTTTAGTATTTAAACCTAAAAAAAAACTCGTTTGGATAGTGTTTTCTCAAAATAGTTTGGAAAATAGTTCTGTTTTTTTAGTTTTAAAAAACTAATAGTATTTTAGTATTTAAACCTAAAAAAAAAACTCGTTTGGATAGTGTTTTCTCAAAATAGTTTCGAAAATAGTTCTGTTTTTTTTAGTTTTAAAAAACTAAAGAATAGGAACAACTGAAAGTAGTTTTGCTTTTCAGTTTTTTATTTTTGTTTTGAAAACTCAAAATACAATTAGAATAATTTGTCTTTTTCTTTTCATTAATAAAATTTTAATAAATATAAATAAGTTTTTTTATTTTTATATATTCAAAATAGTTTTCAAATAACAGTTACTAAACAAGTTTTTTTTTTGTTTTCTTCCCGAAAACAGTTTTTGAAAACTATTCTTGAAAACTCTTTTCAAAAACTAAAAAATAAAACCAAACCAATTAAGTCCTAAAAAATCAGAACTATTTTTGAAAACTATTTTCAGAAAACACTATCCAAATGAGTTTTTTAGTTTTTGAATACTAAAATACTAAAAACAATTGTCAAACAAGCAATTATAGTCAAGAAAATATTACAATATAAGATTAGAAAGAACATTATTTTTATACTAGTTCACTTAATGTTAGTTATGTCTCATCTCTTTTAAGTATTTCTTAAAAGATTATGCTATTTCAATAAAAAAATAATTAAGTATTTCTTAAAAGATTATACTATTTTAATAAGAAAATAAAACAAGATTATTTTTACTACTTCTGACTGCGAACAATAAGTATTCTAAATCCACTCATGATTATATAAACAACACAATTCTCCCTAAGTTGAAAACTAAGTATTGTTTAGTCACTAATGTAACACTTTCTAAATTTATATATATGTATATTATTTACTTTCGTTTGAATTTAAAATTTAAAAAGTAAATTCTTAATAACTTCATTTAAATAAATTTTTTAAAATACTATTTAAGAGTGAAACAAATTCTGAAATTAATTTTAATTAGAAGCACAACATATAAGTTTTTTTTTAAAAAAATAAAAATAAAAAGAGAATTAAAGGAAAACATAAAAATTAAATTATAGTAGTATAAACTATAGTAATAATAATAAAAGGGAAGAAACTAAGTTAAAAAGAGAAGTAACTTTAGAAAACAATGTGACTAGGAATTAGTGGAAGCAATAGAATTAAAATGAATAACTATAATTTTTTTACTATAAAGATAAATAAGAAAATAATGACTACCTCTCTTTGAGAGAGTGCAAGCTGAACAACATACAAAATTCTTCTACTCCTTTGGTAAAAAGAAAACTCTTCTTTCTCAAAACAGCCTCATTTTATTAGAAAGGTTCTGAAGATCCTGAACATTTCTCAAAACAGCCTCACTTTAACCCAATATCTTTATAGAAGATCTACTTGAAGATTTGTGGAAGGAATGCTCAACTGATTTCTTCTCTTCTGTCTCACGCTTTGAACAAGGTAAGGAGGAGGAGGGAGTTTTGATTCTTAATTAGAAATTTGAGTTCAAAGTGGGTCAAAGTTTGAGAGAAGTCCTTTTATCTCTCTTTAATCTCGCTGTAGAATTGTAGTAGTTCTATGGGTTATAATTTTTTTGTTCTGAAAATATAATTATTTTTTTAATAACACTGAATCAGTTATAGCATCATCAAAATTCTCATATCTATTGGGTTTTAGTGCAGTATGAAACAAATCTTTTATATTAAATTTTATTAGACATTTTTTAAGCTACTTTAAATAATATTTTGATATTTTTATTTTAAATTTTATTATGTGAAACTCTTTATCTTTATTCTTATAAAGATCATCAAGATGAAGAAAAATAAAAATTGAAGTAGCATATCTATCATTCATTTTTATTGTGTGTGAATTATTTTGAAATATCTTTTTTATGTAAAATGATTCTCATATAATATTTATTGTTAAGTATTAGGTATATATTACACTCTTTGATTTCAAATTTTTTTTTTTTTGTGAATTTTGTTTTTACATATTTTTTTTGTGTATTTTGTTCCTAACTTTTAAAATGTTACCAATTTTGTGGTTTTGTGGGATCTCCATTCTTTCCTTTTGTGAAATGTTTACCATTGTCTTATATTTAAATTTGAGTTTTTAAGTACAACATGGCATAAGTGACCTAAGAGATAAATTAATCCATGAAATTCATAAAGGTTAGTAGGTTCTAATTATCCTTGTGATTATTAATTACCAAGTGTTAATATAATAACAATAAAACATAAATAAGACTAGAAATCACAAAATATTATTTTTTGGTATCTAAGTAAATAATTAATGTCCATTTGTTTGTAATTTACAATTAATATTAAGTTAGAGTTATTGTGTGTTTCCATTAAGTTGAAGTTGTCTGGTTGGTAGCATATGAAGAATGTGTCCTCTTACGAGAATCATTCTAACTTTGCAAAAACATCTTTCTCTCTTGAAGAGGAATGTAATATAATTATATGTCAAGAAAAGAAAAACAACACGACAATTTATTCAAGCATAATAATTTTAATTTTTAACTAGTATTAGTATTTATATTAATTTATTTTGGATTATTATTGATTTCTTTTAACTAAAAGTTATAATAAATACATATTTTATACATATAAAAAATATTTTAATTTATAAAAATAATTTAGGTTATAATAAATAATAAATATTTTAGGTTATACAATACTAAAAATGTTTATTTATAAAAAGTAAATTTTTATAATAAACAAATATTTATATATAATATATTTTGTATTTATGATAAATATAATTTATATTATAATATGATATTATTTTTAATTATTAAATCTTATTTTAAAAATTATAATATATAATATAATATAAAAGTAGTGCAAGGTTGAAGTGGTATTTTTTTCCTTTTTGTACAGAGAATTGCTTCCACAGTCAACTAATAATCTCACCCAAGATCTAATAAGGTTGGTTGGAATGACCTTCAAGAGAGGTGCAGAGAAAGCTGCAAAAAAGATCTGCTTCATTGTCTATTTATTTATCTCAAAATAAAATATACATTATAATAGGCTAACAGAGAGGACAAAATTGGATGGGAGGACAAAATTGACAGAAAAATAAAAGAGAGAAAAACTAAATTTATAAAACAAAAAGTTTTTCCTATAAGTAAAAAAGCAATGGAGTAAAATATTGAATTAATCTTAAATATTATATTATATGTGACCCTCAAACATATAGTAGTAATTATAATTAATAATTCTAAAATATATTTTTTCAAAAGTAAAGTATGACAAGTAAAAAAAGACATCTGCCAGTGACTCTTCTATATTACCTTGGAATCAATGTCATTTTAAGCTATACAATCATATATAAACTATATAATCATACAAATGTCGTGACCCATCACACACAAATTTTTACTCATGCAAAACCAATCATCAAAATTATGGACAAACAAAATAATAGACATTGATTTTTGTTTATAATTTACCCATTTATTTATGTTAGTATTCTTTTACTTAATATATGCTAAAAAAATTAAAGGAAAATGTTGTCTAACATATATTTTTTTATATTTATATTTTAAATTTTTTATTATTTTTACTAGTCTCAAATTAAATTTACACTTACATAAAGAGAGATAAAAAACCCTGATACAGATAGTTCAAGGGTACAACATACCAATAGAAAAATTTTACTAATTTCTACTTCTCAAATTAAAGACGTAATTAAAAATGTGTGTCAATTTATATTTTAAACCAAATAAATCCTAAATCAGTATGGAATTGTCCACTCTCAGTTGACAGATTGCTTGTCAGAATGTATTATATGAAGTATTCTCTCATAAACTTTCCCTCTACCTCCTTACCTTTCGCAAGCATATTAATTTCATCCCTCTTAATTTAGATACTCAAACTACCATCCTCTTCTATTTTTTATTTTTTTTCACAAGCTTCTAAAACTTCAATATCAATTTTCCCTCTTAATTTAGACACTCAAACTCCCCTCCTCCCTTTTTCTCACAAGCTTCTAAAATTTCAATATCAATTTTCCCTCTTAATTTAGAAACTCAAATTCTCATCCTCCCTTTTTTTTACAAGCTTCTAAAACTTCAATATCAATTTTCTCCACTAAAAAGTCAAACAACATTATACTTAATTTATTTAGGTTTAAATATTTTTTTAGTATCTATAAAATTATTTATTTTAATTTTAGTATCTAAATTTTTAATTTTTTAATATTAGTATCTACTATTTTTAATGGATACTAAACTAAAATAAAAATATAATTAATTAAAGATTGGATACTAAACTAAAATAACTTTATTTTATAGGTATCAAAAAATTATTTATGACTGTAACAAAATTAATTATCATTATCATTACATCATACTTTTTTATCATATATATATATATATATATATATATATATATATATATATATATATATATATATATATATATATATGCACTTCAACATCTCCTTATTTGAAAATCTTTGTTGGTAAAGGTTAAATACAACTTTAACAATAAAGTCATTGAAAAAACTTTGTTGGACCATGAAATGACTAACTAAATTATTAATTTTTAAACAATTAATAAACTAAATGAAATCTCCTTTATTTTTTGAACAAATTAACTAGAGCATATATTTAAAAAGACTTAGAATATATATGTTTCAAATAAAATTTTATTTTATGCTAGATTTTTAATAATTTTTATTTTATTTTGATCTTAAATTATTTTAGATAACACTTCTAATTATTTAAAATGCTTTAAAAATGCTTTACATAGTGCTTTAGGAACTCGAAATAAATTTATAAAGGCTAAAGATAAAACAAGAATTTTTATGAGTATTAAACCTAAATTCACTTATACATTAGTAATGCAAAGTATATTTAAGTTTTAAACAAAGTATGATACAATAATAATGGTAATTAATTTTTTCTAATTTTAAATATATTTTTTATCTATAAAATAAATTAACAATATTAGTTAACGGAGTATACTTAAGAAAGTACCGATTTAAAACTTTAAAAAAAGAAGTTAAATACTAAAATAAAAAAATAAAAATATTTAAACCATTTAAATATATGTTTTTTCACTACCGTAGGAGCTAAAGAAGAAAAAAAGTCAAACTGAAAAAACTAACCAAACACTCCAAAATTTCCCAAAAAATGCCATCTAATTCCCTTTAAGGTTTCTTCAAAATTAAAAACCACCCTCTTTGACGTAAAAAAAGAATTAATCCCTGAGGTCCACTACCTCATATAATCCCAACAACATTTTATAGTTGAGTTGAAAATTTGCGCTATACAATTATGTGAATCACAAAATTAATTAAAAGTCAGACCCCAAGTATATCGATTCACACAAAAAAGTCACTAGAAAGCCATGAAAAAATATATAATACCAATTTATATATGTGAGAGTCAGAGAGTTGTATTGAATATAAAGAATATTGAAACTAAAAAGGTGCATGTGGTAAGGGAAGACTCATGCAAAAACAGATCAAAAGAGGAGTCTGAGCAACGTGAATATATCCTTCTCTGACAAGGTAGATAAGTAAGAGTGGGGCCTTAGATATATGAGTGGTTGTGGTCTCTCTCTTTTTTTCAAACAGTGGCAGTTGGAAGCATTTATGTGTGCTAACGCGTTTGCATGGTTAAGAAGATGATCCAATTTAAAGCATTTTCCTATGCACAGTTAATAATTTGTCTCATTATTGTTTTAACCTTGCCTTTGCCTTTTGCCTTTTGCCTTTTGCCTTTGGGGCATTGCTATATATAAACCCTACTTGGTTCTCTTTCTCCTCACCAATAGCCATCTTGTTCAAGTTGCTTGGTTTTCTAGCACAAGATGGCTTCTAGGGTTCTTATTCTTGTGCTTCTTGGTGCCCTAGTTTGCACCATTGATGCAAGGAAGCTTGAGAAGGGTTTGTTTAGGGATGAGAAGAACTTCTTTCACCATCCAGGGTTGGGAGGAGGAGGTGGTGTTGGATTTGGTGGTGGTAGTGGTGGAGGTGGAGGGTTAGGTGGTGGTGCAGGAGCAGGGTTTGGTGGTGGTGCAGGTGCCGGTGGCGGAGCTGGAGGAGGGTTTGGCGGCGGTGGTGGTGGAGGGTTTGGTGGTGGTGGTGGTGTTGGTGGAGGATCAGGGTTTGGAGGAGGAGCTGGGTTTGGAGGAGGTGCCGGACTTGGAGGAGGTGGTGGAGGAGGGTTTGGAGGCGGTGGCGGCGGAGGCGGTGGACTCGGTGGCGGTGCTGGTGGAGGATTTGGTGCTGGAGGTGGAGCTGGAGCTGGAGGTGGATTTCCATGAAAACATTGCATTCTCCATATGAAGAATATCACATGCTAGTTATTCTTATGTTTGGCATTAATAACATGCGATTTAATTTTCACGGAAGTTCACGTAAGTTGTTTACTTGTTTGTTCCAAGAATTTATAAGTCAAGTGGAAATAATTAATTCTCGAAATTGGATATTATTAACTCTTATTTTAGTGTGTTTTGCTTCTCCACACTCTTCTCTATCTACATCTTTTTTTAAAGAACACACGATGGGGAAATTTCATGTGTCATAATATTGGTAAAGGAAAATAAAAAAGAAAATTCATGGATTCTATAAATACCTACGAAAACCGTAATAGAAACAAACAAACGCCTATGGGCTTGAAGTGTCTAGCTGCATTATTTAGAAAAGAAGATAATATAAAGACGTGGAAGAGAATATAAGGGATGCAAACAAAAAAATGGAAAGGACTGTTTTGATTGTAGTACGAATAAATATGGTAAAAACCAAGTTGAATGGACCATTATCTTTGACTTTATGCCACCAATTTCTACTTCCTATTATTCCTAATTTCATTAGTGGTTTTGTGTATTTTGAAAGAAAAAAAAAATACATGTAGTTTATAACTTATAAGCATTTTATTGGTGTTGCTTTCAAAGTTTTATTTCGTAATATTTGTTTATAAGGTTTATGTTTAAAAAATTTATGATTATTATACAGTTTTTATATTTATACACTTATGGACAATATACAAATTAAAGAGATAAAATTAAAGTAAAAAAATATGACAAGTAGCTTATCCAAAATAAATAAATAAATATGATCACAAGTAATGTAATTTGACAAAAAGAAAACCAAGAAAATAAGATAAAAGAAAAGTAGAATTGTATATTCTCATATATTCAACCGATATATTAATACCAAATTGTCTAGAAACTGGGATTAATAAAAATATTTTAAATAAAAAATACAACTATCCTACCATTTTATATTATAATTTTAATTAGAATATTTGGTTAGAAAAAAAAATTAGAGTAAGTTGTTTCTTTTTCTATAATAGGTAAGCTTGTTAACCTATGAATTTAGAATAAATGTTTAGAATACTGTTTTTTAAAGTTATCATCAGTCATATATTTACATTGTACTATATATGAGCATCGATATATCATTTTATAATAATTATCTTTAAAATATGTTTAAAATAATTTTTTGATTGATGAGTAATGTAAAAATCTTTATTGAATTTATTGATATAAAAACATGAGAAATAAATTCTTATTATATTATATATATCTTTGCATCTTATTTATGTAGCTTGTGTGTACTGAATATATTTTTCCTTTAATATGTCTAAAGCGTATAATAAAGTCATAAGTTAACTTCGAAACTTATATATTGATGGAGTTTCTAGCTGTAGTTATTCATTTAAATATTCTCTTAAGGGTTATATAAGGATGTATATTTAGCAATAAAAAATATAGTAAAATTTAATTTAGTAGTCTGTTGTGCATGTAAATATATATAATCTCACTTTAAATAATTCATTTTGACAGTTAACTTACCCTTCATTTTAATTAAATTAAAGGAATCAAAATGCAAGAATTATTCAACATCATGCTCAATTATATTTGAAAAAGAAAAATGTCAATTTCATGTTTTACGATGACATTCCTTCAGGCAAAAGCGATGGATAGATACATGGTTGGTGTGATAGAAGATCGTTGGCATGGTTGACCAAACAGATGAAATCATATAAAAAAAATTATTAATCAGTGATATGTTGGAAAGGAGGAATCGAAGGCCACCAATGATTTTGTAGAAGAAGGAATAAGTAGGAACATTATATTATTATATTAAATATTTTTTAACAGTATATTGGTAACACCACTCATTAGTTTTTTTATCCATCTAGCTTATAAACTGATTCTAGTTTTGATAGAAATCAAATTTAAATATAAATTTTAAACTAAGATGTAGATAATAAGTAGATTATTTCATCTAAACGTACGTGAACTTATACAGTACTTTCTTAGTACAAATATTTCAAAATAAGTGTTGCATTTAATTTTTTATATAATATTAATTATTTTTATTAATAAAATTTTTAATTATTAATATCGCTTTATTTTTATGTAATATTAATAGTTAACAATGGTTAGTTTTGTAAAATTATGGTGATTTTTTTATTTTTTCTTATATATGAATAAAAAAATTTGTTTTTATTTTTCAATGTAAATTTTTATTTACATTTTAATATAATTTATTGAGGCCTATTCGAATGGTTGTTAGTTTTTTTTTTTTTTTTGAGATGTATTTTCAAAACGAAAATGTATTTAAGTAAAATGGTTGAGTTGTTGTTTAATTATTTTTAAAACACTTTTTACACTATTTGAAAACAATAAAAAATGCTTGTCAGATTTTATTTTTTTATTTTTACTTAGATTGACTACTTGACATTTATCCATTATCATTCGATACAACTAATTATCACCATCAATAATTGTTATCGATTGTTAGTTACTTACCATTATTGTTAGTCGTCAATCGATCTCTTGCCATTGTCATTGATATGTTAATGTTGCTTGCTTCTCTGGTTTTCATCCATTGTCTTTGATTTATGGTGATATCATTGATCTCTTGCCTTTGTTGTTATCCATTGGTCATGTTGTTGATTATTATCTTCAATAATCAACCATCATCCTTGATTGATGTCTTCAATCTATGGTAGTTGTCACTAGTGTTTTACCATCATCTTTGACTTAGGAATGACAATAATAAATTACCAGCAAGTAGAACCTAGAACTCATTTCAATTTTAATGAGTATTATCTACTTTGATTAGATATGAGGTATTACTCATATCAACCTATTTATAATTATAATAATTATATAATAAATTTAAAATTGTATATTTAATTAAAAATTTAATTCTTAAACTTTTATTTATGATTTTTTGTTATTTATTATTCTTTATATGCTTTGAAATTAAAATATAATTAATAGCTTAATATATAATTTATTTAATAATAAAAAAGTAAATTAAAATTATATAAAATAATATAACGAATTACTCATAGACATGCCCAAATAAAAAATATCTAACAAGAAGTATTAAAAGTTAATACTCACACTTCTTTTATTCATGAACCCGAATGCATTTTTTGGGGATGAGAAAGCTAAAAAAAGTTTCATTCCACATCATTGTCATCTCTAATCTTTCGTAATAGTCTTCGTCGTCGATCACGATTACTATCACCAGTTATCGATCTCCAACCACCACTTTTAATCACTATCTCTAGTAAACAATCTTCAGTTGTTATGGATGAGATGTTTCATGATGTAAACATTTGACAACACATTTTAAAATTCAAAACAAAAAATTGTAACTTTTATAAATTTAAAAACTTGAAATCAAGACTAATTTTTATATTTATAAATTTAAAAACTTGAAACATAAAATCACTCTAAACAGAACCTTAATAATTTTGTTTTTGTTTTTTAACAAGTATATTAAGAACACCAATTGCTACTATTCTATTTTAAAATTTTATTCAAGTTAAAAAATTCTATATAATACACGTGCGATTCTCATTAATATTACATATTAAACTTTTACTAAATAAATAAAAATAAACCATTAAATAATTCTAGTAAGAATGTATTCAGATATACTTTTTACTATATATCTGACAAATTTTGCAAGGATTTTTTTTAAAAAAAATCTAAGATCATTTTTATTTATTTAATTAATACAATTTATATAATATTTACTTAATTGCTTAAATAAAAACTATTAAAAAATATATTTGTCACACCCGTGAATGATGAAAGAGTAGCAAAACAAAGGAATAGCTGCAGCTACAGAAAGATATGTGAGAGGTTAGAATGAATTCATAATTATCTATTAATTTAGTGAGTTCTACTTCTTATTAAATAACTTTTTATTCTAAAATTAATAATTTTTAACATATTATGATCAATGATGGAAAAAGTTTAAAAAGGGAATTTGATAAGGAAAAAATTTATGTAGCACTCCTCGTACAGAAAACTATTGTAACAGAGAGGATGGAATGATTATGCGACAAAACGTGAAAGTATTGATGTGAAAACATATTTTTGGAAACAATTTATTCCAAAGTCATAAAAAATCACCTAACCATCATAAATATTTAGATGGAAAGAATAAATGATTGGGAAAATCATTAACTCATCACCGTCAATGTAGGATATACTGTTTCTCATTGATTAACAAGCCATCTGTTACTCGTGTATCCATCTCTCTTTGCCTTTGCCAGAAAAAATATTACTTCCATTATTTTAATTTGAACTAATAATTTCTTGTAAAAAATAAAGAACATAATATATATTTTATTTTATATTATTAAAATATTATTTTTTTTAATTAAATCTTTAGTAATTAGTACTATCTCTTCTAAATATTTAAATGCATTCACAATTACTCCATAAATTAAATGTATTTTTAAATAATTTTACATGAGAAAAGTTAATAATAAATTAAATAAAATAATGATTTTACAATATTACATTAAAAATTAAAGTAATATTTATTAAGTTAGAGTATTGGTAATAAAAATAATTAGTAAAATATTAAAAATTTAAATACAATATTTATTTTAAAATGGTTTTAAAAAATATACTACATTTTAAATATTTCAATATTGAATTCGATCTTGTCGGTGGAAGACATTTTATCTATAATGGTTTATGTGACTAAAAATGTTTCCAAAAGTACCTGTATGCCCTTAAATGGAGACCACGCATTAATTACTATGATTTTTTTATAAAAAATAATTTTATGCTATATTTAATTATATTTTTTTATTTATATAGTTTTTAAATTATTAATTGATAAAATCAACAAAATTATCACAAATAAATTATTGTGACTAAATGTCTATGTCAAATTTTTTATCTGACCAATAGAAGTGTTCCAGTATATAAACTTATGTTTGTCCTTTTGTTTGAAGAATGTGAGACTTTGTTTGCATCCCAAGAATCATTCTCTCAAAAAAAGGACCATGATACCCTCAATTTGCAGTGAAAACAATGAGTATATCCTCATAGTGTCCCATAGAGCTCACTCACACTTTAAGTTCTTGCATTGTCACTCCATCATGAGCTCACGATAGCAGGACGTGCTTCTTAACCATCCATACATAAATTGTATCTACCATTAGAAATATTTTTCATACAAGGGATCTTAAACCCAGATCCACTTGTCAACTAGCATACTCATTGAACTGGTCAGCTGGTCGAACTAGTGGCTTTGATACCAATTGTTATGCACGGGGACTTATCATACACCACCATTACCACATTGCTAAGATATTGTTTGTTTTAGGTCTAAACCCTCATAGTTTTGCTTTTAGTTACCTCTCAAAAACCCTCTTATTAATGGAGGTGTTTTAGTGTATATTAACCTATGTTTGTCCTCTTATTTGAAAAATGTGATACTTTATTTGCATCCAAACAAATTTTTTTGTAACATCAATTATATAGATAAGAACCCAGTTGAACAAATGATAAATTTTGAATATCTAATTGAAAAAAAAAATTAGATACTTAATTATAAATTAGGTGAAAGTTTAGGTACATACTGATCATAACTTAATTAATTAAGGGTTTAAATATGTTTTTATCGCTATAAAATTGTAAATCTACAATTTTTGTTCCTAAATTTTTTTTATATATTTTCAATCCTCCTAAAATTAAAATATCATAGTTTGGTTTAAAGCTATGTTTGGGTTAACTTAACATAGCTATAAATAAAACAATCTTCAATTTTGTAGGGACTTAAAATCATTGTAAGAATGAAAAATTCAATGTTAGTAACCTTAAAGCAATCGTGAAATTCAAACACACTATTGTTGACTTGGAGTTAGGTTTGGTTAAACAAAATCTAACCTTGAATCTAACTATAACATATTTTAATTTTAGGAGGATTAACAACCACAATAAATATATATATATATATATATATATATCAAAATCTTATTTCACTAAGTAAGATCATGTACATGCCTAAGGGTTTTTTCTCCATACATCTCGATAGATTTCTCCCTACATTTCAATAATATATTAAACGACCAAAATATTCTCAAATAACTCTTTAGAATGGATAATTTGAGCACCTCTATGGGCACATCTAGAGTAAACAATCTAGAGGAGGGAAAAGTTGGATATAGAGAGGGGGAGATGAGTTGGACAAATGGAAAGGGGGGTTGTGGGGAGAAAAAAATGGTCGCAGAGGGAGGTGGTGGTGTTTTCACGATTGGATGAAGAGTGTGGGAGGGGAGATATGGTAGGGGAGGAAGAAGTGCACCAATGGCGAGGGGCAAGCATAGTGCAAGGAGTGTAAGGGGAAATGCACAAAGGGGAGGAAGGATTGTAAGGAATGTCAGGTAGGAGATAAATTGGAGGGATGAAGAATTGTGGGTGGAGTGTTTTACTCCGAAATGAGTGATCTGGATTTGGTTTTTGCCAAAATGCATATTACCTATTCTAGAGCACTCTGATGCTAATTTTTATGAATCCGAAATGGGTAATTTGGATTTTATTTTTTACAAATCACGATTACCTGTTCCAAACTCACTCTGGAATACCTATTCAGAATTTATAAGGTTATTTTGGTGGTAAAGTAGAGAGATGCTGGAAAGAGAGGTCATGAGTTTGAATCTCTCCACTAACAAAAAACTAACATATTAACCATCAACATTGACCTATAAAAAAACTTTGAACACCTATTCCAAACTCATTACCAAGTGAGTTTGGAATAGGTAATATGGATTCATTAAAATTAGCATGGAAGTACTCTAATTAGGTAATTTACAAATCCAAATTCCCCATTCCATATTCACTAAAATTGGCATGGGGTATACAAAATAGGTAATTTGTATGTAAAAAACATATTACTCATTAAGGAAAGTCACTCAAAAATATTTTTTATCTTTAATATATTATGGAAGTGCATGGAAAAATCTATGAGGAGCGGGAGAAAAAGTTATGTACGGATCATTTGACACTATTAATCCTAGTTAAAGACCTACAAATATATTATTTAACCTTAGATCCCTTAACTGATTCGTCCGAAGTAATTTTAGGTCTTCCTTTTCTTTGCATCAAACTAAATACCATCCAATCTACTCTTTTAAGAGGTATGTCACTCAATCTAATCTTTCTCGGATATAATTATTTCAAATTTAATTTGTCTCTCTTATATGCTTACATATTCACATTAACATTCTCATCTTTGTCACTTCTATTTTTTTTCTCGACTCTCCTTATAGTTCAACATTCTTTATCATATAGTTTGTTGGATGATTGATAAAACTTGCATTTAAGTTTAAGAAGTACCTTACAACCACAAATAATTATCAATGTATTTCTCCATTTAAGTCATTCTGCTTGTATCCAATGATATCTTTATTAATTTATCCGTACTATTGAATGATTGATCCCAAATTTTTTAACTTGGACAATTAGTGTATGTTCTTTGTAAGGATATCATTACAAGGTTGAACAAATAAGAATTTGAGGTCAAGTCTTGGTGTAGTTCTATCCTAATTGAAAAGTCTTTAAATCATTCTCTTGTTGTTCTATATGTATTGTATAACTCTAATATAAACCATGCGAATTTTTTTTACAAAGTCCTCCACAAAAAATGTTTATTCAAATTTAAAATAAGTGCAATCTTTGATCGAGTGGTTAATAGCGATAATGTATTGTAAATTTAGCAAACATGTATATTCAAATTAATTGATTTCGTGCACACAACTTCCCTTTTTAAAATATTAAGAAAATGTGAGAGCCAATTTTGTGTTTTGTACCGATGGCTCTAATACTTGTGGTTAAAAAAGAAGGGAGGAAAATGAGACCTTATGACATGATTTACATTGCAAATAAATTATCTTTACTATTGGATCATTTTTCATTTTCTTATTTAATAGATGTACGATTCATATATATAATTTCATAATATTTCTTAAATATTACTATATAATTAAAAATTTATTAAAAAGTTGAATCCAAAAAATGTATTTAATAACACAAATCTAGTTGATAAATACTTTAAGAAATATTATTAAAAATATATTTAATAATTTAAAAATTGAATTATTTTTTAATATTCTATTTTTTGTTAAAAATATTATTTTGTGTTTCTTTAATCAAGAGTAATCATTAACAACTTCCTAATAGTAAGAAGAATTTTGATCATGTGTTATAAGGAAACTAATTCGGAAACATATCATATATTCTTATGAAATGTTTTCAAATGTTCCTTTTATTTAATTCATTTATCATTTAGGTGGCATTTAACTTATAAAAAAATTATATTTTTAAGTGAAAGATGATAATTTAATAAAGCATAAGGAAATAAATTTCAACAGAAAAAATTCTTGGCAATGTTAAGTTATGTATAATTCAATGGAAAAAAATTATGTTTAAGTGAGAACAAAAATTATCTATAAAAAGTTACGACCATCTTTGTAGAAGTTAGCTTTTTCATGTTATTTAACTCTTACAAGTTTATAAATAGAATTTACAAACTTTTTATAGGTTTATCTAAATTCTTGAATTTATCAATGTTGTTAAGACAAGGGTTGTCCTCCACTTAAATGTAGGGGTGTTTATTGGATCAGGCAATTCGAATACCTAATTCAACCCAAATAGATTAGGTTGAGTTTTTCTTGTGATTGGGTGAAAATCGATTATATCCATAAAACTCAAACTACTACGGATTGAATGATAGGTTCAGTAAGTTGAATCCGAGATCCAACCTGACTCAATCTGACGATAAATATTAAATTATTATCTAAAATTATGTGTTTAGTTATTATATTTTTGTTAATTTAAACAAATTATGTAGTTTGTATTTATTTTATTTGTATGACTTAACTAGTGTAGACAAATTTTGTTTACTTTTATTTTGAACAAATATTTTTATGGTTATTATTGCTTAGAAATTTAGTTGTATGTTAATTTTAATTTGTTTTAATTTTGATCTATAATTTGTAACTATAATTTATTATTTATTTTTATATTATAATAATGAATAGTCTATTTTTTAAAACATCCTAAAAAAACTAACAAACAATATTCTAAAATTTATTTTTTCTAAAAAAAATATTTTTTTAAAAAATATTTTTTTAAACTATGACCCAATTAACCTAATGCAATCAAGGGCGAGTTGGGTTGGGTTTAATAAAAAAATATAAACCCAACCTAATCTAATGTTTTATGATTGAATTGAGTTTTTGGTTTATCTAAACCTAACCCAACATGTGTTCACCGCTGCTTATAGGCTATCTTTAGTCAAATGAGAATTGAGTTTCTTTCTTAGTAGAAAGGGATAAAAATTTTCTATTCCATTTCTTTTTATAGTTGCGAAAATATTTCTATGTCATTTTGTGTCTCCTTTTTTTTCATGTCATTTAATGAGATAAAAAAATTGTAAAAAATTAAGTGACTCCTTAAATGACATGATGCTTTTTATTGGTGGGGATAGGAAAAGGATCATGAAATGAAGATAGAGAATTTTCACCCTAATAAAAAGATATCTTGGTTTGAAATATTCGGAGAAGTATGAAATTCTCATGGAGTGACAAATAAAATTCCAAAATTATGTTTTCAATTAATTTTCACAAATTTCTTTTTAAATACTTTTTAGTAAACTATATTTTCAGTACATGAACTTTTTCTCAAATTTATGATTTTTATACATAAAATTTTTATTCATTAGCTAAACTATACAATTTTTTTCTCAATATTTTAGTGTTTTCTATCTATTTTAGTTGTTAAGTAATGATGAATTATTGAATTTTTATTATTTTACTAATTAAATTTTATGATAGATGTTTAAGGGAGATAGGGCAAGAAGAGGTAATGGGTGGGGGGTTGTTTAGGGGAAGTGGTGGAGATCACAAACCAAGGAATGCAAGAGGGGTCAAGGGAGGGGGGATGAAGTGGTAGAGATGATACACAATAATTTTTTAATTTGTGGTAGCTAAAAATGACAAAAAAGATAATAAAAATAAACTGATAATAAATATAATGTCAAGTCATTGTTATAGTTTAAAATAATAAATAGCTTATAAAAAATGTTTAAAATAAATAGAAATACCAAATTGTTGGACTAAAAAAATTGATGTGGTTTAACCTGTCATAAAAAAATTTAGACTTACATAAATTTTTTTTGTCTTCAACATTTCATCAAAAATCACTTTTAATCTTAAAAAATGTATTGACAGAGAGTCTGTTTTAATACTCGTGAATTACTTTATCCCCTCAATCTTCAATTTTATAGCTGAGACAACCCAAATTTATAAACAAATAACGTTAATACAAAAAAAAAATTCAAAATTAAAAATATATTTTTAAATTTCAAATATCAGAAGTGATTTTTTATGAAACTTTAAGGATAAAACACTTTCGTAAGCCAAAAATTTATGTCTAAAACAAAAAATAAAAAAAAGTTAGCATACCAAAAATATATTTTACCATACTTTTTATTGTCATGATCTGACCCTATTTGCTTTTTCCTATAAGCATTTGGAGAGAATGTAACGGCAAAAACCGTGAAAGAGAAGGATGATGCAATAAAGTGAGCAAGACATGCTAGAATTATAGAACGCTATGCTGATCTTCAACAAAAATATGATGACTTGGTTGCCTAAATAATGTAAGGGATACAAAGGGAAGAAGAAAGTGGCGAATAATCATACAGTACATAATTGATTAATTACTTTTTAAAAATGATTGATTAATCAATTTAATCAAATTTAAGATATTGTGCAAATAACAACTAATCAGATCATCAAATTATTATTAGTGAGAAACCATAGCTAACATAGTGTTTCTAGACCATATAATAATTTATCCAAAATGGTTGTTAACCATATAATAATTTTCTGCAATGAGATGGAAAGAGAAAGGGGATTAAAATTATTAGAAAGGAGAAGCAGAGCTTGAAAATTCAACTTTGAGATACTGCTGAAGCTGTTCAGGCTGCAGGAGAACAACATGTTAAACTAGGAGAAACTGAACATGCTACAGCAGTGGAAGAGGTTCCTAATCAATACATCATATTTTGAAGGTATTAACTCTGGTGCATTACCTTTTGCTGAAAACATTTACACCCAGTTTGGTTTAGGGGAGGGAGTCCAGTTTGGTATTAACTCTTTTTAATTTTATTTTATCTTCTTTTAATTATATGTGACTTATTTTTTTTCATGAATTCCATAGATTTTTATTTCTAAGATATTGTTCATATGTAGTGATGAATCTGACAAAAAATATTGAGAAATCCAACAAAATAAAATAAACATATTTTAAGAAAAATATAATTTTTTGTTAAAAAATCAAGGAAAGAAAAACGTTTGTGAGAGTCAAAAAATAAAATAAATATACTATAAGAAAATTCAATATTTTAAAAAGTCTATATTTATTAAAAGACAAGAAAAAAGTTTGGAGGGACCATGACTCCAACTCCTAAAAAAATGATCCTTCATTGTTGGTGTGTTTAATCTTTACATTTGAATATCTACATTTAATTATGTCTAAGAAGTATACTAGAAGCAAAAGTGTATAAAAAATTTGACCATAATATTGTGGAACATACTACACAAGGTGTGTGGAAAGTATGTTAAAAGAAAAAGTTCATTCGGAGATTGTCTCACAAAAGTACAAAATATCCTTACAAAGATGCTATATATGCATTAAAATAGAAATTACATCAGACAAATGTCAACAAAAGTGTGACAGAATGGAAGTGTTTGGCATACTACACAATGAAAAATGTGTTAGAAGAAAAAATTCATCAGGAGATTGCCTTACAAAAGTGCAAAATATCCTACAACGATGCTAGAGATGCATTAAAATAGAAATTATGTTGACAAAAGTGTGACACAATGGAAGTGTTCTGCACACTACAAAACTAACATTAGAATTTCTCTTGCAGTGGTTTCAAATAGCTCACACAAGGAGACGTGGGACACAATGTTAAAATAGAATAGAAAGTGCATAAAAAACTTGATCACAAGGGTGTGACAAATTCGAGAGAGATGTGTGGAATATACATGAAATTTTGTGTATAAATAATTAGTCAACAAGACTCTTAAAATATAATAAGGGTGAAATTTGTTTTTATCCTTCTCAGAAATAAAACATATATTTCAATAAGAAAAGGTCTTACAATCTGTGGAAGAGAAATTCTTATAAAACAGTGCAATGTGCAAACATGATACATCTAGGAAGGAACTGAAACAAATGTCTGGAACCACTTCTCCATTTATTCAGAAGTTTTACATTCATTTGCTAAAGAAAATCAACACATTCTGGTTATTTGTGGTCTTGAAGGAGCAATGCTGAATCCGAGGAAGGTTTCAGATGATTCAAATTGTTGCGAAAGTCCACATTTCAGAATCAGAAGTCAATGAAATATAACTCCTATTTCCTACCAATTAAAAAACATGCATATCATCAAACTAGAGAGTATGAGAAGCAAAAGTATACAAATTTCATTGGGAATCAAATAAAACTTATAATTTGAAAGCTAAACTGTAAGCAATAGCTATAACATTTATATTCACCAGAAGAATAAAACCACACCTGTACCTTGAAAGTGAGACTTTTTCATTCCCAAAATCGATCAACAATGCTTACAAATGGCACCTGTTCTACTATCCATTGACCTTTTCCTCTTTCGAGATGAAAACTTTCCTCAAACTCATTTGACATATTAATAACATGGAAAACCTCAAGCTTTGGTAAGTTGTCGACACCCGAAGGCACTTGGGTGAGTTTGGGGATATTGACTAACTTCAACTTTTTGAGACAAGACAATGTTCCATCATCAATACGGATGGAATTCAACTTATACAAGCGCCTGAGTACTATTTTCTCTACCTTCTGAAATCCCCCAGTTGGAAAATGCAAACATTCTCCTTCATATGCTCGATAGAGAATACTGAGGCACAACAAATTTGGTAGATCTTTAAGCAGTGGCAATGGATCATCAGTTAACTTGGAGTGTGACAAGGATAACATAACAAGATGTTGGACCTTTGAGACCAAGTTAGGGAACCTGTTTAACTTCCCTACAAGACGAATCTTCCGCATCCGAAGCACTGGCTCGGATGCATTAAAATGCAAGTCAATGATTTCATCTTCTTTTGCTGCAGCAATGTATAGCTTCTCCATGTGTTGCATCCTTTTTATCAAGGAACATACACCATTTGAGAATTCCTGCTTCACATTAGTCAATCCCAACACCCTTAACTGTGTGAGCCTTTCAATCTCCTGTATTCGTTCTACTCCACCATGGTTTGTTTCCACTTCAAGTAGCGTTTGTAGGGATTCAAGGTCTCCTATGCCATTCTCCATTTGAATCCCATATCCAACCCCTTTAGATGTATCATAAGCTAGAAGGTGTCTTAGTTTTTTGAGCTTGTTAATCTCTTTTGGCATTTTGCGGATTTTAGTTTGCCTTAGATCCAAAGTCTCTAGGTTGTGGAGCATACCAATTGAGCTTGGAAGATTGCTTATCTTTGTATTTCTGAAGCTTAAGTACCTCAAAAGGAAAAAATCTCCCAGATTTTCTGGAACATAATTGTACACTGTAGCTCCCTGATCTTCTGGAACAGAATTACCTAGTGTAGCTTCTTCAAGATCAAGTACCTTTAGTAACCTGTATCTCGTAGGGATATTCTTGACAAAAGAGTCTGATAATTCTTTATCCCCAAAAACTTGCAGTGATCGAATGTTCGAGTGTTTCTCACTTACCATCCTGCTGTTGGAACCCGATGCTATGGTTAAGCGACGAACCATCTCACCTCCTCCTGATAAGTTACCATTCACGTTAACAAAATGGCAAAAACTTAAGTCTTCAATTTTTTTAAGGATCAGCTCTCGAACAACGTCATGAACACGACAACTTTTGGGTTTGCCATCACTTGTAAATGAGGATACTTGAACCAAACTTCTATGAATCAACTCAGTTAAATATTCTTCTGCAACTTCCTCTAACTCCTCATTGGCTTCAAATTTGACAAACCCCTCAGCCACCCATTGTCGAATCAATCTCCCACGTTCAACTTCATAATCTTCCGGATATATTCCGAAATACAACAAGCATTGTTTGAGATTATAAGACAAATCATGATAACTTAAACCCAAAATTTCTGTAACACCCTCGTTTTCTAATTCTGAACTTAGCCTCTGATTAATTTTTTCCCATTCACTTGCATCTCTACTGTTTTTGCGAGCTAAAAGGCCACCAATGGCCACAATGGCTAGTGGTAAACCTTTACACCTTTCAACAATTATAGTTGATACGTCCCTAAGATTGTCTGGACAAACTCCATTCAACTTCGAGTCATATCCAAAGGCCTTTTTACAAAACAATTCGAAAGACTCTTTGAAAAGCAAAGGCTTCAACTCAAGAACTTTAACAAAACAAGATGACCTACAACAGTTTGCAACCTCACTGTACCTGGTTGTGATCAAAATCCTACTTCCATTTTTATTATCAGTTAAAGCAAACCTCATGTTTTCCCAAAAGTTTTCATCCCACACATCATCAAACACGACAACATACCTCTCACCCAAATGGTTCCTCACTTGATCAATCAATGTTGTTCCACCCGTTGCATCTATCAGAGAAGGATCCACCTTTAACATTTTCAGCATATCCTTCAACACTCCATCTTCAGTGTATGATCGAGACACTGTGATCCATAATACATGGTGCTTGAAGTGTTCACGAACCTCTTGTTTGTTAAAAACTTTGTAGGCAAGAGTGGTTTTTCCCACTCCCCCAGTTCCAACCACACAGATGACAGTGCGCTCTAATTTGCTCGGGTCTATCAACCATTTTATCAATTTTTTTTCATGGTCTTTAAATCCCACAACATCAACCTCTTCAATGTACCGTGGAGCCTTCACTCGAAGGTTTTCCACAGTGGAGTTTAGGGAGGCAACGTCACTTCCATTGCTGCTCATGTTTTCACCAAACTCCAACTTAACCCCTTCATTCAAGTATGCAAATTTAACACGAGAGATCGTTGCTTTGACCGAGTCAACAGCCTTGCAAGGTAAAGCTACACATCTAGGATCATCACGAAGCTGCTTTTCTTCATTCACCGTGTACTCATCAACTATGTCTTCCATGTGAAAACACGTTTCCACAAGTTGCTTCACCTTTGCTTTGTCTTCTTCAGCTGCTGCCACTTTATCTTTTTCATGAATTAAGCCTTGAATCCCGTTAAGTGTGTTCTTCATGTCAGCAACATCTTTTGGGACGTTCATGACTGTATTCGTTGCTTTCTTCAAGTGTGGAAGCAAATAATCAGAAGCCAAGGACACTGCAAAATCCTGCAGTTGCTGCATCCTGATCTACCACTAACTTGTGTCCTTCATGAGGAAGAAGAACACCTTGACTTTACCTTAGTACTTTATACTTCACTTCACCAACTTGCACCGGCGTAGCCAATGAGATTCTGATTCTAATCTTATTTTACCAATAGAAAAAATATCCCATGCTTAAACAGTGTTTTTTTTTTTCCCTTTAAAGTTTCACAGTTTAAAAATATTTTTTTAGTTATTAATTTATTTTTAGCCTTTCTTTCTCCGTTAATATTATTAAAAAATTATTGACAAAAAATATATTTTTCTATTCAAAAATCATTTTCCTTCTCATCCTACTTCTTTTAATATTTTATTTTACATCCAATAATATACAGAAACTTATAAATAAATAATATTAATATAAAAATTAAATTAATTTCAAAAACTAAAAAAAATATTTTTAAATTTCAAAATAAAAAATAATTTTTAGTAAAACTTTAAAGATAAAAAACTTATGTAAATCATTTAATATTCTAAAACTTATTTAAAAAAAAGAGTGAAATATAAAATTCTTTCCCACCAAGTATAATTCTTAAACTCTAATTTCATTATATCTTGCAACAATTTCATGTAGAAATAAAATGGGTTATTGTATTTCCACAACAATATATAAGAAAACATAATTATCGTCGATCATCCTTGTGAGTTTTAAAAAGAAAAAAAAATTGAAAGGTCACGAGGACTTATGCTTTGTTATATATTGTTCTACAAATACAATATATCAAATAAAAATTTCTTAGTACAATAAGAAATTTGTTATGGGTTGTGATATAAAATATTTTATTTGTTAATTAATCCAGTTATTTTAATTTTTAGTGGCGATTTATTTTTTGATAGTTAAAAACTATAAAGAATTATTTTGAAAAAATATTTACATTACATGAGAACAAGTTTTGGCAATTAAAAACAACCACAAATAATATAAGATTAACTTTGAAATCTATTTTATGTATATCTAATTTTATTTGGATACACATAATAAATTTATGTGATACATGATTATTTTTAATTTGATTTTTTTAAATAATAAAGTTTAAAATAAATATAAATAGATTTACATTAATAATTTTATGTTTATATAATTATTCTATTTCTTAAATTTTTAATATTTAATTTCATAAATAAATAATACTTAAAAGAGTTTTTATTTTCATGGTGATTTATAACTGTCACAAAATATTCTAGAAAAATATTTTCAGACTAATGTTGTTATAATATTTGTCGCAAGTTTAGATTCCAAAAACTATTAAATACTTTGTTAAAAATAATTTTTGGTGATTTAAACACCAAAAATAAATCATCGTTAAACATAAAAAAAAAAATTTTTTTACTGCCACGTGATCACTATGTCAACGAATTGTATTAAAATCATTAATAGTTTGTACAAAGATAGGTAAAAATATTTCTTATTATACTAAAAACAAAAACCTATCCATCTCTTGTAAAAATAATTTTTAACTCGATAAATAATATGGCTATAAAAAATATAAAAATTATGCTCTTATAACTTATAAGTGTATTTGAATACCCATTGAACCTCTTCATCTTACCTTTCTGTAAAAGTAACAAAGTGTTGGAAGTCTTTGTGATGTTAAATCTTAACCAGTTTCCATGTTATACAATTACATATACATGACCATTATTTCTCCACTGTAATATAAAAATTGTGCATGTGATACAAAGTATAGATGACCATTATATGTGTCTTAACTAATTTCCATGTCAGCAGGAGATTATTTTTATTATTTTTTATTTATCTCTTTTGTATTTTTTTTTTATTGATACTATTCCATTTTTTTTACCATATAAAGTTAGACCATCACCTAATATTTATTTTAAAATGAAGTGTTGATTGTAGCAACCTTTCAAAAAGAAATTATTTCTTATTTTTCCCTCTTTTTTTTTTCATTTCCTATGGTTCTTATGGTTACGACTTTGTTTATTATTGTAGCTAGGTTGTGGGTTTAAATTAAGAAAAATATTGAGAGATTAAGGGCTGCTGAGTCATCAAATGGCTTTTTACTGATTCAACAAACCTAATGCACTCCTTCTGAATGCACTCTTCATTTAAGTAATGCTGTATTTTTTTAATAATTTTTATTTAATTTTAAATTACTCAATAAGTCCATAAGCTTGTTAAAAAATTTAATTAGATGTGTAAACAATATTTTTTAATTAGGTATTTGAACTTGTATTTATTTTTAATCAGATCTCTATTTTTACTTTTGGTTAACAGAGTTAACAACAATTGCCTTAAAAAATGAATATAAATTCAAAAACTCAAATGAAAAAGAAATAGTTAAAAATTACCAACTGATTCTGATATCTGCAATTCTGCAGACCAACTTAACCTTAAAAAGTCGCTTTTAAAAGTTACGAATGAATCACTAATCACAACAAAAAGAAAAGAAAACAACAAATTTGCATAATTAATTTGATTCTTTCAAATATCATCACTTCGGCAGTACTGTGCGAACATATTCCATAAAAATAAGTACGAAATAATTGTCTTCTCTAAATCATAAAATCCAAATAAGATTGGTAATTAAACTTTATGGAAGATTGGTAGTTAAATTTTATGGATAATCGTTGGTTTTATTTTTCTTACTTTTGATGGGTGCTACTTTCGTACAGTTAAACATTTTCCTTCAAATAATTTTGATACAATTAAAAGAGTAATCAAATTTAATTGCAAAATAACAAATTATTATATTTGTTACCTTAATTTGACATTCAAAACTATCTTGATTCATTACAAAAACATACATTGTTATTTATAATAAACTTCAACAAATAATTAAGTGTTAAAAAAGAGTGTTATTAACTTTTTTCATATCTTCACATCAATAGTGTCCTGTCATCTTATGAATAATATAAAAATTGTCCCATTGTTATCATATGTCAGCTAAATAGTGTTTTTTATGCTTTTTTCCATTTATTTACTGATACTATCCGATTTTTAATGTGAAAAGCATAAACCATTCATAAACAATATAAAACAAGAGATAGTGTTGCACATGGTAAATCTATTTGCCTCAAAAGATTACAAAGTCACATTGTGAAAATCTTTTCTATGAACCAAAATGTTGACATTTGAAAGCTATATTGTTAGATTACACAAGTGATAACGTACAAGGTTTGCTTATTAAGAAGTGCATCTCAAAACTTTTACCACTAAATGCACATCATCAGATTCGGACTTCTATGTCTTCCTTCAACAAATGCTCTTTTACAGCCTGAATAGGCACCTGCAATTAAAAGGAAATTCAATGTCTTAATAACATCAATAAATCAATCCAAATCGGCCTAACAACATTCTAAAGCTACACTTGATAAGATGTATGTTTGGCAAGCATCACATTTTATATAGTAAATAGTTAAAAAGTGAAAATAAAATACAATAGCATTTTTGTAACTAAAAGTGAAAGAAGAAATTAAAACAAAAACATTTTCTCAAACCAAATAATAACCCAACTTGGATGTGATATTTTTTTATGACCAAGGGTTCTTTGAAGCCAAAAATTGTCTAGAAGTTTTTCAGATTATTAGACAAGTTAATAAAAAGCTAAAATAAGAAAAATAAAGTTTTAGTACTTTCTAGAAAAGAAATAGAACTTCGTTTTAGTTCTCAAAGATGCTAAAAAAAATCCATACCATTGGAGTTTTTGTTTCGGAACCTTTCCAAACATACATGACAATAATAAATGAGAATGAATCATTCCAATATTCGATTCAAAACTGAACATACGTTTTCTTTTTATATCTGTAAGAATTGAACATATAGCACGGAGAATTAACAAAACAAAACCATTTGCGTCAGCATTAAAAAAATTAACAAAAAAAAGTAATACCTCTTTCCTGTGAAAAATGCCAGCAGCAAGTGCTGCTGATGCATTTGTTTTATTGAACACCTCAGAAAAGTGTTCAGGAGCACCTGCACCGCTACTTGCAATCACTGGGATACTCACAGCATCAGATATCAACTTAATTAAATCTACATCAAATCCTTTCCCTTGACCTGAAACATTTGTCAAAGTAAAAAGAAATTAGAATAAAAGCAACATTTTGTTAAATATATAACTGAATTACCCAATATATTGGAAATAAGATAGTCATTTCTATTTTCTGCAAGTAATGAATAATTATAAAATTGATCTTAAAAAACTGCTCCAAATGAAGAAAAAATAGAGTGAACTATAGTTAAAGAGTAGAGACTAGAGAATTAGATTGACCATCGCAGTCAATGCAATTAAGTAGAATTTCTCCAGCACCAAGCTCTTCAACTGCTTTTGCTAGTTCATAAGCACCAATTGGTCGGCCTTCTCGCCCCCCATTAACCTAGCAATAAACAAAAGTATTGAGACAAGAAAAAGTACTTCAAAAAGATATTCAAATGACTATCTTCGTTCTATCCCTTTAAAGAAATTCCAATTTCCTAGGGATTCACAAATTATAATCTAATGAAAAAAATTGAAAGCTAGAATGTACGCAAGTGATGATCGTTGCCCCTTTCTAGTATTGTGAATATAACCAGCAGCACTTATTACATATAAGTAGAGGGCATGACATGTTATGTACCTCTCTTTGGGTAAACTTTTTCTAGAAACACTTATAGAAAAAAAAAATACAAAGAGAAAAGTTCAAAAAGTTTTTCATAAGTTTTTTAAAAGATGTCGAACTTTTTTCAAACTAATTTTAGTTAATATATAAAAGTTTTCTCATATAACTCTTAAAAAATATATGACTTTTAAAAATTAGTTTGTAAAAACTATCACATCATTAAAAAAAAACTTTTGGAGAAGTTGTTTTGACTTTTTTTTTCTCCGAAAAAGTCCTTCCAAAGAAAATTACCCAAACAAGTATGAGTCAAAAGTGCAGCGTCACATTACATTCAAACATCTTATCTGTGCCATTAGCCCATTTAATTCTCCCTAATGCAGGGTCACATTGACATCAGTTATGCATATACTCATAACCAACCTATCATCTCTTTTCACTATTTATTGTTTTGAGCATTCCTAACAGTTGTCTCTCTAGTATTATCCATTGTTTTTTATGGTACAATATTTAATGAAAGAAAAACTACGTTAAGAGATCAAGTTCAGTGGACGTGATAAAAAATTTAAGCAAATAGGCAAATAAACTTACTGTACACTGATACCATGCATATTCTTCTCCATTTGGACCTGAAACCAACAAAATATGGTGTTGAATGTTTTTATATTTAATATGTTTCAAATAAAAGAGCATCCTGAAACATCTCTGAGGGCTTGTTTAAGAAAATTAGAAATAGCAACATCATCCAGCAGCCGCCTTCAACACATGTACTCCCCCCCCCCCCCCAAAAAAAAAACCCTTTATAAATTTTTCACACGCATTACACCACCAAAGAGGACGCAGCATAATTTGCTTGAAACAAGTGTTGAACACTCAACAGAATCTAATAACATATCCATATTATGTAAGTAACATGAATAACAGTTACACAAGGAAATGGGGGAGCAAATGACAACTGAAGAAAACAGAGTAGGCATAGTCACTACTTCAAGTTCAAACAATTACTAGGCATAATTCTTTAGGACCACATTAAAAGAGGCCAGATCTGTCCTTTGCATATTTGACCCACATATATATTAGAGTAAGAATTTGGATAATTCAAGGCCATAAAATATAAAATAAAGGAAGATGTTCACCTAGACTTGAAACCCTTATGGTCTTCAATTGCACATCATTAGGATCCTTGACGTACACTCTCCGGGGGTCAATACTAACCATAACTGCCTGCAAATTGAAAATTAATTGGAATATAGACAGTTGAATCCATACGTGCATCACACACTCATGAACCTTGTATTGAAGAATAATGTCAAATTGTTTGAAAATCACTTCAGTAAATAGGTTCTTTAATATCTACCAGAACAAATGTCAAAATATATGCCCTACCACACAAGAATCTGAAAAAAGAAACAGATGTCTAATACACACGTTTTTACTCACTCTTTCATCATCAACATGCTCCAAAACTCTTTAATTTTATACTCCTTGTTTTTCTCTTACCAACATATATGGTCTGTTTGGCACCAAATAAGTAGAGGGGAAATAGAGAAAGGGGGGAGGAATCGAAGGAGAGATGAGAAGTTTGGCTTGATTAGTTGGATGGAAATAAGATGGAGAGAAACAAAGAGGTGTGGATTATAGTCTTACCTAGAGTATTAATAATCTATTATAGTTTTACCTAGGTTCAATTTGAATTTAGTGAATTATTTGGCAAAGTGCTATCTCCCAAACATAAGAGCATGAAACAGTTTCTTTTTAAGAAAAAAGCGCAGTGCTTATCCAGATTATCAATCCAAGCTACCCATTAGATTTATTAACCATATATTTCATACTTCTTGATTGCGATGTGACAATGCCCAATGCCCCACACGGTTAGCTACCAGTTATATCAAATACATTATTACTGCTCACTTTACATGAAGAAAGCTGGAATAAAATATTTAAATTTACTTATTCCTAATTTACAAGTTACAGCTTGATTTTCAAAAGTTTAGTAATTTTTCTTATTCAAAAGATACAGGTTGAAAATGAAG
This sequence comes from Psophocarpus tetragonolobus, assembly GCA_037954015.1. Classification (NCBI taxonomy): domain Eukaryota; kingdom Viridiplantae; phylum Streptophyta; class Magnoliopsida; order Fabales; family Fabaceae; genus Psophocarpus; species Psophocarpus tetragonolobus. The sequence goes on from CM075694.1 coordinate 35,203,041, forward strand.
ATAATTCTGAACATCTCTAGACAACAGAATAGAACTCACTACACTGGTCAGTAGTCACTAGGCATATGTAATCACATATTATATTCAATATATTAAAAACCAGTATAATTAAGAGAAACTAGATCCAACAAGCCAAACTAGTTTAATATCCCTCTGATAAATAATCATCAATATTAAGATTAACACTTTTAACATTTGTTATAAAACTTGAATGGAAAAAAAGATGGTAATATTTTATAAAATGGGAAAACAGTTTATGGTTAAATGTAAGGGGTTCTCAAGTATGTAAAGATGCATGCATAGGAACAACGAGCAGACATGACCATTAGCCATTAGCTTACCTGATTCCCATAAACTCTGGATATCTGCTCCAAGCTGGTCTTCCCAGTCCTTACCTAAATGTGACAGTCATAAAACATCAGAAGTGACACATTTAATAGTGCATATGCATATCAATAGAAACAAGCAATGGGTTGAGTTCCATACTCCAGTTCTTAAATATTCTTCAGCAGCATAAACTGCATCACTTCCAATGGAAATCTTATCAGCCCCAGACCTAAAATATTCTGAAGCAACTTCCAAACTAGAATAGTACCTGAAAATATTATTATAGGGATGAAAAACTTTTGAAAGTCCTGAGGGAACACTGATAAAAGTACAAAACTGGATAATTTTCATTAAAAAAGAAAATATTGCAAGAAAATCAACACCATAAAGTCCATAATGATCAGTAATAATACCTTCCAGTTGAATCTGTGAAATCTCTAATTCCTCCACCAACTGTTAAGGGTACAAAAACATTTTCTGATGTGTATCGCAATACCTATGAAGCATAGGGAACATGAATCACAAGGCATAGTAGATAAAATATAATCTAGCACAGTAGCACCAACTCAAAAGCTTCCATTTTGAAACTTTTCACAAACCTGGAGCATTGGTAAATCACCAAGAGGAAAGTCACGAAATCCAGTAATGTTTAGAAAGCTGACCTGCACCCAATCTTTAAGTTTAGTAAGGAAGAATACATTTCATGAAAAAAGAACAAAATTGATAAACACATACCTCATCAGCTCCATCTTTATAGTACTGTCCGGCAAGATCAACTGGCTTGCCAAGATTCCTTACCTAACAATTAAAATAGCTTCATAAGATAATATGCAAACAGGTATATTCTTTAATACTAAAAGTTAATGAGGAGACAAAAGAAAATAATATCTAGATGGTTATTGTTTAAGTATCTACACCACCTACAATACAAGTAGTTTACATCGTACAGATGTCCAGTGTCTTGGCATATACTCCAGACCTCTAGTTAAGCTTTGAGCAGACTCAAAAGCCATAAATAAAATAAAAATGTGTATTATCTGTGATACCTCATTCTCTTTTGTATGTTCTCTAACATCATACTGGTCTCCTTTGGTTACAACAAGGTCCCCTTTATCATTTGTTCTCACATCAAGACAAGCAATCACCTTAATAAACAATGTTTTGTTAGGAATCAAAATAGTGAATGCACCGAAGAGGTCAAGAATACATATTAAGTTAAAGCACAATTTCCAGGGCTATTACCCTTTTAGCAAGTTTTGAAGCTTTGCCTTCCCCAGGCTTCTGTCTTCAAGAGAATATTACAAATGGTTAGTTACCATATGTCAAAACAAAATGACTATAACAACTGTAATACAGAATAAGTGCATAGAAAGGTATGAAGGCCACCTTTGCCATGTTTGACTTCGGATTCAAGAATCTTCTCAAAATAGAGAGACCAACATCTGAGAATATTATTTTCAGTAATCAGAACAAGAAAGAGAAAGCTGAAGAAAGAAAAGAAAAACAAAAACTACTATATTCTCTAAAAAGAACTACTATATTCCCGTCCCAACAGAAGAGTGAAGTTTTCAGCAATTCAGATATCATAAAAGCATTCTACCAAAAGTTATTAAAGATTCAAAATGCAAATCCTATGAAAAATGTCAAACACAGAAGGAAAATTTTGAATTTGAAATTGAATGGAATTAAATAGTTCTTCATTTCTTTTTTTTTAATCAATTGGAAACTAAGATCATCCTTCAATTCTTCCTCTACAGAAGAGGGATTGTAACATATTGCATGTTTCAGTATCTTACTTCTTATAAGCAACCAAGCGTTTGGGGAGCCCACCCCTTAAAGCTTGTTGTTGAAAGGGGAAAGGGAAAACCACTTAAATACTCCACTGAGCATCCCATACTACTCTATGTGGGACTCAGACATCCCATAATTTCTAAGTACCTACCAACTTCAAATTACAAGTCAATGAAGAATAGAAATTTCAAATTAGATTGGAGCCTCCATGATTTAGGTTTCTGTACATTGGATAGACAACTAAAGGATTGGAAAAGAAGATAAAACTTGCCTCCACTCTTCTCTGGATGGAATTGAACTGCATGGACATTTCCTCTTCTAATAGATGCTATAAATTTTTCACCATAGTCACAGGTGGAGGATATCCACTCATTATTGTCATCTGACTGAGAAAATGAAAAAAGTCAGATAACATAAACACTCATGAAAATAGAATAAGAATGTGACACCCAAAGCAACAAGGAGATTTTCAAAGAGAAATCGAAACATACAGGTGTGGCACGATAAGAGTGCACAAAATAGACATGGTGATTTCCAACATCATCCAAAATTCCAGAGTCCTTAGTGATTTGTAAAGCATTCCAGCCAATATGTGGTACTCTAAAACCATTTGATGAGTCAAATCGTCCAACAGTTCCAGGTATTAAGCCAAGACCTTTTACTGATTCACAAGCATATATTTCTGTTCAATACTTTATAAAAAACTGAGAATGAAAAGGTAATTTGCTCTTGTAGTGCTCTGGAAATTAAGCTATCTTAAATCAGCCAGCATTGTCTCCAGTGTGCCTTGGTGTGTTTGAGAAGCTTTCCCAAAATTACTAAGGCTACAGATTCTAACAAATGACTCAATTTACTGAACTCTCAAGTCTTAATAGTAGATTTTTCATTAACCAATTATCCGTGTTAAGAAATCAATGGTCATGACAAAACAAAATATCTGAGGATAATGTACATTGTCCAGGCAAGTTCATAGCCAAACAATTTTATGGGTGTATATATTAAGTCAGTAAATATTTCAACATATTACTAAATAAAAATACCATTTCCAGGAGTATAGCATAAATTAAACAAATGCACAAATACCAATATCAGCAAATATTAGTGTTTTAGGGTATGTTTGGGGGTTGAGGCTTGGAGGGAAAGGGAGCAAAATGGTAAATCTTTGATAAATATTGTCTGATTTGATATTTTTAAAATAAATGTAATCAAATAATAGATTAGCAAAAACTTAATTTTTTATTTTTTTTATAAATATAATAATATAACTATCTTCATTTAAAAGTAACAATTGCCCTTGCTTCTTCTTCCACCCAAAGTCTCACTCCCAAACACACCATTAATGAATGTACAATACCACCAAACAAATATTATCCCAGTAAATGGGGTTGGCTAAATGGATCAATCAATGCTATTGGACTCAAACAACAAAATTTGATTAAATATTTAGAGCATGACCATTTGTTAATGATTTTCCTGGAGTTTTCTTCGGTCTTCCTCTGCCCACTTTAATTAGACAGACTATTGGAATCATAACCTTATGTTTTCTTGGGTATTCCCTCACTCACTAGTCACTACTGAAGTAAACTTTTTTTTGGCTCTTGCAAGCACTTCATTGCCAACTTTCACTACTGAATTAAATTACCATAGAGCATCTTTGACCACATAGTTGTCTATTATAATTTCACCTCCAAAACCATGCTAGCTTCTATCTTACACAAACTTGCATTCCATAAACTCTTTTCTTACTCTTATTTTAACCAAAAAAACACTACATTGATTCAATAGCTTCTTTTCGTATCTCAAGAATCTCATCTCATAAACTGGGATTCTATCAGCTCTACATATCATGCATTGAAGCATAATTTCAACCAGAGTTAATTACCCAAAAAACTTACATTATGCAGTACACAATAAAAATAAGATATGAAGGCAAAAGATTCTCCTCTCATTAACATTTTTGCCCAATCAAAAAATCTTTCAAATCTGAGATGAATCATAGTTTCACTTTCATATTGCTAGTGTTTAACTTAACTTTTTTAGTTGACATCACCTTATGTTATAATATTTTTTTTATAGGCAAATGTTAGTTGTTAATGTGTTAGTGGAGAGATTCAAACTCACGACCTTTCCCTCCCCCATATCTCCAAGTTACTACTAGAAGAACTTTATAACTACATGTTATGCTATAATATTAAAAAAGTTAAGTTTGAAGTTGAAGGAGTAACTAACTATAGCACAATCTAAAGATGGCTTATATAACTAACCTGGTCCATTCTCCTCGCTAGATTCAAAAAGTAATTGAAGTCCAAGACAAATCCCCAAAAATGGACGATCCTTTTCAATATATGAACATAGTGCTTCATCCATTCTGCAAAAAAATGTGATATCGCTTAAAACGTGATACTGAAACAAAAACAAAATAAAACATTTGACTCAACCTAAAATTGAGAGTGCAATCATTCAAAGACCAAAAATAAAATTTGCCTCAAAAAACACTTCAAATGTGTAAATGAAAATGCCTAGTTTAAAATCTTGACCAAAAAATTCAGAAGAATAAATTAGACGTTATGAAATTCAAAAGGCACCTAGATGTACAAAATGAGTTTATTTTATATATTATATCAAAAGCCTAAAACAACCACCAACCCCTTTCATGTTAATTATCCCCAAAATTTTAAACCCTACTCTTACTTAACAATTAGTAGTAGTACACAGTAGTCCTGAACTCCAATACATAATATAGTAGTTTGGTTAAACAATCAACTCAATTTGAATGTATATTATAAACTTCAATCAAACAAGAGAGAATGAAGATCAATCCTTGTATTGCATAATTTGAAAACAACACGATGTCTTGTCCTGTGTTATCCTTCAATACCCAACTACTTTACCCAGCAGAAATATCCTATCACAAGCATAGCACTACAGCTGCTAAATCATCAAAGAAAAAATACCCAGTTTTGCTCAACACCTCCATGGCGGCTGCAAATGCTCCAACACCCGGAAAAACTAACCGACTTGCATTAAAAATATCTTGTGGAGTTTGCACCTTGGTAAAAAAAAAAAAAAAAACTTCATTTTCAAAACCATAAAAAACACACACACACAACACCCCATTATGTAATTATTCAAAAAGCTCACATCTTTGATGTCAAACCCGAGGAATCTGATTGCATTCCTGATACTCCGAACATTGCCAGCACCATAATCAAGCAAAGTCACAACTGAATAACAAGAGAAACTGAGAGGTTATAGAACAAACCCAAGACCCAGAAACGAAAAAAACAAATAAAATATAAAAAGAGAAGATTTTTGCAAAAGGGTATCTTCAGAAATTAGAGAGAACGAACCAGAGTCCCCAGAAGAGGACGCGCGAACTGTGAAGTTTTTCGATTGTTTAGTATTGTAGAAATGGGTGATTTTCGGAGATGAGAGTGGGTTGTTGCGAAGAGAAAATAGAGATGAAGAGGAAGCAGAAGAAGCAAATGGCGGCGCCTCCATTTTTGCAGTAGCAGTTGCAGATTGCCGGACCCTCTTCGAAAGCAGACTCACTGGCCTTGTATGCTAAGCAATATAGATTGATTACGGCGTCGTTTACTGCCTCGTTCTTTAATTAAATTATTACATTTTAATTGTATTAAATTATTTTAATATCCTACATAAAAAACAGTTATTAAATGAAAGGTAACCAAATAAAATATTACATGAATTAACTTAAAAATAAATAATACAGTATAATACATGCATACCGATTTTTTTAAACTGTTCTTTCAAGTAAAGTATAATCTGTTAAATGTGATAAATTTATTTATTTATTGATGTTTATTATAACCTTAAAAATCACACAACAATCATTTTTAATTACTTGAGGATATCAATTATTAAATATATAAATATAAAAATTTATAATTTAAATATAATTATATTGATTTAAAATTTAAATATTTAATTATAAAAAATTATTATTTAAATATTTATATAATTATAGTAATTTATAACGAAAATACATAATTATAAAAATACATTTTTTTGTGAATTATAAAAAAATTACAATTAAATATATAAATTATAGTAATTTAAAATTTAAATATTTTTATGAACTAAAATTTAAATATTTAATCACAAAAATTATAACTTAAATATATAATTATTGTAATTTATAATTTAAATAATTAAATATGTAATCATAGAAATTTATAATTTAAATTTGTAATCCTAGAAATTTATAATTTAACTAATTTATATGGATAAAATATGTTATAATCAATTGAATATATAAATTTATCCAGCTATCAAAATTTATCCTTCACGTGTCTCAGCCTTATGTCTTTTGTTAATTTTACTGCGATATATTTAAATTTTCAAATTTTACTGTTTAGCTTTTTAAATTAATTTCAAATATTTTAAAGAGATAACTTTGAATTTAAATATTCCAAATCATATATTCAAATTTTAATATAATAAATATTTATAAAATTAGAACTTTTATTCATAAAATTATTAATTTTTATCAAATATTTTTATTCATACAAAATTTATTGGATAAAAAATATGTTAAAATTATTATTTAAATTAAAAAACTCACATTATCAATATTTTATATATACTAATTATTAATTTTTATCACTAATAAACTATTTAGAATTCAAACCCGTAAAAAATATGTAACTTTACTATGTATTTTAAATATCTCATCATAAATCTAATAATTAATTATATTCTTATTTATTATTTTATATTTTTTAACTAATTCAATAATTAATTTTACCAAATATTTATAATTAATTTTTCAAGCTTTAATTAGTTTTGCCTAACACATTCTAAGAATAAGTTAAAAAAACTTCATTTGAGTTTGTTTATATCTAGGATGTTTCAGGATTTTATTTTATTTTCAAGAAAGAAGAACTATAGAATTAATACATATTATGCAGAGATTTACTAAAGATATGTGTATTTTATTCCAAGACTACCTGATGTTTACAAAAAATGTCCCCAATCCAAATACAGACGTCATATACTTTACAATTGGATTAATAAATATTTTTGCCCATAATCATTTTCCTAAAAATGAAGTCATCTACAGTGTACTTACAAATACAACCAACAACTACCACTTTGAAAACAGAAGGGCTATTTCTTTGAATCATTTCTTTTTAAGAAAGCCGCTTTTAGAAAGAAGTCTTGACAAAAAACCCTTGCTCCCATTATCAGTGTCCTTTGCTTTTGCACTGTTTAAGTTGCTTATGAGAGACCAATGTATATCAAATTCAGGTTGATAGCCACTTCCCTGCATGGTTTGCATGAGCTCTGATGCCTTCCTAAGATTCTTTTCCATGTGATAACTCTTAATTACAGTGCAATACATTTTCCTGGTTGGGGTTTCACCTCCACGATTCATGTCCACTAGGAATTGTTCCGCTAGTTCTGTCTTCCGATCTTGGCAGAATTTATGGACAAGCATTTCCACTGTATCAATTCTGGGTTTGAGATTCCAACTCAACATCTCAGAATAAAAATTCAAAGCTGTGTCCAGTTTATTTTGTGCACAGAATCCATGAATGAGAAAATCATAACTAGTGGACATTGGAATATTATGCTTCTTCAGCATGGTGTTCATAAGCTGAACTGCCTTGTTCAATCTTCCATGCTGGCAAAAACACTTAATAAGGTAATCATAATTGATATTATCAATAGTTAGAGGTTCCTCTTCCATCCTATCCAAAAAGGTTTCTGCTTCTTTTACCTTACCACACAAAAGAAGGCTTTCAACAATAGAAGTTTGAATGGCAGAATCATGAATCCAGCCTCTTAATCTCATTTCTTGACTCAATTCCAGGGCTTTTTGCAGATCCCCGGCATCACACAGGCTGCTTATTATCCTCCTCAAGTTTCGGTTACTTGGTTTGAGTCCCTTTGAGATCATGGTAGTTAGATAATGGAGAGAACTAGATAAATCTTTACATTGCAAGAAACCATAGACAAGAAAATTATGACCAACTTCATCAGGTACAACTTTCTTCTCTTCCATTTCGGTTAGTATCATATTAACAACCAAACTATTTCCAGATGACAAAAGATAGAACATAAGAATGTTATATATGATAAGGCCATCAAGTGGATATTGTGCAAGCATGAGATTCGTTAAACTCAGAGCTAAACCGATGCTACCTTTCCTACAAATTGATTGTACTAAACTGCGGTAACTTGGGAGTGATAGCTCCCAACCCTTTCTTATTGCAACACCAAGTAGCTCCCCCACTTTTCTCAAATCATTAGCTTGGCAATGTCCCTGAATAAGAATGTTACACAATTCATCATCTGGACTTAATTCTTTAGACAACATATCCCGGAAAAGGGTGTCAGCTTTCTCTATGCTCCCCATATTGCAAAATCCATGTATCAATGCACAATCTGCAGCATGAGAAAATGAAGGCTGCTCTTTCACAATGATATCTTTTAATGCAATAGCTTTGTCATATCTATGAGCCTTGCACAATTGGGGGATTAACACCACTGAAACATCCAAACAAGGTGCCAAAAATCTATCTAGCATATCATCCAATACTGTAAAGGCTAGATAAAATTTTCCTTCATTGCATAAGGCCCTTATAATATTATTATAACCAACATGATCCAAGATGAAACAAGGTTTTAGTTGTTTTAAAACTACAAGTGCACTGTCGGTAAGACCCGTACTAGAAAGTACTTCTAGAAATACATGACATATATCTGACCTTTGGTAAGGGTGTGATAAAAGCATGATTTCAAGAAACTGTGATGCTTCCTTAAGCATTTTCTGATGACAGATATGCACAAGAAGACATTTAAAGTCCTCAAAACCTGGTAACCATTTATTTCTACAAGCATTATCCCAATAATAAGTAAAGTCCTTCATGTTTCCTTTCTTACATAAAGGCATTAATATGGCCGTATACGTCTCATTCTCAACATGAAATTTATTTTTAAGCATTTCATCCAGTATAATTTTTGCTTTGGAAAGTAAGCCTTTCTTGCTGTACGCCTGTACAAGTAAATTGCGAGTTTCTAAGTCAAGTTTATGGGCAGATTTTGGCATTTGCTCCAAAAGCTTGTTCACTGACTTCATTTGTGACCTCGAAGCACAAAGTAGTCTCACTAACTTTGAGAATTCAGGCAAAAGCAATTGTTGTCCCCAACAAAGCATTTCTTCAACAAAAACCAGTGCATTTTTTAAGTTACCATTGCTACACTCCTTCCTAACAAAAGAATTGAAGTTGGGTATCATGGATTCTTCAAGATCCAATGTAATGTGCTTCTCATACTCATCAACATCTGTATCTAAATAAAGTCCATTTCCAACATCATCAAAGAACTCAGTTTTTGAAAGCCCCCCATCATTGTCTCGTCTCAACTTCACACTCAAAGGGTCTAAGCCCAAAATCAGAAAAGCTTTTGAAATCGGATTCTCCATCAAAGAAAGCTTAATCAATCCACGTTTCTCCATATCATGAATCAAACTTTTCACTTTATCAAACTTCCTAGACTTACAATACCCAGCTATAAGAACTCTGAACGTTGAAATATCAGGCATTGTTCCCCTCTCAATCATCTCATCAACAATGTCCCACGCATGATCCAACATACCTACCTTAAACAACCCACTTATAAGAGCATTGTAAGTATACACACGCGGGACCAAGCTTTTTGATAGCATAACTGACAAACAACTCAATGCATCTTTCATCTTCCCTTCGCGACAACTCCAACCAATCAATATGCCATAGCTTACTTCATCAGGACTAAAACCTAAACTCTCTAGCTTTTGCAGAAACAACCCTGCCCTCTCAACACCATAACTTCCACACAATGAATTCATAACTCTATTAGCAGCTTTCACACTAGGGGCACACTTCACCTCAACAAAGAAACTAACCAAATCTTTGAAGTCCTTCCTATCACAATATCCAAACGCAATTTCATCAAAAACCAAGCTACTAACCTCAGAATTAAGAACCAACACCTTCTTCACCAAATTCCTTGCTTCCTGAATCTTTCCATCAATGCAGAGCAGCACCATAACCTTCTCCAACGCCCTCATTTCATCACCATTCAACGGTACTCTCAACGCAACTAAATCAAAAGCCACTCTATACGCAACATCTGTCCTCTTCGTTCTCACCAAGAGGTCAATCAAAACACTGTAACAATCCCTCGAAGGAACCTTCCCTCTACCCTTCATAACATCATACACAAAAACACCCTTTTCCCAATCTCTAGCACCAGCATACCCTTTAACGAGATCATAAAAAATCTCATCACTTTCCAACGCGAAGAGCAACTTCTCAGCTTCTTTAAACAACCCCACTTGCACAAGCAGCGAAGCCATGATTTCATGGGACCGTAAAAGGTGCTCGGAATTCAAAGCCGCGTTTTTTAGAGCACCCCATTTGAAAATCTCCCACAAAGATCGAACCTTTTCGAGGGGGACGACGCGCTGGGAGTGGAGAGCGAGGAGGAGTTGCAGCACGTGCGAGGGTGCCAGCGCGGGGAGCCTCCAGCACGTGCGAGTGGCTTCGGGGATGGCGAGGGAGAGCTCCAAGAGGTGGGGTTTGAGAGTGGTGAGAGTGCGAGAGAGAAGGTGGTGGTGGCGGCGGCGGAGACTGTGAAGCATTCGGTGGCATCGGCGAAGGGTACAGATTCAACAGTGAAATTGAGAAGAAGAAATAACGTTGTCACGGTGACAAGGTAGGTTGGAGAAGAGAGATTGCTGCCACTGTGACTCACCAAACACAAGGAAAATGGGAAACCAATATCTTGTAACTTTAACAAGGTTAATTCCTTTTTTATTCCCTTAATTTTTTTTAAAAAATGAATTTCAGTTTCTAAATTTTAGTTTAAGTGATTAGGGTTCACCAAAAAAAAATTAAGTGGTTAAGGTTTCTAATTTTAAAAAAAATAAATTTTAATATTTGAATAAAATTTTTACCCTTTTTTTATTTTTATGAAAATTAATTTTAAGTCATTGAATCAATTAGATTTCAGAAATTAAAATTCGAATTTAATTTTTTTTTAAATATTTAATCACACAAACTAAAGTTTAGGAGTTAAAATTAAATTTTTAAAAGTTTATTAGGTATCTTAACTTTTCAAAATAAAATATAGAAATTAAATTTAAATTTTAAAGTTTTAGAGTAAAAACTTCATTAATCTTTTTAAATTTTTTCTTGATGAAACTTTTACATAAAAAATAGATAATGTAAAACAGTCTGTATAGTATTAGAACTTGAAAACCTATAACAAAATATTTAAGTATAGAATATATTTTTATTCTAAACTACGAAATTATCACTTGTTAATTATTAATGGTCTTAAAAAAATATTTCCTTGAAAAAACAAACCTGTTTGTAAGAATATATTTAGGTAAATTTATTTATAAAAATTTATAACAAAAATGAAAAATAAATTAAATACATTTTTCATAATTAAAACTAACATATAAAAATGTATACGTGTTATTGTATTAACCTATCCCAAAGCTTATTTTTAGTTATCTGTAAACTAATTTTAATTTAAAAAATTTACAGTATATTTTTTAGTGTTTATAAAGAAATTTATCCAAATAAACTATAAATATCCTATATTCTTTAAAAAAAAATTTCCCTTTTAATTTCTCTTTTTCCCACTTCAAGATATCCTATTTGGAGTGTACAACTACAATTTTCCTTTTTTAACACCATTTGACATGGCGAAAAAAAATAGTAATAAACTAACAAACAATATAACTAATTTATTTATGCTTTCAATATATCATAACTACAAAAACATGATAGGTTTTGTATTTCATATAACAACTCTCCTGTTAAAAGAAAAATACATAACAACTCTTCTCAAAATGCTTTAAACTTACAAAATAAAACACAAACAACAGACAAATTCCATATGTGGATAACATGACCAAACAACTGATTTCACAATAACATAGATATGACACTTACGTAATATTTTGGATTACATAAAACAAGATTCATAAAATCAATTAAATTTGTCCCTTCCAGTTTCATGTGGGTGATGCGAAACTAAAAGCATGTTTAGATTTATGGTTGAATTGGTAGCCCAAAACTAAGATTGAGTTAAGCAAAGGGTGGACTGGTAAGTTGAATGCTTGTGGTTGCAATTGCTTTGGTGAGTGAGAACATCCCTAAGCATAACCACATATACCAAATATGCACAATGCCCCAAAAGCACATCTATGTCCACACTTGCCACAGTTGAAAATGCTCAAGTTTGTGTTACTGCACAAACCTTCACAGCATTCCCAATTGAAGGGGCACCTCATCCCACATAACCCACAATTGTACTTATCAGAAGTCACATTCACACAATGATTCCTACAACACAAACTCCTTGGTGGAAATTCCCCTTGGTTGCACTCCCATGACCTACCACCACACCCCGAAACTCTTCCTCTCATACCAATATTCTTCACCCATGGTGAAATAGGTGATGTAGTAATACCATTTTCATGCAATGTGCTTGGTTTTGATTTTCCCTCAATTGGGATCAAAACCAACAAAACAAATGTCACTAGTGCCAAAGTTTGTATTGCATTCATCTTAATGTGTTGCATGCTAAAGCCTAAGGAACTTGGATTTTATAGTGTGTTTGGTGTAGCCATGCATTACAGAAATTGTGCTCATTCTCGCATTATATTGATGGTTTCACGTTTTCTATACAATTTTGGTGCAGCCACAGCTAATTCAAATGATAATAGATATTTTAATGTTAATAAAAAATAAATAAACATTGTTTCTTTTTTCTTGCCAGCTAATCTAAATGATATTTAGATGCACATCATCATGTTTTTCTTACATGGGGGGTTAGACAACTAGATACTGATGTTATAAAAAAGCCTTGTGTTAAGAAAACTTTTTGTCTTTTTGACAAATGCGTCAGGATATTAACGTGGATTATTAAAATTTAAGTGTTCTTTACAAATTTATTCTCGTCGGATAGATCCTAGTTCACGTGGAAAGGACAATTTTTTTTTTTTTTTGGTTTTAGAACTATGAGAAATTAGCAAACGATAGCGTGAAATACTATACCAACTTTTTGGTTTTTCTTTCGGTAAATCAGGTCTAATACATTATGAAAGGAAAGATTGCTTAAACTTGAAAGAAAATTCAATGAAGAAAAGGTATGTTTCAATGAAAAGTTAGCTTACAAAATTGGGCATATAGTTTTTTTTTTTAAAAGCTAATCATATATTCAGTAGAAGAAACAAATTGTTTCTTAAAATACAAAGAGGATTATTTACTTCTGGGAATCATATTGGATCATATCATGACTATCCTCCTATCTCATATTTATCATGCATAGTCTGGGATTAGCATACTAATCCGAAAACCTGCACCCCCTATTCAAACCAAAGAAATATGATAGTCATTTCCACGATATTACCTTTATAGACATGACAATGTCAACTAAGTCCACCGGTGTATTATAAAAAATAATCTGGTTTCTAGTAATCCAGATACTCCAAACCCCAGCAAACCAGAAAACGTACCTACACTCCTTCCTTCGTTTTCCAGCCACCCATGCTGACGATGAAAGAAAAAGCTGAGGCACCTCCCCCGGAATAGGTCCTTGAATTCCCAACCAGCTGATGACCTTATTCCAGACATGTTGGGCTTTAGCGCACCTTAAAAACAGATGATTGCTGTCTTCAGTAGCATTATGACAGAAGACACATAGACCCTCCTGACCTGGGATATCAATGTCTCTCTTCATTAGATTAGTCGTGGTTGGTAGCCTGTCTAACAGTAATCTCCATGAGAGAGCAATTACCTTAGAGGATATTCTGTCTTTCCACATTCGTCGCAAATCTCTAGGCTCCATGTCAAGCAGTCTAGACATCGGCAGTTGCGAACACAATACCGAATAAGCCTCTGCAACTGAGAAGACTCCATCCCCGCTAGTCTTCCAGCTCCATTTATCCGGTCTGAAGTCCACAATTCTCACTTGGTGCAGCCTGCTTTGCATAAGACGAAACTACTCTTCTTCCCAAACAAATAGGGCCCTCCTCCACTCCCAGCTCCACCCCTCTGTTCCCTTCTTTTTGTCATTAACAGTGGTGTCCTTATCTACTGCTAACTCATATAACCTGGGAAACTCGAGACTAAAGGATCTATCTCCTATCTAAGACTGTTCCCAAAAGAGAGTATCCTTTCCGTCCCCTACCTTTTTGCTGATATTGTTCCCAAACCATTCTGGTGTGATCGCTTCCGGACCATCAATAGCGCATAGGTCCCTCCACCACTGAGAGGCTTTAGACAAATTCTGCTGTCTTTGGTTGAACTTGTATGTGTGGCCATATCTACATTCCAGTAAAGTCGCCCATATTGCTTTGTGCTCTGTTAATATCCTCCACCTCCACTTTGCAAGCAAACTCAGATTGAATTTCCATAAGCACTTTACTCTCAGACCCCCTTCTTCCTTAGGCCTACACACATTTCCCAACTAACCCAGGCAATTTTGCTCTCCTGATCCTTTCCGCCCCACAAAAAAGACATTTGCAGACCCGTAATGACTTTTAGGACTTTCTTGGACACCTTGTAAATTGGGCATATATAGTTTCATAAAACTAGGATAAGTGGTCAGTTACAAAGAACAAATAATTAGAATTTGGCTAATACTTGTTCTTTATATTTAGAGAATTTTGATGTTAACTGTGACATGGACTAATTATTTTCTTCTACCTCGTGAAATTGATTTTTAGGAATTGGAAAGTAAACTTCTAAACTTAATTTTAATTTTTTATTAAAATAAAAATAATAATTTAAATTATTTATTACCAGATCTTTTAAATAAATGAAAATTAAATAAATTTAAATATTCTAATGAGTACTATCCTTAGAATTTTCATCGTTATATAGCTCATAGGTTTAAGTGTATATTTAAGTGAAAAGATTCGAAACTCTTAAACATGTAAATTAAATTTAAATTTTATTATTCATGTGTATGTCCAAAAAAAAACATAAAGAGAAATTAGCACTTAATAGCACTCCATCTTTCACCCATCAGTAAGTAAACACTTTTAAAATTAAAATATATATATAAAAAAAATTCATTATAAGTCCTTTACTAATGAAAATATCCTCATTCACGTGTTTTTTTAACATTCTTACGTGAATCCAAACATGCGGTCGAGTTGGATCTTGGATGGTAATATAAAGATAAAATTTTCTAATTTATGTTAATTTTTTCTTAACATTTATATTAGATAATCTGTTCCTTAAATATGAGATCATATAAAAAATCATCTCACTTTAGTGTTTACTCTTCTTTTTTTCCTCTAACTTTCAAATTAAGTAGAAATCTCACACAATCTCTTATCTATTAACATCTAATTAAATGTATGTTATTAGTTTTTCTTAACAAAAAATGGAAATAACCCAATTGAACAAAATATAAAAATTTATCAAAAAAATAATTCAAATACCCATAAATTTGATAAAAAAAATTATTTTATTAAATAATAACAAAATATTTATTCACGAATTAGCTAAACCTATTTGTTGCTATAGGATATATTAGATAGATGCTAATGCACACTCCCATTCAAGAATAATTAATTTAAATAATAATGATAAATTTACAGTGGAGCAACGAAAAGTGAAGAGAGAAGCAATCGTGACAGCATCTTGATAATCTCGATTTATAGTTTCTCAACTGACTCTCCAGTTATATTTTATTAATACTTTTCTCTCTTTTTCTTTACTATTACAACCTTTCTTTTAATTATTAAATACTTTAATTGAAAAACAAATAATAAATAAATAAAATTTTATTAAGAAAAACAAAGTACTATCATTATTCATTTGGATCAAATAATTAGGAAGGGGAAGAAGTATGATGACAAAATAAAAACAGTTAGATATAAAACAAATTATTCAACCACACTTACCACTGAATAAGGCTCAAAAGAGCAGTTACTACATTGTATTTTTACATAGACCACGAAGGACAACCAAGCACCATACCGCAAGCAAGTCCATATAATAAATAAAACACAAAGCACCAAATTTTCGGGTCCTTAAAATATGCATAGTACTCCAAACTCAAGTAATTACCAACATAGTAGAAGGTACTACCACACAGACTAGAACTGAAACATAATATTAGCCAAACTTATATGCATAATCACTATGAATTTGTTCATCGTAGCCTTGTTACTGGAGAACAAGGCATTCATGTGAACCAGCCACCATAGCACGCTGAGAGCTTGGGCTGACAGCATCAACTTCCTCAACATATTGAGGTTTGAGATTCAAGTTAATGGATGCAATGGCTTGAAAAACAAGAGCAGTGACTTCTTGGAACCTCTCTTCAGAGAGAGAAACCTCAGCAAGAAGTCTCCAAGCATTGGCTTCAGATGCCTCATCATAGTCCTTCTTCCTCTTCAGCACCATGTGACCACTAATTTCCCACACAGCAGGATTCACCTGAGTCTCCAGAAGCTCAGCACTCACTTCTCCAAGAGCTTGTTTCTCTGCATAGCACTGTTTGACCATTTGCAACTGAGTAAGTTGACATACATTTTATTCTTAAACAGGTTTCTGGACACACTAATATATCCGTTTTATTCTTTTAATATCTACAATTTTTATCTGTTTTGGTCCCTGTAAAATTGTTTTATTATTTTAATACTTTATAAAATTGCAAACTTTTGACATAGGTCATCTTAAATTGGAAGAATTCATTTTAGTACCTATTATTTAAAAAACATCAGTTCTATTCTTCAATAAGATGATTGTCATGTCATCAGAAAATAGTTATGGAGACTTAATCAGAATTTAGTGGGAGTAGGGACCAAAGCCAACAAAGAAATATTATTATAGAGATTAGATCCAGAACAGGTATACTACAGAAAACAATAACTTTTTAGGCCAGCATACTATTTTAAGCAACTATGTAATGTATTTTAGGTTCGGTGGGTAATTGAAACGAATTACCTGTGGTAGGAGAAAGATTTGCCTTCCACAATCTGAAATAAGTACATTGTGAGGTATGTTGTTGTGTTGAAGGCAGATGCAGGCTTCTGAAACAGCATTTGCTAAATTCTCTACAGTATGACCACCCTCAAAAACAAGGCCTCTGACCGGATATTTTAACAGTTTAGAGATTTTCACTCCACTGCTTAACTTGGCAATTATCTTAGTAGGAGCCTTCTCAATGGGAAAAGGCATAGCCAAGTAGTATGCCTGAATTTGTCAAAATCATAAAATGTCAACTTAAATAACGCCTGAACACTGGATAAGGAATGCAATAAGCCACTAATCAACATGAAGAATATTGTGGTGATCGTGAGTTGATCAGTAATTAGTACCTGAAAGTGGAGATGGTTAATGGTTGCAAATGCACCCAAGCTGTTGTAACCCAACCTAAAATATGGATTTCGTGCTTCAACTGCCACCTGAAGTGCAAGTAAAAAGCTTTCATGATCAATCCTTTGAGGCAAACACTCAAAAATCCGAGGGATTAGCAGCACATGCCCATATTCAATGGGACTCACCTGTTAAAAGAGGTACACACAGTATTATATAAACAGCTACTTTACTATATAAACACCTACTTTACTATACCTTCAATGACAAAGACTTAAAAAAAAAACTAAGCAACTCACGTTGATGGCAACAACACTAGGAGAATTCTCAACATCAATTGGCGCATTTGGAAAGAATTGAGCCTCCATGTCATTGCTAGCCTCGAGCTGAAATAGAATCTCTTCTTGCCCAACTTTAGTGAAATTAAACTTGTTTTCATCAAAGGGCTGGAGAACCTTATCAACACGGAACTCGGTTGGCCTCTTTTTGAGGTGGCGACCCTCATTCAACTGAGCAATGAAACCATACTCCCCAGGAATCACCTGAATTAAATTCAAAATAAACACATCAAACACCATCTATGCAAACTTAAATAACACAAAACACATCCAGAAAGTGAATCAGACCTTGGTCTCACAGGCTGTAACGTCATAGCGGAAAAGGCCCCTCTGCATGCGATCTTCCCACTACACCATCAAAACTCAAAATACTTAGAAAAAAGACACAACATCATTACACATACACACAAAAAACAACAAACAATTAGAAAAAACATTAAACACAAACTGTTAGTCATTTTATCCCAACTTCCACACAAATTA
Source organism: Psophocarpus tetragonolobus (assembly GCA_037954015.1). NCBI lineage: Eukaryota > Viridiplantae > Streptophyta > Magnoliopsida > Fabales > Fabaceae > Psophocarpus > Psophocarpus tetragonolobus. The sequence continues at coordinate 35,221,342 of CM075694.1, forward strand.
AAACTTCTAAGCCTTACAAAAGTCAAAACACATAATAATGACATACCTACACACACTAATTAAAACACCAAACCTTAACAACTCAAAACACATTAACAACAAAACTCTAAACCTTAAAAAACTAGAATAGATGACACAATGACACACCTAGACACAAAAAAAAAACCATGAAAGATCATAATTACCTCCCCAAGAATAAGGGAGTCGAGAAAGGCCACAGGGGACTGCTTCTTGCATCCAAACAAAGGCAGCTCCTTTCCACCAACCCAGTCCACCCTCTTGAAGGCGTAGAAAGGCAGCCTCGCACCTGTCCCCAAAACACCACAAGAAAACACAAATTAGCCAACTCCAAAACTCATCAAACACCACAACAAGGTTTTAAATTGGAATTAGATCACATTTACGACACAATCCCTATATTGCAGGAACATGCAGACACATGCAATCACAAGTCTTAACACCAAGGCCAAAATCGTGATAACGGAGCGATTTTTAAAACCATGCATCACACATCCAAACCAAAACAAAAAAAATAAAAAAATACCTTGAATGCAACAATTTTTTAGGCAGTTCCGACCACATCCTCCGGCAGCAACCTCCCCTGCCTCATCTTTCTGATAATTGGAAACAACAGTGGGAACCCTCTTAATGCTCAACATCGTAGCCCTGACGAAACCTAACAGCTAGCAAAGACGAAGAAGAAGAAAAGAAAGAAGAAACCCCTTATAGAGAACTTTCAAACGCGTTATCTTATCGCTATGACTACTGGTGAAGAAACCTAATAGGAACCACCGCCGGCGAGGAAGAGGAGGTCAGAGGGGCTGCCACCTTCGGAAGGCAAAGCGCCACGCCCGCCGTGCGGCGAAGGGTTGCTCTCCGTCACACAACCCTTGCGTCGGCCACAACGGGCATGAGAGAGAGAGTGGCGAACTCGTTGAATAGCCGTGATGTCTGCAATGCTTCAACCCTGGGTTTTAACCCCCCACAAGCACCTCCACAAATTGTTCTTCTCCCTTTTCTTCCACCTTCTTCTTCTCTTCTCTTTCTCACCGCCGTATAAAGAGAGGAAAAAGGTGGCGGCTTTCGAAACCCAGTAGGCCGAATTGCAAAACCCAAAAGGGAATTGGAGGGAACTTGAGAGAGAGAGGGAGGGAGGGTTGGTTGGTGGTGGAGAAGGTGGCTGTGATTGGGGCCTGTGAGAAGATGAGGGTTTTATTTTATAGGAGAGAGAAAGATAAGAGATGATTTGGGTGGCTATAGTCTTACCTTTTTAATTTTGATTGGGTATATACCTTCTTCATCACAAATCACAAAATAAAGGGATTGTGGCTTTCGTCGCATTGGGAAGCATTTGAGGACGTAATCAAACTCTAGTTTTACAAAATTAAGACCACTACTTTTTTTTAAATTGGAAGTTTCTGATATTATTATTTAGGAAAATTTTATCAAATTCTCATTTTCTAATTCAAAATTTATAAAAGGAGATATTTAGAGAAACGGGTGTAATTTGAATTTCTCATTCAAACATTTTTATTTTGTAAAATATTATGAATACACCATTAATTTAGGTCCGTTCCAGTTCTTAGTTTCTGTTTTTTTAATTTTAATAATTATTGGACTATTTTGGCTTTTAATATTATAGTAAAAAATTAGTAGTCATCCAATTTTGATTTTCACAATTTAAATGTTGATTTTGGAGTTACAAAAAAATAAATACTATTTCTCGAACAAATGACCAATAATACACTTTCAATTTCAAGTATTAGATTAATTTTTAATGAATGTAAAAATCTTAAAATAAACAAAATTAAATTATTTTTCACGCTATCAAAAATTAAATTGAATTATAATACGAATTTCAGTGACAAAATAATTAGAAATAAAACTATGTAAATTCTTAATATAATTTTTTAAATGTTTTCTTAATAATTTAAAAATATTTTTATCAAAATAATAGAGGTTTGGTGGGTAGTTTTCTAAAGCGGTGCAGTTTGAACGTATACAAAGTGGGGTCCATTTGTGAAATAACCTGAAAAAGTGGGGGCAGAAGAATAGGGCTACTTGTGTAGGGTATACCGAATGCTCTGCGGTTGTAACTCGCCATTAAACATGTATATTTAATCTTTATATTTTCGATTTCATCTTTTCTTTAAACAACAACAAATTCTTCAATCAAGATACTCTTCTTTTTTTCCGATAATTATGGGAAACATGTGTATTTAATCTTCATTTTTTTTTCAATGAACATAATCACACTTCAGTTCAGTCTTCTATAACTATGGTGGCATTTAGATAAATTTTAAAATAATTGTAAGAAATAAGTATTTTTTAAAATATTTTTTTTAATAAATAGATAGGACTTGTTTCTTAAAATGAATAGTTTTTTTTTTTATTTTAAATAAAATTAGTTTAATCCATTACGCATAATAACTATTTATTTTATACAATTAAAAAATGTAATAAATAAATACTTCTGGATATGTAAATTATATTATAACGAAATTTTATTATAATAAATATTTATGAACATGTAAACTATAGCTATCTTGATTTTATGATAAATAATTTATATTATCGGATATTGTTATTCTTTATGTCTTTTAATAAATATTGAAATTTAAATTAGAAGTAAAAGAATTGAAATGATAGATTAAAAGATAGAATAAGTTAAATAAATCATTCATTTATATTAAAAGATAAAAAATACATAAATTATGTTATCAACATATTTACAATTTGAAGATAAAATACTATATTCGAAATCAATTGGTATATTCAATTATATCTTTTCAAATCATTCCGTCAATATCAAAATTACAAGAAAATATATTATGCGCGTGAGCATAATATATAATAATATATTAAAAAATAATAAATAATATTATCAAAATTGTTCAATCTTAGTCAGATACCAGTTAAAGAATATATTTTATATATTGATTTACATATTAAATCACACAACATCTTCTATTTTTATTTTTTAAACATCTTCTATTTTTATTTTTTAAAATTAAATTACAGTTATAATCATTATAACAATTAGTTTAGGTATTTACATTCAAACTTAAAATCTTATAAATAATTACCTATAACAAATTATTTCAAAATTTTAAATCCGTGAGACACATATAAATTTCCTAATTTCTGCTACAACTTATTAAACATTTTAGTTAGCATTTAAAATATAATATGGACGTTAAGATCACTTTACAAAGAACATAATTAAAATGAAAAAGTAGATATGAGAAAGAGCGAGGAGATCGGTGAGATCAGAGAAAACTAACAATTTTACACAATGAATTCACAACTCTACGAGTGAAGTTCACCACTTATTTTACATGAATATTTGAGTTTATTTGTTATTCCTTTTGTATATTACCTTTTCAATATGATTTCTAATTTAACTTTTAAATTTAAACACACTATACCAATAAAAGATATTTTTATGAAATTTACTAACTTATTTTCATAATAATTTTTTTTATAAATAAATCACTATTTGTTTTATTTTCATAATTATATATTTCATTATCTTTAATCTTTTTAATTCATTCTTATATAGAATAATTACTATAAAAATGTAAAAAAATTATATCAAAATAATACTAACCAGTGTAAAAATGTTTCTCTTCTTAAATTAGTTGAGTAAACAAACAGTGTTATTAAACTTGGACATGTTACACCAAAAATTTAAAATTAATTTATAACTAGTTTGGACATGTTATTGGATAGAAAAATGTCATTCACAACCTGTTTTGTGGCTCTGCCTCTTAGAAACGTGTTTCCCTATGCTCTAGACACGTTGCTCCTATTCAAATCAAATGTAGACACACTTCTCTTGCACACATTGTGGGTAATTTATTTTTACCATCCTCATTTGTAATTCGCATTCCCATAATATTTATAATTTTCAGTCTGACTTCAAATCATTCTTACCATTATTTACTCTCTGTTTTTTAAATAGTATTACTTAATTTTATGGTTACACACATTTTTACTCGGGTCTTTTGAAAAAGCATATTGATATGTTCATTTTATACTCTTATTATCTTTAAATATATATTTTTTTAACTTTATTTTTAGAAACTTTCTCTCTTATGTGTCCTTACTTGAAAGACAAAAAACATATAAATTTTTTAAATTCAAATAAATAATTTTAGATCAGGTGATACAGAATGTAACAATGAATTTGACCATTGTATTTCGGACAAGTTGATCCAAAATGTACATAATGTATTCCAGATCAACTTATCTGGAATATTATACATTCTGAATCAATTTGTCCAAAAATACAATTTTCAAGTTCACTATTGCATTCCGAATAGTTGATCCAGAATTAATCTATAATACATTAAGTACATTTTGAATCAACTTGTCTGGAATACAATTGTCAAGTCCACTATTGCATTCCAGATCACTTTATCCAAAATTATTGATGTGAATTTGAAAATATATATATATATATATATGTGTGTGTGTGTGTGTGTTTTGTCTTGCAAGTAAGAAGATATGGCAAAGGAAGTTACTAAAAACAGAGGTGAAAAAATACATATGTTCGAATAGGATGAGGGTGCGAAATGGAGATACCAACATGCTGTTTCAAAGAGGTGGTAGTAGAGATAACAATGGGTGGGGTGAGGGCGGGTTTGATCCTCTTTATCATTGTTCTTGGAAAGTGTAGGACGGAGGTGTGGGCAAGTATAAAGGATATGCATATGAAATTTTAATCCTCGTTAGGTATTTTTAGGTCGAGTATACTCGCTGACACCTGTTATATTATTTTTTTTATAATTTAAATTTAAATTTACTTATAATTTATTAAATAAATTATATGTTAAGTTATTAATTATATTTAATTCATTAATAAATTAAATTATATATTAATTTATTAATTATATTTTAGTTTTAATAGTCTATAGGGGTGTGAACTTGTACACAAACATGTTAGATTTTGTTTAACATATACTTATATGTTAAACATAGAAGTAAGGCAAAGGCGGGTACAAGGACAGGTGAGGACCAACAACATAAGTTTTTCCCGTCAAAATCGAGACAAGGACATGACAGTACCCACAGGTGCATCCATGATTGTCATCTCTAGGTGCTAAAGGTACATGTGCAACTGTGAAGTTGAGTGGTACTCTGTCAAAAAATTTAGGGTAAAAAAGAGGACAGGTGTTTCGAAATTTTGCAGAAAATTGTAATTATAGGAGTACAAATAGCAGATAAAGGAGTGTTAAAATAAATTACCTTTCTTTTGTTACTTCATATACCTACCTGACACCCAACACCTTGGCCCAAGAAGACACTTACCCCAAAACACCTTAGTCCAAGACAAGATGACAAATTTTAATCACTTTTCAAGATACCAAATATATTCAAAATTTTCCAAAAATACATATCTTACATATCTTGTAGAGGTAACCACCACCCAAAAGATATAACCAAGCTTGGAAATAATAACATTTGTCTCTAATAACTCACATACATGCAAATCATACAACAATATTCTGGTATCATCTGACTATATACTCTCTTCTCATATATGTACTAACTTTGACGTTAAAGTTCCTACAAATACCACTAGTTCTTATAGAAAGGAGGTTAAAGATTACATTGCATAAGACCTATTGTTATAGTAAAAAAAATTCCCAATTCTCATTCACACTTTTTGTCAAAAGAAATTGTTCCTATTATCTTATGCTAGAAGTCATGATAGCCCAAAAGTAAAGCAATTAAAGTTAAAGTTTTAGACTCATCAATTAAAAATATATTTGTTATTAATTTTTATGAAACAAAAAATCATTATATATAAGTTGAGAAAAAAGACATATATATTAATAAAAAGACATAATATATAGTTATCTCATTTTAAAAACATTTCAAATTTTGCTTTAGACCTCTCATAGTTGCACCGGTTGTGCTAGAAGCACTCTTCCTAAGGTCTAAGTTTGCTTCCAATTTTCTTTTTAAATATTATATGGCAAGAGGTTCGAACCAAGTTTCCATGAATACTAAAATAGTGACATCACTTCACCAAAGAAATTTAATAAGTATGTTTGCACTCAAAACTATATATAGCATGAAATTCTATAAATTTATTATACACCAACTTATGCGGTTCGATTAATAACTTATTATTTTAATTAGTAACTCACTAATTCAATCCCTTAATTGGGTCAGTCCAAATCTAATAATATTATAAACAATCATTGTAAAATTTTCATTTGTACTTATAAGAATTCATGCATAATCATTGGAAAACAACTATTTTGATATATTTTTCTTATAAAAAAATATAAGTTTTTTTTTAAAATCAAAAAAATTATTCAGAAATGACAATTCTCTTATTGTCACAAGGAATGGCAGTAAAGAGTTAAAAGTTACATACATAAGCCATAAAATATCATTGAAACCGCCACAAATGGTACATAATCGAGAACCCTCACAAACCCAGACAAAACGTAATCAAATGATATAACAAAAGATAACCCTCTAACATAACCCTAGAGCAAAGTAAGCAATAAAATCCACCACATATAGTACAAAGTTTAGAACCTCCACATACATAGACTAAACTTAATCAAATGATGCAACAAAATGGAGAATATGGACTTAGGAGCCAAACTGCTTGATGCACAGAACCAGATGAGAGGATCACTTGACAAAAGATATAGTCAGGGATTTATAGAGCCCTTTGATCCATAATCAAGACCTCTGTATGGTCAAATGCCAAACTTCTTCAACCCATAAAGGTTCACCTTTAAAAACAACTGCATTTCTGACAAGCCAAATCCTCCACAGAGTTGTCAACCATATAACATTAAGTATGACAAATGAATTCTTCGTAGTTGAAATATCTAAGCCCAAGAGATGCCAAAAGCTAGATTCACAATAACCACCTATAACACTGCATCCAAACCTTATAACTGAGATTACAGAAAAGCATCAGATGGTTTACTCTAGAAGACAGAGATGACGGGTTGCATTAGTTAGGGATAAACAGTTCCTCCTTGCCAATTCAACCTTTGTATGAATTCTGATAAGAGCTACCTTTCAAGCAAATATCACCACCTTCGACGAAGCCTTAGATTTCCATAACCTAATAAAAAATGTCAACACAACTTCCTAACCCTTCCCAGTAGCTAATTGGTAAGCTTTTTTCACCACATATTGATTTGAAATTCCCTGACTCTTCCCCCATTCTCAACCATCCTTCACACTCTTCCTGAGATTAACCCTACCAAAACACCTTTTAACTCTTTCACTCACTCCTCCTCCCAGCTAAACAACTCTCTTCCCCAACTTAACCTCCAAACCCAGTATTATTACTTCACTCCCCAACCTTAGAGATAAGCGTTCCTCTTTGGTTAGATAGGCAATAGAGCTTAGGGAACCTAGACTTAAGACCTCCTGACACCTTCCAATCCCCTTCCCAAAACTTAAACAAAGACTCATCCCCTATCAAATACTTAACCTCACCAGAGAACTACTCACTCGATCTTGTTGCATCAGTTATTTTCAGAATATCGTTCCACCACTGAGATCTACCACTTCTTTGCCTCACCTCAAGATTTCTCCTAATGTCTTCCCCATATCCCGCATCCAGTACTTTCATCCATAATGTGTTGCTTCTCTGAAAAATCCTTCAGCGCCATTTACTGAGAAAAGCTTTGTTGAAAGTCACTACATCTTTTGTTCCAAGTCCTCCGATACTTTTATCTTTATACACCTGCTCCCATTTGATCCAAGCTATTTTAGATCATTCATCTAAACCACCCCACAAAAATCTTCTTTGCATTGACTTAATGACGTTAGACACCTTCTTCAGAACCTTGCAAAAAGACTGAAAGTAAAAAGGAATGACAGATAGAGTGGATTTGATCAAGCATATTTGCCCTCCGAATGATAAGTTTTTTTGCTGCTAAGGAGTTAGTTTTCTCTCATTTTATCTAACATTAGTCTCCAATCACACGCAAATCTCAAATTAGCCCCCATTGGAATCCAAAGATAGGAGAATAACAACCGCATGACTTCATTGTTTAGAACCTTAGCAAATGTTCTCGCTTCTTGCAACTTCACTCCTACCCCCCAAACTACTTTTATTAGTGTGTTAGTTTTATTAGTAGAAAATTTTGAATTTAACCTTTTTTTTTTTCTCTTTTTTTTGTATGGAGACTTTGTTACTAGACTAATCTCATACAAACTTCTTCATAAAGAAATTCTTATTAGAAGCTAACATGACTTTGTTGTATAAAGGAGAAGTTCTTGCCATTGCAACATGCATTATTAATCGAATACCTTTTAGCTATAATGATTTCCTGGTACCATTCCAAACTTTCACCAATACTAATGTTTCCCAAGTTTTTGTATATTTGTCACCTCATGTTTTTTGGTAGCGTAACCTTTGTACACAATCATATTCATAAACATCAAAACAAATTAGCTTCTCGAGCATTGAGATCAGGGAGATGGGCAGACGCATGCATCGTCCTAAATTTATAAATTATTTAAATTATTATAAAAAATTATATGACTCCTCTAATATTTAAAATACAATAAATAATATATAAAATTAATTTAGTTAACATCTTAAAAAAAAAGTAAAATAAAAATATGAAAAGTCATACTATTTGATAATAAAAAAATAAAAAATTATAAATATTAAAAAAATGTATATAATATTAAGATGTCTATATATATATATATTATAATTATCTAAATTTTTTTTTCTTCCTATAGAATAATAGTTTTTATTAAATTTTTATGTTAGGTCATATTTCTCGCTCTACCAATAAAACGTACGAACACCAAGTTTAGGAGAGTAAACATCTTTTTTGTCTTGCCTGGTAGGTTAGATGTTGTGGTATAAGGTTATAGATTGGTTAGATATTTAATCTCCTTTACCGGATAATCTTCTCCTCTTATTTTTATCAGTAAACTCCTGGGTAGTGGGGAAAAAGAGTCGTTAGTTTAGGTTCTTATTTGGTTATGTTGTCTGCTGGATATTTGGTTAGCCAAGAATTCTATTATTTTTAATAGTTCGTTTAGGAAGTTGATGAATATCTTTGGCTTCATTCAGGTTACTTCAATTGACGTATAAGTTTGGGTTTAAGAGAAGATATGTCTTTTTTTATTAGTTGTGTATGTTAAATTTATAGTGTTCTCAGAAATTGAGGTTGGGACGCTGTGTTGTGTTCAAGTGTCCTTGCAGTTTTGTTCTTTTTATATCTTGTTGTTTGTGTTAAAAACTTTTGTTTTCGCCCCTCCTTTGTTTTTCATAAAATTTTCTTAGCCTTTAAAAAAAATTGTATGGTATTAGTATTATCACCCTCCAACCATAAGAAGAATGCTTATTATCATTTCTATTCAAAGTCTGGCCTTTAGTGGAGGATTATCAAAACCTTCAAACTCTAGACTATGTGAATATCAAATATGTTTTTCTCGAGAAAGGTGAAGCTACGAAGAATGTGGGGGAAACTTAGAAACAAAGGCTACAGCATTATATGGTAATGATGATTTCTCATAGGCTAGAATTTTTAGTAGTGTGGTGATAGCTTGGAAACAAGTGGTACTAATGAAGCGATGACTGAACCTGAAGTAACTCTGTTAACATCTTTGAATGAGCCCCTTAGTCACACACAAAACCAATTATATATATGTTCCTAATCTTGTGTTTCATCTCATCATAAAGCAATTACCAAAACTTTTCCTAAACCCGTTTATGAACCTACTATCTCAAGCAAAGCTAGATATTCCATGGTCAGTAACTTTTGTTTTCTGCAATATATATATATAGTTGTTAAAAGTTTTTAAAATTTTCTATTTTTTGAAAAAGTACAAAAAACTTATCAAACATGTTCACATACTCTTCAATTTATCAATTTTAAAAAATAAAATAATAAAATAAAAGACGTATGAAAATGAAGGCAAAGTTGGGAGAACTCAATGAAGTTGAAAATATGTTTTTTAAATAATTTTATAGTCTTTAGAAAATTATTTTAGATAATTTTTTAGTTTAATGGTTCCATTTCGAAGCACCCAACGAGGTTGCATGTGCCAAGGCTATGCAACCAGGTGCAATTTTCCTCGTGACTCTTTCCTTTTTCTCATTGAAAAACCAGATCCACAATTCACATGGCAGAGTAATTAATAGTTAAAATTAAAACGCAACAGTACTTGAAAGAACGACAACACTGAAAAAGCTTTTTGTTTTTATTTTGTGTCACGACTTGCACTGTTGCCTTTGACAGCTGAGTTTTTGTATTTTATTTTTTTTAAACTTGCAACCTAATTAATCCATTCCATTTTTCTTCGTCGGAAAGGATTGTTTTTTGTTTGAGACATGCTACCATCTTTGTATGAATGCAAGGACAAAACTAGATAAAGAAAAATTAGTTAATAAGAAAACTAGGAGGAGGAGCAGCGTACAAGCTATTTACTTGAGGATTAAGTTGTCTGATTTAATTAATTATTATTAAAATCCAATCATTTAATTGGTTTTTTAAATCAACTCTTTATCAAATTTTATTTAGCTTATAAATTAGTTATTACATTATTAAAAGGTCAACCCATCATATTATAAGCTTAAAGTGAATATTAAAATAAAGCTTTTTAAATTTAACACTATTTTTTAAAAATATTTTTTATTAAAATAATTATATATTCATTGAAATTTTATATTGTGAGCTTTTAAAATTTAAAATTATTTATTAAATTATTATAACCATTTTTTAATAATTATTTTTTATCAATAAAAAAGTCACTCCTTTCATTCTTTGTTTGTTGAGACATTGTTTTTTTAGAGAGATTTGTTAGAGATTGTAGATTTTAAATAAGATTTAGTTAATTTAATGAATAAAAAATAACTTGCAGGTGACATTAAGGAATTAAATTTAATTAATTAATGGATAGGGAAAAAAAATAAAATAACATGTACAAAAAACATATATATCTTAAGTATTGCATCGGGTAGTATCAAATGGATGACAATCATTGGCATTGGCATAGCCACCTCCGCAGACATCGATCCGTCCCCATCCCAATTTTGACAGCAAAAACCTATATTGTTAGTCTCCACTCTCACCCTGTTTTTATTTTAAACAAAAGTTCATACATATATTTTTAATATTACATGTCTATACAAATTCACATACTTGTGAACCACATGATTACACGAGAACCATAATATTATGGTTGAGACTACAATGTTATGAAAGATGCATTGTAACTAGTGATATATTTTTTTAAGTAAAATATAATTAATATCTTAATATATAAATTATAAAAAAAATATAACGAGATACTCGCAGATATATCTGAACTCGAAAAATACCCTACGAAAATGGAAACATGAATTAAAATTTCATACTTGCTCCTATCCCACACTTTTTGGGAATAGGGACAGGGAGAACCAAACTCAACTCCATCCTATCTCATTATCATCCCTAATAATATTCATATCCACACCTATACTTAGTCAAAATGGATAATATTCATCAATATTGGGACAAGTTCAAAGCAGTATCTACGAGTACAAGTATTTTTACATCCCAATTCGGGAGCTATTGGTGGTGGGCATTTATTTAGGGGTTCCATGACTTTTTTTGAGAGAGAGAGAGTTGTTGCTTGGGGTGGCAGGGGCTAGAAGGAATTGGTATTTTACATTTTACATGAGGTGTCAATAGAAATTTCTTGGGTGCCAATAGACATTCAAATAAATTTCCATGAGTCGGAGCTTTACCACCTTAAGTAGTACACAGCCCAAGCCCAAATAGAGTGAGCCAAACTATATTCAAACGCTTTCACTGATACTACGTCGGATCAATATTATAAAATACCATTTCTAAAGAATTTGTGATCCATTTATAAGTTATTTTAAAATTTTTATACCACATTTATTTTTTTTGTCTAATTATCCTTATTAATTATAGTAAGTATTTATGCTTTATAATAGTGTATTAGTAAGAGTAAAATTAACGACATTTATTTAAAAGATCAATAAAATTAACGACGTTAATTCTTTTAATTTATTGATCCGTGCAAATTAATTAAAAGAAGAGAGAAATTAAAATGTGAAATTCACAAGATAGTCCTATCTAATTTATTATATATATATATATATATATGTGTGTGTATGTGTGTGTTTTTATATGTGTTTTTTTGAAAAATATAAAAATTAAAATTAATTACTTATTATAACCATTATATTTTAAAAAATAATAAATGATGAAGATAAAAAATAAGTCTTTTACACTTGCACATGAGTAGCATTTCTTCCATCACTCTCTCTCTTTTGTTTATATATATAATTTATATTTATATTTGTTTTATACTCTAAAATAATATATCCTTTTTTCTTGATTTTTTCCCTTTTCGGAATGAATACAAGGAGGGAGGATTCAGGTAGTAATTAACGGTATGTTAATGTTAATATTTCTTTTTACAAAGAATATCTAGCTTTGTTGGATATTTTCTCTCAATTTAGCTATTAATTTTCTTTTATACCATAATACTAGTAGAAAATGTATATTATACTTAAACATAATATAGTTAAATTTTGTTAGAGGCCGTAAATATATATAACATATTCTTCTTTAAATATTGCCTATTCCATATATAATATTAGGATTTAAAGCACGAACAACTTGATTAAGAGATAATAATATAATATAATATAATATAACTAACATTGTAACTCTCGTATAGTTGTATTGATTAATCAAAATAATAGTTATTAATTCGATCTCAAAATATTAATATCCTTAAGATTTGTATAAATACTCAATTATAGTTTCTGTGATGGGTTAAATCAAAATATAGTTTGATTGAGCTTATAGATTTACGACGTGTCAAACTTCTTAAAAGTATTTTGTATGCAAAAGTAACAAATATGTTGCTTCATCCACACTAAGTTTGTTCCGCTACCGGATTTACAAACATGCTCTAATTAATTTCTTTTCAGTTCGATTAACATGTTCAAATGTTATATGTGCTAATATAATTAATTCTTTACCAAAATGTAAATGCCTTGAGCATAGGTAAACTCGTCTACAATAGAAGTTTTTGTTTTCTTTTGTTTTTCTATGATGAGACAGCTTTGCCTGCATTACTGCTAGACTAGCTAGTTTTGAGGTCTGACTTCACAAATTTGAATTTTGTAATGTTATATCACATGTTTAATTAGAATATTTACTATTCTATTTATTACTTTTTTTATAATTTGTTTTATTTTTTAAATTATTCATCTTTTAATTTTTAAATTGTTAAATTTACGTTTAACATAAATAAAAAATATTGATCCACAATAATTTAATTAGTAGCAAATTTTAATTATATGATTTAAATGTGAAATGTTTATTTACCGAGTAAATACTTTTTATATAAATCATATTTAAATTATAAAATTAGATGTAACAAGTCATTAAATTATTATTACGTATTAATCAACTTTCGTCACTTAAGAGTTAATGTCAATTTATTAACAATTAAACACAAATTTAACAATTTTAAAATTAAAAAACACTTTGTCATGATTTAAAAATAAAAAATAAAATATAAAAAATTAGTTAACAAGTACTTACATAATATAATTAAGCCTATATCATGTTGTATGTACGAATTTCTTCTGCAAGCCAATTATTTGTGTTTTAGATTCAATTGAATCAAAGAATTATTCTTTGAAGGCTCCAAAACAAGAAAAAGTTGTCCTATAGTACGTGATTACATTTTATACACCCAATTGACCTCCTCATTCCAGCACTATTTATTTATTTATTTATTTAAATCCCTTCTTCCTCCCTTCAATATTGATAATGTTCCTAAAGTTACAGCTTATATTCTCTTTAAAAAAATGACACCTTATATATTTTTTACTTCAACTGACTAATGACAAGTAGTAAATGAATGTTTTGAAACTATAGCTAACTTCTTCATAATAAATATCTTGATTTCCATTTAATGAATATAAGAATTTGATGTGGATTGTAAGTAATATAATGTTGGTTGCCACTTAAGTAGGGCTCTTGTGGGTTAACCTTGTTCCATACTCCAGACCATAAACAGAGCACCCAATCTCTGAGCAATTGGGGACCACCATCCCACTAATTCAAGTGGGGCTTTCAATTGCTACTTAGGCTAGTAAGATTCTAAACGGCTTCAAAATAAAAGAACATCCTAATCTTAAAGGTTTTCTAGAAACTTTTTACAGTCAAATTAATTTGTGCAAATTCATTTAAGGATTTCATTTAGTAATTTAAGTAGTATCTTTGTCAACCAGGTTGTCCTTCTAGTTAACCAAATAAGCATGCCAAGATGTTTTTTATTAAAAAGAAAAGCATTCTAAGATGTTTGATTTTTATTTTTATTTTGTGAGCGACAATCTCTCTTCAATTATAATCCATGTTTTTTTTAACATTTGTTTTTAAAAAATCCAAATAAATTTTCTAACATATTATTGGGAAAATTTGGTAGACATATTGAAATATAACGAAATGAAATAAATGTGTTTGGTTTTGTGTTTATTGTATTTTAAGATAGAGTATAACAGAACATATACTTATAAAAAAATATAAAAGAACATTAGTTAAGTTAAAAAAGTATGACAGAACATTAATTAGGTTAAAGAAAAAGTATGTTTTTAATTTGTTAAACATAGGAAAATGAAAAACACAGAAGACAGTATATTGTTTCCGAGTGCACACACACACAAAAAAAGAAGAGTATATTGTTTCCGTTCTTCACACGTCAAACGCTACTTTTATTATTGGACCATATTTCATACTTTTTTTAGGGGAGCTATATTTCGTAGTTGCTTGATAATTAAAACTATTTTTTTTAAAGTACTATTACTATACTAATTACATTTCGCATAAATTTCAGGGATATGCTTTTACCGACCTTGTCTGGCCAATTATGTATTGAAGTTTATTTGTCTCTTGCAATCTTGCTTCCTCTTTTGTCCCTACTTATCAATGTGGCTCTAACGTCACTTTGTCACACTTTAGAGCCAAAGGCTAAGTTTCAATCTTAATAAGCTCTTTCTGATGTGGTCATGCGTATAAATGACTTAACCACAACCTATGCCATTGCAAAGTAGTGTGTAAAAGTGATATCCATCTTGGCCAGTCTCAAAAATTGTTATCTGCCATGCCATTGGTTTTACAATGACTCAAAAGTTGGTGTTTAGATTTTAAATAATTTATTTGAATTTTGAGAATATTTTCTTATCATTTTATATAAGCTACTTTTAGTTTATTTTAGTAAGCTTGGTGCAGAAACAAAATCATGCAGCCTGGCGTTGCTAACTATAACAAAAAATTTCAACTTCTTATTTGGGTTGAAACATATCACTGTGATTTTTGGTTAACGATGTATAACCAACTATATCTGACAAGTAGAAGTTGCCTCACTAAATGTTAATGAAGTTGGAACTTGAAAAAAGTTTGACTTCTTTCGTGACTATGACTGCCGAAGTGTTACTGATTTGTAACTTTGTGTTATACCCATAGGACCCCTCTTGAACACACATTACATTTTTAACAAAATGTTAAGATAATAGTGTAATACACTTTCTTTTAACTTGCTGTTAACTTTTGTAAATTGACACTGATATTTTCACTGTGTGAGAATTTTCTTGGAATTTTCAGCAACCACAATTTTGTTAGGACTTTTTGTTGACTTTATAATATACATCTAATATACAATTTCCATGGTTTCTCCTATCTTTCATTCCCTCAATTATCTCACACTTCCCACTTTCATGTCCTCTATATATGCACATTCTGAACCTCACACTTATTCCTACTACTTCCAATTCCCAATTACCTCTACTTCATCCTTTTCTTTCTCTCCATTATTCTTGTTCCTTGCTTTTTGCTATTTTTTTCTCTCATTTGCCAAAGCCATGAACAAATTTAAGAAATCTCAAGTTTTACTGCTCTTTGTTCTAGTTGTTCTTCTTGTCATCACACCCTATTTGCCTTCCTCTCTGAGGCCAACCTACTTGTATTTCATCATAAACTTCCTCATCATGGCACTTTGTGCTGAAGCTGGCCTTCTTTCAGTTTTTGCTAAGCCTTTAGAAGATAGAAAACAACCTGCTTCTGTTACCATAAAACCTGTGATACCATCAGAAGCCACTTCTGAGAAAAGAGAACAAGGTTTCAACTCCACACTTACAGTTGTTAGTGCTGACTCAGAACATGTTGAAAAGTCTGCATCTGAGAGGGTTGGCAGTGTCACCAAATTGGACAAAGTGCAAAATTGTCCTTCAATGCCTAGCCTCTTCTTCATAGGGGGTGGAGAAGCTGATGAAGAAGTCATGGATGAAGAGATTGAAGCAGAAGAGGAGATTGGAGGAGTTAATGGGCAAGAGCTATTTACAAAAGCTGAGGCCTTCATCGGGAACTTCTACAAGCAACTGAAGATGCAAAGTGAGGAATCTTGGATTTATCAAAAAGCCCTTTAGGAGGGAGTGCATTACCTTTTAGGCTTTTACAATAGAATAATGTGATCTCTCTAGTGTGCTAGATTAGAAACAATGTTTCTTATATGAGAAACCATATTATTCTGCTCTGATGGTTTTTCCCCCTTCCATTGGGTTTGTACATATTTTAACTTTTGAATTCAGAGGTCTGGTCTGTTTCATAATTAGTATCATCATCAGATGAAGTTACAGTTAAGATGGTTTTAGTGTGGTGATGTTAGATTTCTTCATTCAAAAAGCAAGAATGAAGAAAGGAGGATGTCCTGAATGATGCTATACAAAATCAGATAACATTTGTACCTGTCTTACTCTTATCATCTATATTTGAGTGTCTTAGGTTGGTTCATCATTAAAAAAATGAAAGAGTGGTAGTCTTACTATGACTAATTAAGTTACTTTGCTACTTGTCTGAAGTCATGTGATGACTGATGAAATGGCCAACTTGAGGAATATCATATTGCAAATGGCAGGCATGATGCTATTAAATTAATTTTCAAATATATGCTGAAGAACTCTAAAAGTGGGGCATTTCATACCCAAAATAAAGGGGAGGTAAATTATGAATGGAGCCAGCTTCATGCAAACAAAAGAAAGATGAGTGCATAATTGGTTATCAGATACAAGAGTAAGTTTGATGTAAAAGCAATTTTGCCAATGGATCATCATTATTTTGTTCTTATTTTGCTTTTACGCATTGATTTGGATAGAAACACGCAACATCTGTAACTTTTAAACTAAACATGCACTTATTTTGACTTAAATCACAATTTGTTGTGGTTAAGCAGGGGACAGTGTCTTAATGTGATGGGGACCATGTTCTGGTCCCCATTGGAATTGCACAGAGAAACATTAGCACAATTTGAGAAGAGCTCTCATTCGCTTATTTTTGCTTCCAATGTCAATTCTTATGCACACACCGTGCATGTTTGCTTGAACACATGTGGGTCTGAGCCCTAAATTTTCCAAACCATAAATATTCCATGAAAAAGTTGAAGTATCTTTTTCATCTTTTCTAAAAAGATTATTTTTCTAAGCATAGAGAATTAAGGTTTGTATGTTTCTCATGTATTTTTTTTTTTAAATACTACTTTCTAAAATAATTTCCCACCGTTTAATCAATAATTAAACTTCATCCCAGATTTATTAAGTTTTTAAAATTTTGAAAAAAATAGAAGCGGCTGAAATAAAACTATACTAAAAATAACAGTGAAATTAAGTTCAAATAGATTTCATGTTTGAATATTCTAAACAGAAAAAAGAGATTGAAAAATGGGATTATACTAAAAACTATTAGCTAAATTTATTGACAAAATCAACATTTACTCATTTTACCCAGAGCGCAAGTCAGGTACATATATGCGTGTTGCAGCTACCAATATATTAGTACGTTACTAATTTTTTTTTGCCTTCAATGTCACACAGGCTGGTCCCTAAGTGATGTATAAAAAGGCCATATTTTGGGTTTACTTTGTACCCTTTACCGTGATGGTGTGTCAGAATTGTGGAAATATTTCTGTTCAGAGTGCTAATAAAGTAATAATCATTATTTTTAAATTCAAGTATTAATTCATAAATTTTTAAAAATTGGGTGGTCAACATAAAATATTGTTAGTGATTTTGATGTCGGGTGTATGTGTTACTATGCTTGTATTACATTGACGTTTTATTATTTTATGATAAGATTTTGTTACTTTGAAACTTATAAAAGATGTTTAAAGATTATGAAAATCAGATATTAGTTACTGATATTAATAAAATAATAATAATAATAATAATAGATAAAATGATATTAAGTAAATATAACATCATATTTTTATAATACTTAAATTAAAGTAAATAATAATTTTTATAGTCAAAGTAGATATACAAATATAAATAAAAATATCATAATACAATCTTAAATTTAATAATCAATAAAAAATATAATAATTTATTAATAACAATAATTTAAATTTAAAATAAATTTTTTTATAATAAAATATTCTGTAAGAAATTAAGATATAAAAAATTTTAATTATTATGCATGAGTAAGTTATATATTTTATAAAAAATAATAAAAATATATACCTATTTGTAATCCTTATAAACATGAATTTAAATTTATCTTTATTTTTAATATTAAAAATAAAAAATATTTTTTTTAATTGAAGATAATTCAATTAATTTTTAGGATCGATTTGACTTGTTGATGATTAATTTGACCGATTTTTAATCCATTTCTACCAATTCTAAAATCTTTCAGTTTTGTATTTAAACAAAATCGATCACCGACTGAGTTGAATCTGATCGGTCAATCATACTTTCAAAACTATATATTTTCTTAAGAAAATGTTGATACTTTGTTACTTGGATAATTACAAATAATATTTACTTAAGAACAATTTGAATTTTTTTGTTACTTTTATACTATTATGGATAATTTTCACTAATGATTAGATGAGAGTTCTCAACTTATCACATGACTAAAATTAGCCTTTTAATACCTATTAATGTGAGATAAATTCTTATGAATATATAGTTTGAATTTACAGGTCAAACTTATATGTCCTCTATAAGTTTATCTAAATTCGCTAGTTTAACAACCTCGCTAATAACTATAACTTGTATTTCATGGTTGGAACTTCAAAAACTTATATATATATATATATATATATATATATATATATATATATATATGTTTATTTATTTTTATAATAATTATTTTAAAAATTATAGTAAATTTTATTTCTAATCTCACTGTATTTTAGAAAAATCTAATCCTAATATCTTATTTGCATGTTTGACATCGACAATTGTTATGAATAGATAAAATATTATAAATAAAATTTATTTTTAAAAAATTATATAGAATTGTCTTGTCTATCTCTTTAATCACATGTTAAGTTAAGTTATTGGACTACTAGTATCATTTTGTATTATCATTTGACTAAACTATCATTCTAGTTTTTGAAAATTATGTGTTATCACTTAGGTTACTAAAAGAAATTTTCACACAAGTTAATCTTTGATTTTTCTTTCTTTACGTAAATTGATCTCTAAAATGTGTAAACAACTTTTTAAGTATTATCTAATACTTTTTAAAGTATATTAAAGTATTATCTAATAAAGTACTTTAAGAATTAATTTGCCTGAAAATTTATTTCAAAGTGCCCATGCCTTGTTATCATTTAATGTTGTGAAAAAAAAAACTGTAGGCCTAAAATTAATAAAATTTTCCAATTTATAGAGAAAATAATTGTATTTAAACTTAATAAAAAAGGATATTTGACTAATAATACTATTCTTCAATTTGTTACTCAATCTAGTATGGATAGGATAAGACTTGGAAGATGAATATCATAACTTTGAGTGGATTAATAGAGTAAGGATTCTCTCATTTTTTTTGTCTATTTTTTTTTATTTTTTATCATTTCCTATACTTTTAAAAAATTTAATTAAATAGAAATATATAAATTTTATAGAATATAATATTTATTTACAGAAAAGAAATAGAGAGATCTAACCAAGATTCATATAACCGTTTTGATTGTATCAGCATACCATTAATATTATGTCTATAGGAGTGAGATTGAGTTATTTCTTAAGTTAAGTCTTCGGATAAAGTCTGTGAATAAGAATAAGTGAAAAAAAGACACTAAAAATAACTAAAGAAGTTCCACATGTGGAAAAAAAGAGTTACATAAGTTCCCTCACAGCTGATAAAGCTGACGAGAGTTTATACTAATATCATAATGGTTAGTATATACCACGATGCATTAATCATAGTTTTATAATCGGTATTAATTAACTCAACATAAAAGTGTTTAATTTATGCATTCTGCTTTTATTACCAGCTAATTAGATCCTTCACTATATAAGTCTCACACCATGCTGGTATATTATTACGTCATAAGCTGAGAATTTACATACCGAAAAAAAAAACCATAAGTAATAAAGGTTCTCTTAACTTATATAAAAAATGTATATAATTAGTTTTTGGCAGTCATAGTCTCTCTGCAGTTAGAATATAAGACGAATATATTCGATCGATTTAACTTTTTTTTTTTAATTAGTACAAATAAAAGAGTAAGTTTTAATTTTCAAAAAGAAAAATAATTCGCTTTTATAAGATGTGTTACGAATTTGCTTTGGTGTGCTGCTTATGTGTTGTAAAAATACGCTATTCTGAGTTAAGTGAGTTTAGAGTTGGTGACTTTGGTGATTATTTTATTTTAGATTATTAGATTAATTTAATGGTTTAATTTTTTTTATTTATTTTAGAAATTGATTTAATTATTATATAATTTAATTTTTATATTTTATTTTTAAAATTATAAAAAATATTATTGCGTGCGTAAATTAAAAAAAATTATTTTACTAAATCATGAAATCTATGGTACTCATGATTTGTTAAAAATAAATTTGTTCATGATAAAAAAGTCAAACAAATTAATATTTGTAAATAAATTTCTAATAACTTAAATACAGTCAATTTTATTTTTTTAACTTATGATAATTTGAACAATAAAATATCTTTGGTCTATCTACTAAATAATATTTTATAATTTTAAACTATAAAAATATAAAATTAAAATATTTATTGAATTAAACCTTTAAAATAATTAAAAAATATATACCATTAGATTAATTTAATAGTTTAGAATAATGAAATTTCAAAATTATCTAGTAACAAACTTACTAACCATTGTATTTTAAATAGAAAAAAACACTTATTTATTGGCAGTATAAAAAAATTTACACCTACATTTAATTATAACACTTCATATATAATAATTTTTTTAAATTTACTAATTAATACTTTAAAAGTTATAAACAAAAAATTGTGATTGAACAATGTATAAAAATATTTTATATTTCTGTTGTATAGGTGTTAAACTTTTTAAATAACATCGTAAGTTAATTTTTGCAAAGTTTTTGATAAAAATGGTATGGTTTTATAACATGATCTTTTGTAAAGTTTTATATTCTCTTAGGAACAAATAAAGTATATATAGTGTTTCAGAAAGATTTGTAAAATTTATTTGAAACATAATTCAACTTTTTTTTTGTGTGCGTTTTTCTATGGTTTGTTTTACTTTTTTTTTTTTTGAAAAGCATATGGTTTGTTTTTCTATGGTTTGTTTTACTGCCTTACAATAAACGTAGCTTCATCTTTTTCTTTGAAGTTTGAATACGAAAGATATACGTGGAGAACTAAAAGAATGTAGATCAAGTACGTAGTAGTAAAAGACTCTTGATCTATCTTAACTAGAA